>OZ024931.1:78683858-79347286 GCA_964017235.1 Sabellastarte sp. h YS-2021 | reverse complement strand
ATATCACTTAGTATTGTTCTATATGTGTACCTTATGAGCCTGTATTTCCAATTTTGTGTTTTGCATTTTTTGTCAAAATTCGAAAATTGAATATGAGGAAGGTATTTGCTAAATTTCAGGTGGATAGATATAATGTTTTGTAAGTTATCATCCGCACAAGGACTCCCTTCCAAAAAATGAATTTTTGGTCATGTGACCTCTCTGATTGGTAAAAATGTCATCGCAGCATATTCACAAAAAATTTCCAGGGCTACTGCATACACCTGCCAAATATGAAAAGAATCCGCCTTATGGCTGCGAAGCTATTGCAGCAAGAAAATGTGGATCCATATACACATAAGCGTCCCTTAGACACGGGATGCTTAATCAGGGCATGTCATTTTTGGTGAAACAACTGAATAATGCAATGACATCAATGTGGTGTATATGGTCAGACCCTTTTTTAAAAAAAAGTTTAGTTTTTCAATTTGAATATAACAAAATCTGAAAAGTAGGGAGCTGAAATAGATTTTTTTCACAGGAGAGACAAATGTATTATTATAGCTTGTTCATCTCACAATTTGCAACATAAATAATCCAACTGTCTTGCATAATTTCTTCTTTAGCGCAGTTTTTTCAGTCTTGGACAAAATACGATGTACACACATGAAGTTTTGCACATAATACACACAGCCCACAAGAACTTAACAAAAAAACAACAACAAGATAATACCATGCATAACAGAAGAAACGTAAAGATCGAAGGATCTAACAACTTGCGGAAAGACAAACCAGGGGCGATATTCACTAACATTCCTAATCTCAGTCCTATCTTAATCATAAAGTTTATGACATTTGTCTTAGTTAAGATAGGTCCCAACTTGGTATTCACAAAGCATGTCCTAGCTAGGACAATTTTCATAATCCTATTTTAGTCCAAAGTTGCAAATCTGTACCTTCCCAGTAATACGCCTTAAAAAAACGATGATTCCGTCTGTCGTGTGCTAAAATCTGCCTTCCAGCCATGATTTTAAGACCTTTCCAAAATATTTAAGACAGCCTCTAAGCATTCCTAACTTTATGACAATAGTTAGGACTAAGATAATACTATGATGCCGTATGAATACCAATTTCACTAGGACAAATTTCTTGACAAATTTTTATGACAAAAATCCTAAATATAGGACTAAGATATAAAAAAATGTCATCGCAGGGTGACTCCTTGCAAATGAAATTTTGGCTCTACATGAGCCCTCGTGATGCTTAGTGTGCACCTTGACAGGAAGCAAACATCCAATATGGTGGCTCTTGTAATTTGTAAACAAAAAAAATACAAAGATAGAAGCCTTGAATCAGTGCGATTGGCTGATGTCACCATATAAAAGAGTGAATATTATGTTTAAAATGGAGCATTATGCAATTTATTGCCAAGTAAAATGTCTTTTTGAATGTTTTACTACATATAACATAAACAGTTCATACGGTATTTTAAATATGCACAAGCGCTCGACCCTTAAAATTGGGTTTGTCTTTTGGTGAAATTTGCCTATGTAGCAAGCCTCGACTACTCGTTCACATCCCTAGTTTTGCACCTAAAAAGAATCCTGGTTAAGGAGTAGAGGTGTCCTTGTGTTGAAAAATTACCTACAGTACAAAACTTACTTCAGTGCTGCTTTTTGATGAAAACTCAGCACTTGTTTACTTATTACTAATGCTAACCATCCCAAAAGTAGGGTGTTGGTGAACAAAAGTAACTATTACCTAGTTCTTTTATTTAGGTTAAATACAGTGTGCTTTACATAGACGGTTTAGTTTATGGATGATTTATAATTGACATATGCAGTAAATTACCAAAAGCTCTCGATGTTTAAAATACATGCCAATTTTATATATTAATGCCTGGACAATATGTAAACCTACACCATTAGCTCATGAAGATGATACACAACCAGAAAATTTGACCTGAAATCCTTTATTTATTGATATATTAATGAAGGTACAGAAAAAAATAGCCAGCCTCGGCAGGCAAGAACCCCAGCCCGCAGGTACAGGTAAATGGCCAATGACATTGAGATTTGGGAAAATCTTAGGAACAACGCCCCTTGTAAGAAGTATAGAGGACCCACAAGATGTTCTACAAAGATTCACAGACCATGATTTCTTACAAGTAGTTTTCATATTTTGAAGCCCTAGGAACAATTATAAGGGAGATATAAGGCCTTTTTGATATGATCACCCTCCGATTTGGCATTAACAATTACTCTGAGACAAGCTTTTCTGTCCATTTACATTTTGTGCAAATCTGATGAAGCTAGCTGCAATATTTTAGGTTACAGAAAATAGTAAAGATTTTAAAACAAACTTTAAGACCCCAAAATTTTAAGTGTTGGCATGGTAACAGTTGTTGCCAGATACCCCCCAAACCTAATCAGCTCTAGATTCATTTGGGGTAAACATATCCTGAAAATTTGGTGAAAATCCATGAAGGGGTTTAGGCTGTGGAACACCCACAAACTTTAAGACCCAAAATTTTAAAAAGTATTGCCATGGCAACAGTTGTTACCGGATACCCCCCAAAACCTAATCAGCGCTAGATCCTCTTGGGGTAAACGTCCCCTGAAAATTTGGTGAAAATCTGTGCAGAGGTTTAGTCTGTGGAACACCAATAAACTTTAAGACCCAAAAATCTTAAAAGTGTTGCCATGGCAACAGTTTTCACTGGATACCCCCAAAACCTAATCAGCTCTAGTTCCTCTTGGGATAAACATCCCCTGAAAATTTGGTGAAAATCCATGCAGGGGTTTAGGCTGTGGAACACCCACAAGCTTAAGCCTGCCGCGGTGCCGCCCGGACGGCGCAGGGGTCGACTATGGAAGAGAAAGACAATGGAAGGAGACTTTATAAACTCAATATGGACAGAGTGTACAGAACAGATAAAAGCTACTAAACATCATAACAGAAATTTGCAAAATAAGAAATTTCAAACTGGGGCTATAAAGAGTACTAAGTAACTAATTATTTGGATGACCAAAAATGGCAGTTTTTTTTGTTTTTTTTTTTTTTGGTTTTTTTTTTGATAGAGTTTTTACAAATATTCTCATAACATTGACATCCAGTAAGTCAATTTAAACAACTTTCACCTGAAAATTGTGCAAACTGCTGTCTATTTTGTGTTTAAAGGGTTACTTTTACAGAGTAAAATTTGCTACACTTTTCAGCCCCAGTCAAATACTGTAAAAGAAATGTGAAAATTCCCCAAAACAAATGTGAAATTTGCCAGTCCTAAAAATGCAGGGATACACTAATACATCAGAATTCATAAATTTAACAATTAAGCCTAGGCGGTGATAAAAGTACCTCACTTGATAACATGTTACACATCAGTTTGAGAAACACACGACATACGCATGGGGGGGTTTGACCATTTTTAATTTTGCCCTGGCAAATTTCACATTAAGAAGTGAGGGATAGAGTGGGTTACTGAGGATATCTGTGAGTAAAGAAATCAATGGATGCATGTTAGTGGAATAGGTTAAGGTTATATAAGGATATTCAATATACTGGCTACAGGATATATAGAATAAAACAGAATTTAGTACCTCCATTTTCTGACTTTCCTAAAGTGCCAATCATTAAAACAAAAAAATGAACGAATTTTTTAAAAAGATGTACATCAATAATTTTCATGAATTTTAGCCTTTTTCTTTAAAAAAAATTAAAATAAAATAATCCTGAATGACATTTTCACATTAACTTTAAAATCTTACGCCATATTACAGGACACTTAAACATTGCTTCATAAAATACGCCCTTACCAGAGGGCTTAATATAATTGTACTTTTGCGATTGTTGCCTGATTGCTAATAGAATGTTTAAATCAGAATACACCCTCTTGGTTTTATCTCTCTTACTGCAGTGAAGTTAAATTTCCTTGAACTAACATCCAAAGTATACAACTAATTACACTTGGATCACAGTGTACCACCATTTTCATACATTACTGCATTAAAATTATTAAAGTAATAATAAAAGAAGTATAACCAAATATATCATACACTTTTCATCTATGGGAACAATTTTACTCGAGAATTACAAACTCTATGTTCCTATCCACTTGACAATTAAAACAAGTATGTCACACTATAATTTTACTTCTACATTCACAAAACTGCAAATTTACCTGTGGGCATAGTTATGAGATACAAAACTTCTAATAGGACAATTTCATTTAAAAAAAAACTCTTAAAAAAATCTACCAAAAAATTGCAGATGCCTAATATATTACCCAGTAGTTCACCTTTATGGTGTAAAACACTGATACACAAACATAACAGCAACCTAATGTAACTAATGAACAATTTAAAACACTACTCAATATGGATACATTTAATGGAAGAGTTTTAGTCTCGTATACTGGGCATAATTTTTTCTATGGCTGTTTGAATTAATATTGACCAAGGGATAAAAGTCCCGATATCTTCAAATACAATACAAATATACTGTTGTTTTATTTTGTGAAAATGTTTAATACACAGCCAATTTAAAAAGAGCAGTAGAAATTGATCTATGTTGGAAGTATTTTAAGCTGTTCATACACTGATTAAATAACTAAATGCTAACAATTTTACACATTAACATTGAACACAGATAGAACATGACAAACAATATATCTAGCATGGGATAAAGAACTTGAATGTTCAGTGATCAGGGATGGTATTAATTCAAGGTCAAATGGAAAACAAATTGCAGTCGCTCTGCCACTAAGTGTCAATCAATTTGTACATCTTGGTATTATTTTCTTGTCTACTTAACATTGAGACTAACCCTCTCTTTTTGTTGTGAAATAGGAAACAGTAGGACTTTACTATAACTTACAGTAGAACTTTACTATAACTTACAAACACAGCCACCATGTTTCCCTTTTTTACAATTTGTTATTTACATGATTTATTGGAATGTGTTCAAGTTGAAATTTAGTGGTTTGGGACCAGTTTAGATATATAATGTGTTTTGTTCTTTTGTTAACTTTAAAAATTACCTGGGTTTTTTTTTAATTAATGTAAATATTCGAAAGAATTTAGCCAATTTCCAACATAGGTTGAAATCTTTCTTACAAAAACTATGTCACAATGCCACCTGTGATATTTCAAGTAATGACCTAAGAATCCAATAAATTAAATGTAATCTCTAGGAGAAAAAGTTCAAAATTCCTTGCAAATGTTCGATAACTGAATCAAGACTGGTTGTTACAGTATCCAAAATAACACAGTCTATAACTTCAACTGATCTATTCTAGGGAAGATAGGTTTGATTACACAACATATTTCATGCAGTAAACTGTCATTAAATCAAAATGGTCTGGTTTCTCTAATGTACTTTACCGATGACAACTTCTAATGCATGCTAATTTACTGGTATTTACAAACAATAAGTGTTTTGTAAACATAAAAACACATTTAAGACATCAAAAAGGTACATAGCACATGCTTCATGAAAATATTATCCATGAATTTCACGTCATCATTTAGATAGTTTAAGCTTCCCTTACAGTGCTGAATTTTGCTCTAGACTACATTAAAGAGGTATAGAGCTCACAAATCTGCTCAGTAGGAAGGTTTAAAGTTAAACTTGTTGATGTCCTTTTTTAGAGGTCCTATTTGAACAGGTCATCAGCATTTTCATCATGTTTTCAGGAGCTGGATATAAACCCACAACCACAGCTATGAAACCCAAGTGATCATTTGCTGAATTTTATAACTGTTGGACCTCTGAACCCCATTCTTGTGAATAAAGTAATAAACACTGGCCAGGTTTATGCATCCTTAATATTTTATGAACATTTTTTTCTTTGATGAAGACATGAATTTGTTAACAAGTCTCTGCCTCTCTGTGACATGGGATCATGCACTCATTATGCTCAACAACAGATTAGAATTCACTCACACAAAACAGTTTTATTGGGAAAGTTTTGTCTAAATGTGTTTTCAAGATAATGATCACACCACCACAAATCAAAATTCATGCTGCTTTATTATCACAGGCATATGCAGAAGATTACCTTCAATGGATACAATGACAGTTATAAACTTATCGACTTGGATGCCATGTGTGACATTGAATTTGACATTGAGTTTGTAATTGAGTGAACCTGATGAAGATTTAATCATTATCATACACCCGTTGCACTGTCATAAATATACCTCCTGATCTCGCCAATTATGTAGTCGTGAGCATAATCTTATCACTGTTAATAGTCATACAACGTATCTTTTCACTCTTGAAGGTGAAGAGTATAATAATCGCAAAAGAAACCATGGGCTGGTGAAAGTATTCAACATGTTTAAAAACCTTTGCCAGTTAGCGTTTCTGTCCCATGTACTCGTGACCCATCTTTTCAAGTATAAGGCAGGTAGGCAGGTGACTAATCTCTATAGAGCTATGACTTATCATTTACCTATCTGTAAAACAGAACTGAGTGAGCTTGTCCCAAGATCATATCTAGGTTCGGGCCCTTTATAGCTGGATTGGTTTGTAACAACAACCTAAGTTTAAAATCGGTTATGTCTTAAGCAGCGAGAGTGGAACAGAGGTATTAGCAAATAATGGCTGGAATTTATTGGTCATGTGACCTGTTGGAAAATGCAATTCAACTTAGAAATTATTTATCATCTGTTTTGGAAGGTTCTGTCCAATCTCAAACTATTCAGCTGAGCTATCTGATTTCATGGTTAAAGTCACTGATAAATGGTCCATTTTTAATTGGATTAATATTTAATTCTAACCCTGGCTTTTTTCAGGATTCATTTAAACGGTAATAAAGCCACATACAGACTATCCTGTTCAATTATATTAAATTATAACAATTTCCACGAAATTAGGAAAGAAGACTTAGGCTCATCTAATAAGGAGCGGTGCTCTTTTAACACATTGTCAGGATATCCTCTGCATACAACAACTATAACAACAACAACAACAAAATGTTTCACATACATGACATATATACAAACAAGACCACAAGTACATTCTCAGTTCCACATTAATTTGTTCATCATCAAAGATAAACATAATTCATAAACACAAACTCGATATATTAACATGTTATTTTTGGATTATATTAAAAAAAAACTTTGGTCAGAGATGCGGGTTTCTTGTGATGCAACATGTCTTATTAGAGATCACCAATGAAGTGAATTAACAAGCCAAAAACCAGGAAAATGGAAGGGAAGGAAAGGGCGAGATGAACATCAATTCTATTTATATAAGAAAACCTCACCAGCACTAACATTGGCTACACATTTAGTGTGGTCAGTTTTTAGGACGTGTCCTGTTAATGCTGCAAAGGTACCCTGGAAGCCTGCGGCTGGCTGTTTCTGTGGTTTTGGGGCAGGTTTTTGAGCAGGGGTGATGATCAATGGAGGACTAGGGGGAGGTGTAGAGAAATGCTCCTGGTTTTTGTCTGTAGGAGGCTCTCTTTGAGGAGCGTTGCCTCCTTGATGCTCTGTGTACAAACAGTTAAGTAACTATGCAGAGGAATATGTTTATATTTATTCACTTCTCAATGTTCCTTTTTTTGTGTTGCTTTGTTAAACTCTCACAGGGTATATATATAGCTTCTGCCATGTGTACAGTCTGTACAGAAATGAAAAAGGAGGGCAAATATAATTTAAAAACCTAGGCTGAGTGTATCTATATCACTATGATGTCGTATGATTCTTTGTTAGGTAAACAACTTTTGGCACAAAAAATAAAGACTCTTAAAAACAACTGTAAGTTGTCTTTTTTCTTTTTTTTTTAAAAAGGCCATCAAAAAGTGAAGTGCTGATTCAATCTATGGTTAAAATTTGATCTTTTTTGAAAAAAATATTTTTGATGATGTTTTAAGATGTTCACAATAAATCTGCAGTAGTTTACTGTTAGGAATGATGTATTCAAGAATGGCTTTTCAAAAGTTAAAACTCTTTTATGGTTACATAATCAACAACACAAAATACAAATGTTACTCAGACAATACAGACAATTATTGGACTATAAAGCCTACATAACGACCACAGTCTTGCAAAAAAAAAAGTCATTGCTTTTATTCAAGTAGATCTACACTTTTAAAACCTAGTCTTCAAAACTATGCAAATGTCTAATACAATAAGTTAAAAAAAAAATAAAACAACAATTTGACTGTCACTACCTAACAATGAACTATGACTATATAATGATCAAATCAGAAAACAACCGAATAATAATAAATGCAAATAATGAGGCTTAGACACGGCAAAACTTAAAACTTTGCAACAAACTGAGTTACATGAAAAACAAGTAGGTATAGAGGAATGAAATGAATACCAGTGTTTTAGGCTCTCAAAATATGCAAAAAATACATGTTATTTTTCACACAATCACCTGCGCCAAGGTAATGGACCTGTGCTGTACCAGTATTTACCTTTTGCATATGATTTAATGGTCAAACATAGATATTTTGTGCACTGTTTTAACACATTCTGTATGATAAATGATTGCACTGAATGCTAATTGTTCTGAATGTGACAGTAATCTGCTTTAATTAATTTTCACTGATCATAACATAAACTAAACTCATGCATTGCACATTAAGCATTTTGCTTTTAAGCCAAGATGCAGAACAATAATCACCACTGCTTTAGAGGTGACTTTTTTGTGGGGCGTGGAGGTGGGGGGGGCGAACGCATATACTCCAACCCTTTGTAATGTCAGATTTTCCTTGGCGAAGGTGTTGCATTCTGTGAGTGCTTTCTAGCTGCTTATAAATACACAGACTACTGAAAGACATGATAACAGAGATGATACAAGGTGTTGGAAGGGTATCGATGGCGTGTATGTACATACTTGTCACTTCCTGTACAGTTGGCGTTCTCACGGAAAACATACTGGCCATGGTAGATCTACAGAAGCCTAGAAAATCAACAGCTCCCTCAAAACATCCATACATGTCACCTCCAGCAAAACATTTTCCATTCCCAAAACACATTCTCAAATGCATTAACACTAACGTGTGCCTAGCAACTGCATCAGTACATAGTCAATTCTCCCAGTGGTATGGTTTGAAAAGTTATTTGTTATATTTATACAACATGGTTGAAAAGGACCTTTAGTTAATAACTCACATTCACTTATTTATACATACACTTTTTTCCAATTATTTTTCATTTTTACCTTCTTTTCAATACATCTGTCTTCATGGCATATGTGGCGACAGTAGTAATTTAGTACTATACAAACTAACAGCTTCCACTTTCATGATTTTGTAATGGTGTGGTTGAAAACTAATCAAAATGTCTGGAATCTCAACATTATCCTCATAACGCATGTTTATTATTTACAGAATTTAAGTCCCAAACAAAAATTTTGCACTGCTATTAATGTAAAGCAAGTGGTTGGTAAACGAATACACACGGCCTCTTCACATGTGTTCATGGGACACTTTGCCTACAGCCTGCTCACAAGCTTTGAGAAGTAACAGTTATATTGGTATGCACAGAGATTTGGACAAATCTTTAAATAAAATGCGTATCTGGTAAGTCATTAATCAATTTGCAATGTTGTTATGTCATTGTTAATAAGTCCATATCAATGGAAGTATTGGTGGAAAGCCACTGTTAATTTAACTATAGCTGAACTTATTAAGCATAATTTCTGGTGATGATAAAATTTAATGAAATAAAGCTAGTTAAGTATTTTAAGGACACTAATGTCTCTCTGCCTGAAGGAATATTCTAATTTACAGGACTTCAAGTGCACATGGTTTCTTTGGTCATACATCAATAAAATTAGTTTTTCTATATTTGTCCTGGTTTATCGCGTGGAAGTTGCAGTATCCATGACACACAGAGTATCACTTTATCTTCATTAAAAATGTTGTACAGTAAAAACAATGGATAAAATAACAAGATTATTGATGTACATATTATATACAGGACATCATTCATTTTTATTTATTTGAGACAAGTAAACTAATGGACATGACGAGTGAGTTAATATGTTCTAGGAAATATCAATTTGACTGTTTATCTGAAAGAGAGGAGACATCTATTGAGTTTTATTTGGTTTTTAGTCTTGTTAACTATGAAAGATACAATCCTTAACCCATCCCTTAATGATCAAATCCATTTAAAGCATGCAATAAAATAAAATAAATTGTTAACATGTATTTAGTAACATAGATAGAACAATAAATGCGTCACTAACTTATTGATAACTGTTAAAAAGACAGTCTTCTTTAAAGAAGAGCTTTGCTGCAAAAAGAAATTAATTCAAAGATGAGGCAAATATGTACATGTATAGATCAAGTGGATATTGTAATAGAGAAAGAACAAGATAAAAATAGAACAGTTAATGCAAAACTGCTGTGCACAATTTAGCTTGGTGCATGAAAAAGCAATATCATGTTTTAATCAAGAAGATGTGACAGATTAAGGTTGCTAGATAACTATTTGGGGTGTTCTGTGTTTACCTCTTGTGTCTTCATCCTCAATGGTTGTACTGCTGTCTGTGGATTCCTTTATGGCATCATTCTTTTTGTTCACCACAAGACTTCGACCTTTAAAAACACCACACAAAAGCTTAGTGGATACAGTATACTAACTATAACGACTTGTGATGACACATCATGGTAATAACGCAGATGCATTGTCATATAGAGAATTTGCACAAGTCAAAGTGGTGGTTTGACATCCTGTTTCAACAGCAAAGAACAAAAACAAACAAAATCATCACTGCATCAGTTAGCCACTAAAATATTCATTAATCAAAAGACAGATACAAGTTTTTTACCACAAATATTGCAAGATGTTTTGGACAATATTACATCTAATGGTCTTCTATACTGCAGTGAGACACCAAGACAGAAATTGTGTCAGTTATAATACACATCACTCGTTTTTAAAATCAAATATATATGATCAAATATATATATATATTTTTTTTTATTATTATTATTATTATTATTGTCACTACCATGTTTTCAGACTTAAATCAAAAATATTTGTGTTACATAACTAATTATGGAATTGTATTATGATCAACCAACAAATGAAATACTGTGTATTTGAAGTTATAAGCCCATTGGGGGCTGGGCAATTGGTGTAATTTGTTTAAAACATGTTTTTGTGAATTGCATGTCACTATAATAAATAAATAAATAAATAAATAAATAAAAAAAAATAATATACTGCAGTATACTTCATGTCCAGAATTATAAACACTACATCTACTTCACTGAAGCTAATTAAGTGATGCTGAATTTCTTCTATTTTTTTTTTTTTTTTGGATACATCACATGTTGAAACATTAAATGAGATAAATAAATTCAATACAGAACAGTCCACCCCTTACTTACTGATCACCTTATACACAATGAGTTTCCCTGGAAATACAGTAAACACGATTGGCTACAAAACTTCTTCCTTTCATGTAACAGCTGTCCTATGTTATCACAGTTTCTGCTTTTTCAGGTATAATGTTTTTGGAACTAATTTGATAGAGATAAATTAGTAGGGCTATGCACAACAACACGTTAGGTTGCTTGATTTACAATATTTTGTTTTTCACTTTGATCTATTTCCTTTCCAATCAGATACTTCGGGTTATATTGAAACGAATCAAGGTATATTTCACCTGAAACTGGATATAAATGTCACTTGGACATGCTAAGCAGATGCAACTTTGTGTTTTATGTTTTAACAACAGCCAAAAAATAAATAAACAAAATGAAGCAAGAAATATATAATTCAATAGGAATCAATGTGTTAAATATATGCAATGTGAAATGTAATATTTTGGATTATTAGTTCATATTAGTTATGCATTATTGTTTTTCCACCAAAATTAGCAAAAAAACTTGTTAAAAATGAAAAACTTTGCTTGAAAACATGCACCCTAATTGTATATTCTGCATGCAATTAATACTGGTAAAATGTCAACTGAAACACCGGGAGAAAATATAAATTATTTGTAAAACATATGTGCAGAACTAAACATTAAATAGATGAAATGGTACAGCACTCCTTTAAAGTAATATGGACTCTATTAACCGTTTTACTGTGAATGGGGAATGGAAGGTGTGAGGACTCCCGACAGAGTGTCCCACAATGGGTTGATTACTACTGACACAATGGCTGTGAATATTACGTCAAAAAAAACACTGTAAGAAAAACTTCAATATGATACCAGAATAGAGTGGGCTCTGCAGTTGAGTACTCTGTAACTTGTACTCTTCCCTTGAACCAGTACTCCTTGATAAGTGATAAGCTATACAGCAACTGCTCATTTTCTTTAGGCATGAATAAAAAGATTTTTTTTTTACTTATTTTATGACATTTGCTAATAGTAAACTGCCAAAATCTGAAAATTTAACAAGTAAACTAATTCTCAATCTTGTACTTTACTGTACCTATTACCCTGCTCTTCATTAAATACTCTTGTATTCGGATTAAAAAAACCAAGGATGAACAAGGATGAAAGGAGGATCTCTGGATGTTCACAAATGGGTACAAAGTGACTTGTAGGCAGCATAGCCTAAAAGTAATGGGATAACATTAACTAAAAGTAATGGGATAACATTAACTAAAAGTAATGGGATAACATTAACTACTACTAGTTCAAGTCTCAGATCAAAGTCACAGCACACTCATCCATTTGACAAGGGAAATTTTGGCCAGTCAGCCATGCAAAGTCAAGGAGTGTAAAAATTGAAGACAAACGTGAGATAACTTGAGTACCACAAGTCATATTAGTTTTAGCAATGTAAATTATTTTCTTCAGGGGCAAGCTTGAAACAAAACTGCAAAATAACTTTCACTGAAAAAAACTTCTCTTCACTGCTGCCAAATGACAAGACACTTTGAGTCCCAGGATCATGATCAATTACACCAAGGTCAAAAGGTCAAATTTTTCACATACCCTAAGTCTTACATTCTCAAGTAAATATCTGTATCAAATGACAAAATTTCCGAAACATTTACAAAATGGTGTGAGCCAGGCCATAACTTTTACTGCAGAGGTTGATAAAACTAGAATTAACCTAAAGTGACAAATGCAGCCAATTCATCAATTTGTTGGAAACTTTAGACACTAAAATATGGCAATGATATAAGTAATGACTGATGGTTAAATATTTGATTCCATACTTACACAGGTCCTATAAACATTTTGAACAAAGCTCTTGTTTACCACTGACAAAAAAGTTTTCATGATACTCAATCCTTATTCAGACCCTGGATCAAACTTGAAAGACAACATCCCTAGCAATGAAAAAAATTTAACCACATCTAGCACTAGTTTTTATTTCCTCTTTTTTTGCCAATTTCAGTGAAGAGTTGTTTTTGTTGTTTTACCTCCTTTTTGTGGATTGTTGGAAGATAAACCACCTGAGGAAAATTAAAGAGGCTATAACTGTTAGACTTTTAACAACTACAATTTTGGCACTTTTGAAAATTACTCCCACTCTAACAGCTGTGGATTCACTGTATAGTTAGAATTCAACTTTTAAACTAGATTGGGCCAACTCGGCGCCAACATATCCCCAGACAGGTCATCACTCACGCCACAGGTTTTGATCGGAAATTTTTTAAAACATAATTACCCATTATTATATGAACTTCAGCACATCAATCTACTCTGTTTATATCTCCCCAAGGAAGATGGTGTATCCCCAGACGCCGAATACATAACTGAAATTATATTTTCAATCTTCCTGCAATGATAACTCTAAACCTATTTTCAAAGTATTTAAATGATTGATGATTGAATGTCCATTCTAAAATAATAATCCCAAAAGAGCATATTTGTTTCTATATTTGTTGACAAATAAAATATTATTTTTAACTCAACTCATCATATTTTTCAATCTTCCTTCAAAGTATTTAAATGATTGATGATTCAATGTCCATTCTAAAATTCATAATCCCAAAAGCGCATATCTGTTTCTATATTTGTTCACAAATAAAATATTATTTAAAAAAAAATTATTTATATTATTATTTTATTATATTATTTTTAGAATTTGCAAATTGTTTTCAGTTATTCATTTCCTCTATACCTATATATGTGGTCCATATATATGCAACCTAAATATGTGACACAATCTCAGTTCTGACTCCCCTTTGTGTTATATGTAATGAAGCCCACCACCTCCCACCCCCACCCCTCTCCCCTTCTCCACACCTCTCTCACTATTACACAAGATCTGCAACCCCATTGAGTTCTTTGTTTCTCATCCGATATCATTAAATACCTTTGTTTATTTAGTGTCACTCAATATAGCTGGAGGTCCCAGAGGTGGGTGGGGGGAATCCGGGTGGGTTGAGCATAAATGGTAAACAAACAATCTATATAAAAGGGGTACTCAAATACAAAAAGAATTGAGAATTTTAAGTATGTGATTATCAACTGAAATGAGTTCATAACTGTAGGAGCTGTGCCAAAATTAACTGAGGCAAGTTGAATAAAACTGGGCTAGTTGAG
This sequence comes from Sabellastarte sp. h YS-2021, assembly GCA_964017235.1. Taxonomy (NCBI): domain Eukaryota; kingdom Metazoa; phylum Annelida; class Polychaeta; order Sabellida; family Sabellidae; genus Sabellastarte; species Sabellastarte sp. h YS-2021. The sequence continues at coordinate 79,332,817 of OZ024931.1, read as the reverse complement.
GGTTAAAAATCCCCTAGTTTTACTACATAAGGATATAATTTCATTAATATTGGGACTTAAAGCTCACTTAAAGTGTCCATTTTGTCTACTTGAATATGTTTAACCAGTTTCATTTTAAAAAGTGAAAAACTCAGCAAGCAGAGGTATAACACACAAAAATAAGTTCTTAAAAGACTAAGATAGCCATAACATTATTAATATTCAAAATTTAAATAGACAGGCATTTCCTTTTAAAAATTCAAAGATTTCAGCTCTATAACCCACATAGTTTGACAGTTACTGGGCTTTAAAGTGGCATAATATCCATAAATTGGGTTTCTGTGGGCATTTTACAATTGTTAAAGAGACCTTAGCAATTAAACTACAGATCTGAAACTTTTTGGGGGACATACATAACAAACAAAAATGATATATAATACAGTTTAAGACTTGTCACACTAAGCATTTCCAAATAACAGGGCAAAATACGGAAAAAATGTCAAAAAAGGCACTTGGGCGAGTGTCTATGGCCCTCATACACAGGTTAAATGTCTACTAAAAACCTTGATTTTCGGCATATGTAAAAAAGGACATAATAATGCATTCCCAGATGGGATTTCAGCTCCATCAATCACATAGTTTAACAGTTACAGGGCTTAAAGGTGCTAAAAAGTCCAAATATTGGGTCATTGTGGGCCTTTTAGAGATCTCGATGTGGCTTTCAAATTAAAGCTTCAGACTTAAAATTTGTTACATACTAAGATTACACATAGAATATGTATCTAATAAAGTTTGAAACTTCTTAGACTTACCATTTCCAAGTTACAGGGAAAAATATGTGAAAAATGTCTTAAAAGGGTCACTCAGGTGGGTGTTTAAGGTCCTCATACACAGGTTAAATGTCTACTTGAAGCCTTGATTTTTGGCACATGTAAAAAGAACATAATAATGTATTCCCAGATGAGATTTCAGCTCTATCAGTCACATAGTTTAACAGTCACACGCCTTAAAATTGGCAAAAAGTCCAAATACTGGGTCTTTATGGGGCTTCTAGAGACCTAAATGTGGCCTTCAAATTAAAGCTTCAGACTTAAAATTTGTCACATACTAAGATTACACATAGAATATGCATCTAATACAGTTTGAAACTTCTTAGACTTACCATTTCCAAGTTACAGGGAAAAATATGTGAAAAATGTCTAAAAATGGTCACTCGGGTGGGGATTTATGGTCCTCATACACAGGTTAAATGTCTTCTTAAAGCCTTAATTTTTGGCACATATAAAAATAACATACTAATATCTTCTCAGATAGGATTTGAGCTCTATCAGTCACATAGTTTGACAGTCACAGGGCTTAAAAGTAGCAAAAAGTCCAAATATTGGGTCTTTGGGAGCCTTTTAGAGACCTCAATTTGACCTTCAAAATTAAAGCTTCAGACTTAAAATCTGTTACATACTAAGATTACACACAGAATATAAATCTAATACAGTTTGAAACTTCTCAGACTTACCATTTCCAAGTTACAGGGAAAAAGATGTGAAAAATGTCTTATAAGGGTCACTCGGGTGGGTGTTTATGGTCCTGATACACAGGTTAACTGTCTATTAAAGGCCTAAATGTTGGGGCACATATAAGAAAACACATAGATATATTCCCAGATGATATTTAACTTAGATGAGAGACATAGTTTGAAAGCTACAGTGCTTGAAAGTGGCAAAAAGTGCATAAATTGGGTCTCTGTGGGCACTTTTGAGACCTTAAGTCGACCCCTTTGGGTAAACCTACAGCCCTAAAATTTTCTACAGACAAGGATTACATATCAAAGTTATACCTAGCGCAGTTTGAGACTCATCAGAATTATCACTTCCAAATTATAGGGCAAAATATGTGTAAAGTATAGCAAAAAATCCCTAAGTGGGGGTATTTATGGGCCTCAAACACAATTTTCTCCTCAACTTAAAGTCATGATTTTCGGCACATGTACTAAGAACATATTAATGTGTTGTCAGGTAAAATTTCAGCCAGCTGAGCATCATAGTTTGTGACCTACAGGGCTCTAAGTGGCCAAAAGTGCAATTTCTGACCTTAAGGTGGCCATAAGTTCTTTTTTACTGGGAGTTTAAGGTCACCTTAAAATAGGGATCTTCCTTTGGGCACCCTTAACATGTGTACCAAGTTTGAAAAAAAAATATTAATTTGTTTTTGAGTTATCGCGTCCACAAGGAAATTTCTACGGCGGCGGCGGCGGCGCGACGGACCTGAATCCAATATATCCCCGACTTTCGTCTGGGGATATAATTAGTGGTTATTACAACAACTGCATGCATGATATGTTTTCTCTCTACTATAACTAAAGGGAAGCTACATGTTGTATAAAGTGTATGCTGGAAAGCTTTTAGAAAATGGTACATACACTTAAAGTTTGGGTAAATGATTTTCAAAAACATAAAACAGTGAGACTTGCTTCTCATTTGGTTATTGATACAATGGCCCAACTTCTAAAGATTATTTGGAGTCCAAGAGTCATCTTTTACCACAAAATGTTCTTCAGTTGGACTAAGTTCTATTAATAGTAAGTTAAGTTAAAGTGAGAGTTGTCTCAGACTAACATTAGAGTTTAAAATACACGTTGACATTAAATGCATACAGAAAATCAAACAGATGACTTCATCTTGCCCGTTGCATTGAATTTTAGAACTTCAAGCTACAAGTTCAGAATATGAACAAGCTATTCTAGATATCTATAGAAACATTACATTCCAGCTTCTATTTTCAGAGTTGAAGCAACTTATAGATCGAAATATCATGAACCAAACATAGATTTTATATGTAGTTTCATATATTGGATTTATTCACCATTATTAGCATTTGGTCATATAGTATTTGTATCTTAACTGAAAATGCAAACAGGAAACGTAAATGGGTACTTTAAGGGTTTGCAGAGCATGTACTTGCCATAACATGAATGTTAAACTCTCCAATGTCACTTACCTTTAATAAAGCTTAATCCAATCATCAAGGCAATCTAATCACACTAAATACCTCTCAAACATCCATTACACAGTTCTACATCACTGGGTTATACAATGTACTTACAACTAGGTTTGTTTTCAATTGTCCTAATTAATATATTAACTTTGAAAACCATCTTTTTAATAGCAAATGTTGACAATTAGTATCCATGTTTAAGAAGTCTTGTGTAATATTATTATCAAGTGCACATGTAAGCATTCATATATTTTCTGCAATAAAATTGAAAGGGGTACCATTCAATTTTGGTGAATCAAATATGGCTGTCAAAAAATCTCTGAAAAATGAAAATTCTGACAAAACTTTTCAGATATCATCTTCGGGTATTATAAGACATAATCCAGAAAAGTTGCCAAATATTTCCCTTTCAATTTAAGTTAAATTGCAACGAACATAGCAAAATAACCCCTTGGCAGTATAATTCTTGCACCTGTGTATGATGTAAAATTAGAACATCACTTTTAATTAGTTTCTGTGATTAAATGTACATATCAAACCAGGCACGGGGAAATTTTCATCACAATATAACACGACTTGAATTCCCCCTGAAAATATCTAGCAATAATCAATACTCTAATAGCATTAGTATAGATTGAACCAAACTGATTCCAGAGAAAAGAATAATCTAATATTGTAAAAATAAAGATATAAACTGTCATATATCTATGACTTTAGGCAATTAACCTTGATGAAACAAAATAACTGCAAACAACAAAATACATTTATCAAAAATTTTAACAGAAAATTAACTCCAAAATAGTCCTCAATTTATAAGTGACATATCAATAGGTTTCTGTTGAAAAGCTATGAAAAAAAACAACAAAATATATCGTGAAATGAGTCAAAAATAACTAAAGAAATTTGTTTACTCAAAAGGAATTTTAAGTTATATTTGCCATACCACAAAATTATACAACGCAATCTACTACAATCTATAAGATTTTAAATGAAAAAGTATTTACAATCAATGATATAAGAAATAGAAATATGTTTGGCTACACAACTTCAAAGAAGGTGGTAAATTTATGTTGAACACTAGAGATAACCTGTGAGTGATGGTGACAAACTCCGAGGTGGGCTTAATAGATCTCTGCTTATAACTTGCAAGGCTATATTTCTGTCTCAACCATATACTCACTTGAATTTGTTACATACTTGAATACTCAAAGCCAATTGCCTACACTGGGAGCAAGTTTACTGCAAGTATTCAAAGGAGTTTTAGTGATTATTAACTCAGAAATAAGTCTTTTGTACTTAACCTTTTCACACTGGAGATTCCTTAGACAGTAGACCCTCTATTATCAGACTTTCTACTTAGTGTCGTTTATGGTAAACTGGTAATCCTTTTCTCATTATGTTATGGTAGAAAAAACAAAATCTATAAAGAATATCTGGGAACCAGTAATTCAAAACGTTAATATTTTAGGCTTCTAATGGCTGATACTTCATCAAAACAATAAAAAAATATATTTTGTTGGGATATCTTACATTTTTACTCTACTCCGGATGAAAATATATATTTAGTCACATTACATTATCTCACGAAAGCCATTTCCAGTTGTAAATGATGGTTGATCTATATTTGCGGACATTTTTCACCACATCAGTGAAAAGTATACGAAATACTAAATTTCATTTCATTTCAAAGTCCTGGTAACCGATTTTGATTTATGAAAATTGTGCCATCTGTGCTTCATTTTACTTAATTACCTCACTTTTATTCTCTCAAATCAGTCTTTCTCTGTACTTTACTGAACCGACTTCCTCTTTTTACTGACAGCATATGACACCTTCATTGTCCAACCAAAATATTGTTCTCAAAACTTGCTTGGATTAAAGAGGCTCTACTGTACTTTGTGTGATCGCTTCACGAAGAATGTGACTTATATGAACCCATTAAGTGCTCTAGATAATTGTAAAAATATATTTTTGCAATTTTCCTAATGAACCCATATAGCCCCCTCACAAACAGACAGTGTATGGTCAGAAAGCAGGAAGAAAAGAAACCTTCACCAAACTATAGAAAGATACTGCCCATTGCCTTAATTTGGCACACATTGCTTAATTTAGCACACTTTAAATGAAACACCTAACTACTAGTGCAGGGATTGAAGTGTAATTTCAACATCAATATCAAACTCTATTTTAGCTTGGGATGTCGACCAATATTGAAACATCATCAGACACCACAAAATGCATCATGTAACAGCTAAAAGCGCCTCATTTACCAAAAAAACACACAAGATATCCAGGGACGACAATAAATTTTTAAGACTACACTGCTACACAGTTAGTCAAATAACTCATATCTCATACTGAATCATCCTACATATGAATGTTTATGACCGAAATATAAAGTAAGCTATAAAGTACATGAGTATTTGAATAAAATACTTCCATACTGACTACGGATCTAACAATTTAGAGATTATGTCTGTATTATGGTTTTTGGATATATTTTGTTTACCATTTGTTGTTAGTATATTTTGACATGACTGTTAAAATGGTGTGCTGTATTAGGTCGTGTTTCACCATGGCTCTTGACAACCTGGACCTCAAGGTTGTTGTCAACTAAATATTCACATAAACCTTGTGCCACTTGGTTAAGGTTTATATTAATTTTGAGTTTCTACATTGGCAATTGATGAACAAATTGGAAAAATAGTGAGAGAATATCAATTGTAATTTCATAGGAACAGAAGAAAGAAGTGTTAAAGCAAAGAGGTGAAGCTCAAAATACAACTGACTTTTAGCTCAGCTGAATTTAGCAAAAGCCTCAAGCAAGAATAGACTGATTTGATATAAAAATGTAGATACTACTAGAATAAGTAAACTATCCAGAAGTTTATACTTTTCAAACTAGTTGACCATATTCCCCATTTTGTACAGTAACACAATATTCAAACCCTTCCAAATGGCAGAAAGTGAAAAGTAAAAACTGCAGAATTACTTGGGTTTATATAATAAAGAAATGGGTCAATAATAGACAGCTTGTAATTTGTTTTTCTTAAGGGAGAAATAAAGGAGGGAGAACTCTACCTAACTGCTGTCAAGTGTACCAATAACTACCCACAATTACCTGTTTCTGAGGAACAGATTGCGGTTTAAAGATCAAATGGATATTTAGAAAATGACTAGCCAATCATAAGTATTCTTTTTTAATCCCATAAACTGTAGTAAACTAGTAATGTGACAAATAATTTGTCTCAAACTGTGTCCAGAAAGACAATCATTAGCTGTTTCTTCATAAACAGCATTTGACCAGAGATTTGTTTTGAAATGATCAGTCATTGGGCTGTGAATCAAAATTGAAAATTGTAATTGACTAAATGTAGCTGTTATTAGCTACTAGTTTACCATATAGGACTAAGTGCTGACCTCTGGTGGCTGCTTGCGTCTCTGCCACCTCAAGAAAACAGAGCTATGATGGCTGTTTGGTGGCACTAACAGTTCCGAGGTGAACTATATTATATTTTGCGGAGCTACATAGTTCTGATAACACTGTCCCTTTTAGGTTCTAGGCGTTAGTCACACATATACTAAAGCAATCGTCGTAATGTTCCGATATTAGGCCTAATCTAAAGCTAACAGAATCTTTTGTTATTTACATGTTCTATTATACATATTTAAGCAAGATGTGTTAAATCTAATGCATAGTTAATTAAGTGTTATATAAATATTTTTCAATATTATGGAAGAAATAACCCCAATCCTGTTCTGCAAAGTGTTTTGAAACTACTTGAAATCCAAAACAATTATAGTTTTGTTTAACTACTGTCATGCACTGAAAAATGCACCACTAACAGATAGATTTAATCACCTTGTGAAATAACGCATTCCTTCTAATAATGTGTATATGCGTATAGATTTATTTAAGATTTTGTTTTTGAATATAAATCTTCAGAAGTTTGATAAACAACAAGAATTTTGGGTAGCATACCATATTGGTTGAATTTGAAACAAGGTAAATCTTAAATATTTCTTATCACATTCTATAGATTATGATGACAAAGTACTACCATCATTGTATTCATTAAAACTGCACTTGTCAGACTTATTTGGGACATAATTTCTACCAGGTACAGATTTTCATTTTCTTGTAAACCACAGTTTTTCAATAAAACTCTTGGATCTTTGCAGAACAAGACATTTCAGATAGAATTGATCCAGCGATTGAACCAAGATTGTAAGATGCATGAAATGTTAACTGAAATCTGCCTGTTAAAAAGCCATGCTTTCATTAGCAAACACCTAATGTAGTCAGTCACAGTTTAAGAGGTCTTTGTAATGGTATACATACTTTCGTTGAAACTTCCTTTAGATTCTGGTTGAAATAACATTCACAATTAAAAGTCTATTATTAGTTTTGCAGAAAATAAACCTGAAATACATAGCCTGGCAACCTTCAACAGTATACCAAAGTGCATTCATAAATAATTCCTAAGAAAAAAAAGGTGAACAAACACTGAGGCCACTATATCCTTGCTTTTTCACTTCATGAACTAATTACAGATAGTAAATGAGTTTAAAGACAAAGATATGTAAGAAGAAATACAAATACGTTGGAACACTCAAATCAAGGGAGAGATGTCCCTTAGGGAAAGGGACTTGGACTGTAGGAGTATAATGGCACTCAACAACAAGAAAGAGTTTCACACAAAAGGTCAAGAGACTTAACTAGTGCAATGAGATGATTGTTACCATCTTAATAAGAATCTATAAAAAGTCCTGAAATGATCTTCTTTAAAACGTAGACATCAAGATTTGTGAGATAAATGTTTTAAAAACAAAAGTTAAATATCCACCATGTTATATTTATGGCATTGAGTGAAAAATGCAGAAAATACAGTGTGTAAATGTGTACACATCATGACAGAAACCTAACAATATGCTTACTTTTGCCACAGCCAATGAAATCACTGCTAATTCAAAGCAACGGCAAACTGTTTCAGTGACACTGGTTTACGGCCTGTTTTATCCTCATACCACAAAATCATGTTTACAGTCCAAAACCTCCATAAATTAAGAAATAAAACCCAATGTGACAGATCAACTGTTTTAAGTTAAAGTTTGAAAAATATAATGAAATTTCAGGTCCATCACCACAACATGGAATATTTTATATGAGCAAAAACTGAAGACATTAATTTTACACCTTATTGCTTTTAATAATTTCAAAACTTCAAATCAATATCACCCTACTTTTTTGCTCATTCATGTTGGTGCCATTGTATTGCAGAAACTACACTGTCCATCAATTTTACTATCTGAACTAGGGATGGGTTGGTGGGACCGGTATCTCGGTATTGAGAGCATTTTACTGAAATACAGTGATGAGATTTTACAACCGCCACTTCGCTTGTCAGAACATACAATGGAAGGAAGAGTTAAAATATTAGAAACATCCCCAAAATCTGAAGAAATTATAAGATTTTATCCCCATATTTTCATCCATTTGCAGACTTTTATTGCGAAACATTGATTGATTACGTTGTTTTGATTACGACAATTTATAACCTCAATCTCGCTTGTCAGCCTATATAAATGAAGTAAAACTTAAAATATTGGGAACAAACAAGAAATCTGAAGAAATTATAAGCGTTTATGTCATATTTTGTGCATCTGGCCATTTTTACTGCGATGTCGTGAAGAGGAAACGTCCATGTTGTTTAGAGTGTACTAAAACACAGAGTCCTGGTATCAGTACGGTTTTGCGACCTCCCGATATACACATTTTTGGTACCGACCCATCCCTAGTCTGAACTAATTTCAATTTCTTATCCCCCAAATTTGTATTTGCCTCTTGTTTTACACCAGAATATAATTCTAGCTTATAATCATTCTGTTCAAAACACAAGCTTATTACTCTCTCTGAGAAATGGACAAATACCGGTTTTATTATATTATCTTAAACACATATATCCCTGCCTTGTTGTATAATTGGTCGTTACTAAGTGAGCAATGAATTCAAAGGCTGCTGTTTTATCTTCATTCAACTACTTACTCTTGTCTCCTTTGTCAGATTTTGTTACTTGAAAATCACAAGCAAGAAGACAAACATATAGCAAAAAGGTAACATACTGTCATCTGCTAACACTAATAACTAAGCTCCTAATCACTGCTTCTATGGTTATAACAAAAATTATGGTATTTTTTAAATTTCTGAATGAAAACACAAACACAAAGATGAACCACAATCATTTAAATCCTACACTAATTTTAACTTATATTAGCATATTAATTTTGTCTTGTCCTAATTATTCCAAACATACTTTATAAAGATAATTAAAAGTCATATGCAATAAATTTCGCTATCAGATATATTATGTGACAAAAAGACAATATATGCAAATTAATTCCCAAAGAACAAAGAATAGGATAGACAACAAAAGGTTTATAAATTAAACACTTTAATATAATAACGAGATAAAAATGCGTTAACAATATTTAATACAGGTTACACTGTGACATAATGAAACTAAAATCTTGCACTTGCTGCCTGGTGGAAATACTTGTGTGCATATCAGTAAGAATACAAGATAGTGTCATCAGCACATAGTTACCTTGGAAGGAGAGGAACTGACAATAGTGGGTACTACATAACAACAGTCAGCACATTGTGGGAGCACCAGGAAAATATAATATCAAGCCTTGTGCAATATACTCTACAACTTCATGTATACTTTGTGCTTGGCTAAATAGACACATTTATCTAGTAAATTAATGAGCTTCCCACCCCACTTGTATTTCAGTATCTGTGAAAATATCTCTTTAAAAACATCCGTATCCTTTTTATAAGCAAAAGCTTAAGGGATTCAGAATACCGTATTTTTCCCAAAATATGGCCCGGGCGTTAATTATTTTCAAATGGTTATCAGACCAGGCGTTAAATTGAACCAGGCGTTCTTTTGAAGTATAAAAACAGTGTCATAAATTGTAAACAGTGTGCTTGGTACCCAGGCGTTAATTTGAACCAGGCGTTTATTTGAACCTGGGCGTTATTTTGGAAATTTACGGTACCTTTACTAAGAATGCCAAATAAGAGGGCACATTTTAATAGAAAAGGCACTCTATAGATCTGATGTTTCTACATAAAAAGTAGTTATATTTATAAAAGGGCTACTACTGTAGTGTTAGATTTTCAAAACAAGAGCACTCGGAGAGCGCAGACCTCCGCCAAGGGAGCACATATCCTGAAAATTTCATCAAAATCCGTCCATAACTTTTTGAGTTATGTGTCTTTAAAAATTACATTTTGTGGATCCAGAAGATCCAGATAGTGATCCGGATCACTCCCAAAATTGAATCATTTCTTCCTTTTACCTTTTCAGATATATCCTGAAAATTTCATCAAAATCCGGCGATAAGTTTCTTGTCCACAAACTCACAAACCCACAAACAAACCCAGGCAAAAACATAACCTCCTTGGCGGAGGTAAATATTGCTCTTTTTGGTGTCATTTAATGTATATATATATATTTGTATTCATTCGTCAAAAATTTACTAGATGCTTTATTTTTAAGACTAGAGAGTAAGAGAACAAAAACTTACAGTACTGACAACAATGAATAATTCAAGCTATGCCAGGTTACTGCATATAGAACAAGTTATGTCACACTATAAAAACTTCCAGTACAATGAAAAACTTACTTGAAAAGTTGCGAGTAGCAAGCATAGTGGTGAGAATGGCTCCCTGTGAATATAAAATGTCAAGAGTTTGAACTGTGGAATTAAACAGAAATGTGGATTTGTTACTTTTCCTGACCATTTCAAAACTCTGGCCAAGTAAATTATCTGACCATTTCAAAATATCAGTTGGTTTTGAAAGGGCTTGGCCATTTCAAAACCTAAGTGGTTACGGAATAGTTGAATTGTTTACAATGGGAATATTATTAGACAAGGTGTCTAATTTTTAAACACTGTTTAAATCTTAGATTTTCTTTGCATCTGGGGGAGTAATTAGGAAATTCGATTAGATTAGATGATTCTTCTATTGTTTCCAACCTCTTTTAAGTTTGACTCTGTTACTTGGTGGCTGGATTAGTCATAGCTTACCTTTTTAAATTTGATAACTGTTAATATGTTTGTGTTCGTCTTTCCTCAGCATTGTTTGATTACTGTTTAATTAGTAACGTGAGTACTTATAATTAGATAAAACTCTAAAGGGTAAAATCGCAACCCTGATAAGTGATGCATTGAAGCAGATTACCTCGACCTCTTTTTTGATCAAGTGTAATCAACTGACATGTGCTGTGAGGGCTGTTATTATGTTAATTGTTTTAAACAGGAGCCAATCCTTACTTCTTTGGATTTCCACTAATTGCATAGTTTTTAATGGTTTAAAGTTGTGGTTACAATAGTGAAATGGTTTTGAAATGGCCAACAGGTTTATTTGGCATTTTGAAATAGCCAAGCCAGTTCAAAACCTGGCCTAGGCTTTGAAATGGCCATCAAATTTATTTGGCCATTTTGAAACAGCCAAAGGTTTTAAAACGACAAGTAACTGATTCACTAAATATAAAGAAAAATTCATGAAACAAAGACATTTTCAGAACTCTAACAAGCAAACTAAGATGGGAATAAAATCATTTAAAAAACTTAAAATGTCTGCTTTTTATTTTTTATTTTAATATGAGCTCATTTTGGTTGGACAGATTTCACATATTTAATTTTTAAATTGAATAGATTGCATGCATTGTCAGTGGTTTTCTCCTAAAATACATACCTTTTAGTTCTTAGTACTAACATTTTCCTGACAATATAATAAGGATTGTAAGAATTTAAAATGCTTGCTCTGTTACAGAGGTTAACTTAAACCATTTCCGGTACTCCTAAAGTTTATCAGCTAAAAGATCAAAGATCTATCAACACTAGTAATTAACCTATAAATTATGAGAAAAGTAAAGTACATTCTAAAATGCAAAAGAAAGCTTCTTCTAAGGCTTTATATTGAATGATTTGACAAAGATCAACAAAAAGAAGTTAACTTTTAAGTATACAGGTTATGTTCCACTTCAGTTGATTTTGGCTTATCTTTTTATCAATCTTTTTAGTGTATATGACCCCTGGCTTTGTTACCTTGAGCTTCCTCCTGGCATTGAATTTCTTCAGGCAGTCCACGGTCTCCTGCCTGTGTACTGCAGATGCCACCCTCTCACGGTTCTGAAAGCACAGATACAACAGGTTAACAGAACAATAGAGTACCTAGGGATAGGTTGGTAGGCCTGGTGTCTCAGTATCGAGAGCAGTTAACTGATATACAATGACAAGATTATACAACCGCCACTTCGCTTGTCACAACATATTTTTAAGGAAAACTTAAAATAGTAGACACAGACTGTCAAAATAAAGAAATTATAAGCTTTTATCCCACATTTTTGTGCATTTGTAGACTTTTATAGCAATTTCGTGGTAAATAAGTGACAGCACTTTATAACCTCAACCTCGCTTGTCAAAACATATAATGGAAGGAAAACTTACTTAAAATACTGGAAACAAACCAGATATCTGCAGAAATTACACACTTTTATCCCATATTTGTGTGTTTTGGGGGACTTTTATTGTGCTTTCCTCGAGAGGAAAGTTCCATGTTTTGGTTTCACCGATTTTCGCTTCCTCTGTTTGGATGGAGGTGTACTAAAGCATGGAGTCCCGGAATTGGAATGGTTTTATATTGGCTACCTCCCGATCTACACATTCTTTATACCAACCTATCCATACAATAAACTAACCTAATCGGATTTTCAAAGAACTAAATTTCTGAGCCCGCATATAAGCATTGAAACCCACTGGCACAAAGCAAATGGTAGATGAAGAAGTGCAGTTTGTGAGGATATGAGAAGTAATATTACTAATATATAAACTGGACAGAATATTGGTGTTACATTATACCCAGAACATCCTATGCCTTACAGATCATGTGCAATGGACAAAAAATACAGTGTCATATCATGAAGATGAAAGAAGTTGAAGATCACATTGTCAGGATAAAAATGCTTACTGATGCTATGCCTGTGTACTTCCCTACACTAACCTATCAACTGAGTGTTTATTACATTTGAAAGTTATTAAAACTGTACGCTGCTAAATGATTTCCAAAATAATGAGTGTAAATTAAATAAATTTATGGAAACAAAACAAGGGTGTGATATATTACTATCATTTCAGAAATGAAACCCCAAATCAGAAGAACATATAATAAATTGTTGCTGAAAAATAATTTACGCACTGTGTATTCTCACAATATTCCAATGCTAAGTATTCACCAACACTTATTACAAAACTATCCCATCATAATTAAGTACAAATTTCCATGACACCACTATAACCTGTACTCCTTCTACCAAAAACAATAAAATTTTAAACAAACTATGGCAAAATAAATATTGTTCAGAAAATACAATCTGCAGCTTAGTGTGAAACACAAAATCCTTACAATAGGTACAACACTAACACTAGATCTGTGGCATTCTGTTCTTTACATTGTTACAACTGACACTGTTTTAACAGAAGACATTTTCTAAAATGCTCTGTTCCAATAACTCTATCCCTAAACCCCTCAACTCACAGACTCCTCCAGGTTTTGACTATCTGTAGGGTCATCTTGTTCACTGGCCCTACCCTCCTTATCACAGGCTGATATTTCATTAACTGTTTTATTAGCCTCTTCATGCTGTTCATTCTCCTCCTCAGTTTTGACGACTTCCCTCTTTTTCTGTATTGTATTTCTATATCTGGCCCTGCGTTCTGAGGCTGTGAGTTTTGTGGGGATATTACTGCTGGTTCCCTTGGCAATGATGGTAGTTGTATGGGTGATGTCTAGTGCTGGGTCACACCAGAGTTCTGCAAGGTCAAATGCTCCGCCATGATATTGTCTGGCCAAGGAGGCATCGCCCCAATCCTCATCTGAACTAGTGGCATCAGTGTTACAGCACAGAAAGCTAGAGCACTGTTTGTACATAGCACCATGCTTAAAGACACAGCTTCAAAATATAAAAGTCCAAGTTTCCAATCTTTTATTTATGTATTGTATTACAGTTTAAAACGTCCCTTCATCATGCATATTTTTTTCCTGCTATTCCCTTAAGAATTACTCAATTCTTCATTGATGAGTACATAACACCATACTTTAACCCACTCCTTCAGTCTACAAGAGTCCCAGCTGCAATGGTTTGTTCATGTATTTATATCACAGTTAAAAGCACTACAATTATATTGCCTGAAAATTTAATTCATCAAAGTGCTCTCTTTATTACATAAGAATAGAATAATTAGTTTATTTTACTTTATTGGTCATGCTGTACAAATAACACTAAGTTCTACTGACTCATAGGTATAACATACTTAGCAAAATTGCTCCCTTTACAAATAAGTCACAGAGTATCAATGGTTTCACTTTTTTTATAGTGTGAACTCAGTAATTTAATTCCTTCAAAGTATTCACCCAATATTATTAGCTTTAATAATCTCTGTTGTGGTTTAATCCTTGCTTGGATTCTGGTGCTATGATTCCAGCCTAAGGTCTTTGTTTGAACATTCTAACATTCTTGCTAAAGTTTTATATATCATTCATTTTACTCTAGATTGGTTGAGTTTTACATGTGTATAGCACCATATGACTGTCAGCACTCTGTTAAAGTAACTGGTTCCTCTCAACAATAGTATCTTTCAGCAAATCTAGAATTTTCCTGCAATGACCAAGTTTTAACTTGCCAGTACTGAGCCAGTCCTTTACTCATCACATTACATTGTTACAGGTAAAACTACTGATATTGCAGTTGAATTCTTGACCAAGTTTGAGTGCAGCTAGTAACAACATACACTGATCACATAATATAGTTTAAAGTGCCAGGGGATTATTCCTCCAAATTCCAACGCCTTTATTTAATCTGATGCTAAATCTTCATAGATAGTGTACATCACCATAGGCCAAAAAACTTCTAGAAACAAATGCTCTAATGTAAGTTTTAACAACTGTGAGATTTTTTTCATGTTTTGTTGTTTTGAGTATTATTGTAACACAAAAATAAACACATAGAATATATTCTCCAAAATTCAACAGATGGAATTTTTAGAATTAAAATTCTCTTGTTTGAAAGTTTTCCTCTAATCGGCTTGTCCTTTCAACTGGCAACATAATAAACTTGCTGTGAACCTAATGAATTGTCCACTAAGTACATTTTGATAATTCCACCAGCTGTGACCTCATTTCAAACAGTCCATTTCCTCCAGTTTTATCTATTAATATTTTTTTTACATCCCAATGCAAATGATTGAAGAATGCATTTTATAACTACAGGTTTTTATGGCCATTCTCTCCCATAGTGTTACACATTATCTTTCCATATGGATGAGGAATAACCCACTGAAGCCTCAATATATTCCTATGTTTGGTTTTATTTATTAATTCTCTGTTCAATAAAAATTGTGTTGAGCTAAAATTCCTTGCCAACAGGAAATGAACCAAGTGTTTTCACTGTGTTTTTGCTTTTTCACAGAATAATTTAGTGTTTCAGATAAATGAACAGGCTCACCTCTTTACTCAAATACTTTACACCATGTTTTCACAGAAACAATGTTCTGGAAAAAATATATAGACTGAAAAAAGGAGATCTACAGACAGGATCCTTTCTACTTCTACTCAAGCTTCAGATGCAATGATCAAAAGGTTGAAAAAGTGGAGTTGAAGTAGCTCAGTTGTAAATTCACACATGAATTGCACTGGTGAATGCAAGTGTATTTTAATTCATTGTGTGGCAACTATATCAGAAAAAGCAAGGCTTTCACCAGATTTTAGAATAATGTAGATATGTTGGACTACATATAATAGGCCCTTAAACAACTTGTACAGGTGATTCCATGAAATTAACTCTTTTGATTTTACACTTTCTAATAAAATAATGACATCCACTTTAAATACCTGCTATATATACTATTAAGTTAAAATTTTCATTTCGCATTAATTTGAACTATTTTATCTAATGAGCGTGGATTGTAAAAATTAATTTCTGGTGACATTTTAAATCTGTACTAATGTCCCACAAAGAAACTAGCCATTAGTGAAAATTAATTCTAGTGAATTTCTTAATAATGAAGAATTAGTGGAATTTTCTTCTTGTTACAATTTCTACTTATAGAGTATTTGCCGGAGTACATTACAATGATAATGACACTTCAGAACCTGAGGAATAAGTGTCTTAAAAAATGAATTTTTAGTTTCACAATTACCTGTACCAATTAATAACTACCCCCAATGTAATTATACATTTTATGTCACCTGTACCGACAGGTTTATTTATTCCTTTCATCACTTTGTATCTTGAAGTTCTTATTAAGTAGTCAGTTACTGGAAACCTTTGACATAATTAATTCTTACCATGTCTATGTCATTACTTGTATGAATGACACTGGAAATGGCAGATACTCTGTTTTGTGTCACATTAACTCTCATAAAATCTCTCAGTGAGCTGACTCAGAGCTTCTGACACATTCTTTCCAAAAAATAAATTTTCTCTTTTGTTTAGTTGTATAAAATAATAAGTCAAATTGTATTTACACCAAAAATTATAGAAATATTAAGGACCGTGTATCCTTCAGGTTGGTCAAAAGTCTCTTTTTGACTTACATTACTGTAAAACATTTGACGTGTAAACCATGTATAACTGATCTGATCATTTGTTCTGACGACACCTTCTGTGCCTTACCATCATGAGGTTACAATTGGCCAGAAATCTTCTAACACAAAATGTGTTAAAATGTACTCATTTACGTTGGTGTGATATGATCAGACATTGTACAGAATGGCCTGAGACAGACTCCTCCTTGCATTGGTGCTGATACAAACTTCAGACGTATGATACAGGCTATCACTTTTGTTATGAATGGCACAAACGAGTAGGGATGGGACAGAAACTGATTTTTCTTCTCAGTATCCGACAATGCCAAACCGTTCTTATTCCGGGATACCAAAATAAATTTTGTTTTAGTATTTCACAATTGAACTGACTTTCAACAGGAAATCGAATTGATCTAAACAAAACAGGTTCATCGAAAATCATCACAAAACCTTAAAATTTGTAAAAAAGAAAAAAAAAAGAAAAAAAAAACTAACTCTGTGAGAATTTCTTAAGATTTATGGTATGTTTGTAATATTTCACATTTTCCAATGATTTTATGCACTGACATTTGAGATTTCTGAATTAATATTTCATTTCGGTATTTCAGTAAAATGATCTCAATACCATAAAATAGCATCAGAGATGCCCATACCTCACAGCCTTGGGAAATATTTTCAACACCATGAGATATAGAAGTACTGTACCAGTACAAACTTCAGGATACTTTCAGAGCACTGTCAGTTATATAAAGGTCCAAACAATGTTTAAATGGAGAAATAATGTTTAAAAGAAAGATAATGGGTATAAAGATGAAGTATTAAAACAAGATGATTCAATGACAAGATGACAGCATTAATCAGTAAACTAAAATTCAACACTCTTTACATACATCTGCATTTCCGAATTATGGTTTAGATGGTTTGAATATTACCATGCATACAGAAGTGGTAATACATTTAATGAATGCTTATGTGTGGTGTTGGAGTAAAATCTGCGGTTCACTTGATGAAATTCTATCTCTTACAATGGGAAGTTATGAAAGTAAAATTCTTAATAAATTCTAATATGACTTTCGCTTAATCTGCATCAAAAGACAGACCCAAAGGTGCAACAAGATTTTAAAGGTCAAGGTCACTACGGCAAGGTAAAAAATCAAATTAAGGTCACACCATGATAATACACACCTATAGCCAATAACCAATGTCCCTACCAAGTATCAACTTCCTACACCTTACGGTTTCCGAGATACAGCCCTGACGATTTTATAGGTCAAGGTCACTATGGCAAGGTCAAAGGTCAAATCAAGATCACACCATGATGCTGCACACCTACACCCCCTAGCCAATGTCTCTACCAAATATCAACTTCCTGCACCTAACAGTTTCCGAGATAAAGCCCGGACAATATTTTATAGGTCAAGGTCACTACAGCAAGGTTAAAGGTCAAATCAAGGTCAGACCATGACGTTGCACACCTACACCGCCTAATCAATATCCCTACCAAGTATCAACTTCCTACTCCTTACGGTTTCTGAGATATAGCCCAGACAACATTTTATAGGTCAAGGTCACTACGGCAAGGTCAAAGGTCAAATCAAGGTCAGACCATGACGCTGCAGACCTACACCCCCTAAGCAATATCCCTACCAAGTATCAACTTCCTACACCTTATGGTTTCTGAGATATAGCCTGGACAAGATTTTATAGGTCAAGGCCACTACGGCAAGATCACAGGTCAAATCAAGGTCACACCATGACGTTGCACACCTACACCCCCTAACCAATATCCATACCACGTATCAACTTCCTACACCTTACGGTTTCTGAGATATAGCCTGGACAACATTTTATAGGTCAAGGTCACTACGGCAAGGTCAAAGGTCAAATCAAGGTCACACCATGACGTTGCACACCTACACCCCTAACCAATGTCCCTACCAAATATCAACTTCCCAAGCCTTACAGTTTCCGAGATATAGCCCAGACAACATTTTACAGGTCAAGGTCACTACGGCAAGGTCATATCAAGGTCAGACCATGATGTTGCACACCTACACCCCCTAACCAATATCTGTACCACGTATCAACTTCCTACACCTTACGGTTTCTGAGATATAGCCCGGACAAGATTTTATAGGTCAAGGTCACTACGGCAAGGTCAAAGGTCAAATCAAGGTCACACCATGACGTTGCACACCTACACCCCCTAACCAATGTCCCTACCAAATATCAACTTCCCAAGCCTTACAGTTTCCGAGATATAGCCCAGACAACATTTTATAGGTCAAGGTCACTACGGCAAGGTCAAAGGTCAAATCAAGGTCAGACTATGACGTTGCACAACTACACCCCCTAACCAATGTCCCTACCAAGTATCAACTTCCTACACCTTACAGTTTCCGAGATATAGCCCGGACAAGATTTTCAAACTCAAGGTCACTACGGCAAGGTCAAAGGTCAAATCAAGGTCAGACCATGACGTTGCACAGCTACAGCCCCTAACCAATGTCCCTACCAAGTATCAACTTCCTACACCTTACGGTTTCTGAGATACAGCCCGGACAAACTATTTCCCGACGGCCGCCCGACCATCCGGACACCATGGGTGAAAACAATACCCCAACAGCCATTAAGGGCTGTGGGGTAAAAACCAGTAATACCGTCACATCCCTACAAATGAGAGACTTATCATGCGTACATTGAAACTGCAGTTCTCATATTCTTCTATTGCTGGCTCAAATAGTACAACATAAATCTTCCAACACTTAAACAGGACTAGTTAAAAAAATATAACAATCTTTTAAAAACCCTGCCTTGTGCATTGAGAACTTTCGCAGACAATGGGCACTCCACTGTGACAGCCATAGTCCTTCCGTCACCCTGGGTCTTCTTTGGTATGACTTGGCTATGTCATTTGGACTTACAACAAGTGCTGGGACGAGTTGACTGAAACTAGAGTTGTAACTCGATGGGCGATAATTAGGGGTAACATCGATCTGCGCAAGTGAAACTCGAGTTTTTGAAAACATCACCATTTAAGGCTGACACTTCACCAACTCAACGGAAATATCCAACATTTTCAAAAATATATTGCATTTTTACTTTATTCTGGTTTAAATCAAAGAAAATTTAACTCAAATTATATCGCGAAAGCCATTTCCAGGTCAAAGTTTTGGCTAATGTATGGTCATGTAAAATATTTTCTACATTAATGGCTAACAAATGAAATACTTTATCCCGAAAATTACTCGAGTTTAACTCGAGTTCAACTCGCTTCTAAAAGGTGATGCTCGATCTGCCATTTTAGCTGGCGATCCTACCACTACTTACAACCATTCAATTTAGGTTTAGTTGCCCCTTAGAGTCTGTTAACTGATGGAGATAAGTGCTACAAAAAAGTTCACATTAGATTAGATTGGCCATATTTTACCAGTCAATACATGCCAGACACTTACACAAATCCATGGGTGTTTGAGGGCCTCTGAGGCATTGATCCTCTTGGCAGGGTTCACTGTGAGCATGCTGTTTATAAGGTTCTTGGCTTCAGGTGTTACTGTATCCCACTCTGGTGAGGGGTACTGTAAAAAAACACATTTTAAATTTATTTTGTATTTACTTCTGTATTCACCAAATGCCTGTACTTTTCCTAGCTGTATTATTTACTATGGGACTCTGTCATTTTAAACTTTTATTGTATGCAAAATAGAACAAGACTTTCCCTTTTCCTGTAATATTTTAAACTGTATTCTAAAATGGTAGGCTGCACAGTGAACGTGGACATGTCAAGGCTGGAATTGCGAATATAGAATGGTAAATAAAACACATCTGTTGAATTCTGCGTGCATCGTCCCTTCGCATATAAATGTAAACAAACAACTCGCGATAGAATAAGTGGTTAAAATATTCATAAAATTGTTTTTTTTTTGCTTGATTTTAACAAAAAACATATCGTTTTAAAGCTTACAACAAAATGAAAGCATCTACAATGACAATCTTTCAATATTTCATGACTATTTCTGTGAAAATAGAGTAACAAAAATTTGCAAATTTAATAAGTAAATTAAATTTTTATAAGTTAATACCCTATCCAATGGACAATTGCTTTACCGGTCGGCGCGACCGGTCCCGCCAAACGACAGAAAAAGTCATTCTGTATAAAATACCGGCAGGACCGGTCACAGAGTGTACATTCGCCAGGTGTCGCCTCGTGCATACTTCCTGTCTAGACAGAATGACGTCATGGCGTCTTTTTCGTTGTCTAAACCTATTAGACCCCTAGTAAGCTGATAGCGGGGCCGGTTGGGAGGGCCTTGTCTGTCCATTGGATAGGGTATTAACTTATAAAAATTTAATTTACTTATTAAATTTGCAATTTTATTGCGTTAATACATCCTATCCAATGGACAATTGCTGAATAACTACCGCTTGGTTGGCGGGTAAGTTACTAGGAAAACTTGAGTGAACTCAAAAACTAACAAAGTTGAGGCCTGGGTAGTCCTGATTCAGGTAACCCAACAGGGCCTAAGTCGGTATCCAGAACGCCGGTTACCCGGCTGGATTAACCGACACTGTTCCCCCCCTCTTGTTTAAGCATTACTGCTCTGAGTGGAGGGAAGAGAGGGATGAGTTCAAACCCAAGAAATAAACCTCCCAAAGGAAGCATGTCACAGTTTTTTTTTTTGTTTTTTTTTTTAATGATTTATACTTATCTAAGTATGAGTATATACATTATGTACATATTTACAAGTATATCTCCTCATTATTGGCCTTGTTAGTGGATCTGCTGAGCAGCCACAACCGGCCCTAAATGGAAAAGCTCTGAGTCAGCCCAGGCCACATCCTTCAGATAGAATTGTGTGAAGGTGTTGTGAGATTTCTAGTGGCAAGCTGACAAGATTTGGTCCAAAGAGGTTCCAGATTGGAAAGCTTTGGAAGCAGCAAAAGCCCTTACATCATGGGCTTTAACCTGATGTAGAGTGAGGGCTTGCTGGTCAGAGAGCTCATAACATAGGATCACAGTCTGTTTGATCCATGAGGAGATGGTGGCAGGCGAGATATCTTTGTCAAAACCTTTCTTGAAGGAGACAAAGACTAGTTCTTTGTTTTGCCTGAGATCTGAAGTCTTGTCCAAATAGTAACGCAAGGCTCTAACTGGACATAGTGATCTGTCACCCTTGAGTGATCTATCCAGAGTAGGGGCCAGGGCTGGGACAACTACCGGGGCCACACTCTCTGGACCCTCCTTGGCCAGCTGATTCTTGGACAGAAAGCTGGGTGAGGGGTACAAGGACACCTTAGACCAGTCTGACTGGTGTCTGATGTTCTTGTGAAGCCAGGCATGGATCTCACTCCTGCGTTTACCTGAACCTAGGGCCATCAGAAAAACAGTCTTGAAGTGTTTTAGGGAGGCCTCCTTAAGGGGTTCAAATGGTGCTTTTGTCAGCTGGTGTAAGACCAGGGACAGGTTCCAGGAGGGTATACCCCTCCTACCCTTGGGTCTGTCTCTATGGAAACTATCCAGGAGACGGGTGAGATTTTCATCCTTGCTGACATTTACTGGTACATTACCCAATTTGTCAGCAATGGCTGATCTATAACCATCTATTGTGCCTGGTTGTAATTTCCTTTCCTGAAACAAGTACAGTAAGAAATCAGCTATAGC
Source organism: Sabellastarte sp. h YS-2021 (assembly GCA_964017235.1). Taxonomy (NCBI): domain Eukaryota; kingdom Metazoa; phylum Annelida; class Polychaeta; order Sabellida; family Sabellidae; genus Sabellastarte; species Sabellastarte sp. h YS-2021. The sequence goes on along the minus strand of OZ024931.1, from coordinate 79,310,528 downwards.
CTTTAGAGGTGGTGCTCTGAAGTCCACCTGATTACTGATGCACCACTTTGTAAAAATGGACCACTTTGCCTCATAGACAGATCTGGTTGATCCTCTTTGAGGAGCCTTAATTCGTGCTGCCACTGCCTCAGAGAAACCCTGTTCCTTGATTGCTGAGGCTCTAGGAGCCAGGCATGCAGGTTCAGATTTGACAGGTTCCTGTGAAGGACCTGGTTGAATGGCTGAGACACTAGGTTGGGTATGCTGGGCAGACACAGTGGGATCTGGCTTGACATTGCTACCAGGTCCCAAAACCAGGGCATGTTGGGCCACCCTGGAGCAATCAGAATTATTCTGTTGCAGGGGTAGTCCTGGAGCTTCTCCACCACTTTGCCCAAGATGGCTGCTGGTGGGAAGGCGTAAGGGTCTAGTTCCTCCCAAGATAGACTGAGAGCATCCACTGCCCAAGCTTGGGGGTCTGGGACTGGGGAGACGAAGTGTGGCAGTTTGTTGTTGAACCTGGTGGCAAATAGGTCCACCTGGGATCTGTGCCACCTTTCGCATATTGCCTTGAATATCTCTGGATTGAGGGACCATCCTGTTTGAATGGTCTGACCCAGCCTGGATAACTTGTCGGCTATCACATTTAGACGGCCGGGAATATGTCGAGCTTTGAGTATTACTTGATGTCTGGCACACCATGTTAGTATCCTCCATAATAGGGCACACAGTGGGCCCGACTTCATTCCCCCTTCCTTGTTTATATATGCTACCACCGTGGTGTTGTCAGTAGCTATGAGAACCACTCTGTTTGCACAGAGGGTTTGAAATTCTTTTAAGGCCAGAAGGACTGCTTTTAACTCTAGGTAGTTTATGTGCAGTTTGCTCTCTGGTAGTGACCAACGTCCCCTTGCCATAAGTTCGTTTAAGTGAGCGCCCCACCCTTCTTTTGATGCGTCTGTAAAGATTTGCAGAGCATGTGCTAGAGGGTGTAGGGTTTGACCTTTGATAACATTGTCTTCCTCCAGCCACCATTTCAGATGTGGGTGAAGTGATCTTGGAATGGGAATGGTCTTGTCCAACGTTTCCGGTATCCTCCAATTGTTCTTGAGGTGCCACTGTATAGGCCTCATGTGTAATCTGCCCATATGAACCTGTTTTTCTGTGGCAGTGAGTAACCCGATCAGTGACATAAAGTTCCGGACCGGGCACACTGGGGAAGCTAATATCTCCCGTATCTTGACCTGTAGACCCTGCCAACGTTCTTGGGTGGGTCTGACCCTGCCTTGTTTCAGGTCGAACTGGTAGCCTACAAAATTGAAAATTTGTTTCGGTTCCAGCTCTGATTTTTCCTGATTCACTAACCATCCCAGGTCCTTGCAAAGTGTCACTAGGCTCTGTGTCTGTTGACGACAAACCTGGAGGGACCTGGCCCTGACCAACCAGTCGTCTAGGTACTGGTGGATCCTTATACCCTGTCTCATGGCTAGCCACTTGACCTCTTTGGCTATCACTGTGAACTCCATAGGAGCTGTGGACAGACCAAATGGAAGTGCTTTGAATTGATAGGTCTTGCCTTGGATGTGAAAACGCATGTACTTCCTGGACTGACTGTTTATGGGTACATGGAAGTACGCGTCTTTGAAGTCTATGGAGGTCACCCACTCTCCTGTCTGGAGAGAGGTCCGTATTGTCTCTGGGGTCTCCATCTTGAAAGTTTGGGTTTTTAGAAAATTGTTTAATTTGTTCAGATCCAAGATGGGGCGCCACCGGTTGTTGGGTTTTGGTACAAGGAACAACCGGTTGTAAAACCCCAGGGATTGTGGATTTTGTACTAGTTCTACAGCATTCTTGTTTAAGAGCTGATGCAATGCCTCCAACAGGTAGCTGTTCCTGTGGGGATCTACATAACAGCTTGTTATTGTCGGTTCTCTTGTCAGATAAGGTCTGGACCGGAAGGGTAGGATATAGCCCTCTTTGAGGACTGAAACCACTTTGGGGTTGACGTCTAGGGCTGCCCATTTTTTCCAAAACTTGTGCAATCTTGACCCTACAGGAGGATGTGGTACAACAAGTGGGACATTTGTGACATTTTGTACAGAACTCAAGTGATTTACACAGGAAACACCTTTCACAGATTTTATTGATCTTTGACGTTCGGGAATTATGCCTTTCTTTTGCGGCGACCCTCCTGCAAAAGGTACATGAGAAACAACATGATAAGACACAGGTAACTGAGTTCTTGTCTTTGAAAAAACAGTCCTTTCCGGTCACTTTTAACTTTTGATCTCTCATTACACTTGACACAGAAGCCCCTGTCTGACCGGCTTGACAAGGCATTAAAATTCCGGTCACAGGCTGAACACAGTAACTGTCATTTATATTGCTTCTGTGTCTTGGCAGGTCGTGGGACAAATGAAGAGGCACCCCTGCCCCGGTGGGATCTCTGACCACGCCTTCTGTTTCCCAGTTGTTTCCAAGCTGGTAGACCCTGTTTCCGGTCCGTATCTTGCTGTTGCCTCTGAGGCTGGGAGTACGGGTGGAAACGTTGGGGTTTCCTCTGAGAGGGGCCTGCAGTACGTTTGTCCTCGAAATGTCTGATTTCTTCCTCAGCTTTGGAGATAATGTGGTCGGGGAACAAAGCACTGAGATGAAGTGGGGCAGTTCTCAGAGAAGTTAAGGTATCTTGTTTTATGCCAATCTTGAGGAAATCCAGATAGCTGTCACGTCTAGCAAGTGTCAAGTTGACCACATTAACAAACACCCCCTCTGACAAATCTTGCATGGTGCGAGCCATTGCTTGTGTGATGCTGTGATTGAAGGTAACTAAGAAGTCCAATTCGTCAGCAGCTTGGGTGATCTTTGAAGCAGATTTCCCTTTGGAAGTTACACTTTGGATTAACTTTAACTGAGCCACCATTTTGTCTTGAACTTTGGTGAGACACCGGCTAAAAGCTGCAGCTTGATTACACATATAGGATTGATCACGTGCAGCACGTTCCCACTTCCTTAAACTGTCCTGGGATACGGGTCTAGAAGCCGGTGCAGAAGGCAGAGATCTGTTTGCTATCCTGGAGAAAGTACTGTTTAATCTGGCCGGTTCATTAGTCCAATTATAAACTTTTGACCGGGAAAAATCTTTCTTTTCACAATGCATGTTGTACCATCTGAGTCTTAGGTGGTTTAACAAACTGGTCTCTAGATAGTCCGGCATTCTCAGAAGTACGTGATGGATATCCTTCTTGAACGGTTATGTTGAGCTTCTCCATTTTCCTGCATAACCATTCATCGACTGGAACTTTCACAGATACTTTTCCAGTGTGAGAAACTTTTGACCCGGTAAAGGGGTTGTCGTCCTGTGAGCCAGATGAGGAATCAAATTCCGGAATGTCATTCCAAGCCATGAACGACCTAACACCTCTCAACGTTTCCCTATAATTCTGCTCAGCAGTAAGCTCTTGATCCACCTCAGAGAAATCCTCATGATCTTGACCTGTAGAACCCAAGTCAGAAATTTCACCCTCATCAGCCAAACTGGACGGCCTGTCACTAAGGTGATCTGTAAGCATTTTCGGTTCCTCAAGGGGAACTGTAGTACCGGTTAAAGAGCTGGATTGTTGAGAGAGAGATGTAACCGGTTGAGCAGCAGGACCTGGGGGCTGGACCTCGGGTCTGTGCACTGCTGCAGGGAGATTAGACGTCTGCTCAGTCAGATGAACGGGTACAGCACCAGGAGCCTCAACAGGCTGGGTGGCCAGCACAGCACCGGGGACCTCAACAGGTCGGGTGGCTGTCACAACATCTTTCTTGCTGGCTGCACCGGGAAGCTGCTTCTCACTGGTAACACTAGTAGACTGGTCAGGTGGGATGAAAGGCCTATCAGAAACCACTACTTCTGTACCCTTGACCGGTTCAACCGGAACTTGGAAGCTCTTTGCAAGGAATAAAGCCTCTAGGCGGGCAAAACGCTCTGACCACTTATCGTCCATACATTTCAGGTCAGACTGGAAATCAACAGGCGTTTTGCTGGGTTTCTTCTTGGTAGGGGACTTGTGAGAGGACTTTTTGGCCTTTTTACTGGGAGTTTCGCCTCTATCACTAACGTCACCCTTGCTCTCAACCTTCTGTATAACAGTAACGTCAGCTGGGTCTACGGAATGGGAGGGAGAGCTAGATTTCTTCTGAAGTTCTTTTCTCACCCTGTAGGTAGGGGTGGCCAACTGTAGCTTCTGTTGTTCAGATAGATTGTCACAAATCTGGCACTGTTTCTTCTTAACACAAGGGTCGTCACCAATACCCTTATTGCAGCGTGCACATTTAAGATGTGAATCAAACAGAGCCATAACATGGCCACACGACCCTCTCTTTTGTCCAGGGGACGCCATAACAACTCCAGAAGCAATAAATATTCTTTATAGTGTAAAATAAAATGAAAGTTGGTAGTAGTCTTTAAAATTCTAGCGTTACACACACACTGCAAAAAACACGTCCGTACACTCTCGCGCCAAACGAAAAAGACGCCATGACGTCATTCTGTCTAGACAGGAAGTATGCACGAGGCGACACCTGGCGAATGTACACTCTGTGACCGGTCCTGCCGGTATTTTATACAGAATGACTTTTTCTGTCGTTTGGCGGGACCGGTCGCGCCGACCGGTAAAGCAATTGTCCATTGGATAGGATGTATTAACGCAATAAAAACTTTTTTTTTTTTTACCCTGGATATCACTATGCTTGTTTAGTTAATGGAACAGCCAACATGGCGTTGGATTTGTTTTGATTTTTGCGTAAGATTTACCCCTTATTTTGAACAAAATATCAATGTAACCATTTTAGAATAGGAATAAAAGACTAATTCTCGTGCTTTATGATGGTTTAAAACTATCAATCGGCTGAATATTAAAGCCACGAAGCCCGATGATTCCCATATTAAGATAACAAAACAATTTTATTGTAAAAATAATTCTCAGATTTTGGATCCATATTTGTACTGTTGAACATCAAGTGTTATGTGATACAAATCTAAGTTTACAGTTGTAAGAGCAGAACTGTGTAGGACTGAATGAATATGAAGTAAAAACTAAAAAAAATGTCCAAATATACAGCTCAGATGTGTATTTAATCATTCTTTAAAATATTGAGAAATTTGTTAACTCACTTGTGTAAAAAAACATGTTGTCAAAATTATTCTTTAAATCCATTACTGAAACAAATTTCAGGATATTGTCCCGCTATGAACTGTACGGTCAATAAAGTTATCATTGCCTGCCATTTTCTGTTTCAAAGGGAATTTATTGACAAATATGACGTTTTGTTTCAAAACTGACAGGATATTTCATGTCATATCAAAATATAGAGAGGTAGATATTCACTGATAAAATACACAGCAAATCTTTTAAATTTTGTCTGTCAAGCCTTCAAAGTTTGTCATACATTTGTGAAAATATTCATGTGTCAATTCTAATTTATGCTAACTTTGATGGAAACAATAAAAGCCTTTATCTGAAAACAGGGATGCTTTTTGATTTAAATATTTATTTAAAGTACAAAACAACTTATATGTGCAACTGATTTACCTTTAGGAACTATACTTAATAAACTTCTACTCAGTGAGCTTGAGACCTGATCAAATAGGTACTTTGAATTCTGTGTAATGAATGTCCAAAAAGCCCTTGAGCCCCTTCACATATATTCTGAAGAAAGTACAAGTTCTCAGAAGAAAAGCACTCAGTGACTCTTTCTCTATTACTCTATTTGGTAACAGTCAAGTACTCTCCTTTCTAGCATAAAATAGCCACATTTTGCATGATTTACTAAGTTACAGAAAATAACCCATTGGAGGCCAATTTTATGAGACTATTTGAAAAAAAATCCTGTTGATATCAACAAAGAAAGATTGTTTTGCTAATTTTATACTACGAAAAAACTCTAGTTTTGTATCAGTACTTGAGCAATCTTTTCAGCCCTAACACCAACTGCTTTCAACTACAAAACATAGAACATATTAAGATACTGGCAAGCCTCAATAACCATGCGTTAATATTATTAAATAGCCCTAAACTTTTCCTTAATCAATCATTGTTCATGTTATATCTGGTAATGAATTTACAAAGAAGAAATAAACTTACATCGTAAGCACCAGCCTTGATCTGTGCGTAGAGTCTATGCTGATCTTCATCCCAGAAAGGAGGGTAGCCCACCAGCAGAATGTACAGAATTACACCTAGATAAAGAAATATATTAAAGTACACAATTACTGCTTGCAAAATACTTGCATTCAGTTATTTATTAATTATGTATTAATGTCATTTTCAACACTGTATAGGTCATATCACAATGAGTAGTTGTATAGGCAGTGGAAGCCAGTACATACAGTTGGTCAAGGCTCTATAAACTGCTGACCATCAGTAAGCAACTATCAACTGTCCCCACATAGGGTCCGGGGTAGGAACCGCAGACCTCAGAGGTGGGAGGCAAGTGTGTTATTGTTGCGCCACTGTGGCCCAACACTCGCATTAAAGCACACAGTTACTTCTTGGTAAACAATTACATCAAAGTACCATATTACTCCTAGGTAAAATATAACATCAAAGTACACAGTAAGTCCTTGGCAAACAACTATAAGTAAGTACTGTTACTCTTTGGCAATCAAGTATATTGAAGTACACTGTTACACCTAGGTGAACTATAACACACTAGTACAAAATTTTGCCCTTGGAAAACAAAAGTATACTCTTACTCCTTGGCAAAGTAGACAATTACTCTTTCAAGTTGGTAAACTATAATATCAGAGTACAGATTTACTCCTTGGTAAACAACAAAATCAATTATGATTGTTAAACCATTTTATTAAAATACTCAATTGGCGTATTTCAGAACCGTAATCTGTTGAATCTAGATTCTTCAGATCAACAGATTTGCTCGTGATGTGATTTGAATCTGGATATGAATCCATTGATCTACCTCTTGAGGTAGATCAACGGATTCAGATTCCTTGGATTACCCAATATTGTTTGTAAATTAATGGCTGCAAAAAGAGGCAGGAAATTTTAACGTTTGGGAATATTTTATTATACTGTAACATGATAATATTACTTTCATGTATATTAATATACATTAATATATGATATTTATGTTAGTTTATGTTATTTTTTAAATTTTTGATTCAGGTCTAGAGAAAATTGCATTTCACGATTTCGGCTAATCCAAAGAATCCAAATCTGAATCTGGATTGCACAGATTATTCAGATTTTTGTTTGTGAAATACACCTAACCATTTATTTGTAAACAGTTATATCGAAGTGTACAATTAAATAATTACCACAAAGTAGTACCCACTTATACAAAATCGGAACAGCCATAGTGTATGGAATTCACACTGCGGAATTCTCTTCTTTATAAATAAAAGGAAACTATTTTAAATTTGTGATTTTTGTGAATGTATTATGCCACTGATTTAACTGCTGGTGAACTGCAATGTAATAAATGCATATACAAAGGTAGGTTTTATGTGACTTTCCATCCCAATCTAATATGTTTTAGTGGGCAGTCATAAAAGGTATCAAGGTCGTCCATTTGTGGCCAGGTATCCATTTACATTTACAACTGAGTGTTAAAGGGCAACTCTATTTTAAGCAGTTTATCCAAGAGAAAAATAGTTTTGACTTAAGGTTTTAAAAATTCTTGACGTTTCAAAGTTGTATATTTCAAATTAATTTTAAGATTAAGCAGCACTTTTTAATTCTGAAGTAATTAAATCTGCACTACATTATTTAGTGAATTTCTTTTCTTTTTTTTAAAACATAATATATCAACAAGAGGGTCAGAAATACCCCAAACGGCGGGTTGCGCAGGCAGCAATAAGGTTAGCGACTGCTGTAATTAAATTTAGAAACAAGGAAAGAAATGTTAGGTCACCCAGTTAAGGTAAATGTGTTAGATGTGCTAAGAAATGTAAAACTCTATCTATGCTATAAACGGAAAAGCGAACGAATGGAATTACACCAATTTCGAAAGCAACTTAGCTATGATGGTGATCTATCTCCCTGTCAAGTTTGAATTCGATTGGACAAAGCGTTTTCCAGTTAGAGTCCGGAAACGGAAATGTTGACGAACAAACAGACAAACGAACGGACGGAATTACACCAATTTAGTTTATTATAAAAGTTGAACTATTTTAATGACATACCACAAGCCCAAATATCTACAGGTTTTCCGTAAGGGTCTTTTCTCAATACTTCTGGTGAGAGATAACCTGGAGTTCCGGCGAAACCTGTAAAATTCAAAGTGTAATATTTATTTAATACAGTGTCAACATTCTGAAACACATTTAGTATAAATGGAGTTAAAGTTGGTGTTTTAATCACGTTCAACAGCCAGGGTCATACTGGGATAATTCCTCTGTTTTGTCACTTATGGGAGTCGAATCTAACAAGAGGTGACAACCTGTGATTAGATACCAAGTTTGCTAGCCACTAGGCCACTGAAAACCTCCTATAGGGCAAATAAAATGGATAATTGGAGTTGTGAATAGGGTAATAATTTTGTCATGGAATTACATAATTGTAAAAAAAAAAATAAGAGAAGGTGTCTGAAAGACTATACATTTTGTAAGTGAACTAAATTCTTTGAGACATAAACAGAGTAAAAACATATAGCAGCCAGCAAAAAATGTCATGATAAACCTCCACAGCAGCATAAATTCTTTAGAAATCACTTTGATGAGCCATTCATCCTCTTGACAAATATCAAACTTAGTGCAAAATTACAAGAAATGATAAACTTACATGTTAACTTCCATTTATCCTAACTATGCTAAATCAAATATCACATATTTTAAAATAACCAGTCTGTATTCATCAAACATTAAGTGCCATCACAATATCCAGGAGACTTTAAATAATCAAGCCAATCTGACTGCTTTATAAAAGCACTTGGTACACGGTGCACTCTGGTTGTAATTTGAGTAATAGTAAAAATCTGAAATTAATATCACTCCAGCTGATGCTGTTCAGTTCTTTTAAGACTGAAAATGACAGAATAAAATCGATTCGCATCATTTTTACAGACTACTCAGGTATACGGTTGAAGACTGCTTTTACATTGCATATACAAAAATAGACATAGCCAAAAAAAAAAAAAAAAAAAAAAAAATGAATCCCACCCATTCAATACATTTGACATATCATAAGAAAGATATTTTTATACTGTTTTATTTCATTTATGTTTGACTAAAATCCATGCATAAGGAAAAATATTGGAAGTTGAAAATTTCAACTGAGACTAAAATATTGTAAACAAACACTTGACGATGTCACTCACTGAAGCGTAAATTACACGGTTTTACCATACATATAAAGTATTGTTAAAGCGCCACTATTAAATGCCTATCTAATAATATCTGGTATCATTTACAGGTTTTTACTTTATACCTAGGTCACATGGTTCCATGCTGGCCCTCTGGGCCTACATAGTGGTGTATGAAATATTAAACGGCTAGTTTTTACTTTACCGGTACGAGATTTGGGCAATAATTTAATTCTGCATTTTTAGCAATTCCATCCATCCTTTTATTTTTATTTTAATACAAAAGAATACTGTCTGTGGGGGTCGGGGACTTGCCCCAATTTATAACCCTGTTAATTTAATTTCTTATTTCTGTGACAATTGTAATTATCAAATATAGCAGATCCTGTACCGGCAAAGTAAAATTGCCCCTATTAACTCTTTCGGCGCGATTGGCGACTTCCGTCGACATATATAACAAGCGCGACGCTAACGTCAGTTTTGATCCGTTCAGCGCGGATTTGTTTTTCGCAAGTAGCGAAAGAGAAAACAGGATTTTTTTCATTGGCTTAGTCCTCGACCAATAAAATTATTATATTTTCTTTGCTTGCTCATTGGCCGACGGCTATCCAATAGAATTTCAGTATTTGTTGATTGACAGGCTCTTTGTGAAGATATGAAATAATGAATGTAAGTATGTATAAGTTCATTGCCGAATGAGAAAATAGTACTAAATTTCTTGCCTCTTTTGCAGAATAATGTCTTTTAAGCATTTTAAATAACTATGTGATGCAAACGAAACATTTATAGCTTATTTACAGCTTATTTACACAAACAATGACGTATTCCCCACGTCATTATTACAGTAAATAATTTCATACGTCACGGCGATTATTGTCGACTTTCGCGCTTCTAGGAAGTGTCGACGAAAGGCGACTGCCGCGTTTTATACGTATTTTACTACGTGAAACTCGCAGCGAAAGAGTTAAACGTGTCAGGGCCCAGTTTGATGCATTTCTTGGTACACTAGTATGCATTTTGTGCAACAAGTCAAGATATCTACTTGGGTAGGAAGTGTTTGACACTGAATGGAACCATTAAACAAATCAGACTGAAAATAATGTTACAACCATGTATTGAAATAGACAATGTTTTAATAGGTTTAAGAGTACCTTGTTAATTATTTTGTACTCGATTTATAAACAACATCAGGCTATTGTCGACTACTCAGGTACCCTAACACAGTCCTAGTATTTACAAAGGAATATGGTCTCAACAGTACTTTATCTACATCATTTCTTCACTGCCAGTCCATCTGAAATACTCACCATACCATGCTTGTTGGTCTCCCGTTACTTCTATTGCAAGACCAAAGTCTGCCAATTTCACTGCAGCCCCTTTGGCCTTACTGGCTAATAACAGATTTTCTGGCTAAAAAATTCAACAGCAACCATCAGTGTTTAAAATTTACAACAGAGAAAACTTTATACAAAAAATTTTTTTTTTCTGAGACTACTCTGTTAGTGTTCAATTCCTCATTTTTGGGGGGAAAGATTTTCTACTAAAACAGTACTCTTACTCATCCTGTCTTCAACACCACTGATTACTGTAAACTTTTTCCTGTTCTAGCAATGAAACATTGTCCTGATTAACAGCTTTATATGTTTATGTCAACACTTTTTGGTGTTCTTGACAATCTCTTTATATAATATCACTTTTTAAAAAACTTTCTAATGAACCCTACCACATATACAGTGTAAGATACAAATATGGACAAAAGATTTTACAATTACTAGTACCGTAAATGACCTATTTAGCGCATCCGCCCTTGTAACCGCACCCTACCTCTTTTTCCCAGCAATATAGTCGGTGACAGTGCACAATATCCACATATTTTCATATATTGTACGTATTTTTACTTAATAAATTGAATTTTTTGTCACGACTTTCGAGTCTGTTTTCATCTACCGCCATATTTACAGGAAGTGGGTATTTCTAAATGTCGAAACACCGTTTTTCTACCGGACTGACCTATACTTCATCCCGGAAAGTGTTTCATGATGGGTGCGCTAAAAGGGTAATTTTTTCCCACCAAATATTGAATAACTAGGGTGAAGTGGTTGGCATCTGCCAACCACAGAGTCGAATCTTAGGCCAGCAGTGGGTGTTGAAATCTATAAACTTGGTATTATCACCCGCAAGACAGAGTGAGCTGCGGTGACAGTAAAATATTGCTGGATTATACATTTGTAAAATGTTGTTACAAACACCATTGTAGCCTCACATTTTCATCACTCTGCGGGTGTACAACTACCAGCATTTGATATTTTATTTGTTTTATATGTTGCGAGAAGACAGAGTGAGGTGCGGTGACAGTAAAATATTGCTGGATTATATATTTGTAAAATATTGTTAGAAACCCCATCGTAGCCTCACGTTTTCATCACTCTGGGTGTACAACTACCAGCATTTGATATTTTATTTGTTTTAAATATTGCGAGAAGACAGAGTGAGGTGCGGTGACAGTAAAATATTGCTGGATTATACCGGGTATATTTGTAAAATGTCAGAAACCCCATCGTAGCCTCACGTTTTCATCACTCTGTGGGTGTACAACTACCAGCATTTGATATTTTATTTGTTTTAAATATTGCGAGAAGACAGAGTGAGGTGCGGTGACAGTAAAATATTGCTGGATTATATATTTGTAAAATGTTGTTAGAAACCCCATCGTAGCCTCACGTTTTCATCACTCTGTGGGTGTACAACTACCAGCATTTGATATTTTATTTGTTTTAAATATTGCGAGAAGACAGAGTGAGGTGCGGTGACAGTAAAATATTGCTGGATTATATATTTATAAAATGTTGTTAGAAACCCCATCGTAGCCTCACGTTTTCATCACTCTGTGGGTGTACAACTACCAGCATTTGATATTTTATTTGTTTTAAATATTGCGAGAAGACAGAGTGAGGTGCGGTGACAGTAAAATATTGCTGGATTATATATTTGTAAAATGTTAGAAACCCCATTGTAGCCTCACGTTTAGAAACCCCATCGTGAATAACTTCTAGGACATACAAAAGCGCCTTCTAGTGGTTGAATGTAGAACTACGGAGTTTGAATATTTTCATTGTCTCTGCCAGGTGTCCTCGATTTTGATTGGCTAAACAAAAAATGTATAGTACTACCGTGACGTCAGTTCATTCATAAATTTCTTTGCGGTTTATTTGTTTGACAAATAATTGAGTACAGGTAGATGGGCAGACAGCAATTTTACATTAACAGTGACTGCGTGATAAACCCTGCAGACAAATAAATTAATTGGGGTTTAAGGTCTAGAAACCAGCAGACGAAACCGTTAAAAAAGACTCGTTCGAGCAGGCCATAACAATGGGTAAAACAATAGTTTCTAGGACATCCGGGACCTTACAGAAAGCCAGACGAAGTACTAGACAAGCTTTTAACTTTATAAAATATAACTGAATAAAAGCACTAAAAATCTTCAAAATGGCAGAGTGTATACGATACACCTTAATCTACCGATATGTGAACAAATATTATGCAGAATTTGATATTTAAGGGCTTAATCGGCCAATTTAAAATCGCGGCCACAACCCAGTACATAACTCGAATCAAAGATTCGACTAAAAATAGACTTTGCTTAGCGCACTGTGCGCTAAATAGGTCATTTATGGTATTTTATTCTGAGTTCATCTTTTGTTGAGCATGTTTCTAAAACTGAGATTATTAATTTATTTCAAGTACATTAAATATAATATATTTATACAGTTACGTAATTTTTATTTAGCTGTAGACAAAGTGAAATAAAGTTACAAGTTTTTTAAGATTATATACTTCTTTTTAAGAAGTCATAAATTTAAATTCTGTACTCCCAGAAATTTAATATTTGAGCATCAGATGATGCTGAGAAGTCTTTGGTCGATTCAGGTGAATGTAGACTAATATTCAGTTTCACCTAGCTTAGATGACAAAATTACATGCAACAATAAATTGTAACAAAAGAAAGTAGAAACCGCAGAAAAGCACCCAAGGCAGAAAGAGATTACAAGCCACTATATATACAACACTGGCTGCAAGCCAAATTTATGCAAAAAAATGTTACCAAGGCAGAAAGTTGCAAACACACCTGTCCTATAATTTTGAGTAATTATTGGCAACAGATTTTTCAGTAAGAAAAAAAATAAATTTGATGTATACTCTGGTACAGCCGGCATTCAATGTTCTAGGTTTTTATGAAGATCAACTAGTAATAAACTATGAATATTTGATCTAGAAAATAATTCAGTAATTTTAACTTAAGAAATAATGTAGTTTGCAAATTTCTGCATATGAAGGGATCATCTTGTAATATTACAGTTGAATTTAAATTCAAAAGGTACAAGTAATTAAGGCTATCAATAAATCTATTAAGTTTCCATATTTTGTTTCTGAAACTTTTTGCACCAAATGATTAGCACAGAGAAATTTGATTTATTTTGGTTTAACATTGCTTTCAACTCACAGTATAGGTTATATGACAATAGTTAGTTTTAACCAGGACATACTAGCTGGTCAAGATTCTGCACTGTAAACTGCAGGACAATGGTAAGTGACTACCAACTTTCCCACATAGGACCCGGAGTTTGAACTACAAACCTCAGCAGTGGAAGGTAAGTGTGTTGCTACCCAGTATACCGCCACCTATTCAGTTAGAATAACAGAAGGCTGATATGTAACCAATTCTGTCAGAATTAACGGAGAAGCACATAATAAATGGGACACTTGGAAAATATGTCAGTATAATGGACTACCTTTCAATACAGACAGTGGGTGAGACAATAAGTACATGCAACTGTACATACAAACACTACAGAAATTGTTAGTAAAGCTATTATATTTACATTATTTTAACCTGACAAATTATAGTACCAAGCTGACACCTTCTCATGAATGCAAAGTCAAACAAGTAAAGTCACCCACAGTGACTGAAGAAATATCAGATGAAACTGGTTACTTTCTGTTTATTGAACAGAAACACAGTTCAACAAGAGATTTCTTAAATAGCAAAAACAACAACAGATTTCCAACTTTCCTGAAAAAATTATACGAATGTCCATGTTAGCACAGCCAGCCGTATGAAAGTGGCATGAGAGCTTCATCAAGATTTGTCAATATGCATTGTGAGAAATAAACTGCAGAAATGTGGCTATGGAACTATCTCTGGTTTTCCAGAATGAATTTCATATACAACTTGTTCGTATAATCCAAGCCTTAGAGAATCCATTACTTTCCTTTTTCTTAAAAAAACTTTTGTTGCATCTGCTCATCAGTATTTTGGCTCAGAATTATGGAGACACATCAAGATGGCCAGACAAAAGTAGGCTGTCACTATTAATACACATTGTACTGATATATATAGTACGTCAACCTACTGTTACTTGTCTTTTTGCTACTGAGTGGGACATTACAGGAAGGATACACTCCCATTATGTACTTTATATGCTCTCCCAAAGATGTCTGTAGCCTCAAACATAGCCATGCATTATTTATCAGCAGATTCACAACACTGGGACAAAAGCACCCAGACACCGAGTCACAGCAAATCACCAGTGGGCCTTTGATGACAGTTTGGCTGACTTATAATCTTGACTTTTCACAGGACTTCCTCAATAGGATACTTTAACAGTTTTTATCTGCTTGATCAACTTGATCTCTATTTAGTTTTAAGAACAAATATACCAACTGGTTTTGTCGATTTCTGCATCCATGTTGATTTCCAAACTACTATTTCAAAAACGAAAAGTGCAAAACCTTTATTTATAGCAATAATGTTTCATTTATTATGATGAGCAGAGTATCTGTTGTATCCCAATTAATAAAAGGGAATAATTTGGATGAGAACAGGGTTAAATCGCTCCATATTTTCAATATAAAACTTATCCTGTGGATATTCCTAAAGTGGATACAATACACAATTATAGAAGTTATAACCCATACAAAACTCAGCAGCCAAAAAGGGTTTGTATTTTATTTGAGGGAAAATATAGGGTAAACACAGAACCTTGATGTTTTACCTCTTCATATAATTTACACGTATTCATTACTAAGTTGGTTAATGTCAGGCTATTGTATGATTCATTGGAATATTTAGGATAGTTTCTATTAGATTTGGGAAGCCTTGGGAAGAGACACACAGTGAAATATTTTGATTGTGAATTCAGCATCACAATATACTAATAACAGGTCATAGTGAATGAGTCAAATAGAACTGTGACGTTCAATGAATGTAACTGATATCCAAACTTAATTTGAACTAATTGTTTCAAATGACATCTATAGAAATATCCTGGGAGAAACTGGTTTGGTGTTAATACTCATTTGACTCAATATCAAAATGGAGCTAAAAGAATAGAAGTTCAAGGAATATCTTTCCAATTTGCCCATATATATTTACTACACAATATCTTTATCACTATAACTTGATACCCTGAGTTCATTTTGTTTCCATAATGAAATCAGTCTTAATACTATTCAATATATCATTAAGACTGTTTTCTCTTAATAAGACACACAATAGCCTTTTTCAAACAAAAGCTTAAAACCTATCCTTTTAACAGGGATATCCATCTTAATATGCTTGACTATCTGATATCTACATGTTTAATACAAAAAGTCATAGTTGGGGTTATACATCCCTTTTCAAAGACTGACTTTCAATGCATTACTACATGTTTACTACGCCCCATGCATATTTAATGTGTACATGATTTTGGTACAGTGATTTATATTTCTTGTGTCTTTGACACTGTTTGAATGGAGATCAGGACCCATAAAAGTGTGATTAGATGAGATAGAAAAAAATAAAACAACAGTATTATAATATTATTAAGACAATTAGTGCAACCTATACAACTGGGTGCAGGTTTTTAAATTCAAAAAAGTACATCTGCAAAATACACTAATTGTTTTAGTCAAATAAAAACAAGAGTTAAATGTAAATATTATTCATGCATCACTCCTTACACTATCTAATGCCTTACAAATGTCAAAGAATTCAGTTAAATATGTGGTGACTGGCGGCTTTATTTGCTTACACTAAATTTATACAAGGGATGAGATTAGTCTCAGTGAAAAGCTGTTCCACTGATACCTCTTTGCAGCTTCATAAATGTTTCAAATCATCAAAAAAGAGAAAAAAATTTGGAAACTTTTGATATGTACTCATGTGACTTTGAAGGTTTTGTATTCTTTACCGATAATTACTTTTCTATAACTATATAAAGGCTAGCAGGCCGGCTTAATTACATGACTGTTGATTATGTGTGCAACCAACCAATAATTTTGATGAACACATATTTGCATATTAAAACTTTCCTGTGACCAAACCACCACAAATTTAACTGAACTTTACAATGTTTGAAAAAGAAGAGGTCTATACACATTGTCAAAAATATAGAATTGGTTTTAGTTTCTAATAGCTACAGACAGAGATGAGAGAAAAAAAAATAAATGTAAAAATATGAAGGAATAGGGTAATGGATACATACCTTTAAATCTCTATGAACAATATTCATTTGATGGCAATAGTTTACACTCTCTAGAATCTGCTGCATACAGTGACTGAAATAACCAACCAACCAAAACTGCCTCATTTGTCATGTGACTTGAATTTAAAACCTTAGCATACAACTCCCTAGCATTTAAACTCAATACTTTTTCAGGGGAAAAATAGAAAGAGTCAGCAATGCTTACATAAAAAGCATAGATGTCTTCTTAGCTAGAAATTTGTGGAGAGAACAAAATAGAAGCAAACAAAATGATACACTGGAACCCATCTGAATACTGGGCTAATAGTCTGTAAATGTTGATCTTTCGTTGCAACAAAAGCCAGCAGTACAGTGAGTTGAATGTCTCTTTTTGTGTTTTAGTACATTCAGAAGATATACCATTCCTGTGAGAAGTCACCAGGCGTTGTTCTGAAATTAAACTGAAGACTCCTTGGGAAGCAGTATTTGGTGCTCTTTTAAATATAAGGGCTGTTAGTAGGTCAACATAAACAAAAATACATTTAAACAGAAGATGCGCACAATAAAAGGAATGAAGCCTGGGATTTCAATAGTAGCACCGCAAAAAAAGCAACTGGAGAGATAATTTTCATCACAATAGACCATTATATATGTAAGTTTGTCAATACATACAGATATGCAAACCATGATAATTTCATTTGATAATAGCAAGACATAAGCACTTCAGATTAAATTCACCCATGCACAGAAGCTTGTCAATTAGTGAGTTCATTCAACACAAACTACAAATTTCAACATGATTTTCAACAATGATGCATCATAATTAGTTGATTAGTAAAACTATCCATACACTTATAAGGATAACTGGTACCTAGTGGGATGACGATTAGACGTGTGCTCGATTAATCGTCAGTGACTGTGTAGAATCGCGGTCAGTCACCGACGTTTTCTAATGATCGATTATTAAGCTTATATCTTACCTTTCCTGATTTATTTCAATATCCACATATTTTAAAAATATTTTAGGTATTTTTACTTAATAAACTGACAGTTTTGTCTTGAATTTCAAGTTTGTTTATGTCTACCCCCATATTTACAGGAAGTGGGTGCTTTCGGTAGATTCTAAATGTTGGAACACCGTTATTCTTACCGGATTGACCTATACTTTATCCCGTTAAGTGTTTCTTAAATAATAAACAATAATGGAGTAAAATAATCGATTAGGAGTTGATCATCGGTCGGAAAAATCGACTAATAATCAACCGTGAAAATTGGAGGCGATTCCCAACACTACTGGTACCTATTATACAAGAAGCATCTATATGCTTGTGTTTTCCCCATAAATTTGATTTATGACAAATCACACCCAACAAAAAACCCCAAGCTTCACTCATTCCAATAAACAAAACAATACAGCTGGATACATAGAGTGATTACATACTTCCAATATCGTGGAATTTCATATGGATACATATTTTTATTGAATTTTTTTTTTTTCGCTCTAAAAGTGTGAACACTACCAAACAAAATTATAAACTTGCATAACATTCTGCTACAAATATATGTATATATATACAATATCATCTCTATATATATATATATATTTATATAAATAGCATTGTTATTCAACATGGAGGAAACAAGGAATATATGTAAAATATCATTGGTAAATCACCAGGGGTTACCAGCAACTAAAAGTGCAGAAGAAGAACAGGAAATCACATCACAGAGGTCAAAAGGTCATGACATGCACATAAAGCTATTGTGTATTGTAACGCTATAACATGGTTAACCATTTTTTCACACATGTGCTGAGCACATAGCCTACCTTTAAATCACGATGAATGATATTATTTTGATGACAATGGTGGACCCCTTCCAAGATCTGCTGTATACAATGGCTGAAAGTAAATAGGCCATTAGCGGGACAACTTCAACCCATGACAGATCCCAAGACATTTGTATAATCCAGCATATCATCAAAATCAAATTTGCTAAAGATACTTTTTTTTTTTGGTCAAATGCTAGGTCATTTGTTCTTGGTGCATATCTGCTACTTGTTTCAAAAAATTTAAATTGTCAATTTATATCCATGGTCAATGTTGGGGTTCTATGTCCATTTCAACAGCTATTGTTGAAACAGGACAGGCTTTTAGTGAATCTAACACCTTGCCATGAGTTTGAGTCAAACCCAAGTGTTTTAATGCCAGACTTCTCCATGGCTCAGTCACTAAGGTCGCCTGTACCTTGTAATTCTGGTCTGGACTTTGCTGTGTACTTTTGATTTGAATCTTTGATGTGTTTTTTATATATTTATAATTTTGTACATTCTCTTGGTCGGCTGCCCTTACTTTTGGATCATGCTCAGGAAAAATCAAACCTGTGAACCTCTTTGCCATTGATGCTGCTGTCAATCAGTGATAGTTGGGACTTGAATTTACAAAGTAAATTTCAACACCTAACTGCTTATTTGTAAACAGCATGTTACATTTGCTATGATGTTGAAAATTAACAGTAAAATAAACTTTAATTGTAAGAATGACAAAATTATCAGCTACAAGTGAAAAAGCAATAATTACAGGAAGTGAAATAAACTGGGTACACGTACACATAAGATGCGTCACCACGTGGGATTAAGGAAACTGAATACTGAGAGTAAAAGCAAGACACTTTTTACTTGTGTTCACAAAATAATCACCGAGTCATGTGAATTACAGTGTAAATATCATTTTCATATGTAAGCCAACAATTGTCATAGTTTTGTACACCTAGTAAAGGTAGTGTCCATGCTCCACCACTGTCACAAATGCTAGCAAAAGAGAGTATGTTAATGAATGCTGAAATGATTTACTAAAGTCAACCTAAAATCAAATTAAAGCCTGTTTTTACTTTCACAAACGCAAAGAATTTTTAGAACAAAGGTTATGAAGGTTGCACATCATCCCTAGAAGATATTAATCTGTTGAAAATGTTGCCTGCCTTAAGGCACTGTTCAATGTTATTTGTTTCAACCAGGTAGCTGCATTATATCTCACTACAAAAACTTTATTATATTCAATACAGGGCAAATTCTAAATTCTACCATTTTTCTGAGAACCCTTTAGTTTGCAGCAATTTCAATGTATATACAAAAAATATCTGATTTTTCAGATGCATCATTGCCTTTTCAAGAAGTGAAATATCTGATTTTAGATATGAAACTATTAGCTATACAAATATCATTATTGATTGTATTCCCACTATTTGCAGATGAGAGAAACACAATTTTAGCTTTTTGTCAGTTTGCCAATATAATTTTCACTTCTTATATATACATACATCATGGAAATGTCGATTCATCAATCCAATAACCACATCAACACAATTTTTGAGCAATTAATGTGGTATCCCAAACCCACACGAAGAGAAAAACCCACATGAATATTGAAAAGATAATTGAAAGGTACACTTGAGTGGGAGTGACACAGGACCAAAAGCAAGTGCAATACAATATAGGGTTTAGCATAAATCTAGGTTTTCATGAAAGCAACTTGCTGTGGCAGTTCGCCAAGTAGTGTTTCCATGTTTCAGCAACATTTCTACAACAAGAAGATAAGCAATTAGTGCCCCTGAGCAGGCTCTGTGTCTGTATCAGAGTACAAGTTAAAGTAGAAAAAGACACAAAAGGTGTGCATTGCAAATGGTATTCAGAAGTACAAAGTAAACTCTGAAGGTGCTTCCTGAGAAGCTAATGAGGACCTGGTAGTTCAAGATATATGCAATTTACTCAAGTATAGGGACGTCACGACTCCAAATATTTCATGTCGAGTAATCGGTAAGTACTATTCGTGTCGACACCGAATAGCCGTCGAATTTATAAAACACCCAAAAATCTTAAGTTTCATATTGTAAAAAGCATTAAAAACGATAAATATGTGAAATAAAATGAAAATATGTGTACACAATCTGTAAAGTTTAATAAATTTGCCGTTTTCCTGCAACTTTTGCTTCGTTTATTTCAGACAGGAAGTGGGCGATATAAGAGGCATATGGTACTTCCGGTTTTACAGGAATGCATAAACAATGCAGAAAACGTGGCTGTTTTTGTATTTTAGCTTATTTTATGTGACAATATGGACATATTTCATAGATTCAGACCTTCTGCCATCTTTTACACTACATTAGGCGATTATTCCGACTTTAAAATATTAACCGGTAAATAGTATTATTCTAACCGTTGTCGATTAGTTGGCTAGTCGTGACGGCCCTACTCAAGTATGACAAAATAAAAGTAGCCATTACACACTTATATATTGATCAACAAGTTTAAAACTTCAATATGCTATTGATCATCAAAAAGTAGATGAACAACGCTTCACAATAAATTGTGTCACTGCAATATTTTTGAAGATACATGTACAAGCCATTTACTCATTAGGAAACAACTAAAAAGTGTGAAAGGAGATATTGCTCATTAAGCTATGGACAAAACTTCCAAACCTCTCACCATGCTGTAGCTATGGAAAAAGTAGCTGAACAATGTATTCAAACAAAATGCTCTAAATGCAACAGTTTTCAATTTATAAGTGATTTTACTCATTTTGGAAGGTACTGAAAAGTCAGAAAGTAGCTATTACTCACTTAGCTACTGGGATAGACTCTATGGAAAAAGTAGCTGAACAATATATTTTAACAAAATGCTCTAAATGCAATACTTATCAAGCTACAAAAGATTTACTCAACAGTGAGAATCTCAAAATAGCTATTGCTCAGCTATGCAATGAGCTACTGGTCTGCAATTTTGCCATGTTGCAATTGATCCAAAAGTAGGTGAATAACATATTTTAATAAAATATTCTAAATGCAATAGTTTTCAAGTTACCAGTGATACAAGTGACACAGTGAGAAAGAAGAAAGAAGCTATTGCTTAGCTATGCAATGAGCTACAGGTTACCATACATATTAAATGTTTATAAATATTTTAAAGAAAATAGAATTACCTTATTTTCATAAGAAACACATTGATTTTGAACCTTGGTAGATCTTTGTAATAGTTATCTTCACTGATGAAAGCATATTGTTAAAAAAATCTCTTTTGTCACACTTCTGAAACTAAATCTAACAGATGAGCTCATGAATATTAAAGAGATGTTCAAGTCCAGAAATAGATCTTTTACCATTATATTTATTCCGTGGCCAAGTTTGTTTGATTTGTCTTCTTCTTATATTAGAAGCTATTGATGATAAGGATTTTAAACTTAAATATGATATATGTACATGTACCTTTTTTATAACAAATAGGTTTCTTTGGAAGTTTTTGTAAATTCATCGACATTTTCCAAGCATTTGTTCTTCAGCAAATATAAGTTTGTCCTTAATGAGTGCATATAAACTGCTAATTTGTAGTTTTTTTCATTCTCAAGCACAAAAGTGCTAGTGGTGTTTGCTCTATCTCGCATCGTTTCCAAGATAAATGCATTTTTGCATTTCAAGCAGAATTTCAACATTGCCACAAATAATGGCAGGAAAATGATTTTTGGACAAAATGGCAGATCACTGCGAATCACTGGAAAAAAGTGGCAGATGACTCCTGATACCGTGGGGATAAAAAAAGTTGTCAACATTGTTCTATCTCACACCATTTCTGAGATATTAAAGATTTAAATTTTCAACGTTAAGAAAAATCGTGAAATTTATTTGTTAATAAGTCTGTCATTTTGTATCGAATCACTTCCAAAGTTATGAGTTCTAGACATCTATATAATTAACCTACTTGCCAAATTTCATATGAATAGGTGAACCACTTTTTAAGTTATCATCCGGACAAGCACACCCCTTTGTAAAACATGTTTTTGGTCATATGACTTTTCTGATTGGTTGAAATGTCACGACACCATAATCAGAAAATTTTCCCAAGGCTACTGAATACATGTGCTAAATTTGAAGAGAATCCGTCAAGTGGTTGCAGAGCTACAAGCAATAGAAAATGCGGGAGTCGGCAGAGCTGGTGGACCCTCTCTCTCTCCCCGCTCCCCTGAAACAAGTGTCCCTTGCAGAATGCTAAATCAGTCGTCCCAAATTTCCTTTGCATAAAATTTAATATTACTTCAGAAAATGAGAAAAATTTTTACCTCAATGGTCCACCATTGCGTGATGGCCCCTAATGCGACAGTAATATTGGCCTAAGAGTAATCTTACTTGTCATTAGTGCTGTAACGAGTTGACCAAAACTCAAGTCGTAACTTGGTGGGCGATATTTGGGATCACATCAATTTCAGCAATTTAAATTCGAGTTTTTAAGAAATATATTATGATATACTAATCTTGTTATAAAACCAGCACTTTTGCAATTTATCAAACCATAAAGACATAAAACATTAATGAGCAATGGTCGTTTTTTTTATTTCCCTTATTTACGTGGCTGTTCCATAAAGTGCTCATACATATCTGCACAATTTAACCGGCAACAAAATATATTTCCTTGCAATAAAATGGTACTAAGCATGTTAATGGCGGATCCCTTGATGACAATATTTGGACATTGTTATTTTATTTATATTTGTGTCATCTACTCCAGTTCAACTCGAGTTCAACTCACATCTAACAGGCGAGCATCGATCTACAGAAATCACTAATAATAACAGCTCTACTTGTCATTAGGGCTGCAACCGGGCCCGAAAATGCACCTCGATTCCTCGTTTTGGAAGAATCAACTCGGACTCAGTTAATCGCTAGATTATTGCCCACAAAAAAACTACATCATATTTTGGCAAATTATACCATATAAAATGATTAAATGTATACAATAGGAAGGAATCTTGATAATTCATTGAATTTTAGGAAAAGATGCATTTATAAAGCAAAATACACTGGAAACTTTAAGCATGTTTATATTGTGAGATTTGAGGAGTCTTTAAAATATATATATAACAAGAGGAGAGTGCCCGTGAACGGGCACTGTGTCAGCTGACTGAATGTTTTTGATTTGTGATGGTGATAATGAGAGGAAAGCATAATTATCAGGGAAAGGGCTGTACAGAAATACAGTAAATGGTAACTGAACAGCATGTTCGAAAGATATTCCGAAGCTGACAGAAGAAAAGGACAAAAAAGTTGTGCCCTGCAAATGGTATTATGAAATAAAGTAACAAGGTAATTGTTTAAGTGTAAAAAGTAGGTTAAAAATATTTAAAGAAATACTATAAATGCAATATCCTCGTTCGACCATGAAGAAGGGGTCCAAAGGTCAAATCTGACCATACCAAAAGATTCCCAGCCAAAGAATTTAGGATGGTTTACCATCCCAAACCTCTCGGACCAATAATAAGTGAGTCATAGGCACTTTTTAAGTTTGGCTATCCTTGTTTGACCTTGACGGAGGGGTCCAAGGTCAAATCCGACCACACAAAAAAATTCCCAGCCCATGATTTCCTGTAGCTTGTTTACCATCCCAAACCTGTAGGACCAATAATAAGCGAGTTCTAAGCAATTGTAAGTTTGGCTATCCTCAATTGACCTTGAAGGAGGGGTCCCAGGTCAAATCTGGCCACACCAAAAGAATCCCAGCCCATGATTTCCTATAAGTTGGTTTACCATCCCAAACCTCCAAGACCAATAATACGCGAGTTATAAGCAATTTAAGTTTGGCTATCTTCGTTTGACTTGGAAGGAGGGGTCTAAGGTGAAATCTGACCACACCAAAAGATTCCCAGCCCATGATTTTCTTTAGGTTGGTTTTCCATTCCAAACCTCTAGGACCAATAATAAGCGAGTTATAAGCACTTTTAAGTTTGGCTATCCTCATTTGACCTTGAAGGAGGAGTCCAAGGTGAAGTCCAACCACACCAAAAAATTCCCAGCTCATGAATTTCTATAGGTTGGTTGTCATTCCAAACCTCTAGGACCAATAATAAGCGAGTTATAAGCACTTTTATGTTTGGCTATCCTCATTTGACCTTGAAGGAGGGTTCCAAGGTCAAATCGGACCATATTAACAGATTCCCAGCCCATGATTTCCTACAGGTTGGATACAATGATTTACTCAACAGTGAGAACCTGAAAGAAGCTATTGCTCAGCTATGCCATGACATAGAGGTCTGCAATTTCACTATGTTATAGCTGACCAAAACGTCTGTGAATAACATATTTAACAAAATACTCTAAATGTAATAGTTTTCAAGTTACAACTGATTTACTCAAGAGTGAGAACCTCAAAGTAACTATTACTCAGCTATGCAATGAGCTACAAGTCTGAATTTTTGCTCTGTTATAGCTGACCTAAAAGTAGGTGAACAACATATTTAAGCAAAATACTGTAAATGCAATAGTTTTCAAGTTACAACTAATTTACTCAATAGTGAGAACCTGAAAATAGCTATTGCTCCGCTATGCCATGAGCTATAGGTCTGTAATTTCACTATGTTATAGCTAACCCAAAAGTAGGTGAACAATATATTTTAACAAAATACTCCAAATGCAATATTTTTCAAGTTATAGCCGATTTACTCAACAGTCAGTGCCTGAGAATAGCTATTGCTCAGTTGTGCCATGAGCTACAGGTCTGTAATTTCACTATGTTATAGCTGACCCAAAAGTAGCTGAATAACATATTTACACTAAATTCTGTAAAGGCAATAGTTTTCCAATTACAACTGATTTACTCAACAGTGAGAACTTCAAAATAGCTATTATTCAGCTATGCAATGAGCCACAGGTCTGGAACTTCACTATGTTATAGCTGACCCGAAAATAGGTGAATAACATATTGAAACAAAATACTCTAAATGCAATAGTTTCCAAGTTATAAGTGATTTACTCAACAGTGATAACCTAAAAGTAGCTATTACTCAGCTATGCCATGAGCTACAGGTCTGAAATTTTACTATGTTATAGCTGACCCAAAAGTAGCTGAATAACATATTTATACTAAATTCTCTAAATGCAATAGTTTTCAAATTATAAGTGATTTACTCAACATTGAGAACATCAAAGTAGCTATTACTCAGCTATGCAATGAGTCACAGGTCTGGAACTTCACTATGTTATAGCTGACCCCAAAATAGGTGAATAACATATGAAACAAAACATTCTAAATGCAATAATTTCCAAGTTATAAGCGATTTACTCAACAGTGATAACCTCAAAGTAGCTATTACTCAGCTATGCCATGAGCTACAGGTCTGAAATTTTACTATGTTATAGCTGACCCAAAAGTAGGTGAACAACATATTTAAGCAAAATACTGTACATGCAATAGTTTTCAAGTTACAACTGATTTACTCAATAGTGATGACCTAAAAGTAGCTATTACTCAGCTATGCCATGAGCTACAGGTCTGAAATTTTACTATGTTATAGCTGACCCAAAAGTAGCTGAATAACATATTTATACTAAATTCTCTAAATGCAATAGTTTTGCAATTACAACTGATTTACTCAATAGTGAGAAGCTCAAAGTAGTTATTACTCAGCTATGCAATGAGCTACAGGTCTGAAATTTTACTATGTTATAGCTGACCCAAAAGTAGCTGAATAACATATTTATACGAAATTCTCTAAATGCAATAGTTTTCCAATTACAACTGATTTACTCAATAGTGAGAACTTCAAAGTATCTATTACTCAGCTATGCCATGACCTACAAATCTGAAATTTCACTATGTTATAGCTGGCCCAAAAGTAACTGAATAACATATTTATACGAAATTCTCTAAATGCAACAGTTTTGCAATTACAACTGATTTACTCAATAGTGAGAACCTCAAAGTAGTTATTACTCAGCTATGCAATGAGCTACAGGTCTGAAATTTCACTATGTTATAGCTGACCCAAAAGTAGCTGAATAACATATTTATACGAAATTCTCTAAATGCAATAGTTTTGCAATTACAACTGATTTACTCAATAGTGAGAACCTCAAAGTAGTTATTACTCAGCTATGCAATGAGCTACAGGTCTGAAATTTTACTATGTTATAGCTGACCCAAAAGTAGGTGAACAACATATTTAAGCAAAATACTGTACATGCAATAGTTTTCCAATTACAACTGATTTACTCAATAGTGAGAACTTCAAAGTAGCTATTACTCAGCTATGCCATGACCTACAAATCTGAAATTTCACTATGTTATAGCTGGCCCAAAAGTAGCTGAATAACATATTTATACGAAATTCTCTAAATGCAACAGTTTTGCAATTACAACTGATTTACTCAATAGTGAGAACCTCAAAGTGGTTATTACTCAGCTATGCAATGAGCTACAGGTCTGAAATTTCACTATGTTATAGCTGACCCAAAAGTAGGTGAACAACATATTTAAGCAAAATACTGTAAATGCAATAGTTTTCAAGTTACAACTGATTTACTCAATAGTGATGACCTAAAAGTAGCTATTACTCAGCTATGCCATGAGCTACAGGTCTGAAATTTACTATGTTATAGCTGACCCAAAAGTAGCTGAATAACATATTTATACGAAATTCTCTAAATGCAATAGTTTTCCAATTACAACTGATTTACTCAATAGTGAGAACTTTAAAGTAGCTATTACTCAGCTATGCCATGACCTACAGATCTGAAATTTCACTATGTTATAGCTGGCCCAAAAGTAGCTGAATAACATATTTATACTAAATTCTCTAAATGCAATAGGTTTTAAGTTACAAGTGATTTACTCAATAGTGAGAACTTCAAAGTAGCTATTACTCAGCTATGCAATGAGCCACAGATCTGAAACTTCACTATGTTATAGCTGATCCCAAAATAGGTGAATAACATATTGAAACAAAATACTGTAAATGCAATAGTTTCCAAGTTATAAGCGATTTACTCAACAGTGATAACCTAAAAGTAGCTATTACTCAGCTATGCCATGAGCTACAGGTCTGAAATTTTACTATGTTATAGCTGACCCAAAAGTAGCTGAATAACATATTTATACGAAATTCTCTAAATGCAATAGTTTTGAAGTTATAAGCGATTTACTCAACAGTGATAACCTAAAAGTAGCTATTACTCAGCTATGCCATGAGCTACAGGTCTAAAATTTTACTATGTTATAGCCGACCCAAAAGTAGCTGAATAACATATTTATACGAAATTCTCTAAATGCAATAGTTTTTAAGTTACAAGTGATTTTACTCATGATGGAAGTTACTGAAAAGCCCAAAAGTAGCTATTACTCACTTAGCTATTGAGACAGGCACCCAACTTACTCACCAAGTTATAAATGATTTTGTGCATGATTTCATGAATTCTAATGCATTAAAAATTATTAAAAAAATTTATTAAAAAAAAAGTAAGACAGATCCAGGTCTCATACTCACACAAGAGAATCTACCTGTGGCCTAGTACATATATGCAAGATATGAGAGAAATCCCTGCAATAGTCACTAAGAAAATTGTGATTAAGTGTTGAAATTTTCACACTTTTGGTGGGGGTACCCCCCTTGTAATGTCTCTAGCAAACAGACGAACAGACAGATTTGCATGCCTTGAACAATTTTTCATCCTCGATAGATAAGGTATCTTTTAAAAAAAACAGCACGTCTCTAGGCCTTGTAGTTTTGGAGGAGAAGTTGTTCACGCGGACGCGGACGCAGACGCGTACGCCCACGCCGCAGAGTGACGACATAATGTCAGCTGACTGACAAGTCAGCTGACATAAAAATGCAGTCTTATAAAAACAATGTTACACAAACAATTTACGTTTGCAAATGCTTAAAATATACAAAAAACAAGCATTCTGACGCATGCAATTATCTCCTGCCGTATAAATTAGATAGTGGAATATAAATTTTCTTGTGAGATGGAGGCACATGTATAAGCGACAACAAGCAAGAGGCACTTTAATGTTTGATTGCAATACTTTTAAAGACCAAAGGCATTTACTCATTTTAGTAGCTATTACTCTGTCATCCAAAGAGCTACAGTTCTGCAACTTTACTATGTGGTAGATCGCCCAAAAGTAGATGAATGATTTACTTAGAAGAAATTGTCTATGTCCAATACTTTTAAAGATAAAAAACATTTAATCATTTTAGTAGCTGTTACTCAGCTATGCAAAGAGCTGCAATTGTGCAACTTCACTATATGGTAGATCACCCAAAAGTAGGTGAACAACTTATTTAGAAGAAATTGCCTATCTGCAAATTTACTCATTTTAGCAGGTATACGACTCAGCTAAGAGCTTAGCAAAGAGCTATAGATGTGCAACTTCACTATGTGGTAGATCAGCCAAAAGTAGGTGAATGACTTATTTAGAAGAAATTGCCTATCTGTAATACTTTTAGAGATAAAAGACATTTGCTCATTTTAGTAGCTATTACTCAGCTATCCAAAGAGCTACAGTTCTGCAACTTCACTATGTGGTAGATCAGCCAAAAGTAGGTGAAGGACTTACTCAGAAGAAATTGTCTATGTCCAATACTTTTAAAGATAAAAGACATTTACTTATTGTGGTAGTTGTTTCTCAGCTATGCAAAGAGCTGCAGTTGTTCAACTTCACTATGTGGTAGATCACCCAAAAGTAGGTGAACAACTTATTTAGAAGAAATTGCCTATCTGCAATACTTTTAGAGATAAAAGACATTTACTCATTTTAGCAGGTTATACGACTCAGCTATGCAAAGAGCTATAGATGTGCAACTTCACTATGTGATAAATCAGCCAAAAGTAGGTGAATGAGTTATTCCGAAAAATTTGCCTTTTGTGTAACACTTTTAGAGATAAAAGACATTTAATCATTTTAGTAGCTATTACTCAGCTATTGAAAGAGCTACAGTTCTGCAACTTCACTATGTGGTAGATCACCCAAAAGTAGGTGAATGTCTTATTTAGAGGAAATTGCCTATCTGTAATACTTTTAAAGATAAAGGGTATAGACTCATTTTAGTAGCTATTACTCAGTTATACAAAGAGCTATAGGTGTGTAGCTTCACTAAGTGGTAGATCACCCAAAAGTAGGTGAATGACTTATTTAGAAGAAATTGCATGCATGCAATACTTTTACAGATAAAAGACATTTACTGATTTTAGTAGCTATGACTGAGCTATGCAAAGAGCTACAGATCTGAAACTTCACAGTGTGGTAGATCAGCCAAAAGTAGGTGAATGACTTGTTTAGACGAAATTGCCTATCTGTAATACTTTTAGAGATAAAAGACATTTGCTCATTTTAGTAGCTATTACTCAGCTATTCAAAGAGCTACAGTTCTGCAACTTTACTATGTGGTAGATCGTGCAAAGGTAGGTGAATGACTTATTTAGAAGAAATTGCCTATCTGTAATACTTTTAGAGATAAAAGGCAATTACTCGTTTTAGTAGCTATGAGTGTGCTATGCAAAAAGCTATACACTTGTGAAGGTATTTGACATTTATTTTCCGTCATTATTTTGCTACAAATAAGAAAATAGCTATTACTCACTGATGACATGCAATGGAACCCCAAACGATATGCCATCTTATAGTTAAGGAAAATGTAGCCGAAGAAATTGTTTTAGAAAAATACTGTAACTGCAATAGTTTTTGAGTTACAATGGATTTACTCAACAGTCAGAATTTCAAAGTACCTATTACTCAGCTATGCAATGTGCAACAGGTCTGAAACTTTACTATGTGATAGCTTATCAAAAACTAGATCAATAACATATTTGAAAAGATTTCCCTAACTTTAATACTTTTGAAGATATTTGACATTTACTTATGTCATTATTTTGCTACAAATAAGACAATAGCTATTACTCACTTATGGTAAGCAATAGAACCCCCAAACTATATGCCATCTTATAGTTAAGGACAAAGTAGCTGAACAACAGATTTTAGGAAAATACTCTTAACTGCAATAGTTTTGGAGTTACAATGGATTTACTCAACAGTCAGAATTTCAAAGTAGTTATTACTCAGCTATGCAATGTGCAACAGGTCTGAAACTTAACTATGTGATAGCTTATCAAAAACTACATAACATAATTGAAAAGAATTCCCTAACTTTAATACTTTTGAAGATATTTGACATTTACTTATGTCATTACTTTGCCACATATATGAAAATAGCTATTACTCACTTATGGCATGCAATGGGACCCCAAACTATGTACCATCTTATAGCCAAGGACAAAGTAGCTGAACAACATATTTGAAGAAAAACCTGTAACTGCAATAGTTTTTGAGTTACAAGTCCTTTACTCAAAGTAGCTAAGATTGCTATTACTCACTTATCTTCAGGCCTAAGTCCATGAAACCAAAAAAATTTTCAAGGGCCTGAAAATTCATTGGGACAATTAACTTACAAAAAATCTGTAGCTGTAGCAGTTTTGGAGAAATCTGCGTGACACACTAACGCACGCACACACAGGCATCATTTCATAATCAAGGAGATTTGGAGATTTGGGTACTACCCTGGGGTCCGAGATCTATTAAATTTGGTAGACAGTCCAACTGCTCAAAATCTGGATGAGGAGACAGTACTGCAAGCTTTACATGCTGGGACCAACAACTGTGCAGTTGTGACAAAAAATGCTGCTGCAGGAGCATAGGTCTTAATAGGTCAACTAAATGCCATGTAGAAAGTGACTGCTGTCAAAATTTAATTGGCTAAAACTGTACTTCCCTTGAAAAATGGTGATGGAATTTGGCGATGATTGTAAAATTCTTAAAATAGACGTAAAATTTCAGTTTCTGTCATGTCTAAATCAAATCTGTGTTACAGTAAAATATTTTCTTAAAAAACAAAGATTATATTCTGGTACAAAGAGCAATACCTAAATCTCTGAGATTAAAATATTAAATAAGTTTATTAAATTTTGGACTCCCGAGCAATATCCAAATCTCCTAGATTGGACTTTCTACCAAGTTTATCGGTAGAAACTTCAATTGGACTTTCTACCAGTAGAATTTGAAATTCTACCAGATTGGACTTTCTACCATGACATATATACTCATGTATTTTAAGAGAGAAAATTTTGTAGTTGATTTTACGTCTGTTTAGTTGTTTTCGAAGACCTGGTTCACTTTTCTTGCCTTGAATATTAAACTGAATGGTTTCGTTTCCGAGTAACCGAAGCATAGTTGCAGCCCTA
Source organism: Sabellastarte sp. h YS-2021 (assembly GCA_964017235.1). NCBI lineage: Eukaryota > Metazoa > Annelida > Polychaeta > Sabellida > Sabellidae > Sabellastarte > Sabellastarte sp. h YS-2021. The sequence goes on along the minus strand of OZ024931.1, from coordinate 79,278,678 downwards.
CTTGTCATAAGACTTATTTCTACAGATGTAAAGGTTAGAAGCATACAGTGCAGATATGTAAGTGACTTAGTCAGGAGTGTTGTCATGTTTATTAAGTCTAGGAGCCTAATCGTGTGATCCTCACTGTGTCATCTCATTTAGCCAAACTAAACCTCAATAAGAACTTAAAGGACGCCAATGTTAAGAAGACCAAAGGTTTGTTTGTTATTTTAAATCAAACTTCTCTCCACATTTTCACGAGGAACTTGCAACACAACAAACTGTACACATGGAAACCCTGATTTACTTGCTATTTGCAATCCATCAGGATTTGCCTGGATTTCACTACACATCTAGTTCCACTGGTTCAGGTGGGCAGGCAGGAGACTAGGATAATAATAAAAGTACTACTTAAAGTGTCTAATCTAGCCACTGCTATCAATTATTCCTGCCATGAACCTGCCTTTATGATAACTGCCAACCTGTTACAGAAAATGGCAATATTTTCACACAAACTATAGTCTGGGTTCAAAGATTCACACTTTTGGTTGTGAAAAAATGGCAAGCCCTGTCGGGTAATAAATCAGAAGAATTGGTTTGATGTTTCATATTTTTACTCTGAAAGAGGTTTAAGAAACTATAAATTTCTCAAATCTGCACATTTTTTACTTCATGATCTGACTGTTGCCAACCAAGAGTTGTCAGCTATAAATATCCTTTGGATGAATCCTAATGGTCTATTGTTGTAAATTAAATGGATTATTGCAAACCATTTGAGTGAAAGACGTTTGAAAAAAAACCCAAAAAACAGTAAAATGCACAAAAGTATCGACTTAGCAATGCATAAAAACATATTTTTTATTATTTAACATCAGCCTTTAGCAATAATGTGCTGCATTTGCATTACAACTTAACCACTTTTTTCAAAAACCCACTGATAAAGTAAACATACTTTCACCCCCTGGGCCAATGATACATTTAAGAGTATCTTAAATTTAAATCACAACAGTTTTTTTACCATTTTGGATGACTTCTTTTGACAAATATTGTACAACAACAAGATGAGATGTTTCCCTATAAATGGCCCCAGAGAGCTAGTTAATGTCATGAAACCCCAGTGAAGAGAATATATTTCTTTAGTTTAATGAGATTAAATAAAAGAACAAATGTCAAAATTTCAACATCTCAATTTTCATACTTCTATTTACAAATAGTGTTTTTTTTAAATGTGCCAAATTATGGATTTTAAAATACTCAAACCTGTATCAACATACATCCATCAAAGATTGAAAAGCATGAATTGGACTGAAGTATTCAGGACAATGTTTAAGGCAACCACATGTAAAGTAGAAAATTTTGTTTATCTTTACATTTGAACTTATTCTTCTAATGGGGTTGTGACTGCAAGTAAAATTTTAAACAGATAATTGTTTTGAAATAATGGACTTGAAATTAGGTGCCCAGGTAGTAACCTTTTGGCTGTACCAGTGAAACCTAGTATGGCAACATGTGGATGTAAAGAAGTAAAGGAAAATATCATTTGGAAAATTTTGTGAAAAAAGGACCCATATATGTAAGTGCCCAGTTTACTCATTTCTAAATTTCTCATCAGTTTCTCAACCAAGTCAGATGGTTTTCTGGTATCCAGGTTATGGTATCACAGACTTAGTTTTCATAGAGGTCATTGCTAATTGTATGGTGTCTGGTTTCAGAATTCCCGACATTTCTGTCTCACTCATATCAAGACGAAATTTACTGTGTGTGACATTGTTCAGACCACAGAAGTTTAAAGTAAGAACTCTAAAATAGGCCACAAATCTGAAATTAGCCACATGTGGAGATACTAATAAAAATAATAAATTGAGGTGAGATTTGTTGAATGTATAGTAAATCAATGCTTTTTGAACTGAAGTATACTAAGTTTAAGACAAAGCATAATTTTCTTCATAGATTTAACTATGTTTTTAGAGGTGGTGAATTTAGTTTTCTAACTTTAATCGAATAGAAGGGCTGCGTAAAATATCCACAAATAGTAAACTCTGGAAAGTTAAACTGTATGCATGAAAATCGAATATTCAGATATTAAAACTTTGAAGAATCGGACTTCTATTCTCCTTACTTGATAGAATGTATTGAAATTTGTATAATCTGCACATTTTGAACTTTCTTCTGTCTCAAAAGCTTTTGATGATTATTTCATCAATGACCTCTGTATTGTAAGATGATATTTGACACCAAATATATCAATCCACCCATGTATAATTGTACTGATGCAGATATTAATATTTCTATAGTTGACTGATAGTCTGACTACGTTGAGAGAATTGCCTGACTATATTCACACTCGGCTATTTGGGCACATAAAATATAGCCAGGTACCACATACAGGAGATCAACCCTCTGGAAACTAGTAATGGTATTGTTTATCGATATTGACATATTTATCAATTCACGCCAAGTATACTGATATCGATAATGCAGGGTACAGTATCAATATCGGAATATAGGATTTAATAGATGAAATTAAGGTGTTTTCTATTCAAATAAAGTACAAAATTTAAAGAATATATTAGTTATTATACCATTTTTGTCAACTTTCACTTACCGCTAAAGCGGAACGCCATATATGTTTACGTTTCGGGAAAGTACTAAAACTTGCGAGAAAGTTCGGAAGGTCTATCTCCGAAAACATCTATGACCCGATATTTCAATATCGATCTATACACAAAGCAAAAATATAGTTTGATATCGATATAGATATTATTATTCGACACCAACACTACTGGAAAAAGGGGCAAACTTGTACCCACATATGAAATTTTTATTTGTATTTGTTGAATTGTAACATACCACACCTGGGCCATATACCCAGTTAGCATGGATTATATGTTGTGAATATTTCTTTTTAAATGTTTCTGATATATGTTAGCATTAGGCCAGGCAACACAAGAACTGACTGAGATAAAAAAGAAGAGATGGTATAAATTTAGTGATTCTTGAGGTGTGTGTATAAAAAAAGTGTAGCAACACCTGAACAAAAACATGGTGTGCTATATTGGCAGTACATGCAACTTGTCAAGTCACCTTATCAAGGCTCATTTTTAGTCACAATTCTCTAGCTGGTTCCTAAAGCTTTATCAACTATTTGTAATAAGAACAAGTAGGACCTCGATTATCCGGACCTCTATCATCCGAATCTACCGATTAAACGACCCGAAACCTGGTCTCCCTCCATAGATGTATAGTGTATGGTCTAGCATGAGCAATAATAAAGGATTTAACACAATCTCAGAAACCATTAATTCACTTTATAAAACATACTGTCCACAGAAAACGCCTAATTTCTTTGATCTTTAATGCCATTGTTTTTATTACGGAGGGATTAATTCAATTACATGACCCCGCCCCCCCACACACACACAATTTCTTTGACAATGTGCCAATCACTGTAAGCATGTTTGATTAGGTGTTGCATTAAACATCTTCTGGAGTAGATAAATTCACAGACTGACATACATTGTATAGAAATAACGTAAACAATGCAGTGTTAAGCCAAAACGTGTCCGCCGAAGATACCCAATCACTGAAGACGAGTTCGCTTGGGGTTTTACAATAAATAATCAGGGAGTTTTTCAATTGATCAAATGCATGACAGTGCTCATTTAAAATTAAATACATGTATGAACTAAACAAAAATGAAAATATTCATAGAAATGAAGTAAATAAGTCACAAAGGGTCAGTTATATAATATTAAAAGATATATTTAACTGCTTCATCAGTGACCACCCACATGTATATTTAGTGCCTAAAAACCAACTTCCTTCAATTATCGCCAACCTGGTAACACACAGAAAGTGAATTTCAGGTTCCTTCAACTATCTGAACCCCACAATTATCTTACCCGATTGTATGTCTCCCACTGAATTCGGATAAGCGAGGTTCTACTGTACCTTCTTTCATTTCAAAAAATATTAAAACATATGAAAAGCACATTTATTAACATTTTCTAAGTTATAACTGGATATTCAGTCAAGTTTATGTCAAATATTCATTTCTTACAAGTCTTGACAAGGCTGACAGGCAAGTGAATACATGAAGAGTTTGATGTATGTTACAGCAACTCTAAGCTTGGTGTTAATACAGAAGCTTCAGGGTTTTTATTTTTTTTTAGATTTGGTTGGTTACTCAATTGTTTAAATCTTTGTTGTTAAAAATATGTCATAGATAATATGCTGACACAGTACAGTAGAACCTCTATCTTCTGACCCTCTTGGGGGAATAACAATAAGGTTGGATGATTGAAGGCCTAAAATAACAGGGGCCGTATTCTTCAACAATGCTTAAACTGTTCCTAACTTGGATTCTAAGTTTTTCTCAAACTTTTACTAACTTAGATCAAAATGGTATTCATCAACATTCCTAACTCTAAGGTCACCTTAGACCTCTACTTAGATTTCAAGTTTTCTGCAGAGGTACCTTAGAGAATAGAATGCTTTTAAAAAATGCAATTATTGCAGGAAATCTTGTGTTTTACTGATATCAAACTGTGACACAATATTAAAAACAGCATTTTTCCTCAAGAAAATTAGCTTTTTCACCATTTTTAACAAGGCAGATGATTCAGTAAAAGACAAAGTACACCTTGCAAGAATTATTTTTGAATAAGACTCTTCTTAACTAAGATATACTGGTTTCCAAGTTTACAGTTACTGTATAAAGTATATGAAGTTTTTCTAACTTAGAATCTGAGTAATACTTAACAAAGTAGAGGTTGATGAATACGAAATCTAAGCAATACTTTGGTAAGTGGAAAACCATTCCTAGCTTGGATATAAGGTGACCGTAGCAAAGTATTGTTGAAGAATACTGCCCCAGGTTTTATCAGAGTTGCAAAGTCAGATTATAGAGGTTCTACTGTGTATCATTTTAACACTGCCTTTTTAAGGTCTGTAAGAAAAACAAATATAGTTAATGTTTCAACTGCATTCTGTGTGACCTCAAAATATTTCATCTGATTGGCATAAAAAGTGAAAGAAATTTAAAATGAAACAACAAACAGGTATCAATGGGAACCTTAAAAGTAACAACTCTGGATATAATTAATTTCGACCAATTGTCAATAACTTCCCGTATGGTATGATAATCTTGAAGTTTCAATTTTAAGTATATTGGCCAGTTAGCACCAATCTTAGAAATACTACTTGCTTTGTGATATATAATACGTACACTAGTTTTTAAGGTGAAGATCAAAAGAAAGGTCAGAGGTCAAATGGTACAAACCTACAAAAAAATCAATCGCTATACTTAAGTACATTACAGGAAATGGAAATACCCTTGCAGTTTTTGAACATAACAAATACTCTGGGCATATTTTTGGAAAATATGGCAGATGCCCAAAAATGTTCCACTATTGGTTGTAAGTCACTTTTATAAGCTAAGCCCATGTAGCAAGAGCTGATCTCCAAAACAGTGAAATCAACCTGGAACTAGAGGATCGCTCGCAAAACAAAAAGATAATGTTTTTGCATAGCAAAAACAAAGCGTCCCGAAAAGGATATAAAGGTGAGTGCTAAAGTATTAAGAAAATACTTCGTTTCTAGCCTTATACTGTTGTGGCAACCAAAGTCAGCGCAGTCTGCTCTATCTAGCACGGTTTTCAAGATATAAGCATTTTTGTGTTTTGCAAAAAATTAAAAAATTAAAAATGTCCGCTATATTTGGCGAGACACAAATATTTTGAAAATTGGCATGGCTACTCTGCAGAGATACCCAGCAGGTCAAAAATTTTGTTGAGTTCGCTCCATATAGCACGGTTTTCAAGATATAAGCATTTTTGTGTTTTGCAAAAACTTTGAAAATTCAAAATGGCCACCATTTTTGGGGAGACAAAAATTTTTGTCAAGACCACTGCCGCGGTGTGTATCTCCCACCGAGCATTAAAGGAGAAGAAATAGCTTTTCCGAGATATTCACAATTTTTCATTTTCGTGTGTGAAAGCTCTTCCAAAAGTAGGTGAATGAGTTATTTGAGAAAAATTGGCTATCTGCAATACTATTAAGAGATAATTCACATTTACTCATTTTGAGTAGGTGAATAATTAGCTATGGGTCTCAAACTTCACCAAGTGAAAGCTCTCCCAAAAGTAGGTGAATGAGTTATTTGAGAAAAATTGGCTATCTGCAATACTTTTAGAGATAATTCGCATTTACTCATTTTGAGTAGGTGAGTAATTAGCTATGGGTCTGAAACTTCACCATGTGAAAGCTCTTCCAAAAGTAGGTGAATGAGTTATTTGAGAAAAATTGGCTATCTGCAATACTTTTAAGAGATAATTCGCATTTACTCATTTTGAGTAGGTGAGTAATTATCTACGGGTCTGAAACTTCACCATGTGAAAGCTCTCCCAAAAATACATGAATGAGTTATTTGATAAAAATTGGGTATCTGCAATAGTTTTTGAGATAATTAGCATTTACTCATTTTGAGTAGGTGAGTAATTAGCTACGGGTCTGAAACTTCACAGAGTGAAAGCTCTCCCAAAAGTAGGTGAATGAGTTATTTGAGAAAAATTGGCTATCTGCAATACTTTTAGAGATAATTCGCATTTACTCATTTTGAGTAGGTGAGCAATTAGCTATGGGTCTGAAACTTCACCAAGTGAAAGCTCTTTGGGATAGCTGCTCTGCAGAGATACCCTGAAGATCAAAAATTTCATCGAAATCGCTCTATGTAGCACGGTTTTCAAAATATTAGCATTTTTGTGTTTTGCAATTTTTGCGAAAAATTCGAAAATTCAAAATGGCCGCCATTTTTGCCGAGACAAAATTTTTTTCAAAATTGGGATAAGTACTCTGCAGAGATACCCTGTGGGTCAAAAATTTCGTCGAAATCGCTCTATCTAGCACGGTTTTCGAGATATAAGCATTTTTGTGTTTTGCAATTTTTGCGAAAAATTCGAAAATTCAAAATGGCCGCCATTTTTGGCAAGATAAAATTTTTTTGAAAATTGGCATGGCTACTCTGCAGATACCATGTGGGTCAAAAATTTCGTCGAAATCGCTCTATCTAGTACGGTTTTCGAGATATAAGCATTTTTATGTTTTTCAATTTTTGCGAAAAATTCGAAAATTCAAAATGGCCGCCATTTTTGGCGAGACAAAAATTTTATCAAAATTGGGATAACTACTCCGCAGAGATACCCTATGGGTCAAAAATTTCGTCGAAATCGCTCTATCTAGCACGGTTTTCGAGATATAAGCATTTTTGTGTTTTCCTTATTTGGAAAATTCATAATGATTAATTAATAATTAATTACTCGGCCATTTCTTAACCAATCAATGCCAAAATCTAATGATTTCCAGATTTTAATAGAATGAATGTATTTGCCAAGTTTCAGGTGAATTGATAAAATTCCTTTCAAGTTATCATCCGGACAAGCTTCCCCATCGAAAAAAGACATTTTTGGTCATGTGACCTCTCTGATTGGTTGAAATGTCACTGCAGCATATTCAAACAAATTCCCCAAGGCTACTGCCTAAACCTGCCAAATTTGAAAAGAATCCGCCTAACGGTTACAGAGTTATAAGGAAAACAAAATGCGGAGCCGGCGGAGCATGAAGCTCTCCCATACACAAACAAGCGTCCCTTGCGGGACGCTTAATTACAATGAATATAGAAACCTTTTTAAATGTAGTTGTGTTACAAAAAGGGTGCAAATGTATGGAATACACAATATTCTAAGGCTGTTTTCTATATATGTATAAATAGATGCCTGTATAACTTCTTGTTATATTTTCTGTTCACACAGCAACACGGTGTATATACAATGACAAAATTCATCACATCTGAAAGTTTATTTTACAAACAACCAACACAGAAATAAGAACAATCCATTTAAAAGAGACAATACAATTTTGTAAACATGCAAAATTCTGGGCATAAGTAGGAAGTATCAAAACCAAAACCATTTTCATGATCAAATATTTGTAGAAATATGGAACTCGGAAAACTAATACATTGTACTGTTAGCTATATGGATTACAGTTTAAGTCATATAATAATGTTATAATAGCTTTCAATTACCTTACATTTCAAGGAGAAAGAAGAACATATTAAATGTGAATGTATCCTAGTTTTTACCAATTTCTAATCACAACATTAGTCAAACCTGATATAAAACAGCCATGATTTAAATATAGACCACATACTAGTACAGTGTAGCAGTGTTATATTGATGAGGCTTTAACTTTTTCACTGTTTCATCACAGATTTTGTTAAATAAGAGTCAGATCTACATCAAAGACATGAAATCCTTTCAGTAAGAAAGAAGCATACCTTGCATCTGCTTCACTGTAGAATTCTCTGGCTACGATATCTTCAAATAACTCACCGCCCGTAACTCTGTAACATTCAAATGGAATTAAATTATATTCATGTTAAATTGCAAATTTAATAAGTAAATTAAATTTTTATAAGTTAATACCCTATCCAATGGACAATTGCTAATCCGGTCGGCGCAGACCGGCCCGCCAAACGCCAGAAAAAGACGTCCTGTGTCTCCACCGGCTGGCCGGTCCATAGTACTGTGCACTCCCCAGATGGCGCCTCGTACTTCCTTCCTGTCTAGACAACCTGACGTCATAGCATCTTTTTCGTTGTCTAAACCTCTTAGACCCCTAGTAAACTGATAGCGGGGTCGGTGGGAGGGTCTTGTGTGTCCATTGGATAGGGTATTAACTTATAAAAATTTAATTTACTTATTAAATTTGCAATTTTATTGCGTTAATACATCCTATCCAATGGACAATTGCTGAATAACTACCGCTTGGTCGGCGGGTAAGTTACTAGGGACTTATGTGAACTCACAAGTAATAGCAAATTTTAACCTACGGTCTAGGCTGACTTCGTCAGGAGACCTATAGGTCCAGGCCTGGGTTGACTTTAAGGTCAGGAAACACTGCAAGGCCATGGTCGGTTGCCAGCAGCCGGTTACCCGGGCTATACCGCCGTCGCCCCCCCCCCCCCCTTTTTCGCAGACCTGCTCTGAGGAAGGGGAAGAGAGGGATGAGTTCAGTCCCAGAATGCAAATAAACCTCCCGAAGGAAGCACGCCACACTTAATTCTTATGTACATGAAGAACTGTTATGCACATATAAAAATCTCCTCAATCTAAGGGCCACTTGTGGATCTGCTGAGCAGCCACTACCGAGCCCAATTGGTAAAGCTCTGAATCAGCCCAAGCCCCGCCCTTCATATAGAACTGTGTGAAGGTATTGTGACTTCAGTGGCAGTCTGACAAGATTGGATCTAAGGAGACTCCCGACTGGAAGACCTTAGAAGCAGCAAAGGCCCTGACATCATGGGCTTTAACCTGATGTTAAAAGTGGGCCTCCTGGTCAGAGAGCTCATAACATAGGATCACAGTCTGCTTGATCCAAGAGGAGATAGTGGCAGGTGATATGTCTTGTTGAAACCTTTCTTAAAGGAGACAAAAACCACCTCCTTATTCTGCCTGATGTCTGAGGTCCTGTCCAAATAGTAGCACAATGCTCTGACCGGACAGACGGACCTGTCAGACTTGAGGGATCTGTCCAGAGTAGGGGCCAGGGCTGTTATAACCCCAGGGGCCACCTTGGACACTCTATGGCCAGCTGATTCTAGGATAGAAAGCTGGGTGATGGATACAGGGAAACCTTTGACCAATCGGATTGGTGTCCAATATATCAGTTTTGCCAGGCATGAATCTCACTTTTGCACTTGCCCGACCCAAGGGCCAAGAGGAATACCGTCTTGAAGGTCAAATGCTTCAAAAGGGCCTCCTTGATTGGATCAAATGGAGTCTTAGCTGGTGCACGGCCAGTGCGAAGTTCCAGGAGGGTATGCCACTCCTGCCTTTGGGTCTGTCTCTGAGGAAATTATCCAGGAGACGAGCGAGATTTTCGTCCTTACTGATGTTGAAAAGTGAATTTCCCAGTTTATCAGCAATGGGTGACCTATAACCACCAATGGTGCTGGGCTGTTTGCCAAGCCTGTATCTCATTTCTACGCTTGCCCGAACCCAGGGCCAAGAGGAAACTGCCTTGAAGGTCAAATGCTTCAAGGAGGTCTTTAATTGGTTCAAAATGAACCTTGTCAGCTGGTGTAAAAACCAGGGAGAGGTTCCAGGAGGGGGTTCCCCTCCGGCCTTTGGGTCTTTCATCCTTACTAACATTGATGGGCAAATTTCCAGACTATCAGCAATGGCTGACCTGTAACCATCAATGGTACTGGGCTGCCACTTCCTGTCCTGAAACAGGTACCTAAGGAAGTCAACAACTGACTTTACAGGTGGTGCCCGAAGTCCACCTGATGAAGGATACATCACTTGGTAAAGATGACCCATTTGCCTCATAGACTGATCTGATTGACCCCCCTTGAGGAGCCTCAATTCTTGCCACTGCCTCAGACAAGTCCTGCTCCTCGATAGCTGAGGATCTAGGAGCCCTGCATGGAGATTAAGGTTTGTCAGATTTCTGTGAGGGATCTGATTGAATGGCTGTGAACAGGCTGGGCAGATTGGGCAGGTTCAGGGGGATGTGGCTGGACATGGCCACTAGATCCCAAAATCAAGGCATGTTGGGCCACCCCGGAGCAATCAGAATGATTCTCTTACATGGGGAGTCTTGTAACTTTTCCACCACTTTGCCCAATATGGCTGATGGTGAGAAGGTGTATCCTTTTAGATCCTACCGTGGCCGACTAAGCACATCCACTGCTGTGGCCAGGGGAACCGGTACCGGTGACACAAAACAGAGGTGACTTGTTGAACCTCGTGGCAAATAAGTCTATTTTGGGCTGGTGCCACCTACTGCATAGAGTGGAAGACCTCTAAAAGGAGAAACCACTGTTTGGATGGTCTGGCCTAGCCTGGACAGCCTGTCTGCTACCACATTAGGCCGGCCTGGAATGTGTCGTGCTTTAGAGTCACTTGTTTCCTGGCACACCAGGTCAAGATTCTCCATAGTAGGGCACAAAGTGGGCCCAACCTCATTCCTCCTTCCTTTATGTATGACACTACTGTGGTGTTGTCAGTTGCTACAAGTACTATCATGTTTGAGCAAAGGTCTTAGAACTCTTTAAAGTCAGAAAAAACTGCTTAAAGTTCTAGATAGTTTATATATACAACTTGCTTCCCGGAGGGGACCAGGTTGCTCTTGCAAAGTGCTCATCTAAGTGAGCGCCCCACCCTTCTATTGGTGCATCTGTAAACATTTGCAGAGCATGTTTTATTGGGTGTAATGGTTGGCCTGTAAGTGCATTGTCTTCATTCAGCCACCATTGTAGATGGGGTAAATGCAGGGACCTGGGGACTTGGATCACCTTTTCCAGTGATTCTGGTACCCTCCAGTTGTTTTGAGATGCCACTGTATGGGTCTCATATGAAGTCGACCTAGATTAACCTGCTTTTCTGTAGCCGTCAGTAACCTATCAAGGACATGAATTCCTGGACCGGGCAAGCCGGTAGGGATAGCAGTTTTAACATAGTCTCTTGAAGGTTCTGTCACCGGTCCAGAGTCGGTCGGAACCGATCAGACCTGAAGTCGAACTGGTAGCCAACAAAATCAAAGTCCCGCTCTGATTTCTGTAAGTTCATCAGCCAACCCAGTTGCTGACACATTATTTACTAGTTCCTGTGTATGTTGGAGACAAGCCTGGGATCTGGCTCTCACTAACCAGTCGTCTAGGTACTGGTGGCTTCTTAAGTCCTTGTGTATAGTCACAAATTTCACCTCCTTTGGTATCACAGTGAAGCTCCAAAGGTGCTGTGGACAAACCGAATAGCAGGCATTACCTGGATTGTTCTTGTATAGGTATATGGGAGTAGGTATCCCTCCTTGAACCTTTGTAATACCTAGGGTCCAGCCCCCCAAGGCTTCCTAAGTTCCCGAAAAGGGCTTAGTCTGGACCCTACAGGCAGATTGTGTGCCACATGTGGGACATTTGGTATTTGATAAAAATTTCTGTCCCTCCGGACACTAGTCCGGTCTGGTGACAATGATCCAGGTTAACAGTCTCTCTGTTCTTATTGTGGTCTGGTGGGGCTGTGTAGCCAGTACCAGCCGGTACACTCTGTAACCAGTTGTAGCCAATAATAAAAAAACAGTTGCTAAATCAATTTTACAACTATCTTGTGTGTTGAATTCAGCTTGCTGAAGCAAGTGTACAAGGCTGTGTAGCAGGAACCAGCCGGTACACTCTGTACCCGGTTGTTGAAGCAAGTGTACAAGGCTGTGTAGCCGGTAGTGGTCGGTACACTCTGTAACCAATTGCTAAAGCAATTTCACAACTACATTTTGTGTTGAATTCAGTTGGCTGTAGGTTTCCTCCATTAATTAAAGTATTTCTCAAATCGCATGTCTTATTTGTAGATTTGACAGTTACTGGGAAACCCCTTGTGAACTATTTTTAGAAACACTTGGTGTTCGGTGTGTCACGTGATTGGCTGATTGGAGCTCGTCAGTTGTGACGTTCTTTTGTGATACTTAAACATGCAATGCGCAGTATTCTGCTCATCCACAAACCCCACTACCGACAATGAAGCCGGGTCTGCAAGGCAGGGACTGGAATCACAGAAGACGTGAGTTCTGAAGAACGCACTTCCGACCTTCCTGGTCGGTGAAAACACGTGACCTGCTTCGTGATTGTTCGGAAGGACACGCGATTGGCTGACTGGGGATGACGTCAGTATTCGCGTTCTTTGTGTGATGCTTTACCGGCAACTTTACAGTCCACAAAACCCCACTACCGACAACCAGGCCGGGTCTGCAAAGCAGGGACTGTAGTCACAGTAGACGTGAGTTCTGAAGAACTCACTTCCGACCTTCCTGGTCGGTGAAAACACGTGACCTGCTTCGTGATTGGTCGGAAGGACACGCGATTGGCTGACTGGATATGACGTCAGAGGTCGCGTTCTTTTGTGCTGGCCGGTCGGCTGATGCTTTAATAGCAGAGAAGCCTGGGCCAGTGCGCTCTGTAGATGAAGTCCTGGCCGGTCTGAAGTCGATTCTTCTTCTCAGCCGGCTGTACACTCAAACCAGTTTCCTGGCCATCCACCTCCCTTACTACCGACACAAGTGCCGGGTCCACAAGGGAGGGACTGAGAGTGATTAAGATGAAGTTCCTTCTATGTAAATACTAGGTGAGGTCGGCTGAACATGAGCTTGCCGGTCGACTAATGCTTTACAGCAAAGATGTGTGGACCAGTGCGCTCTGAAGAATCTGAAGAATGCATCTCTTGCTGCTGATGTACATATATATAAGCTTACCAGTCGACTAATGCTTTAAAGCAAAGATGTCTGGACCAGTGCGCTCTGAAGAAATCTGAAGACTTCATCTATGCTTCTGATGAAAAAAAAAAAACTGGAGCTAGGCTGGTGTGACTGATGCTTTACAGCAGAGAAGTCTGTACCAGTGCGCTCTGATGAAGAATGCACCTTCCATAGGGGAATTCCCTCTATATACAGTGTTCAAAACTACGTAGACTGAAGATCCCCAGGATTTGCATAAGTAGTACTAGAAAACGTTTCTATGGTAACTGTAGCTGGGAGGTTACAGAAGGTTCATTCAAACAAAAGACACGGATAAAAATACCTGTAAGAAGAATATCCCTAATTCCTCCATATTGTCGATCTGCCCCTAAACAACACAATGGTTGAATGGGAGGAAACTAGCAAAATGGCTGCCTTCATATTCCTCGTCGATTACTGCCCTATCATCAAAATTAAATTGAGTCAACAGGGAACGTTTCCAGCAGATTCCTAAACGTATATCCGTGCTTGATCCGTAGATAAAACTTCTACACTGAAAATATCCACATATGAGGTTGAAAATCCGCCATAATGCACACTTTCCTTTAAAAAATCTGGAGATTGTAGAAACTACGTCTGCACAGTACACGCGCCAAACGAAAAAGATGCTATGACGTCAGGTTGTCTAGACAGGAAGGAAGTACGAGGCGCCATCTGGGGAGTGCACAGTACTACGGACCGGCCAGCCGGTGGAGACACAGGACGTCTTTTTCTGGCGTTTGGCGGGCCGGTCTGCGCCGACCGGATTAGCAATTGTCCATTGGATAGGATGTATTAACGCAATAAAATCTAATATTCAAGGGGCAAGACAATTGCTAACATCAGGAATTTCAGACATCAGGATAAATTTCATTGGAAAAGGTTCTCTGAGGTCTTCATAATTATTTACGTTAAAACCAGAGTTATACTTAACAAGCTTCCTGTTAAAAGGCTTTGACTGAATAATGTAACAAAAGTCAATGACTCGTGGATATACATAAAATAGTACACTCTGTATTATTAAGTAGAATCAGTTTTCAGGTCAACATATATAAAGATGTCAGGATTTTTTTTTACTGTGAGTCAAGCTTTACAGCAATTCCTAAGATAATATTGGAGGTTCTAGTGGTACAGAATCTACTCCATAGAAGAGAAACTGTGTATAATGAGTATATTTGCGGGACTATAAATAACTAGACCTACATGGAGAACCAATGCAAATTGTATCCACCAGAAAGACAACTCACGAACCAGTGAACCCTCGCTTGACCTTGAAAGGGGCCCCAAGGTCAAATCTGACCACATCGGAAGATTCCTGGCCTATGATTTCCAATAGGTGGGTCTCACATCCCAAAAATGTAGGGGCAATAATAAGTAGTGCTGGGATGAATTGTTTGCAAACTTCAGTATTATCGCTCGCTGGCTCATTACTGACCCTAGATCGATAAAATTTAAATACAACCGATATTTGCTAAACTCATATCTTTCAATTCTTTGTGTCGCTTTTGTCCCATTAAAAATCTTACTTTGCAAAAATTTGGTGCCTTTACCAGTTAAAATCACAAAACTAATATAATAAAGTAAACAGAAACACTTTGGAGTTTTCCCACACTTGTAAAGATGAACATAAAATCAGCCAATCACAAGCGAGGATACATAAAGCATGGCATAGAGTTAGGGACACGTTTGTGAAAAGCTTTTAGGTTATATTTTTGTTATATTTGTGATGATTTGTGTCTATTTCCCTTGTTTTTATTTGATACTTGATTACTTCTTTCTGGTTCACACTTTTGACTCCATGATCGGCAATGATAGATTTTTGTATACATTATTCCGATTCCAAGATTGACAGGTAAAATCATGGCAACCTCCCAACACCAATAATAAGTAAGTTTTAAGCACTTTTAAGTTTGGGTACTCTCATTTAACCTTGAAGGAAGGGCCCAAGGTCAAGTCTGAACACAAGATTTCTAGTACTTGATTTTAAATAGGTTGGTGTCACATCCCAAACTTCCAGGAGCAAATAGAGGAATAGTCCTCTGCACCCAGGGGGTCCAATATTTGCCCGAAATTGCTCTTTCTTTTTTTGTTTTCCAATAAACAACATTAGGATTTTTAAGTTTGGCTATCCTCATTTGGCCTTGAAGGAGGGGCCCAATGTCAAGCCTGAACACATCAGAAGATTTCTACCCCATGATTTCCTATAAATTGGTTTAACATTGCAAAACTCTGGGACCAAGAATAAGAGAGTTATAAGCATTTTTAACTTTGGCTATCCTCGTATGACCTTGACAGAGAGGCCGAAGGTCAAATCTGAACACATCAGAAGATTCCTAGCCCATGATTTCCTATAGGTTTGCTTCACTTTGCAAACCTCTAGGACCAATAATATGTGGGTTATAAGCACTTTTAAGTTTGGCTATCCTCATTTGACCTTGAAGTAGGGTACTTTGGCATTCCGTGGAGGACTTTGAATGAAGAGCTTCAAAGTCAAATTTCTGCATGTTTGTAGAGCACATTATATTTGTTATATATATCACCTATGAAGAGATTCAACCTTCTAGGTATGAGAACCAGCCAGGAGAAAAAGGTAGAAAATTTTCAAAGAAATGCCCAGGGCAGCCATATTGTTTTTCAGAATGAGGCTAATTTCAGTCCCAGAGAAGATTAATGATTATATCCTGTAAATTTGGTGAAGCTTGCTGGTATAGTTTTCTGCAGAGAGTGTTAACATTGAAAATATCTCTACACGCAGCAGTGTAGCAAACACTAAACCAGAGTACCCACCATTTATATCCAGTGGATACAATAAATAAGCTATGTTATCTCAATATACTGTGAAAAGGGATGTCTTGATAATAGAAATACCCAAACGTTCATTAAATATAACAGGTATAAACAGTATTATACAGTGAAAATTGAGATAGTGTCAACATGAAACAATAAATAACTAGATGAATGCTTTTGCTAACAAAAGCGAAGCGTCCCTGAGAGTTTAAAATGCCTTGTGGTTTTAATAAGCATGCTGTAAAGCTAAGAATGCACAAAGCTGTACCGTACTGTTACATAAACCAACCCCCTTAGTGATATCATGACAGGGAAAATCCTACAAACGTCTTCTTTAATTAACATAAACAAGCGTTGCAGACATAGACAAGCTGGAGAAAGTGTTGTACATTGGATGTACAACATTGGATGTAACTTTAGTAAATTTTGTGTAAATGCTACAAAGCATTTCAGTAACGAGTATTGATAACTTCATATATAATCATGTGTGCAAGTATGTATTGCTATTTAGATTGTCCATAGGGTTTTGCAATAGGTTTTAATACATTGTGAAAGCATAAAAGCAACAATAAAGGCAAACGCTATTTCATGACCCCAGTTTGACCCATACATGGGGGTCAGGAGGTAAAAGTAACCGGCTATTTAGACTGTCCACATATGGTTTCCCAATACCTCTTAATACATTCCGAAGCTATAATAGCAACAATGAAGGAGATATAAGGCAAAAACTCAAAATCAGCTATTTTATGACCCCAGTTTGACCCATAAGGGGGGACCGTGGGGTAAAACTGACCGGCTATTTAGACTCTCCACATATGCTTTCCCAATACCTCTTAATACATTCTGAAGCTATAAAAGCAACAATAAAGGAGATATAAGGCAAAACTCAAAATCAGCTATTTTATGACCCCAGTTTGGCCCATAAGGGGGGGCCGTGGGGTAAAACTGACCGGCTATTTAGACTCTCCACATATGGTTTCCTATTACCTCCTAGAGACGTCATCGTTGGGAAGTTTGCTGTCTCGATACCGTGAACAAAACAGTGGGCGATATCGCGGTATTTATCACTAAGTTAATATCTACATTTCAACTTCATATTTTTAATTCAAAACACTATAAACCCTGTAAATTCTCCGAAATAATAAAGATTTTTACTTTATTAAGGGTAAAATCCAAGAATCTTTGTTTTAGAATAAGCTGAAAGCCATTTCCAGTTACGAGTTCTGGCTCATGTACACCCATGTATATTCTTTTCATTAATGTAGTAACTAAACCCCGGAAATCGGGCTATGAAAACAAAGCTCGATATCGTGTGCGGACTTGAAACATCGGCAATATGATGATATCACGGTACACGATGACGTCCCTATTACCTCCCAATACATTTTATGGCTCTAAATGCAATACTTAAGAAGATAATAGGGGGGTTGACCTAAATTTAAGGCTCTCAGATTGGAAGGTGTGAGGAAATCACCCATAAATGAGACATTTTTCAAGGGATTGCTCCCAAAATCTAATCAGCTCGCGTTTTCGATAGTATGAACAGGTGTGTCAAAGCATAAGGCTGTGTAGCAAGTAGTTTTTCCTGAACTGTGATGACGGAGGGGTGTACTTAAACAAGAGGAGAGTGCCCGTGAATGGGCACTGTGTCAGCTGACTTGAGTGTTTTTGATTTGTGAAGGTGATTAGAGGACAGAATAATTATCAGGAAAAGGGCTGTACAGAAATACAGTAAATGGTAACTGAACAGCAAGTTCGAAAGAAATTCCGAAGCTGACAGAAGAAAAGGATAAAAAAGTTGTGCCCTGTAAATGGTATTATGAAGGAAAATAACAAGGTAATTGTTTAAGTGTAAAAAATAGGTTAAAACATATTTAAAGAAATACTACAAATGCAATATCCTCGTTCGACCTTGAAGAAGGGGTCCAAGGTCAAATCTAACCACACAAATACATTCCCAGCTCATGATTTCCTATGGTTTACCATTCCAAACCTCTAGGACCAATTATAAATGAGTTATAAGCACTTTTAAGCTTGGCTGTCCTCATTTGACCTTGAAGGAGGGGTCCAAAGGTCAAATCTGACCATACCAAAAGATTCCGAGCCAATGATTTCCTATCTCTGTCACCAATAATAAGCGAGTTGTAGGCACTTTCAATTTTCGCTATCCTCATTTGACCTTGAAGGAGGGTTCCAAGGTCAAATCGGACCATATCAACAGATTCACAGCCCATGATTTCCTGTCTGTTTACCATCCCAAACCTCTGGGACCAAAAATAAGTGAGTTATAAGCACTTTTAAGTTTGGCTATCCTTGTTTGACCTTGAAGGAGGGGTCATTGAAGGTCAAATCTGACCACACCAAAAGATTCCCACCCCATGATTTCCTACAGGTTGGTTTATCATCCCAAACCTCTAGGATCAATAATAAGGGAGATATAAGCACTTTTCATGACTGACAAAAAACACCTGTGGCGGCCATCTTGTTTCTCAAAATGAGGCCAAAAATATTCCCAGACAACATTTTATGGTTATTAATATATACTGCAAACTTAAGAAAGCTAGCTATAATATTTTTTTCATCAGAGCAGTAATGGTGAAATCTCTCTCTACACACTGCGGCTATCCAGTGGATACAATGATTTACTCAACAGTGAGAACCTGAAAGTAGCTATTGCTCAGCTATGCCATGACATAGAGGTCTGCAATTTCACTATGTTATAGCTGACTAAAAATTCTGTGAATAACATATTTAACAAATTACTCTAAATGTAATAGTTTTCAAGTTACAACTGATTTACTCAACAGTGAGAACCTCAAAGGAACTATTACTCAGCTATGCAATGAGCTACATGTCTGAAATTTTACTATGTTATAGCTAACCTAAAAGTAGGTGAACAACATATTTAAGCAAACTACTGTAAATGCAATAGTTTTCAAGCTACAACTGATTTACTCAATAGTGAGAACCTGAAAATAGCTATTGCTCTGCTATGCCATGAGCTATAGGTCTGTAATTTCACTATGTTATAGCTGACCCAAAAGTAGGTGAACAATATATTTTAACAAAATACTCTAAATGCAATATTTTTCAAGTTATAGCTGATTTACTCAACAGTCAGTACCTGAGAATAGCCATTGCTCAGTTGTGCCATGAGCTATAGGTCTATAATTTCACTATGTTATAGCTGACCCAAAAGTAGCTGAATAACATATTTGCACAAATTTCTGTAAATGCAATAGTTTTCCAATTATAACTGATTTACTCAACAGTGAGAACTTCAAAGTAGCTATTACTCAGCTATGAAATGAGCCACAGGTCTGAAACTTCACTATGTTATAGCTGACCCCAAAATAGGGGAATAACATATTGAAACAAAATACTCTAAATGCAATAGTTTTCAAGTTATAAGTGATTTACTCAACAGTGATAACCTAAAAGTAGCTATTACTCAGCTATGCCATGAGCTACAGGTCTGAAATTTTACTATGTTATAGCTGGCCCAAAAGCAGCTGAATAACATATTTATACGAAATTCTCTAAATGCAATAGTTTTTAAGTTACAAGTGATTTTACTCATGATGGAAGTTACTGAAAAGCCCAAAAGTAGCTATTACTCACTTAGCTATTGAGACAGACACCCAACTTACTCACCATATTGTAGCTATGAAAAAAGTAGCTGAATAACATATTTTAACAAAATGCTCTAAATTTGTAAATTTTAATTACTTAAATGTAGCTTTTATAAGCTACAAGCTTACCATGTGGGACTTAATGCTGTTCTCGGGTTGCCACACCCGGGGCCAACGTCTTAGAAAAAAAGATCGTTCTTGTTAGCCACCGGATATACTGGTAGTTGTCGTCACGTGATAACTTCTGACCAATCGCCCTACTTTCTCGTTGAAATTTTATTAAACCTACCCCTCAGCTGTAAACAGTGGGGAGGCAGGGTGGGACTCTTCTAAGTCCCACATGGTAAGCTTATAAAAGCTACATTTAAGTAATTAAAATTTACAATTTTATTACGCTACAATAGCTTACCATGTGGGACTTAATGCTGAATTCAACCGCCCAGTGGCGGGATTACAGCTGAGACTGGAAGATATGTAATTTTTTTCTAAGATTTGAATTAATATATACAGAATAGTGCCAGAAATGCCAGTCTGAGTCCCTTTTACAGAGCCCCGATCCCGAAGATCGGGCCTGTAACGAGCCAAAAACCTGAGTAAAAAGGGACAGTACTAAAACTGTCCAGATGTTTGGTAGTAGGACGGAAGTGCAGCAGTGCTCACTTCGAGGTCTAAGGGTCCCTATTAGACCTTCACGTGTGACTGACCAACCCGTGGTCGGGATCTCGTGAAATTTTTAACCTGAAATATGAGATTAACGACAACTGACTAAGTCCTTAATAGAAATTACCTGATAATTGAAAAAATAAAATGACCTTACCCGTAACATCTTGAAGATAAAGGAATACCTAGATCCTGGGAGAGACTCCTGAAGACTTGGTTGTAGCGGATGTGCCCCCCCCCCCCCCCCCCCCCTTTTTTCTTTCCGAGGACAACTGGTCTGAGGGGAAGGATCTAGGACTTGTTGTGCCGCCACTACGGGTCCCAGATACATATTGTTGTCGGTGTCCGACCAAGTAATGTCTTTTAGGTAAAAATTTGTGAATGTGTTGTGAGCTTTCCAGTGACAGGCTTGCATGATTTGGTCCACCGATACTCCACCGTAAAAGGCCTTAGAGGCCGCGAAGGCCCAGATGTCATGCGCTTTAACTTGGACCAAGTCCAAGGCTTGTTGATCTGCTTGTTTATAACAAAGTAGAATGGTTTGTTTCAACCATGAGGAGAGTGTAGCGGGTCTGATGTCTGAGGTATGTCCTTTCTTAAAGGAGATAAAAAGGAGAGAACGAGACCCTCTCAGGTCTTTAGTTCGGTCCAAATAGAACCTCAGGGCCCGCACGGGACACAGGGTCCTGTCTTCCTTAAACTGTCTATCTACAATGGTAGTCAAAGCAGGAATAGTCACTGGTGACACACTTTGAGAACCTACTCTTGCTAGTTGGTTTTTGGCTATGAAATCAGAAGAAGGGAACAAGGCTACCTTTTCCCACTGGCCTAAATTAGCTACTTTGTTCGCGACCCAGGCATGGATTTCGCTGCGGCGCTTGCCGGAGGCCAAGGCTAGCAAGAAAGCAGTTTTGAGAGTAAGATGTTTGAGGTCTGAGTCTTTCATGGGCTCAAATGGTGCTTTGGTGAGCTCGTTAAGGACAACAGAAAGGTTCCACTTGGGTAAATTTCTGGAACTTTTAAGACGATCCCTGTGGAAACTGGAGAGTAACCTATGAAGGTCTGCATTGTGTGCAATGTGTTGGGCCGTTGGGCCCAAAGTGTCAACGATAGCAGTCCTGTAACCATCAATGGTCGAGGGGCGCCTGTTTAGATCTTGGTACAGGTACATGAAAAAATCTGAGATTTGTTTCACAGATGGAGTGGAGAAATCCACCGAATTTTCTCTGCACCATTTTTCAAATAGGGCCCACTTTGACCTGTAGATGGTCCTTGTTGATGACTGCTGAGGGGCAGCAATTCTCTCTGCCACCTCCACAGAGAAGCCTTGTTCTTGGAGTTGTCCGCTCCTAGACACCAGGCGTGGAGGTTCAGCTGTTGTGGATTGTTGTGGAACACATAGTTGTGGGACTGTTTGAGTAGGGTCGTTGACACTGGGAGTTGTAGTGGGATCTCTGTTGAGAGCTGCACTAGGTCCCAAAACCAGGGCATCCCTGGCCAGCCTGGGGCTATCACGATGATCAGGCAATGGCATTGCTTGATCTTTTGGATCACCTTGTGAAGGAGAGCCGTAGGAGGGTAGGCATAGGCCGTGAGGTTGGTCCAGTTTATGTTCAGAGCATCTATGTTCCAGGCCCTTGGGTCTGGGATAGGAGACACATATAGAGGGAGTTTGTGATTCAGGTGAGTAGCGAATATTATTAGTCTACATGAGGGGTGAACCACTTTCGGCAGATTTGCTTGAAGACCTGAGGGTGCAGGGACCATTCTGTTGACTGCACTTGGTTGGACCTGGATAGGAGGTCGGCCATCACATTCAGACACCCTGGAATGTGCCTGGCTTTCAATGTTATATGGTAGTGATGGCACCAGGTCATGATTTTCCACAGGAGAGCGCACATCTCTGCTGAGTGAGTTCCCCCTTGCTTGTTGATGTAGGCTACCACTGTTGAGTTGTCCGTCGCAACTAACACTGTTTGATTCTGGCACTGGTCCTTGAAGTCTCGAAGGGCCAGGGAGACCGCCTTCAATTCCAGGACATTTATGTGTAGCCTTTTTTCCCGCTCTGACCACAGCCCTTTTGTAGAATTTTGATCTAAGTGAGCGCCCCAACCTTCGTTTGAGGCGTCGGTAAAGAGTTGGATACTGTGGTCCTTGGGATGAAGGTCTGCGCCTTTCATCACATTTGAGGGGTTTTGCCACCAATCTAGGTGGGCTACAATGGCTTCTGTCCAAGGAAGGAGGTTGTCCAGCGACTGAGGATATCTCCAGTGCTCCTTGAGATGAAACTGAAAGGGCCTCATGTGAAGGCGTCCCTCCGGGACCATTTTCTCCGTTGAGGCTAGCAACCCAATTAGAGACATCAAACATCTTGCAGTCAAAACACGTTTTGACTTGAGTCGTAGGATCAAATCCTGAAGTTTGAGCCATCTCTCGTGAGTGGGTCTTACAAGGGCTGAATCTAGGTGGTATTCGTAGCCCACGAACGAAAACACCTGAGTAGGTTTCAGTTCTGATTTTTCCTGGTTGATTATCCAACCCAAGGATTGGGTTAGGTCTACCACTGCCTGTGTGTCCCTTTGAGATTCCTCCTGGGACTGGGACCTGATCAGCCAGTCGTCCAGGTATTGGTGAATTCTGAGTCCTCTTGAGAGGGCCATTAGTTTCACTTCCTTTACGATCATCGTGAAGACCTGGGGGGCTGTGGCCAGTCCGAAAGGTAGGGAGGTGAACTGGAACACCTGGGCCTTGTAGCAAAACCTTAGGTACTTCCTTGAGTTTGGATGGATGGGGATGTGAAGGTATGCGTCCGACAGGTCTATCGACAATACCCACTCCCCTGGAACCAGGGAAGTCCGGATGGACTCCGGGGTTTCCATTTTGAACTTTTCTACATGGAGAAAAGTGTTGAGCCTGCTTAGGTCTATGACTGGCCTCCACCTTTGGTGAGGCTTGGGTACTAGGAACAGGCGACTGTAAAACCCGAGAGATTTTACGTTTTCCACCCTTTCGATGGCGTTCTTTGACAAGAGAGACTGGATACAAGTGGCCAAGGCTTGGTCTTTTTGTTGGGCCTTGTACTTTGATAGAATCAGAGGGAATCTGATCAAGTTTGGCTTTGAACGGAATGGCAGAACGTAGCCATTGGTGATAATGTTTAACACGTTTTGAGAACATTTGTTTGTTAGCCAGTCTCTCTTGAAAGAACGGAGGCGACTTCCTACTGGTGGACTGAATGAGGCTTTGGAGGAGTCATTGCGAAGGGGGGTTTCCACACCCCCTTCCTCTATTGTGGGGTCGAAAACGACCCCTGGAGCCTCTGAAGTTGGATTTTCCTCTTCCCGAGGGAAATGATTGGTTACTGCTTTGAGAGGTATTGCCCCCATAGGGGCGTTTCCTATAGGAGCCTCTTTTCTTGTGGGGGCTTATTCTGGTAGGGTGCAAAACCCTGAGAATCTTTTGAGGTGCCTTTTTTGAGAAGGAAGTCCTCACCTTCCTTTACAAGTTGAGACTCGAACAAGGAGGAGTCCCAGAAGGACGAGTTCCTAAGTTTTTGGCGTCTTGTTTCCCCTAGCTGGGGATGCAATAGAGTCATTTCGGCTTCGCGTCTAAGCAAGCCGGTATTAGCCATGGAATATAATTCCCTCTGGAGAATATGGGCTAGCGATTTGCTGAGACAGGTAAAAGCTCTATGTTGAACAAGAACCGTCTTGTTCCAAAAATCCAAGTACTCAGCAACTTCCTCATATCCGCGCTTTGCTGCTTTCTCAGGATTGGCACCTTTCTGGATCTGAGACTTAATCTTCTTGACAGTTGACTTGATGCTATGTTGACACAAGGAAGCATTGCAAGAAGAAGAGGTTTTGGCAAAGGCAGCGGTGAAATTGAGGGTTGAGATATTTTGTCTAGCCTGATGTTCCAGCTCCTTAAGGACTGGCATAGGGACTTTGGCTACTGGTGCCCCAGGAGGTCTAGGAGTAATACAGATCTTGGCAAAGTCCGTATTCAACTCCTGGATTTTGTCTTGAAAAGTGGGCTGTCCAACCTTGTACCACTTAGAAGTGGAAGGAGGAGGCTTGACATATTTTCCCTCAGATAAATTGGCAGCTTTGAAATCATGTTGAAATTTATCAAAGGCGTCCTTGATAACTGAGCTAAGTGGAAGGATAGAGGAAGGACCTCTAGGTCTGAGCTCTTGACGGCCTTTTTCGTCATCCAGACCCAACACTGAAGTTGAGGACCTAGGCATAGAGTCCCTGGGGTCAGGAAGAGAAAGAATGCACCTGAAGGTGTCTACCTCTTCAGAGTATTGGGAGGGAATGTCAGACAGGGCTACTTCCCTATAATAAGGGGGGTCTGGATCATGTTGTGGGAGGTCTTGATCAGAAGCTGCGCCTGAGGGCTGAGCCCTAGAGGGCTTAGAAGACCTGTGTCTAGCCACAGGGGAGTGATCTTCCTCTGAAGATGACACATATCTGGACCTAGATTTATGCTTGCTCTTGTCAGAGTGTTTCTTAGGTCTAGGATGGATCCGAGATTCGTCGGAATCCTCATCCAGATGATCCGAGGCAGAGCTCGGTGTTACTGTTTGCCTGTGGCTTTGTTTTTTATGTGAGTACGAGGAATCCTTCGGAATTGCTTCAGAAGGGGCGACGTACTGATCCGAGGAAGTTTGATTTAGTACTAGACGAGGAGGGAGTGCTGGACCAACGTCCACATCCATTGCCTCGGACTGTGCATTAGTACTTGACCTCGGAGGGGGTAGGTCCAGATGAGCAGCAGAGTTGCTGGATGGACCAGCTTTTGAAGCATGAGGCGAGGGATCAACCTCGGCAGATTTTTTCACTGCCAACTCCTCTCGGAGTGATTGAAATGCTTCTAACATGGATGCCTGGAAGGAACCCATTTGCTGCTGGATATGTATATTTAAGGAATCACCCAGGGATTTCTCTAGATTTCTTTGAATTTTATTTTGCAAAAACAGTACCTGGGGTGGGAGGAACAGCCTTGGCTGGGGTCTTTAGTGATAAAGAACTGAAGGCAAGAGGTTGAGGACGGGGGGGTGAGGTAAAGAGGTTATCGGCAGCACTCTCAAGGTCTGCATTAGAACCATTAAAAGAGTCCCCATCGCCTTCACCCAAGAGATCTAGTTCATCTTTGGAACTAGTTTCCGCTTTTTGCTTTTTTAAGTACCGCTTCCTGTTTTGAATTTTTTGTAATTGTTCATCAGAGAGAGACATACAAATATGGCAGGGTGCTTCAAAAGTGACACAAAAAGTGACACAAAAGTGACACATCTCCCTTGCCAGCCTCCCTACAGGTAGAGCAGTAATTATGAGTATCAAAACTGAAGCAAAAATGGCGGCATTTCTGAGCTCTCGGTTTGTCATTGTTTGCTTGATGAAGGGACATTTTAACGCAATAAAAAGACGTACAATTGAAATTGCCTGAACCGAGAAAACTCAAAACACGCGGATTGTAAGGAAAATACTTAAGTTGTGAAATTAAAAATTTTACAGGATAATCTATGACATATATTTAAAGAAATATCCAAATATTAGCCTCCAACAATATGTGAATACTGAGAAATAAATGAAAATGTCTGTATATTTACAAACTGCTACCAGTCATCGTGGCCAACGAGAAAGTAGGGCGATTGGTCAGAAGTTATCACGTGACGACAACTACCAGTATATCCGGTGGCTAACAAGAACGATCTTTTTTTCTAAGACGTTGGCCCCGGGTGTGGCAACCCGAGAACAGCATTAAGTCCCACATGGTAAGCTATTGTAGCGTAATAAAAGCAACACTTTTCAAGTTATAAGTGATTTACTCAACAGTGATAACCTAAAAGTAGCTATTACTCAGCTATGCCATGAGCTACAGGTCTGAAATTTTACTAGGTTATAGCTGGCCCAAAAGTAGCTGAATAACATATTTATACGAAATTCTCTAAATGCAATAGTTTTTAAGTTACAAGAGATTTTACTCATGATGGAAGTTACTGAAAAGCCCAAAAGTAGCTATTACTCACTTAGCTATTGAGACAGACACCCAACTTACTCACCATATTGTAGCTATGAAAAAAGTAGCTGAATAACATATTTTAACAAAATGCTCTAAATGCAACACTTTTCAAGTTATAAGTGATTTACTCAACAGTGATAACCTAAAAGTAGCTATTACTCAGCTATGCCATGAGCTACAGGTCTGAAATTTTACTATGTTATAGCTGACCCAAAAGTAGCTGAATAACATATTTAAACGAAATTCTCTAAATGCAATAGTTTTCAAGTTATAAGCGATTTACTCAACAGTGATAACCTAAAAGTAGCTATTACTCAGCTATGCCATGAGCTACAGGTCTGAGATTTTACTATGTTATAGCTGACCCAAAAGTAGCTGAATAACATATTTATACGAAATTCTCTAAATGCAATAGTTTTTAAGTTACAAGTGATTTTACTCATAATGGAAGTTACTGAAAAGTCCACAAGTAGCTATTACTCACTTAGCTATTGAGACAGACACCCAACTTACTCACCATATTGTAGCTATGAAAAAAGTAGCTGAACAACATATTTTAACAAAATGCTGTAAATGCAACACTTTTGAAGTTATAAGTGATTTAGTGCATGATTTCATGAATTTTAATGCATTAAAAATTATTAAAAAAATTTATTAAAAAAAAAGTAAGACAGATCCAGGTCTCATACTCACACAAGAGAATCTACCTCTGGCCTAGTACATATATGCAAGATATGAGAGAAATCCCTGCAATAGTCACTGAGAAAATTGTGATAAAAAGTTGAAATTTTCACACTTTTGGTGGGGGTACCCCCCTTGTAATGTCTCTAGCAAACAGACGAACAGACAGATTTGCATGCCTTGAACAATTTTTCATCCTCGATAGATAAGGTATCTTTTAAAAAAAACAGCATGTCTCTAGGCCTTGTAGTTTTGGAGAAGAAGTTGTTCACGCGGACGCAGACGCGTACGCCCACGCCGCAGAGTGATGACATAATGTCAGCTGACTGACAAGTCAGCTGACATAAAAAACAGCATGTCTGACAAGTCAGCTGACATAAAAAATTGTTTTTGATCATGTGACCTTCATAAAGGTCAAAGGTCAAATTTAAGCATGCAGAAAAATTTTCCCACGCCTAAGGTATATAAGGGCCAAATATGGTTTGAAACCTTCTAATAATAAGGGAGATATTCAAGGGAGACCATAATGCGGCGGCGGCGGCGAGGAAACTGAGGCGAAAACAAATAAGCGCCCTTTCAGGGACGCTTAATTAAAAATGTGATAACCAAATTGAATGTCACACAGGAATAGAAATGTCACTTATTCTAAGGAAATTACCTGAAAGAGTTTCATAAATACTGATGTTGCCAATAAAATAGATTAATGCAAAGTTTTTCAACAAATGAATGCAAAGTTTTTCAACAAATGCATATGGGTGTTCCTTTGTTGATAAAAAGAACCATTTTTGCTTTAATACTTATAAACAACTTAATTCCTTTTAACACCAAAACAGTATTTACTCAGTACATTTTGCACAAATATCTATCAGTGAAATAAGATATGTCAGTTGCAAATCCATATTACTGGTATTTCTATGGCCAAATTTAAATCTGAATTTCACTTGTGATACATCAATGTATTTCAAAAAATTTAAAGACACCACAAGAGCTGCATTAAAAAAGAATGTACTAGGTGGTACAGAACTGAACTTTTTCAAAACAGACAATGTGTCATTTCATTGCCTATCCGATTATCATAAAATATATTTTAAAAAATACTAATAAGTAGCAACAATATCCAGATACTTACAGGTCGAATACTAAATAATGGACACCTTCATCTTGTACACTATCATGAAGTCGAACTGAAAATTAAAAATTAACGCAATTAATAGAGAGAACACAATAAAACAAACTGAGCTTTGAACATATACAGATGCCTCAACATCTGACTAAAAATGTTCAAATGGAATACAGCCAGTTAAGAACCAATAACCTAAGCATTGCTAAATTGACTTTATGGACCGACTTTTAGAAAACTGCCACCCAGTGCAACCAGTACCCTGGGCATAACCCTATATTTATTTAGAAGAAACAATCCCCAGCTTCAAAGTATAGCACTGTCATGTACTCAGCCAGGCACAAAGTCTTATTACTCGCTCAAATCCCAGAATTTATAGCCCTATTATCTACAATAATATCAGCAACAACGATAAACCACCTGAGACACTTTCCCCGACAGTATCTTTTCTTTTTGGTTATCCCACTGTAAAATGTTAACTGTTTGGGCTTATTACTATTATTATTATTTGTCTAGTAATATTTTCTATTTCGATGTTCAGTGTTTACATTAGGTTTACACATAAAACTATGTCAGTCAGCTTCTTCATGTGTTTGGTGTGCATTTATCTCATAATCTGGTTCCATGTACTGAATTGGTTGTCACTTTAATATCATAAGCACATACACACATTCAGATCTCACATCACTATCATTTATATGTGTAGATCATTGCATCCATCTTACACAACTAATTAAGGCTGAAAGGCAAATATTTGTTTGCAAGCAGCACAATTCAAATATATCATTTGGCAACAAAAATATTTGGTAAATTTAATTACAGGTTAAATTCAAATTTCAAAGGTGCTTTTTATAAAAGTTTTATACAATAATGTAAACTTAGTATTCATAAAATTGTCTTTGGTACCAACTTTCTCTACTTTTAAGATTAAAATATCAACAGCATGTACAAGTCATGCTGAACCCTGATTAATGTATATAGAGGTGACAACCTGTGATTAGAAACCAAACTTACTAACCCGCTCAGTGACTGAGGACCTCTAAATGTGGGTAAAAATGTTGATGTGGAAAATGTTAAGGCCAAACAATTTTCATTAAAGTTGCAATTTAGTTAGAAAGTTGTTACTTGCACATGCTAAAACATTACTCAAATATACAACAGAAAGGCCTACAACTGCTCTCCCATGCAAAAAGCAGGAAATGTGCCATTGCATTTCCTCTTAATTAATGTGGAATGTCCCCTACTGGAGAGGCTTTTCACCTTTTCCCAATTCCCTCCTTTCAGTGACAAGCCATCCTTTTATTAGGCAAGGGTCCAGAGAGCAGGCAAATCACCCAGTTTGAGTGTTATTAATGTCCTAGCCACTGTAACTCAAGACGTGAGAGAATATTATTCGCCCATTACATCAAACAAAAACTGGAGAACGCCAGCCAAATTATGTCCATCACCAATAAAACCCCCTCCTCAGAACTTCCACTACAAAGCACAATTCTATTATAGGCTTCATACGGTAGTCTCTGTGATGGGGAGCAGGGAAGGAGATGTGAACACAAATACACTGAAAATTAAGTGACTAAATACATTTTGGATATTTTAGGCACTCTAGATAACAAGAACCAAATGATCTCTGTGTTAGCCAAAGCTTTCTTCTGCGCTGCTGTAGTGGCTTATGTCAAGTCAGTTTTTCTTAATTAATTTGAATGTCTAAACTGATCAAAAGATTATTTACAGAAATATTCTATTTAATCTATAATATTGATAATATTCACAGGTATTTGTTAGACTAGGATAAGCATTTGTACTAAGGATGTGTTATGTTCTGTTCAACAGACAGGGTTATTCTGGGAAGGGCTCTTTGCACTGCTACATGCAACACTTTCACAATATATATGTCATGACAGAGCTTAAAATTTGACAGAATTTTAAATTCTGTCGACAGAACTTAAAATTCTATGTTCTGTTGACAGAACTTAAAATCTTTGGATTTCATTGGTTTGGAGGGATTTTAAGTTCTGTTGACAGAATTCAAAATCCTGTCGGCAGAACTTAAAATCATGTTGATATAACTGTAATCAGAGAAATAATGGAATTTAAAATCATGTCGACAGAACTTAGAATATTAAGTTCTGTTGACAGAACATAGAATTTTAAATTCTATTCTGTCAAATTTTAAGTTCTGTCACGACATATATATCACAGACCAAATGAAACCCAGGTAAAAACTGTAGTCTCACTTTGGTGAAATCAAAATTGTAATCTCACCTTGATGGATTTTAAATCTATGTAGACTAAATTAAAATTTTTATTTTGCATGCATTAGATTAAAATTTTACAAATTTATTCAGCCAAATTTAATCTTGCCTAGGTGATACTAAAATTTTGATTTTGCCTATGCAACATGAAAATTTCACAGTTTATCTGGGTAGATATTTGATGGTGTATTGGTGGCTTTTAAAATTTAATTCTGTCTTGGCGAAATGAACATCCCATAAATAAATATTATATGTAACTGAGTATATTTGAAATTGTTGCCAAGGTAAACAAGGTAACTGTTTAAGTGTAAAAAGTAGGTTAAAACATATTTAAAGAAATACTGCAAATGCAATATCCTCGTTCCATCTTGAAGAAGGGGTCCAAGGTCAAATCCAACCACACAAAAACATTCCCAGCCCATGATTTCCTAGAGGCTTACCATCCCAAACCTCTAGGACCAATAATAAGCGAGTTATAAGCACTTTTAAGTTTGGCTGTCCTCATTTGACGTAGAAGGAGGGGTCCAAAGGTCAAATCTGACCACACCAAAAGAATCCCAGCCCATGATTTCCTATATGTTGGTTTACCATCCCAAACTTCTAGGACCATTAATAAGTGATTTATAAGCACTTTTAAGTTTGGCTCTCCTCGTTTGACCTTGAAGGCAGGGTCCAAGGTCAAATCCGACCACACCAAAAGATTCCCAGCCCATGATTTCCTATAGGATGGTTTACCATCCAAAACCTCCAGGACCAATAATAAGCGAGTTATAGGCACTTTTAAGTTTCGCTATCCTTGTTTGACCTTGAAGGAGGGGTCCAAGGTCAAATCCGACCACACCAAAAGATTCCCAGTCCATGATTTCCTGTAGGTTGGTTTACCATCCCAAACCTGTAGGACCAATAATAAGCGAGTTATAAGCAATTTTAAGTTTGGCTATCCTCAATTGACCTTGAAGGAGGAGTCCAAGGTCAAATCTGACCACACCAAAAGAATCCGAGCCCATGATTTCCTATATGTTGGTTTACCATCCCAAACTTCTAGGACCATTAATAAGCGAGTTATAAGCACTTTTAAGTTTGGCTATCCTCATTTGACCTTGAAGGAGAGGCCCAAGGTCAAATCAGACCACGCCATAAGATTCGCAGCCCATGATTTCCTATAGGTTGGTTTGACATTCCAAACCTCTAGGACCAATAATAAGGGAGATATAACTACTTTTCATGACTGAAAAGAAACGCCCGTGGCGGCTATCTTGTTTT
Organism: Sabellastarte sp. h YS-2021; assembly: GCA_964017235.1. Classification (NCBI taxonomy): domain Eukaryota; kingdom Metazoa; phylum Annelida; class Polychaeta; order Sabellida; family Sabellidae; genus Sabellastarte; species Sabellastarte sp. h YS-2021. The sequence continues at coordinate 79,246,951 of OZ024931.1, read as the reverse complement.
TCAAAATGAGGCCAAAAATATTTTCAGTCAGGATTTTGTTATGATGAACATATCCTGTGAATTTGAGATCTCTACCTATAATTCCCTTTGTTCTAGAGGGCCAACAAAACTCCTTGCTGAAAGTCGAAAAACTCCCTTGGCGGCCATCTTGTTTTTCAAAATGAGGCCAAAAATATTCCCAGGCAAGATTTTATGGTTATGAATATAACCTGAAAATTTGAGAAGTCTACCTATAATACCCTGGCCTCTAGAGGGGTAACAAGAAAATCACTACACACTGCCGCGGCGGCGGTGGCAGCGTACTCATGCGTAATCCATAGTATCCACCAGATGCTATCCGGTGGATACAATTACATGGATTATTTGCAAATATACGTATATTGTTTCATGCTGTTAATATCAGTTGGTTGAACAGGACTAGGAACATGAGGAATGCCTTTTTTATAATAGCACCTGTTTTTTAATGTAACTGCCGTCACACAAAAAATCCATTTGTTTATTTTCTGTCAATAGATGTTGAAATAAAGCTAGCGAGAAACTGAGAATCAGGATTTTAAGGTCTGTCATGATATATATACCACAGGTCCAGATGTATATAATCTTTTAACTTTTAATTTTTAAACATGCCTACATACTTCATTTATTTTAAATACCAATCACAGCTGGAAAGTATTACAACTGCCAGAATTTATTATCTTGTCAATATTACTACATTCATTGACTGGCAGATACCAAATTTATAAAGCAGCAACCTCTGCATTAATGCTACCAGTATTCAATAATGCCATGTTACTGTTCGCATCAAGGAACAGAGGGAGCAATTCACTTGACACCATAAATAATACAGTTGCGAATTCATTCCCTTGGCATTAACAGATGAGAGTATGGCTTCTCATTAGTCACTACATGTCTAAGTGATTACGATGTCTTCATTATCAATAAAATGTGACTGTGAATCAGTGATTATAAAGTAAAAAGTTAAGGTTGATTGGGATATCACATCCTTTCAATAAATAAGGCCCGATCAAGACAGGCCATCAGTAAATCTCACTGGTTGCCAGGAACTGGATTCAAACCCACAACCACAGAGGGGGTGAGAGTGATAAAACATCAAAATTCTCAACCACTCCACTGCTGAGACCTTGAAGCAATGGTAAATACAATGCAACACAAAGACTATAAACCTGTAAGTTTGTGTCCACACAGGTTTGCAAGTAATTTTTGTGTCACTTATATCTGTGACTGTCATCAATATGGAAATATATAGGCCAATACCCAACATTACAAAAACATATACACAATTATAAATGGTGTTTATATACAAATTCCAACTTTATCTTACAATCATATTTCATGATACTGCATCCTTTACTGTTTATTAGTTTTGATAGTTAAATAGTGTTCAAAAGAAATGAAAAATAACAAATGTGTACACATAATTCTTGTAATCTCTGGATGCCAATTTCATAGATTTTCTCCCATTGATTGTAAATTGTATTCAAGCCATAATATATTTAACTGCTCAGTTGTGAATGGACTGGAATTATTTTTTACTATTCTTATGTGTATGTATGAAAAAGTACACAATAACACTGACAATGGTAAATGAAATAGGCTTCCATAATGAGTAACAGTTAATCCCTTCAAATTCCCTTGAAAATTATTGGTGGTAAAAAATATTTGTGGACTCTCATTAACAGTATTCTCATAGCCACTTTGATCGTTAAAATTATGGGCAGGGCTTCATTTTTTGTATATTCGGTTAGTACGGTTACTGTTGGTGAACATATTAACATAAAGAAAAAAAAACTTTGATATACGGAGGGATAACTTTAAATTTTTGCTACCAACTGAAAAATCAATGGGAGAAATAATTACAATAAAAATCCTTGATTGAATAAAACATTTTTTATATAATATTATAACAACTCAGTCCTACTATTTTGTAAGCTCTACCAGATGTGTTGCACAAGTATAACCATATATAAATATCTGCACCTCAACAGTCACAGGGTTGTAAGTTGTAACTTGCATTTCACTCTTATTTATCTTTTTTTTTTTTTTTTTTTTTTTTTGCATTTCACTTCGACTTATTTTGACAAAGCCAGTCTGTACAAAAACCAATGTGGCTTCCAGGTAGGATGAAAACAAATAATAGATCAGTTGTGTATTCTTATTGATCTTTCAGTACAGGGACATTTCCTAGAGAATTGCTCCCTCCCTTTCCTGTGTTCCCTTTTAGTCTCTTTCCTATTTGACTTGCTTATTACTAATGACAAGATCAATGCATCCAGGTTTTTGTGTGACAACACAGCTTCTGAGAATAATGAGTGCTGGGCCTGCTGGCTTTAAAACATGACTACTATTAATACCTTATAGCCTTACAATTAACACCGTTATCATCCATATACTTGCACCCTTATTTCAGCACATGATTATGCATGTCTGAAATTCACAAGTCCAACTCAAAACCACTCCCTCTAATATCTTTTCTGCCTTTTACAAGAAGGTGTGCAAACTGAAAAATCAATCCGGAGCAATTGTAAAATCAACTGAGACTTGAGCTATCATAAGATTTAGTATCTTCCACTGAACAACTTGAGATACTCAATAAGGTCACAACACAAAAATTAAACTCAATTTTATGATTCTGGTAAAATGAGTAGACCCAAGTACTCACACTCTCACAACCGGCCCAAATTCGAGACACTGCAAGATTTAGTACCTACCATTAGAAGGCTTTTGTAAACAAGTAGTCAATTCTGGTAACAAAATTTTTGAAGAAAAACGTCATATTTTACCAGATATAGAATATGGAGTGAACAAAACATTTTTAAGCAAAAACCACAACTTTAATTGGTATTATGTGGCGGAAATGCAGAAATGTAGTATATTTTACACAAACATTTTGTTACGCAGGTAATAATACAATACCTTGCGAGTAACCAAGGAGTTAAAATGGACTCGAGTCTTAGCAGGGACCGACTCGTCTATCAAGGCTTGAGTAACCGTTTGCAGCCCTACACAACAGCGAAAACCTAAAAGTAGCTATTGCTCAGCTATGGCATCAGCTAGAAGTTTGCAATTTTACTATGTCACAGCTGACTCAAAAGTAAGTGAAAACATATTTCAACAAAAAACTCTAAATGCAATAGTTTTCAAGTTACAAGAGATTTTAAACACTATAGAAACTACTAAAAAGTCAGAAAGTAGCTATTATTCACTTAGCTATTGGGATACACTCCCAAGTTACTCACCATGTAGTAGCTATAGAAAAGTAACTGAACAATAGATTTTAACAAAATGCTCTGTATGCATTTTTTCAAGTTGAAAATGATTCAAAAGATGCAATCATGAAATAAATGCATCAAAAATTATTTTAAAAATTCATAAAAAAATAATTAAGAAAGATCCAGGTCTTACACTCACACAAGGGAATCTACTCATGGCCTAGTACATATGTTATATGCAAGCTAAGTGAGAAATCCCTTCAATAGTCAATGAGCAAATTTTGTTAAAGTGCTGAAATTTTCACACTTTGGCTGGGGGTACCTTGCTTCTAATGGCTCTGGAGAACAGACAGGGACAGATCTACATTGATTTTACAAGTTATCAACCTTGATAAATAAGGTAGCTTTTAAAAAGTAACAGCATGTATCTGGGCCTTGTAGTCTTGGAGAAGTTGTTCACACGTAGGCGGACGTCGCAGAGGGATACCATAATGTCAGCTGACAAAAAAGCACATTGATCAGACATGTCTTAGACATGGGCGGAAAGTACTGAGACTTTTGGATGTGACTGTAAGGCCAAGCTGTGGAGGTTTTCAGATCTTCTTGATTGAATAGCACAAAACTGAGGGCTGTGACATCCCAGCTGATTAATTGAAGCTCCTAATGAATTTCAGCAAAGGAATTATTCGCTTCTGTTTTTGACATGTAGAATAAAATCTGCCCACTCAGTCTCCTATTCATCCTTATAAAAGGAAGAAAGTGGAAAGAAAAACTAAGTTTATTTAATTTCATATACAGACCCCATAAGACAAAAAAACATATTTTGGAAAGAAGTTTCACATATACGGACCAATATAGTAATGACAATACATGGTCAAATTTAATTCAAATATTACTTATAGTAAGTGGTGTGAACAGTAGACTAGCATACCACATTTTGTTTCATTTAGGCAGGAATCATGTATTCTGCAAAGAATGTTTACTGGTTATTGAAAATGTCATCATATTAGGCTTTCTACTGGTTAAACTTCATCAGAACAATAGAAAACATATACATTTGAGGAAATATATTACATTTTTACTTTATGTCCATTGTGAATGAAGTTCATTAACTTTAAAATATCTCGCAAATTTATATATCCTGTTTATATCAAGGCTCATGTATGCTCACAGTAAATTTGCACTATATCTGTGCAAGCATTCAAAATCTTGGTTTTCGTTGAGTTTCAAAGCCCCAGAAACCGGTTTTGATATTCATACCATCATGTGGAATTTGTAAAAGGGGCAGAAAAAGACTTCTACTTAACTACAAATGACACACTACCACTTCACTTTAAGGAAATGCTACTACACAGAATTCCACTGAAACTGGTTTATATCATACAAATTACAAATAATATTTAATATGATACTTTATGCCATATATGTCAAGATTTATTATCTACTACCAGTAGTTTTTGAAAATAATGCATCAGCCATGAGGATAAACGATACAGCATTTGTGTTACACACTAATTGTCATCCTCATTCATGTTGTACATTTTGTTGGTGCTATTCAGGAAGTTTTTTATTGCATACATAAACAGACAGACTTTTAACTTTTTGCACACTTCTTTCATATTTTTCAAAGCCTAATGACCTATGTGCGTCACACCAATTCCGTAAGATCAGAGAATAAAACTGAAACTAGAGGATCGCTCACAAAAAAAAAAAGATAATGTTTTTGCATAGCAAAAACAAAGCGTCCCGAAAAGGATATAAAGGTGAGTGCTAAAGTATTAAGAAAATGCTTCGTTTCTAGCCTTATACTGTTGTGGCAACCAAAGTCAGCGCAGTCTGCTCTATCTAGCACGGTTTTCAAGATATAAGCATTTTTGTGTTTTGCAAAAAATTAAAAAATTAAAAATGTCCGCTATATTTGGCGAGACAAAAATATTTTGAAAATTGGCATGGCTACTCTGCAGAGATACCCAGTAGGTCCAAAATTTTGTTGAGTTCGCTCCATATGGCACGGTTTTCAAGATATAAGCATTTTTGTGTTTTGCAAAAACTTTGAAAATTCAAAATGGCCACCATTTTTGGGGAGACAAAAATTTTTGTCAAGACCACTGCCGCGGTGTGTATCTCCCGCCGAGCATTAAAGCAGAAGAAATAGCTTTTCCGAGATATTCACAATTTTTCATTTTCGTGTGTGAAAGCTCTTCCAAAAGTAGGTGAATGAGTTATTTGAGAAAAATTGGCTATCTGCAATACTATTAAGAGATAATTCACATTTACTCATTTTGAGTAGGTGAATAATTATCTATGGGTCTGAAACTTCACCAAGTGAAAGCTCTCCCAAAAGTAGGTGAATGAGTTATTTGAGAAAAATTGGCTATCTGCAATACTTTTAGAGATAATTCGCATTTACTCATTTTGAGTAGGTGAGTAATTAGCTATGGGTCTGAAACTTCACCATGTGAAAGCTCTCCCACAAGTAGATGAATCAGTTATTTGAGAAAAATTGGGTATCCGCAATACTTTTACAGATAATTAGCATTTACTCATTTTGAGTAGGTGAATAAATAGCTATGGGTCTGAAACTTCACACAGTGAAAGCTCTCCCAAAAGTAGGTGAATGAGTTATTTGAGAAAAATTGGCTATCTGCAATGCTTTTAGAGATAATTCGCATTTACTCAGTTTGAGTAGGTGAGTAATTAGCTATGGGTCTGAAACTTCACCATGTGAAAGCTCTCCCACAAGTAGGTGAATGATTAATTTGAGAAAAATTGGCTATCTGCAATACTTTTAGAGATAATTCGCATTTACTCATTTTGAGTAGGTGAGTAATTAGCTATGGGTCTGAAACTTCACCATGTGAAAGCTCTCCCACAAGTAGATGAATGAGTATTTGATAAAAATTGGGTATCCGCAATACTTTTACAGATAATTAGCATTTACTCATTTTGAGTAGGTGAATAAATAGCTACGGGTCTGAAACTTCACAGAGTGAAAGCTCTCCCAAAAGTAGGTGAATGAGTTATTTGAGAAAAATTGGCTATCTGCAATACTTTTAGAGATAATTAGCATTTACTCATTTTGAGTAGGTGAGTAATTAGCTATGGGTCTGAAACTTCACCAAGTGAAAGCTCTCCCAAAAGTAGGTGAATGATTTAATTGAGAAAAATTGGCTATCCGCAATACTTTTAGAGATAATTCGCATTTACTCATTTTGAGTAGGTGAGTAATTAGCTATGGGTCTGAAACTTCACCATGAGAAAGCTCTCCCACAAGTAGATGAATGAGTTATTTGATAAAAATTGGGTATCCGCAATACTTTTACAGATAATTAGCATTTACTCATTTTGACTAGGTGAATAATTAGCTATGGGTCTGAAAGTTCATGGAGTGAAAGCTCTCCCAAAGTAGGTGAATGAGTTATTTGAGAAAAATTGGCTATCTGCAATACTTTTAGACATAATTCGCATTTACTCATTTTGAGTAGTTGAGTAATTAGCTATGGGTCTGAAACTTCACCATGTGAAAGCTCTCCCAAAAGTAGGTGAATGAGTTATTTGAGAAAAATTGGCTATCTGCAATACTTTTAGACATAATTCGCATTTACTCATTTTGAGTAGGTGAGTAATTATCTACGGGTCTGAAACTTCACCATGTGAAAGCTCTCCCAAAAGTACATGAATGAGTTATTTGATAAAAATTGGGTATCCCCAATAGTTTTTGAGATAATTAGCATTTACTCATTTTGAGTAGGTGAGTAAAAATCTACGGGTCTGAAAATTCACCAAGTGAAAGCTCTCCCAAAAGTAGGTGAATCAGTTATTTGAGAAAAATTGTCTATCTGCAATAGTTTTAGAAATAATTTGCATTTACTCATTTTGAGTAGGTGAGTAATTAGCTATGGGTCTGAAACTTGACCATGTGAAAGCTCCCCCACAAGTAGATGAATGAGTTATTTGATAAAAATTGGGTATCCGCAATACTTTAACAGATAATTAGCATTTACTCATTTTGAGTAGTTGAATAATTAGCTATGGGTCTGAAACTTCACACAGTGAAAGCTCTCTCAAAAGTAGGTGAATGAGTTATTTGAGAAAAATTGTCTATCTGCAATACTTTTAGAGATAATTCGCATTTACTCATTTTGAGTAGTTGAGTAATTAGCTATAGGTCTGAAACTTCACCAAGTGAAAGCTCTTCCAAAAGTAGGTGAATGATTTATTTGAGAAAAATTGGCTATCTGCAATACTTTTAGAGATAATTCGCATTTACTCATTTGAGTAGGTGAATAATTAGCTATGGGTCTGAAACTTGACCATGTGAAAGCTCTCCCACAAGTAGATGAATGAGTTATTTGATAAAAATTGGGTATCTGCAATAGTTTTTGAGATAATTCACATTTACTCATTTTGAGTAGGGGAGTAATTAGCTATGGGTCTGGAACTTCACTGAGTGAAAGCTCTCCCAAAAGTAGGAAAAAATTGGGTATCCGCAATAGTTTTAGAGATAATTAGCATTTACTCATTTTGAGTAGGTGAACAATTAGCTACAGGTCTGAAACTTCACTGAGTGAAAGCTCTTTGGAATAGCTGCCCTGCAGAGATACCCTGAAGATCAAAAATTTCGTCGAAATCATTCTATCTAGCACGGTTTTCGAGATATTAGCATTTTTGTGTTTTGCAATTTTTGCGCAAAAATTCAAAATGGCCGCCATTTTTGGCAAGAAAATTTTTTTTTGAAAATTGGCATGGCTACTCTGCAGAGATACCCTGTGGGTCAAAAATTTCGTCGAAATCACTCTATCTAGCACGGTTTTCGAGATATAAGCATTTTTATGTTTTGCAATTTTTGCGCAAAAAATTCAAAATGGCCGCCATTTTTTGCGAGAAATTTTTTTTTGGGAAAATTGGCATGGCTACTCTGCAGAGATACCCTGTTGCTCAAAAATTTCATCGAAATCGCTCTATCTAGCAGGGTTTTCGAGATATAAGCATTTTTATGTTTTGCAATTTTGCGAAAAATTCGAAAATTCAAAATGGCCGCCATTTTTGGCGAGACAAAATTTTTTTGAAAATTGCCATGGCTATTCTGCAGAGATACCCTGCGGGTCAAAATTTCGTCGAAATTGCTCTATCTAGCATGGTTTTCGAGATATAAGCATTTTTATGTTTTGCAATTTTTGCAAAAAATTCAAAATGGCCGCCATTTTTTGTGAGACAAAATTTTTTTAAAAATTGGCATGGCTATTTTGCAGAGATACCCTGTAGGTCAAAAATTTCATCGAAATCGCTCTATCTAGCAGGGTTTTCGAGATATAAGCATTTTTATGTCTTGCAATTTTTGCGAAAAATTCGAAAATTCAAAATGGCCGCCATTTTTGGCGAGACAAAACTTTTTTGAAAATAGGCATGGCTACTCTGCAGAGATACCCTGTGGGTCAAAAATTTCGTCGAAATCGCTCTATCTAGTACGGTTTTCAAGATATAGGCATTTTTATGTTTTGCAATTTTTGCGAAAAATTCGAAAATTCAAAATGGCCGCCATTTTTGGCGAGACAAATTTTTTTGAAAATTGGGATAACTCCTCCGCAGAGATAACCTGTGGGTCAAAAATTTCGTCGAAATCGCTCTATCTAGTACGGTTTTCAAGATATAGGCATTTTTATGTTTTGCAATTTTTGCGGAAAATTCAAAATGGCCGCCATTTTTGGCGAGACAAAACTTTTTTGAAAATTGGGATAACTCCTCCGCACAGATACCCTGTGGGTCAAAAATTTCGTCGAAATCGCTCTATCTAGCACGGTTTTCGAGATATAAGCATTTTTGTGTTTTCCTTATTTGGAAAAATCGTAATGATTAATTAATCATTAATTACTCGGCCATTTCTTAACCAATCAATGCCAAAATCTAATGATTTCCAGATTTTAATAGAATGAAATTGTATTTGCCAAGTTTCAGGTGAATTGATAAAATTCCTTTCAAGTTATCATCCGGACAAGCTTCCCCATCGAAAAAAGACATTTTTGGTCATGTGACCTCTCTGATTGGTTGAAATGTCACTGCAGCATATTCAAAACAAGAGGAGAGTGCCGGTGAACGGGCACTGTGTCAGCTGACTGAATGTTTTTGATTTGTGATGGTGATAATGAGAGGAAAGCATAATTATCAGGGAAAGGGCTGTACAGAAATACAGTAAATGGTAACTGAACAGCATGTTCGAAAGATATTCCGAAGCTGACAGAAGAAAAGGACAAAAAAGTTGTGCCCTGCAAATGGTATTATGAAATAAAGTAACAAGGTAATTGTTTAAGTGTAAAAAGTAGGTTAAAAATATTTAAAGAAATACTATAAATGCAATATCCTCGTTCGACCATGAAGAAGGGGTCCAAAGGTCAAATCTGACCATACCAAAAGATTCCCAGCCAAAGAATTTAGGATGGTTTACCAAACCTCTCGGACCAATAATAAGTGAGTCATAGGCACTTTTTAAGTTTGGCTATCCTTGTTTGACCTTGAAGGAGGGGGTCCAAGGTCAAATCCGACCACACAAAAATATTCCCAGCCCATGATTTCCTGTAGCTTGTTTACCATCCCAAACTTGTAGGACCAATAATAAGCGAGTTCTAAGCAATTGTAAGTTTGGCTATCCTCAATTGACCTTGAAGGAGGGGTCCCAGGTCAAATCTGACCACACCAAAAAAATCCCAGCCCATGATTTCCTATATGTTGGTTTACCATCCCAAACCTCCAAGACCAATAATACGCGAGTTGTAAGCACTTTAAGTTTGGCTATCTTCGTTTGACCTGGAAGGAGGGGTCTAAGGTCAAATCCGACCACACCAAAAGATTCCCAGCCCATGATTTTCTATAGGTTGGTTTTCCATTCGAAACCTCTAGGGCCAATAATAAGTGAGATATAAGCACTTTTAAGTTTGGCTATCCTCATTTGACCTTGAAGGAGAGGTCCAAGGTGAAATCCGACCACACCAAAAAATTCCCAGCTCATGATTTCTATAGGTTGGTTTTCATTCCAACCTCTAGGACCAATAATAAGCGAGTTATAAGCACTTTTATGTTTGGCTATCCTCATTTGACCTTGAAGGAGGGTTCCAAGGTCAAATCGGACCATATTAACAGATTCCCAGCCCATGATTTCCTACAGGTTGGATACAATGATTTACTCAACAGTGAGAACCTGAAAGAAGCTATTGCTCAGCTATGCCATGACATAGAGGTCTGCAATTTCACTATGTTATAGCTGACCAAAACGTCCGTGAATAACATATTTAACAAAATACTCTAAATGTAATAATTTTCAAGTTACAACTGATTTACTCAAGAGTGAGAACCGCAAAGTAACTATTACTCAGCTATGCAATGAGCTACATGTCTGAATTTTTGCTCTGTTATAGCTGACCTAAAAGTAGGTGAACAACATATTTAAGCAAAATACTGTAAATGTAATAGTTTTTTCAAGTTACAACTGATTTACTCAATAGTGAGAACCTGAAAAAAGCTATTGCTCCACTATGCCATGAGCTATAGGTCTGTAATTTCACTATGTTATAGCTAACCCAAAAGTAGGTGAACAATATATTTTAACAAAATACTCCAAATGCAATATTTTTCAAGTTATAGCTGATTTACTCAACAGTCAGTGCCTGAGAATAGCTATTGCTCAGTTGTGCCATGAGCTACAGGTCTGTAATTTCACTATGTTATAGCTGACGCAAAAGTAGCTGAATAATATATTTGCACAAATTTCTGTAAAGGCAATAGTTTTCCAATTACAACTGATTTACTCAACAGTAAGAACTTCAAAGTAGCTATTACTCAGCTATGCAATGAGCCACAGGTCTGGAACTTCACTATGTTATAGCTGACCCCAAAATAGGTGAATAACATATTGCAACAAAATACTCTAAATGCAATAGTTTTCAAGTTATAAGTGATTTACTCAACAGTGATAACCTAAAAGTAGGTATTACTCAGCTATACCATGAGCTACAGGTCTGAAATTTCACTATGTTATAGCTGACCCAAAAGTAGCTGAATAACATATTTATACTAAATTCTCTAAATGCAATAGTTTTCAAATTACAAGTGATTTACTCAACATTGAGAACTTCAAAGTAGCTATTACTCAGCTATGCAATGAGTCACAGGTCTGGAACTTCACTATGTTATAGCTGACCCCAAAATAGGTGAATAACATATTGAAACAAAATACTCTAAATGCAATAATTTCCAAGTTATAAGCGATTTACTCAACAGTGATAACCTAAAAGTAGCTATTACTCAGCTATGCCATGAGCTACAGGTCTGAAATTTTACTATGTTATAGCTGACCCAAAAGTAGGTGAACAACATATTTAAACAAAAAATACTGTAAATGCAATAGTTTTCAAGTTACAACTGATTTACTTAATAGTGATGACCTAAAAGTAGCTATTACTCAGCTATGCCATGAGCTACAGGTCTGAAATTTTACTATGTTATAGCTGACCCAAAAGTAGCTGAATAACATATTTATACTAAATTCTCTAAATGCAATAGTTTTGCAATTACAACTGATTTACTCAATAGTGAGAACCTCAAAGTAGTTATTACTCAGCTATGCAATGAGCTACAGGTCTGAAATTTTACTATGTTATAGCTGACCCAAAAGTAGGTGAACAACATATTTAAGCAAAATACTGTAAATGCAATAGTTTTCAAGTTACAACTGATTTACTCAATAGTGATGACCTAAAAGTAGCTATTACTCAGCTATGCCATGAGCTACAGGTCTGAAATTTTACTATGTTATAGCTGACCCAAAAGTAGCTGAATAACATATTTATACGAAATTCTCTAAATGCAATAGTTTTCCAATTACAACTGATTTACTCAATAGTGAGAACTTCAAAGTAGCTATTACTCAGCTATGCAATGAGACACAGATGTGAAACTTCACTATGTTATAGCTGATCCCAAAATAGGTGAATAACATATGAAACAAAATACTCTAAATGCAATAGTTTCCAAGTTATAAGCGATTTACTCAACAGTGATAACCTAAAAGTAGCTATTACTCAGCTATGCCATGAGCAACAGGTCTGAGATTTTACTATGTTATAGCTGACCCAAAAGTAGCTGAATAACATATTTATACGAAATTCTCTAAATGCAATAGTTTTTAAGTTACAAGTGATTCTACTCATGATGGAAGTTACTGAAAAGCCCAAAAGTAGCTATTACTCACTTAGCTATTGAGACAGGCACCCAACTTACTCACCATATTGTAGCTATGAAAAAAGTAGCTGAATAACATATTTTAACAAAATGCTCTAGATGCAACAGTTTTCAAGTTATAAATGATTTTGTGCATGATTTCATGAATTTTAATGCATTAAAAATTATTAAAAAAATTTATTAAAAAAAAAGTAAGACAGATCCAGGTCTCATACTAACACAAGAGAATCTACCTCTGGCCTAGTACATATATGCAAGATATGAGAGAAATCCCTGCAATAGTCACTGAGAAAATTGTGATTAAGTGTTGAAATTTTCACACTTTTGGTGGGGATACCTCCCTTGTAATGTCTCTAGCAAACAGACGAACAGACAGATTTGCATGCCTTGAACAATTTTTCATCCTCGATAGATAAGGTATCTTTTAAAAAAAACAGTATGTCTCTAGGCCTTGTAGTTTTGGAGGAGAAGTTGTTCACGCGGACGCGGACGCATACGCGTGCGCGTACGCCCACGCCGCAGAGTGACGACATAAAAATTCCCCAAGGCTACTGCCTAAACCTGCCAAATTTGAAAAGATTCCGCCTAACGGTTAGAGAGTTATAAGGAAAACAAAATGCGGAGCCGCTGGAGCCGGCGGAGCCTGAAGCTCTCCCATACACAAACAAGCGTCCCTTAACTACCTTGTCTACATAAATTGACATTCAGCAATGAACCAAAAATGAAACAAACTTTATTTTGAAAAATTCTCAGAGCTTCCACTTAAATGATAAGAACTTCCTAGTTTTAAGTTGTTTTTGACCTGTTTTTAAATTTGTTCTTCACTTTGTCCAGTTTAACGAGGACTTGTAAGTCATATCCCATCATAGTCAACTTATACCATATTGGATTGGTTTTGTGCATGTGAGGCTTGAAAGCTGTTATTCCTTGAACATAATAGGTACAGATCATCACCATCCCCTAGATATAAACATAAGTACCAAAATATATTGTCAATTTGGGTATAACTTTAGAATAAACACAAACTCTCAGACACAGTTTATAATTTATGTTTATTGTTTATAGTACCCTTTTCAGGGCAGAAACTTATAGTAATTTTTGTCTTCAAAGGAGTCTTTCATCATGACTCTACTTTTTAATGATTTCTCAATTCAGTTTGAAAACAGTATTTTTCTAATTTTCTCCAAATCTTCCATTACCCTATTCTTTTACAAATACTGAAATACTCAACAGTCCTATTTGTTTTCACTTATTACCTCCCGCCTGCGGCCGAAGGCCGTTGTCGGCAGATTATAAAACGCCTTCCATACATGCGCCCGTGCGTCAGTCACGTTTTTGCCTAAACGTTAATAGCTCATTCATTTATGAAAATATCTTCACCAAATTTGCAGGGAATGTTTATGGCTATGAAAACCTGTCTCTGCAAAATTTAGGCTCATTTTGAAAAACAAAATGGCCGCCATAGCCAATTGTTTAAAAATCATAAAGTTGTTCTAAATCTCGAAATATTCCAGCTAGCTTCATTATATTTGCACAAAAGATATATGGCTAAAAAACCTAGCCTGATAGTAATTTTGAGCTAGTTCTAAAAGGAAAATATCATATCATATGTTTAATGTCAAACAGGGTTATTCTATTAAAAAGGACTTATAACTCCCCTAATATTGCTCTTAGGGGTTCAGAATGTGAAAACAACTTGTAGAAAGTCATGGCCTGGGAATCTTTTCCAGGTGTTGAATTTGTCCTTTGACCCCTGCTTCAAGGCTAAATGGGGTCGTCACACTAAAATGTCCTTATTTCACTCTTATTATTGGTGCTATGGCTTCAGAATATAAAGACAGACCATCAAAAGTCCTGGCCTTCAAATATTTGCCTGAGAAAAATTTTGGCCTTATTTTGAAAAGCAAAATGGCCGCCATAGCCAATTATTTAAAAATCATTGTGATGCTCTAACACTTGAAATATTGCAGCTAGGTTCATCAAATATGCACAAAATATATATGGCTAGGAAAGTTTGACCCCTTCTTCAATGTCAAATGGGGTTATCTTACTACAAAGGCCTTATATCTCCTTTAGTTCTCCATTATTACTGATTCTAAGGCGGGAGATAACCGCTGCGGCAGTGGCCTTGTTATTATTTTTTTTTTTTATATTTTTATTTCTTTAAGAAAAACATATACAATAAGGTTCAAAAATAACATTGGCACAGTATTCAAAGCATAAGTTTTTATATATTACATATATATTACATACAACTCTCTATACATTTCTCTATACATTTGCGTGAACTCTAGTTTGTTTTTTAATAATATTACTTCCATATCTATACATTTTCACTGTTTCACCTACCGGTTCTTGTAGGGTCATGTTTTTTTGTTTGTTTTTTTAAAAAAAAAAAAAAAAAAAAAAAAAAAAAACCTAATGGTTTCCTGATTCATATTGCTATGTAAATAAATTTTGCCACACTTCCCATCGTTTGTTAAATCTTATTTCAGTCTGGTTTATAATGGCTAAAGTTTTTTGTTCTTTAAATTTGCTTTCCAACCTTTTTTGGAGAAAATATATATTTATTTTAAAATTATATTTGGAACACCAAAATATATAATTTCTAACATTGGTAAGTATAAAATTTAGTGGCCAGAAATGTGTATCATAATCTTCATAACCTAGTATTTTTCTAGAATCAAGGAGATCAATATGTATTGACAATTTATTTCTGATCCAACTATTTAAGTTCTGCCACAAGTCTTGTACTTCTTTACATTGTGCAAATAAGTGTAAGATTGTTTCTGGACATTCCCCACATAATCTACATAGATTGGAATTAGAGATTTTAATTTTGTACAGATACTCATTAGTATCCAATATATTAAACAGGATTTTGTATTGAAACCAGACAAGGTCATTATCAATGACTGATTTTATACAAGCTTTAAAGATGTTTTACCAAATTTTCTCATTTATATAAAAATTAATTTTTTTGGACCATATTTCTTTACATATAGGCTCAGCAGCTTCATACTGCATGAATATTTTGTAAAAATCTTTACTTCCACTTGGTGACTGAAATATAGTTCTTACATGAAATGGCAAGAAAGGCCTTGACATTGTAAAAATATTGTTTGTTTTATATTTATTGATAAAGCTCTTGATCATAAGTTTTACTCTATGATAATCAAATACACTTATTGCTAAATTATACATTTTACACATTTCTGTATGAGTAATGATAGATCCATTTGAATTTACTATATCTCCAACACATCGAATTCCTTTGTTGTTCCAGGTACGTAGAAATAAGGGATAGCTTGATAGTTGAAAATTGTACCAAAGACAGGAGTTTAATATGTGTATATTTGAGGTTGGCTGTTGTTTTTCACAAAAGTTTTTCCAGTAATCGAACACCTTGTTCCAAAATTTGTTTTCTTGTAGTCTTGAGTAGAAAGGGTAACTTCCTCCCATTATGGGTATGCTATTTATGTTATAACCATTGTCTATTAGAAGTGACTTCCAATGTGAATTTGTTTGCTGAACTATTTTACGTATCCAACTTAATTTTAGGGCCTTCTCAAAGTTAAAAATGTCAGTCATTCTCAACCCTCCATTTGAGTATTCAGCACAAATGGTTTTCCTTTTGACCTTGTCTGGTTTGGAATCCCATAAAAATTCATACATAAGACTGTTGATTTCTTTTAATAAAGCATTTGGTACTGGTAATGACATAAACAAATGGATCAGTTCAGGTAAGAATAAAGTCTTTATCGGTGTTATCCTACCAAAGGGAGTCAATAATCTACTTTTCCAATTCCCCATTTCTTTTTTGATTTTTTGCAATGTCTCTGTAAAATTAATATGTGGAATATCCTTTAGATTTGTGGAAAAATGCAGTCCTAGCATGGAAAATTCTGTATTGCCCCATTCAAGTTTAAATTTTATATTTAATTTTTCCTTACAAAAACGTTTTCGACCTATCCAAATAACCTTTGTTTTCTCCATGTTCATTTTCAGTCCTGAGTAATCTCCAAAAATTTCTAAAGTGTTAAGTGCTGATTCTAGAGAGTGCTGTGATCCATCTAGAATAAGAGTGGTGTCATCCGCAAACTGTGTTAATTTTATGTTTTCTTCTCCTATTATGACGCCTGTTATATTTGGATCCATATTAATGAGCATTGAAAGAACTTCTGCCCCTATCAGAAATAAGTATGGTGATAATGGGTCACCTTGTCTACATCCTCTGTTGACTGAAATTTCGTCAGACAAAAAACCACATTGTAGTATATATGCTTTTATATCTGTGTTAAACATTTTCACCCATTTTATGAAATTTTTATCAAAGCCAAACATTTCAAGAATTTTGTATAAAAATTTCCATGACAAAGAATCAAATGCTTTCTCAAAATTGATTAGCATTAATAGGGCTGATTGTTTATTTACTTCAGTTTTATACATAATGTCATATATTAGCCTGGTACTGTCACTTATATGTCTACCTGGTACAAAGCCATTTTGACATTTCGAAATAATGGTATCCAAAACATCTTTTAATCTTTTTGCTATTACTCCTGAGGCCAATTTGTATATTACTGATAATAGAGAAATTGGTCTCCAATTTTTTATTAAACTACGGTCTTTATTTGGTTTTGGTAAACATACTATGATGCACTGGCGTAATGAAGTAGACATTTTTTCTTTCTTAAAACAGCAGTTAAGTGCTTTTAGTACATAATTTTTCAGACTTCCCCAAAACACTTTTAAAAACTCAACCGTGATACCATCAATTCCGGGAGTCTTGTTATGCTTCATGTTCTTTAATACAGAATTTAGCTCTTCTAATTGGATCGGATCACCTAAAGTTTTGTCTGAAACTTGTTTTAACTGTAGGCGGTTTAATAAATTAAAAACATTCAGATTAGAGTATTTATCCTTTTTTTCAAACAGATTTGAGTAATAACTCTTTGTGTGGTGTAGCAATTCTTTTTGGTCATAAATATATTGGTCATTTGCTATTTGCAACTTTCTGATAGTTTTTTCAATATAGTTTCGAGTTTCTAATTTACAAAATGTTTTTGAAGCTTTTTCTCCCTCAATTAGCCATTGAATACGAGATCTTATTTGTTCTCCCTTAATTTTATTTTCTCTCAAAGTTTCAAGTTCAGCTCTTTTATCCGATAGTAAATCTGAAATTCTGCCACTTTGATCCAACTCATTTTCAAGAAATTCAATATCTTTTTTAAGAGCCTTTTCCATGGATTCATTTTTCTTCTTTATGAAACTTGCAAATTTTACAGTTTCTCCTCTTATACGTAACAAAAGCATTTCCAAAAATGTATCATAGTCAATTGTGAGTTCAACTTCTTTATAATGATCTTCAAGATAGGATAAGTTGTAGACAGGTAGGGCATACATCAAAGCTTCTGCCTTTATTACTCCATTAATCAATTTCACATAATCAGGCTGTTATTAAATTTCCATATGCCCTTCCCTATTGTAAACTTGTGTGTTTTTATTTCCAGTTCTATACTGGAGTGATCTGACCTATATGCTGGTTTAATTTCACTATTGCTAACTGTATCTAAAAGTGTCTCCGAGATTAGCAAATAATCAAGACGGGCTTGTTTTTGTGGGGTTTTTTTTCTCCACGTATATCTACGAATATTTGGATGTTGTTGTCTGTATATATCTAATAATCTCAGATCATCTATCATTTTTAGAGTTGCCAGTCTTGCTTTTGGATTATTTATATGCCTATAACCATTCGTGTCTTTAAGTGGGTCTAGAACTAAGTTAAAATCTCCACATATTATATTATTTTCACAGATACTTTCTTGCATTATTTTTTGTATTTCTGAAAAGAAAGAAGGATTATCCTTATTTGGAGCATATATTGTCATTAGGTTTACAGTCATAGAACTAAGCTTTAAAGTAAGACTAATATAATTTCCCTCCGCATCTTTTTGAAATGACTTTAGCTCATATTCGAAATCTTTTTTCAAAAGAATTGCCACACCTCTTGCATTTGTTTTTGATCCGTTTATATAGCATTCACCATCCCACAAACTTTTGATGTACTTTAAATCCTTTTCAACCCAATGTGTGTCTTGAAGACATATTATATTGGCATCTGTTTCTCTAAAATACCCTAAAACGTCAGCCCTTTTCTGTTTGCTCTGTAGACCCTGACAGTTTGCGGATATCACCTTGAGTTTATTCCTGGACACTGTATTCTATTTGATATTTTGCACTCTCTATAAATGGATATGATTTATTGCAATTGTATCTTTCTTTTGCATATACAAACCAAACCGTGATAATATGCAAACTGAAACAATGGAAAGGTGGCACATTTGCTAAGATTGCTGACATAAATTGTAAGGTTGGTCTTGACCCTTTACAAAACTGCATTGCACTTTGGTAACACATAATGATTAATAATAAAGGAAGACACAAACATAAAGAAAAATGCAAAAAAGAAACTATCATAACTATAGTGTGGGTTCAAAACAAAGTCACATTGAACTATAGTGATTAGATAATACGCTTGGTTCTCTTAAACTCCTTGTTAAACAACATAACTGATACTGTTTAAGTGTATATCTTAACTGATGCAGATGACTGGGGAAGGGTGTATTTACATTTCTTCATTTGGCTAAATACTGTAATACCTTGCTTATAAACTAAAGTCTTTCTCATTAGGGTACCCATCTTGTTCTTTATATTTACAAGATTGTCCAGTAAAATTTCAAGTTAGATACCAGCACTTGGTATCAAAGTTGTTTGGAGGAACTATTTTTTTACTATAAGAATATGTAATAAATAAAGTTTAGATAACCTTACTATTTTCTTTCATAATACAGGTAATTTAATAAAGGGTGTGCTTAGATTTATTCAATTTGACTGACTGCTATAATGCAAATGCAATTACATAACGAAAAAAAACTTTGTCGTCTAGGTGTCTACCTTTTTATTCAATTTTACTAGTTCTTTTTTGCAGGTGCTAATTTTTTACTGCAAAACCTATTCACAATACAGTTGGATGTAATAAAGAAAGTTTAGATAGGATTGCAATCTTTTTTATAGTACAATTTTTTGTGAAAAAGCCTTAATTAATGTAAAAGAATACATAATATTACCCCACTGCAAATAAGGAATTTATTGCATCAAACCATTATCAAATCGAGTAATATATATACTAGACCTGTCAATTATACTATTGTGATCAATGTATATATCTTGCTGTTGGGCTTTCAATGATGTCGACTTACGTATACAAAGATTTTTTTCCTTTACCCTATACAATGATGACGTTCAAAGTGTTATAATTTTACATTAAGTCCAATTAACATTTGTTATCACAAAATCTTTAAAGAATCTTTAATCTATTCTTTAGAAAACAAGTGTGGCTGAACATTTATTCAAAAATATGGATGGATACCACTTAATAAAACAAATGATATTATTTCATGAGTAAACTTGATCGTAGATTTAATAGAGGTGATTGCTTAAATACAGATACTGTAATGACACCACAGACGACTACAACCCAAATGGGTATTACCTGGTATATCACATTTGTGTGAAGAAACAGCAGATAAAAAAAAAATAAGCTTAATATATAGGCTTAAAATATATCCTAAATTTAAAAGAACTGCAATTACAAACAGGTATCAAATGGTAATTATTTAATAAAATCTGACCAATCTCCTGTTAATAGTACTGAAAAGCAATATATTAACCACTTATGCAGTGTGTTATATCTCAAAATGATGTGTTATAAGAATTTTACTTGTGCCGTTAGTGTTATTTTATTACAGAGTAAAATAATAATTCACCTTTTTAATATCTCTGGTCTAAAATCACGATCTGTTCATGCATGTATACCAACATGCTGCCTTTGTTTGTATCTTTGCATACACCTATACTTTCAACAAAGTACATGGCACAGTGTAGGTGTTTGATTAGTAATAGATTACCAGTATTCTTGGCAAAAAAATCATGCCATGCATTTTCCATCTAAGAATTAATTTCATCTTTTAATAAAAATTAAAAAAAACATCTGTATACTACTCCCTGCCATAAAAATACATAGTTTGGGAAACACACTTGCAAACCATGTATTCATGGTACAATTACTTAAAAAATGAAAACTTGGGATATATGTGAACAAATTCCCAAATATTACAGCTTTCACATGTAATTAAAAGACATTGCCTTGGTACCTTTCCAAATACCTGTCGAAAAACAAAACCAATGTTTTATAACCAAATAACCTATACATACATGATACTGTCCACATGTATTACCAAATTTATTATATATAATGTTTATGCTAGAAACAGGCAAGTCTATTATTTAGTATAATATACATGTATTAGTGGGCTTTCCTAATATGATGTTATTTATATCTATTAACTTTTACTGGCATTTTTGTTCTACTAACTTTTAAGATTATGGGCTTAATATAACATTATATTTATCTAATGACCTTTAACTTCAATACACATATTTGTATTCTGTTATTTGTTGGTACACTTCTGTATGATTTAATTTTTATACTTCTGCACTGAATTATAACTTGTATTTGTGTTATCATTCTTTACATCCATACAAGTGTATAAACTGTACAATTTATTTGAATTTTTATATATTACACCGTCAAGTTATTTTTTTTCATTAGTTACAAAAAAGTATAAACTCAAGTATCATGTGGAAATAGAAAATGTAAAACTTCCTCTAAACTTACAAATTACTTTATATTATTTTGTTCAAAACAATCTTATTGCATGCACCAGTTGTTATGTATTTAGTAATTTTGATATTAATATTATACTTTGGCTATCTCCAATTATTCAGTAGGTATTTTCAAAAGAACTTTCTCTGAACTTACCAATTAGTTTTACATTAGTCTGATCAAGGCGTTGTTATTATTAATATACAACTACACATTATTCTCACAATTACACTACTGATCAGTGTATAAAGTGGCATTACTTTTCTATGTTTTACCCGTCCATGAAACCTAACAGGATGATTGCCAAGATCAAATTAAAACTACTCCTATCTGATGTCATTTATATAAATGAATTTTTCATTTTAAGTATGGGCTATTTCACTGTTTCCCATGTTTAACATTAAGTACATCTCAGACTGAATTGTGACTTGTGAGGTTAGTATATCTCTGGTTACATTACTCAGGACTACACTATGACTAGTGTTGTGGTTGAATGCGAATTTTAGAACCGGTTTCCGAAAGCGGAAATTCGTCGAAAAACCGGGTACATTTGATTTATTAAACGCAAAGAAATAAATTTTCAAACGCGTACATGAGACGTAATTTGTATATAAATAAGAACAACAATGTCCTTTTTGAAGACTTTCGAGGACAAAATGGGTGATACATTGACAGAATATTATAAAATACCATGAAATATTTGTTTTACTTAAATATTTTAGTAAGCTTAGTTAAAATAATGACTACATGTGGCGAAACCGGTTTTGGTTACAAGAAAACGAAACGTAACCGGATCAGTGTCTTTCGGTCGGCAAATAGGTTTCCGGTTTACCGTCTTCAACACTAACTATGACAAATGATATTTCCACCCTATGCTGACAGATCAATTAAAATAGAGTTGTCAGGAGTCCGAATGATTCTTTTTTATCTCCCCCCTGTGGCCGAAGGCCGTGGTCGGGAGACTATAAAATGCTTTTGGTATGTGCATGCATGCGTGCGTGCGTCCGTCTGTTCATCACGTTTTTGAATAAACCTTTAATATCTCATTCATTCATAAAGATATCTTCATCACATTTGCAGGGAATGTTTATGGCTATAAAAACCTGTCTCTGCAAAATTTTAGCCTCATTTTGAAAAACAAAATGGCCGCCATAACCAATTGTTTGAAAATCATAAAGGTGCTGTAAATTTTGAATTATTCCAGCTAGCTTCATCAAATTTGCACAAAAGCTATATGGCTAGAAAAGCTAGCCTGATAGTTATTTTGGCCTAGTTCAAAAAACAAAATGGCCGCCATATCACATGTTTAATGGCAAACAAAGCTATCCTATTAAAAAGGCCTTTTATCTCCCCAAATGTTGCTCCTAGAGGTTCAGAATGTGAAAATAACTTGTAGGAAGCCATGGCCTAGGAATCTTTTCCATGTGTTGAATTTGACGTTTGACCCCTGCTCCAAGGTTAAATGGGGTCGTCAGACAAAAACATCCTTATTTCTCCCTTATTATTGGTGCTATG
Source organism: Sabellastarte sp. h YS-2021 (assembly GCA_964017235.1). NCBI lineage: Eukaryota > Metazoa > Annelida > Polychaeta > Sabellida > Sabellidae > Sabellastarte > Sabellastarte sp. h YS-2021. The sequence goes on along the minus strand of OZ024931.1, from coordinate 79,224,247 downwards.
GCTTCAAAATGTAAAAAAAGACCATAAAAAGCGAAAACCATGGTCGAGAAATTGTAAAATGCCTTCCTTACGTTTGTGCGTCAGTCTGTTCGTCAGGTTTTTACATAAACTGGCCTAAAACTTTAAATATTGTAGTTAGGTTCATCAAATATGTGCAACAGATATATGGCTAGAAAAGTTAGCCAGATAGTAATTTGGCCTAGTTTCCAATACAAAATGACTTGTCATATCTCATGTTAAATGTGATTATCCCATTAAAAAGGCCTTACATCTCCCTTATCATTGCTACTAGGGGTTCCACATATGAAAACAACTTAAAGAAAGTCAAGGCCTGAGACTCTTTTCCAATTGCAGATTTTTAATTTCACCCCTTCTGCAATGTCAAATGGGGTTATTTTACTACCAAGGCCTTATATCTCCTTTAGGTCTCCATTATTACTGATTCTAAGGCGGGAGATTAAACTGCTGCAGCAGTGGCCTTGTTTTCCATAGCATCTGACATGGTTTTTGAATCTGCGGGGTCTTACTTATTAAAGTTTAAGTTAATTTTAAATATGAATATTAAAAAATAAAGGTGCATCCAGGGACCTAAAAAAGCAGTCAGGATTTTCATATTGTCACAAGTGACCCAATTTCAGGTACTCACATTTTAGTCTGACCCAAATGGATGTACCAATGAAGAAAATGTCATGGATGATGTAAACAAATCTATCAAATATAGAATGCATCGGTGGAAATGAGAGAAGTTCTGTTACAAAATATAAGGTGGCCATATCAAGATAAGTATTGCTTTTCATCCATGTTGAGATGTAAATGTGAAAATTAGGATATTTTAATAGTTTTAAGAGTTGATGGTTCATTAGTTTGTACTTGGTTTATCAACATACTGGGCCTGATTTTGAACACTGGGAGCACCTTATCACAACACTATTACAAACTTTAAAACACTTAACATTTCTGCACACTGAGTGATATCAACATGTGCAAAGATTCTACTGAACCCTATTTGTCTGGGACAAATAGGCAAGGAAGCAGGAAGCATCTGTACCCATTAGATTGAAGTGGACTTTCCCAGTTACATTATGTTTATCACAACGCTGAAAATTCTACCCCCCCCCCCCCCCCTTTCTCTTCCAGTTTTTCAAACCTTAAACTCAATAATCAAGAATGATTTCTTTAACCTTAATGGAAAAGAAACATTTCTATTCACCTACAGTTGTATAAAAGTCAGAGAGTTGAAGCAGGAATGGTAGAATGGAGTACACTCATTTTATACTCGTTAACTTTATCTCTAAATGATATCTTCATTTAGTGTTGACTTAAAAAAGACTTCAGCATCTAACCACTACTTATCATAGACTGTTTTGTGTCCACAGCAGAAGCAATTACATTCACACCCCTTTTCAATGACCTCTTCCTTGCCATTCTAATACACACTCCACAATCCACACACAATAGAATTGACAAAGCTTAATGAAAAACTCTGGTCAATGATACTAGCAGCTTGGGATTATTCACACAACACATGTTTATAAATAATCAATTTCCCAAATACCTAGTAAAATCTGTAACATCACACTACTCCAAGTAATACTGTTCATAACCTGTGTCTTAACATAAAGACAATTGCCAGTAAGAATTGATTAATTTCATTGAAAAAATTGTATAGAGAAACTAATCATTATTAGGATAATATTCAAGCCAAAGTGAATGTGGGAATACAATAGTTTTGAACTGTTTTCCATTGCTCAACACTAATTGGTATATGACTACTTTGATACTGAATAGCCATAATAACACTAATGACAATACTAGACTTTCTATCAATGAAATAATACTTCTACAAAACATTTTAAAGGAAGAAATGAATGCATTGTGTTGCTTGTAACATATCTGGGATGCTGCTAAAAATATTCTCTTAAACAATTACCAGGGGTTGAATTTTAATTAGTTTGTGAAAATTTTCACAAGAAATTTCCAGAAACAACAGCAATTTGCTTCTTGCATCCTCTGAAACTATTTAATCCATACCCACACAAAATGCTATCAAATTTGCTAACCAGCACATTTACGTCTGCACTATTCTGGACAAATGAAAATCTCATGGAGTGAAGCAGAAAAACTGCCACTGGACAGAGAGGAGTGGAGAAAGTTTGAGGAGATGGCCTTACACTCAACCACGAGCAAAGAGGCCTAAGTAAGTTAATTTTACACTCACCTATGTTAGGATGTTTTAATAACCGACATATTCTGGCTTCTCTTTCTAGCTTCTGATAGTCTGCAAAAAGTATAACAAATATACAAACAAGTGAGTAAACAAACCCCAGCAACTGAACAAAGCATTTACAACTTACAAGTATTTTATTCAATGAAGTCATGAAAGCATCTTAACTTTCCAGAAAGAAGGGCAGGGTCAGTTATACCAGTATGTTGGTAAGCAAGACCATTCATTAAAAATACTGTGACCACACTTTACGACTGGCAGTTGTATTGTCAGCACATATAGCTGTGGGAAAACATAAAATATACAAAACAAACTCTATTATCTGAACCCCCCCTCAACCTTTGCAAAGGTCATATTTCGGGGCTTTTACATCCCTTTCAACAGCCAGCACATTTGTGATTCCGGATTTCCGAAAAAAGATGCATTTTAGTATTTCCCCAATTGAATACCGCACTTACAGGAAATAAAAAAAATCAAAACAAAACATGGCAGTTATGATCAGAGATCTGCAAAAATACGAGATTAAAGTTTATAATTTTTTCAGTTTTAAGGTTCATTTATAACAATTTAAGCTCTCTCGCCATTATACATGTTGTCAAGTGAGATCAAGGCTGCAAGTGTCCATTATCGCTCATTGCCACTGGACTCCAGAGTTTATTTTTTTATCTGTAATAGTCACACCCCCACCACCAAGAATCCCAGATAGAATAATTACCCAATTTTATCAGCTTAGGGAAATATTTTTAACACCATGAGATATAGAAGTACTGTATAAGTACAAAATTCAGGATACTTTCACAGCACTGTCAGTTATATAAAGGTCCAAACAATGTTTAAATAGAGAAAATAATGTCTAAGAGAAAGATGATGCATGTAAAGATGAAGTATTAAAACAAGACAATTCAATAACAAGATGACAGCAATAATCAGCAAACTTAACATTACGACACTCTTTATCTACATCTGGCATCTTAATGAATTCTAATGTGACTTTAACAGTGCTTAATCGCCATCAAAAGACAGATCCAAAGGTGCAACAAGATTTTAAAGGTCAAGGTCACTACAGCAAGGTCAAAGGTCAAACCAAAGTCAGACCATGATGTTGCACACCTACACCTCCTAACCAATGTCCCTACCAAGTATCAACTTCCTACACCTTACGGTTTCCGAGATATAACCAGGACAAGATTTTAAAGGTCAAGGTCACTACGGCAAGGTTAAATCAAGGTCTGACCATGACGTTGCACACCTACACCCCCTAACCAATGTCGCTATCAAGTATCAACTTCCTACACCTTACGGTTTCTGAGATATAGCCCGGACAATATTTTATAGGTCAAGGTCACTACGGCAAGGTCAAATCAAGGTCAGACCATGACGTTGCACACCTACACCCCCTAACCAATGTCCATACCAAGTATCAATAGGGTTAGCGAAGTACCTCTAAAATATGGAGTCCAACGGACTACATGTCCTCCGAAAAATGGAGTCCCAATCATTTTTTTCGGAGTCCAGTGTTTGTATTAGGGTTATGAAACGTCGGGTACCTTGAACCTTATAGCTCATCAAAAAAGGGGTACCACTGTATGAAAATTGGGTGCAAGTAATAATTTTTCTCCCGTAATTCAAATACATTTAAATATATATAAGCACTATCCAATTTCCTTTCTACTGATAAATATTAAATAATACGCATCTGTCCATAAATAAATTTTTAAAATATTTTAAAAAGCTGAACCCCAGTCAACAAACTTCATTTTAGTGCAATTAGATTGAAATTTATTTTGTTTGATTATTTTATTTAAGCTACAAATATGGCATAGATACTGTTTGAAAGACAAAAATTTTTAGTTTTTCTTGCTTTTTGTTTGACAAAAATTCACTGGGTAGTCCCAGAAATATATTTTTTTTTGTTACATCCCCTGTAAATATTTTCGAATGTTACAGCTTTTATTTTCCGGGCAACTTTCCGGGGTTAAATATCAAGAATTTCCGAGATTTACTAAAATAGTTTGTCTCCCACGAAAGTCTCCCTGGCTTGTTGTTTTTACTGTTTCCGTGCAGAGATCAGGCTTTCTTTCGATATATAACGTTTTGAGTAGATTTGCTAGTGTACAAAATATCTTGCTTTACAATGGTGGACGTAAACAACTTGCCAGGAAATCGCTTGAAACCATTCAATTTTAAAATATAAAGCTTATCTTCAGTGTTATATATATTGCTTGCACATCTACGCTTCCTGCCAACCGAAATTTGCTTCTAAAGCAGAAATATTTTCCTCATAAAAATCGCGTTCCGACGGACACACTGACAACCGAAATTTGTGTCCAAATCTGAAATACCGAGTGTTTAACATACTCGGACGGCGTAATCGCGAACCCGAACTTCCTACACCTTACGGTTTCCGAGATATAGCCTGGACAAGATTTTATAGGTCAAGGTCACTACAGCAAGGTCAAAGGTCAAATCAAGGTCAGACCATGACGTTGCACACCTACACCCCCTAACCAATGTCCCTACCAAGTATCAACTTCCTGCACCTTGCGGTTTCCGAGATAAAGCCTGGACATGATTTTCAAACTCAAGGTCACTACGGCAAGGTCAAAGGTCAAATCAAGGTCAGACCATGACGTTGCACACCTACATATCCTAACCAATATCCCTACCAAGTATCAACTTCCTACACCTTATGGTTTCTGAGATACAGCCCGGACAAACTTTTCCCGCCCACCCGCCCACCATGGGTGAAAACAATACCCAGACAGCCCTTAAGGGCTGTGGGGTAAAAAGTTATTACCTCTCTGTGATAATTTCTTGGTATGTATAATTTTTGCTGCAAACTCCGAACCAGTAGTCTTTTGTACACATCTTTTAACTATGGAAAATGCACCTCTGCAAAAAAGAATATACACAACATTAATGCATCAATTTTCACTTAAATTACTTAAATGACATACATATGTAAAATTTTCAATTACTTAAATTCTCAAATTACTGTAAAAAAGTTTTGAAATAAAAATTAACACAAACATCTAGGCATGATATTATTATAAAATGAAATGGAAGTGTACATCTATTCATAAATTTGGGTATTCTTTCCAAAATCTGTAGGACTACTTACTACACAAGTGTCAGTAAAAATCAGACAAAATATAATTTCACTGTTGAAACCCACTACCTCTCACTCTTGAGGCCACACTCTACCAAGTGAGTCACAAGTGCTTTATAATTTTTATTGCGTTCTACCACACAACCAGTGAACAAAAAAGTATATATGTTTGGAGCCATTTCAACAACCATGCCAAGTTGAAAGGGCGATAGTCGTTATTTCAACACCAACAAAATAAATATTAGTGTTCACTTGGCATGGCAGTTTTGACATCTAATGGTAAGTTATTGAAGCAGATATATTATGGTGAAAATTTGCTTTGAAATAGTGCCACAATTAAAATATATGTTTTATTTTTTTTATAAAATCAATCTTATAAATCTGTGTTTCTTTCAAATTACTAGCATAGTGTTCACTCTCGTCAAAATTTATTGCGAGAAACTGTCTCCCTTCACTTGAAATGGCGAGACAACTGTGAAAAAAATGTGAGACATGATTTGCGTCAAGATATTTTGGAATACTAGTATTTAGTTCCAATTTGGGATTGCATAAAATCCACTTTATTTAAATTATAAGACACAGATGCTTAACTTAAAATTCAAAAAAAAAAAAAATTAATGCTGTATTTATTTGGGTATCCACAATACTTTTACAGATAATTAGCATTTACTCATTTTGAGTAGGTGAATAATTAGCTACAGGTCTGAAACTGCACCAAGTGAAAGCTCTCCCAAAAGTAGGTGAATGAGTTATTTGAGAAAAGTTGGGTATCTGCAATACTTTTAGAGATAATTTGCATTTACTCACTTTGAGTAGGTGAGTAATTACCTACGGATCTGGAACTTCACCATGTGAAAGCTCTCCCAAAAGTAGATGAATAAGTTATTTGATAAAAATTGGGTATCTGCAATACTTTTAGAGGTAATTCACATTTACTCATTTTGAGTAGGTGAATAATTAGCTACAGGTCTGAAACTTCAAGTGAAAGCTCTCCCAAAAGTAGATGAATGAGTTATTTGAGAAAAATTGGCTATGTGCAATACTTTAAGAGATAATTCGCATTTACTCATTTTGAGCAGGTGAGTAATTAGCTATGGGTCTGAAACTTCACCAGGTGAAAGCTCTCCCAAAAGTAGATGAATTATTTGATAAAAATTGGGTATCCGCAATACTTTTACAGATAATTAGCATTTACTCATTTCGAGTAGGTGAATAATTAGCTACAGGTCTGAAACTTCACCAAGTGAAAGCTCTCCCAAAAGTAGGTGAATGAGTTATTTCAGAAAAATTTGGTATCTGCTATACTTTAATTAATCATAAATTACTCGGCCATTTCTTAACCAATCAATGCCAAAATCTAATGATTTCCAGATTTTAATAGAATGATTTGTTTGTTTATTTGGGGTTTTACATCGCCTTCAACACTGTACAGGTCATATCACGACGGGTAGTTGGAAGGGCAGAGGAAACCAGTACATAGAGTTCGCTAGGGTTGTGTACTGTAAACTGCCGACCAATGGCAAGCAACTACCAGCTTTCCCACTTGAGCCTGTGCGGGGATCGAACCCCGGCCTCAGAGGTGGGAGGCGAGAGTGTTACCACTCTGCCACCATGGCCCCCTTAATAGAATGAATGTATTTGCAAAGTTTCAGGTGAATTGATAAAATCCCTTTCAAGTTATCATCCGGACAAGCTTCCCCATCGAAAAAAGACATTTTTGGTCATGTGACCTCTCTGATTGGTTGAAATGTCACTGCAGCATATTCAAAAAAATTCCCCAAGGCTACTGTATAAACCTGCCAAATTTGAAAAGAATCCGCCTAGCGGTTACAGAGTTATAAGGAAAACAAAGTGCGGAGCCGGCAGAGCCGCCGGAGCCTGAAGGTCTCCCATACACAAACAAGCATCCCTTACGGGACGCTTAATAATAAGGATCTGCCATGTGAAATGGCCTCGCCAAGTAAAACCTAATGTGTGATGTTAAGATGGTGCACTTTTATAATCTGCCAGATCAAAATGGCATGTGGTGTTGAAGTTGAAAAAACCTGTTACATCATCAATTTATCACTTATCATCTGACCTTACAAGCTTGCTTAGCTATTTTATTAATACTTCTCAGGTACACAAGTTTGTCATTCACCCAGGTGTGTCACCGGTAGTGGTGTGAAAGGTAAACCGGAATACCGCATTTCGTTTCATTTAGGTAGAAATGACGAAATCTGCAAAGAATATTTAAGAATCAGTTATTGAAAATATCATTATCTTAGGCCTTCTACTTTTTAATACTTCGTCAAAACAATAAAGAACATATATATTTGAGGAAACAAATTACATTTTCACTCCGTATTCATGGTAAATGAAGTTTATAAAGTTCCAAATATCTCGCGAATGCATATTTCCTCTTGACAATACAGCTCATGTAGACTTGTGTAAATTCTTTTTACCTTATCTCTGCACACTTTCGAAATCCCGGATTCCGTTCGGATTCAAAGCCCCAAAAACCAGTTTTTATTTTCAGAACCGGTCCGACCACTTGTCAACGGCCTTAATAATGATCAAGTGCAACCAATATCAATACAGAAACAAATGGAACAACTTCTTATAATAGTAATACATAACCCACAAAGCAATTTAACTGTGAAGGGGTTTTAATATTTTCATAAAATGCAAGTGATGAACATGGGTAGCTCAGCAATAGAACTTCTGGCTGGTAAGTCAAATATATGGTTTGGCATTACTTTCAACTGGAGGTGGATAGGTAGTGCCAGGAATACTGCCAGTATTGTGATTATTTCACTGAAATACTTTACCATCTTCCACATTTAACAGTGTGATATTGTCAAAGAAACCTGGTGAATAGACAAACTGCCTTGATACCAATTATCACCTAGTACTAATTATTGCCAGACAGAATCAGACATAACTTGACCAATAGTACATCCCAAGTCAAGCAAATAAGGTAAAAATATTTCTGAAATCAACTGAACAAATACACAAGAAAAAGCTTTCAAAATTTGAGACCATTACTGAAATATGAACATTTTATTCAGTACTTGCAATAATTGATAACAAAGCAGTGCCATGATGGTAAAAAATGTAAATATAACCATAAGCCAAAAGAAAATTTTAAACTTTGCACACGAAACTGAAATTCAAATGAAAGTACAAATGCTATAACATCAGCTGCAACATTTAATCAATACACATATTCGAGTGGCAATGATTGAAGTGATTTAAGTTATGTTTTCTATTTGGGTGGGCCCTTCACTGTAACTAACATCACTACACCAAGTGACCCACTTACGTAATGTGGGTGTTCCACTGGAGCCAACCCTATGACTCTATTTTCGGATGCAAAAAGTCAGGGGCCGGGGACAAAAATCCACAAAAAAGGGTGGGAAAAATCTGGATCGATTTCACCTCCCCGGGTCGGCATATTTTGTACAGGACTAGGCCAGAAACTACCAGGACAAGCCGTTAACTCATAACAGACAAGCTGTAGCAGGTCCCAATAAGCTGTACTGACAAACAGACAGGACTGGAGAAACAAAACATTATCACCACGACCAGACTTGTAGTTAGTACTTCCATTACAGTTTCTGATGAGCTGCTAGGAAAAAAAAGAGGATCAAGTGTCGACCAATAAACAAATCTGAAACTAGGTCAAGGCTGAATATTTGGATCCCATCATGTGACCAGAACATCCAAATTTACTTTTTTATTTTAATTGTACTTCACAGGTTTTTCCTGTAACATTTTACAAGAAATGAATCAATGTATGTCTGCTTCAAATTATGAAGCCACTTAAAATACAAAATTTGCATTAAAAATGTTACATACTGTGCAAACAAGCACAGGGACATGTGCTTCTGACAATATCTCATGTGACAATGAAAACCCGCTTGCTTGTTGCTGCCTTTTATACTCCAATTTCGAGCTTCTGGGAAAAACCCTATTCTCATGAAGATTATAAACATGCTGTAGTTCTGGTCATATGATGGGATCCAAATATTTACTGTTGACCTAGTTTTAGATTTATTGATTGGTCAACACATGATCCTCCTTTTTCCCAGAAATTGCTCTGGTGAAATAGGGCGACAATTTGATTATTATGTGCCCAAATAAAACACTCTTTCTTGTTTCTTAATTACTTACAGCATACATGTGCACCTTTACTGTCTGTTAACTTCAAAATTATGAACATTTACACTGGTTTGTGTTATTCATTAAATTTTTTTCCATATTTTCAGCTCATATCATGCTGCAAATGGAGTGAAAATGAGCAGTACTTAAGTTGCAAAAGGACAAGCCTGGAAATAATAAGACAAGACGGGAAGTGACCAGGACAAGTCGGTTACCAGGTGGGTGGAGCCATAATCTGGAACAAGAGTCGGGGTAATATCAAACATGTTTGACACCACGACAAGCTGGGAAAATACAACTGAGCCTTAATGATTATGTAAACATTGCTCCTGACCCTCGGAAAATGCTTAGTTATCAACACGTCCGCCCCACTGGAACACCCAAATAAACTTGTGACCACGGCATCTCACTCCCACATCTCGCTACCAATAAATTATTATCACAAATTTGAGATATTTGATCTTCAAGCACCATTTTAATAAACACTGTTTATGAGGGCTGTGACGGGTGCTGAAAAACGCCATCAAGTACTCGCCCTCTGACAACCGGCCCGAATTCGAGTAACCGCGAGATTTAGTATCTACCATTAGAAGTCTTCTGTAAACAAATAGTCAGTTCCGGAAACGAAACTTTTGAAGAAAAAACGTCTTCTATTTGACCATATATTATAGAATATGGAGTAAATTGTATGTTTTCAAGCGAACATAAAAGCTTTAATTGATATTATGTGACGGAAATGCTGAAATATAGCATATTTTACACAAGCGTTTGATTACGTGGGCGATAATATAATACCTCGCGAGTAACCGAGTTTTTAAAATGGACTCGAGTACAAGCCACGACCGCCTCGTACTCGTTCGCAGCCCTACTGTTTATTATAATATTGTTAAAAACCCCACAGGATTCCATGACCTCCTATATTTTCTATGCATACCTGAATGTTAATGAGCTACATTTGCAGATTTAAGTATGTAGTCTGTTGGTAGAATATTGTTAGGAAACTCTACTGGATTCAATGGCCTAACATATATGTAAATGAGTTGTACAGGTATGAGACTTTAAAATTACGGCGAGGCTTATGTCACGGATCCGTGAATGCAACTTAATAGGCTTGTGTCACAGACCCATATTTTATTGTCACGGATTTTATTGTCATATCTTCATTGAAGCTTCCATTTTACAAAATATTGTTAGAAAACCCCGGGAAATCTGTGACCTCATATCTTCTCATGAATATTAATAAGTTAGTGGTGGTGGACCAGTTCACGCCCGGGTACCAATTCACGCCCACCCCTAAATTTATCCAAAACAATCACATTTAAACAATAAATTACAAATGTAAATGATTCATTTGATGATTATCTATGATGTGGTAAACATCTTCTCCATGAAACATTATAAATCTTCAAGAAAATTGAGGGTGGGCCTGAATTGGTACCCGGGCATGAATTGGTCCACCACCACTAATGCTACTGCCATGATTTCCAAACCCACCAATAAAAACACTCGCATCCGTGAATACTGCCATTTCCGTGACACAATTAAGCCTATTTATTTCCGTTCACGGGTCCGTGACATTAGCCATTCATCTTCAAGCAGCACATCTATTTATATTAAAATATTGTCGTAAAACCCGATGGAATTTCTTGACCTCATATTTTCTATGCAAACGGGAATATTAACCATTTAAAGTACATCATGTGTTTACGTATATGTGTATCGGGTCGTTTAGACACCAGCGCCGGGTCGAAACGGCTCACTGCGCCGCTTCAACACCATGGTTAGTTTACGTGGCCACAATGGGGGTTTCTACATTTTAGAAAGCCGCTTCAACACCATGGTTAGTTTACGTGGCCACAATGGGGGTTTCTACATCTTAGAAAATCTGACAATATTTTACAGTACACACAAACACTTAAGGAAATATGAAGCCACAATGGATTTTCTAATAATATTTTACAAACAAAAGTCTAGCCAACAAGCCTATTTTTCGTCTGCAAATGTTATTAAATTAAGCAACCAATGAAAACAATTGTTACTGAAACCTCACTCAAGACAAATATTTTATTTTTACTGCAACTACTAATGACGTTTTGTAGCAATATTTCACTTGGCACATACAGACTTAAGGAAATATGAGGCCACGATTGGGTTTCTAGCCATATTTTACAAATAAAAGATCTACAGTAGTACTATCAAGTGTTGAAACGGCGCACATGTTGAGTGCGCCAGGTCGAAACAGCGCATGGAGCTGAAACAGCCCGTAACATATGTATCAAACTATCAATTGAAAGTGAGTTAAAAACTGTGGTAGCGAGACAATTGTAACTAGTTGACATCGCTAATTCTACGTCCACCAGTAATCCTACAGAGAAACACAATCACTTCAGTCATGATTTAAGTGACTGTGATCATTCCCACCCGAATAGCCTCTAACATTAACATTGTATAAGGGGTGGAACTCGAAAGAAAAATATTAACCACAACATGAACTGGTCTTCGGCTGGTTGTTACATGGCAAAAAGAAAATCTGTATTTCAACCGAATCGGCTTACAGGAGAGCAACAAAATTAATGGATGAACTATTAAAAATTATTTACGATGAGATAGATAAATAAATTCGGCGCACAGATCACAACCGAACCCACAAGCCTTTGGAAATACTGGACCCAACAACATTTGCCAGGAATTTCTGAGTTTGATAGCCCATGTAAGCCAAATGGAACGACTAAAAATTAAAGTGTATGAGAAAATGTTAAACATACTTTCCAAGTTCTTCTTTTAAATCATAAGAATCGCTAAATTTTCCTGTCGTTAACTGTGACGCCATCTTGAATAGAAATGTCAATGTTGATTTTTGAGGAAGTCTCGTCTTTCCACAATGCGTCACGAGAATTCGTTTAATTGATTGACACCCCTAACGTTAAGATCTTTACAGTAATACTTAATAACAGCACACATTAATTTACATCACTTTAATACCAATATACAGAACTTCATACTACTGTCAAAACAGAGAAACATGATTAATTCACGAAGCACAATTCAGAGAGCAACATAAAAGAGATCAGTATTTCGATCTTACTCTGTCTTTCTACCTCATTAGAATTAGGAAAAAAATGAGTTTAAAAACCCTTAATATAAAATATAACATAAAACTACATATAATAAATATATATATATAACATAATTTAGAAAAGTTTTTTATTACTCATCATCTACAACATTTCTCTGGGATTAAATCCTAAAATTTACTCTTCTATGTTGTGAAATATCACATCACACAAAGCGTTCCCAAAATGTTATTTTAACATAATTACCAGGAAGAAACTAATTAGATATAATCTTACCATAACTAAAGTGATAGTATAGGACAAAAATATGATATATCTTCCGTTAACTATGGGATCCACTAATTAAACACTTTTAATTAGGTTATAAACAAATAAACTTTTCTCTGTTTCAAAAATGAAATATACTATGTCCTTTAAGATTGTTACATTATTTTGTGTGCATGCCTGTTGTTGAATTTTGTGTAATTTTGTCTTACAGAAACCATGTAACCTTGAATGTAAGTCTTATTATTTTTTTAAATGGTCAAAATGAAAGGTATAAGCATTACAACATATAACTCTTGAAGTTTAAATAACCACTTTAAACCCCAAATCTATTCCATTGGTCTACGCAACAGAAGTGTGACATCATTTTACTGCAGCAAACATACTCGGGTTCATACAACATATCCAGGCAGCTCCAAATAACTTTAAACCTCCTAGCAGACTCGGGCTCAGTTAAATCAGGCCTCATACTAGCAGTCGTTTTGGATATTTTGCCTCTGGCAGTTTGTACAGTGACATACAGTCTGGTTTCAGGATACCAGCCAACACTATCTCGGACATTGTTAGAGACATGTATCAGAACATGGTTGTTAAATTTTTTTGATGCATTCATCAAAAGCCCACAGACCCAGGCTGAATGATTGGCAGTACCAGATGACTTTCAGAGAAAATGGAAGTCTTACCACACCCTGGGTGTTTTGATGGTAAATATCTTCCCATCATAAAGACATCTAATACAGGTCAGAATTCTATAATTATAAAAAGTTCAACTCATAATATTGGAAATTGTGAATACCAATTCACATATGCTTGGATATATGAACCAATGGAGCAGCAGTTGATACTCAAATATTGAACAATACTCACACTAAGTTTGCGCTCTCTGTACTGTGTACTGGTAGATTGCTTAGGCTGAATTGGTTAGCATAATTAGATAGTTGGATAGCTTGCATTAACCGTCTTTGAGGAAATACCCAAAACATTACTTGAGAATGTGTCCCTGATGTAAACAAACAGCATGGAATAGATGATAAGGTGCTAGAAAATCGGAAATTTTTCTAATTACTAGATAATTTGCAAATAACATATATTTTTATATTTCAGCATAAATACAGGTAAAATGCTTTAATTTGATAATTTTTAGGTATTCACTCAAAACATTAACAAGTCTAATCATGTAAATTCCAATATAATGTGATAAGAAACCAGTTAACCCATTAAACAAAATTGGCATTGACTAATGCTTTGACAAAACTTCCAATGAAGCAATTTGGATATATAAACCTAGCCATACAGGAGAGAATATTTAACTTCAGACTACCAAGAGCCATGTATGTGGTGAAGAATGGGATGATGTCCAAGAGGTTCAGAGTTCTTACTACTACACAGTAACAAAGCCTTGAGGTGGTAGTTTTGATATCCAGTGTCTGTTATGTCTTGCACAGTATTATCCAGGTCAGATATCCTATAATCCAGATATTACTATGCATTTACTACAACTTAATCCCCGGAGAGTGGAGAAATGGCTTTATGAAATGCAAGACATTAGACAAAACATAGAGGAAATGCTTCCAAAAATAAAGCGTAAGGTGTGAGAGTTACTTAAACTCTATTGTAATATTATAGTTGCAGTTGTATGGCAGGACAAAATGATATAGACTGTGAGACTTTGACACTGTTCAGGCTGTATTTTGACATTGTACAAATTTTTTATTGTACACGGTAGTTGGACATTTGGAATGTTACTTCGCTTTGGAATGCTACTTCACTTGACAGTGTTTCAAAACTCTGAAACTCATACATCAGTACCTTACCAATGGCAAGCCAAGATACTTTGCTCCATATTTGTCTTTATATATACATCTGCTGTTAAAACAAGACGTAGTAATCCTGAAAAGATGTTTCTCAAAGTTCTCTTGTACAGCTCTTCAGTTCATCAATCTAAAGTTCATTTGTTTCTCATATACTGCTCCAAAACTTTGAAATGATTTGCCAATGGAAATTTGAACTGTTCCTACACTATCATGTTTCAAAAGGCGACTTAAAACTTATCTGTTTCAGAAGTCTTTTCCTCCAAACACCGATAGTCCCCTTGTGACGACCTTATTATGTCTTATGACTTATAATTTATGCATTATGATTTGGATGGTGTGCCTTAAAATCCGCAAGATTAAGCACTTGGATACTTGATATTTGATACTATTTCTGTAATTACACATGTTCTTCTGATTTATATCTTTTCTGTGAACAAGAACGCTATGCCAGTAATTAGGACTTTTGCTTTAAAATTTTTACCTTATAGCATTTAAAGACAGGTAGGGTATTTAACCCATGGCATCTGGCTGGGTGTGTGGTGGTGGGAAAAAATCGTGGCTGGATTGTTTCTAAATAACTACTAGGCTTAGGAAGCTGATACTACTTAGGAACATTAATAAGTTGGGGGTGTAGGTGAGCAATGTCATGGCATGAATTTCATTTGACTGTTGACCTTGCTGAGTGGCCTTGGCATTAAAAATCTTATGTTGTAAGATGTTGATACTTTTTTTTATTAATATGTTTATTGGATATATATACCCCATTACAATACAAGTAGTCAGATTACAAGACATAATACATTACTTGAAGTGCCAAGACAAAAACACACAAACAGACGGCTACAAGAACTAACATGTTTAATATATTTATTTATTTATTTATTTGGGGTTTTACGTCGCTTTCAACACTGTACAGGTCATATCACGACGGGTAGTTGGAAGGACAGAGGAAACCAGTACATACACTTCGTTAGGGTTCTGTACTGTGAACTGCAGACCAACAGCAAGCAACTACCAGCTTTCCCACTTCAGGCCGTGCCAGGAACCGAACCCCGGACTCAGAGTCGGGAGGCAAGAGTATTACCACTCTGCCACCGTGGCCCCCAACATGTTTAATATAAGACAAAAAGTACACATTATCACATTATAAGTACTCCCGTAAACTCTATAAACTTTTGACTTTAATACATTATAACTACCAAAGATGCAACATTAAGGTGATATTAATAACATTATGATGTTCTTGTTGTACAAAAAAAAGGTTTTCAGCTTAAATGAAAATTATGGGGACCAGTTTATGTTTTCTATCCTATCTAATAAATTTTTATCATTATCGGCAACAGACTTTTGTAAAATTATTTTATAATGCTTAATTCTTGACTTTGCAATACTTAAAAACTCCACAAAATTGGTATTTTTTCTGTCTGTTCTGCAAAAATTTAAGTAACGTTTTCCAAAGAGGATGAAGATATTCAAAAATTTATAAAAGGATGTTTTAAGCTGATTTATTCCTATGCCAAAGATGACTTCACAAATGGTGAACTGTATTCTATCTGGCATATTATTTTGTTTGTTAAGCAAAACCTTTATTTCCTCTCAAAATTTCTTAGAAGGTGGACACAGAAATAAGTGATGCTCTATGGTGTCTATCGCTATGAGACAACTATCACAATATGGTTCTGATTTAATTTTCCATTTGTATAAATTAAAATTACAGTTTATTAATCTATTTAGTATTTTATATTGAAATGTTTACAAATAAGTTTCCAGTGTTATGTGATGCGTTGCTGAGAAAATTAATTTCCATGACACACATTCTAAAAGAGGAAATAGGTCTGTCCAGGTATTCACTGCAGTTGGTTCTTTTATTTCATTTTTGAGTAGCTCCAAATATAATTGTTGTTTACTCACTGCAGCTATACTAAGGAGGTGTCCCTTTCGACTTATATATATTTCACTTTGCATATTCATACTTGGTGGTGAACCTTTTAGTTTTTGCTTCCAAAATTTTGGTATAGAGGTTATTAAAGTTTTATACATGTGTATATTTAATTTTCAGTCAAATTTATGCTTTAATTGTTGGAATGTTTGAATATGACCATTATTATCTAACAAACTTTTTAATCTTATATCATCAGATAATATCGTACTAATTTTAAACAATTTATGGTCCAATGGTTTACCATTGCAAGTGATATATTTATTATCAAAAATGTATTCATTCATTATTTCTTCAATACTCGATGGGGGTCTGCATTTAATTTTTTGCCAACATTTCAATACTTGTCAATGAAATTCTGTTTTGCATTGTTCAGTATAATAAGCTGTCGTTTTATGATTTATTAGGTGTTTTTCTATGTTTAACAGGTACCAAGTTAGCTTAGTCCATTTCATATTATCACTTTTTAGTATTCTTTTAAGAAGTCTAATTTTGGCGCTTTCATGCACTGAAAAAACATCAGTCATTTTCAATCCACCTTCACAATAGTTTGCAATTATCATTTCACGTTTTATTTTTGGTGTTTTATTGTCCCACAAAAACTGAAAAGTATTTTATCTAATTTTTCAAGTATTTTTTTGGACAAAAGGTTAAACTCAATGTTGAAGATGTTGATACTTCATATAGTGAAATTGTTGTAGGTGTGCAACATAATGTGAATATGTCTGATATTTGATCTTACCATAGTGACCTCGACCTGTGTCCAGGCTATATCGCAGAAAATGTTAGACGCTGAAAGTTGATACTTGATAGGGCCACTGGTTGGAACTATAGGTATATAATCTCATGGGTTAACTTTAATTTGATCTTGATTTTGCCATAGTGACCTTGACCTACTAAAACTTGGAAAGCTACATTTTTGAAGCCATAAGGCATAAGAAGTTGAAACTTGGTGGTACCATTAATTGAAGAGTATAGGTGAGCAGTCATGGGAAGACCTTAGTGTGACCTTTGACCTTGACACTACCAGAATGTTTTATAATGCAATATTTGTAACTTATTTCTACCATCATGAATATACATGGATTATGGGACTGATTATCCTTGAAACTTTTACTAATAGTACAATCTCCCTTGACATATTGCTATACTTCAATTAAGAAACTTTACAGATCAATAAATTTTATTTACTAATAAATCATTATTGCTTTTGATTGTCTCATTTTAATACTTTGTCTTTAGATACATATTTGAATTTTTGATTCGCTAGTTTAACACTGGTAAACTGCGAGATCCTCAGTGGCCTGGTTCTTAGGAAATTTGGCATCTAATCATAGGCTGTAACCTCTGGGTTGGACCCCTACAAGTGGCTTAAATGTAGCTTTTATAAGCTACAAGCTTACCATGTGGGACTGAATGCTAACTCGGGAGGTCGCAGGACTCCAGCCAACGACCAAGAAAAATGGACGTTTGGATTTGGCCGAGTCCGTGGTTTAGTATGTAGCATAGCAGTGTTGTTTGGTAGTTCGTCCTTCTTCTCTCGTGGTAAATTTAGCCCATACCCCCTCAGCTAAAATACAGAGGGGAGGCAGGGTGGGACTTTCCTCAGACCCACATATTAAGCTTGTAGCTTATAAAAGCTACATTTAAATAATTAAAATTTTCAATTTTATTGGGCTACAATAGCTTACCATGTGGGACTGAATGCTGAATTCAACTGCCTGGTAGCGGGATTACAGCTGAGACTGGAAGAATGTCCATTTTTCTTGAATTTAGAGTTATTACCAAATGATCAGACTTAGTCCCAGTTACAGAGTCCCAGTTCTAAAGTCGGGTCTGCAAGTAGCCAAAATCCGAAATTTAATGAATGACAGTACGGGTACTGTCTGGATGTTTTGGGAGAAGAGAGTGCAGCCGTGCTCACTCAAGGTAGTAGCCCCTAAGAGCAACACTGCTATAATAATACAGCCTCAGGCTTGAATCTCATCAATTTTTCCACCCTAAATATGAGATTATGGTACACTGGTAAACACTAAATACATTATACAGTTAAAAATATAAGATACCTTACCATAAACATCTGGAGAGGTAACCAATACCTGGTCCCTGGGATGGACTTCTGAAGACTTGGCTGCAGCGGGTGTGCCCCCTCTTCTTTTCTTCCCGAAGAAGAGTATGCTGAGGGGAAGGGTCTATAGGACTTGTTGTGTCGCTACTTCTGGTCCCATATACATATTGTTGTTGTTGTCTGACCAAGTAAGGTCTTTTAGGTAAAAAAGAGTGTGAGCTTTCCAGTGACACGCTTGCATGATTTGGTCCACTGAGACCCCACCGTAAAAGGCCTTAGACATTGTGAAGGACCTAATGTCATGCTTTGACTTGGACCAGGTCAAAGACTGTTGATCTGCTTGTTTATAACAAAGTAGTTTGTTTAGATAGGAAGGGAGTGTAGCGGGTTTGATGTCTGTGGTATGTCCTTTCTTAAAGGAGATGAAAAGAAGGGATCAAGACCCTCTTAGGTCTTTGGTTCGATCCAAATTGTACCTCAGGGCCCGTACCAGACATAAGGTCCTGTCTTCCCTGAATTATCTATCTACAATGGTAGTTAGAGCAGGAATAATCACCGGAGACACACTGGAGAACCTTCCCTGGTTAGTTGGTTTTTGGCTATGAAATCTGAAGAGGGGAACAAGGCAACCTTTCCCCATTGGTCTAGATTAAATACTTTGTTTGCAACCCAGGCATGGATTTCGCTGTGGCGCTTTTCGGAGGCCAAGGCTAGCACGAAAGCAGTTTTGAGAGTAAGATGTTTGAGGTCTGTGTCTTTCATAGGCTCAAAGGGTGCTTTTGTGAGCTCATTGAGAACAACAGAAAGGTTCCATTTAGGAAGATTCCTGAAACTTTTGGGACGATCCCTGTGAAACTGGAGAGTAACCTGTTAAGGTCTGAACTCTGAGAGATATGGAGCCCCGTTGGGCCCAGGGTGTCAATAATGGCTGTCCTATAACCATCAAAGGTCAAAGGACGCCTGTTTAGATCTTGGTACAGGTACATAAAGATGTCCGAGACTTGCTTTACAGAGGGAGTGGAGAAATCCGCCGAATTTCTCTGCACCATTTCTCAAATAGGGCCCACTTTGACCTGTAGATGGTCCTTGTTGACAATCTCTGAGGGGCAGCAATTCTCTGCCACCTCCACAGCAAAGCCTTGTTTTAGAGCTGTCCACTCCGAAACACCAAGGGTGGAGGTTGAGATGCTGTGGATTGCTGTGGAACACATAATAGTAGTGAATGCTCAGTTAGTTGACGGTCTTCCCCCGGGCTTTGTGAGATTTCTGTTAGATTTAGATGGGAAATCTACCACTAGGAGACACGGGTTCGAAATGGAAGGCACCCTAACCACCAAAGGGTGTAATAATGAAGCTCCAACTAGAAATCTTATCTGCTATAAGACAAAAAAGAAAATAGAAAAAGAAAAGATAAAGGGAATAGTATATATTTCTGGATAATGAAGACTCACATTCACAGGTTCTAACTTGAAACCTAATCCCCCTGAGAAATGTACATACACATGTATGTATAGTTACAGCATTACAGAAAATCAAAGGGTGGTTTTACATATTTGTGGTTAATAAGCTCTCACAGACATGGGTTCTAACTTGAAATTTAATCCTCATGACAAATGTACGCATGTATGTATATAGCATTACTGGAAATGAGTTGACACAGGTCTATATAAATGTTCTAAGAATATGGAAAACATGAACCATGTAAATGTCAAAACAGAGCCACAAGTCAAGTTTGCCAGGAACGTAATCATAGGTAAATGGATATTATTTGAGAGGATTATCAGGATTATCAAATCCTTGGTCAGTCTTTGTGTTGTTACAATTGAATGGTTATATTACCAACAGTCCAATGTAAGAATCTCACACTCTGTATTTACACATCCCTTAAGTACAACAAAAACACCCCTAAGGCATATGCAGAACCTCAAGACTTTTTATAAACACACTACATGACTAGGGAGGTTGTATGCGGTGACCTGACACAACCCAGACCGTATAAATATTATTTAAAATCAATCTGAATGTATATGAACAAAGCAAGATGATATAACTTTTCGCCTAATATTTTGGGAAAAAAACAGGATCAAGCGTCGATGAATCATCAAATCGCAAACTAGGTCAACACGTGACTTTACAGCAGGTTCTGATATATAAACCATTTCAGGAAAAAGAGGGATCAAGTGTCCGCGAATTATCAAATCCCAAAGTAGGTCAAACCAAAAGTACTCGCATATATAAGAAAATTAGAGGAAAAAGTGGATCCAAAGCTGACAAATCATCAATTCTTATCAAACTGTCACGTGATGCATACATCAAATGTGGTATATAAGGGACACCATACACGAAGAAATAAGTCCAATCTCGAACTGTGACAAGCCACAACAGATAACACATGAAGATATAATCCCAGATCACAATGATAGTTATACAATTGGAAACGCTGGTACCCAAGAATCAAACTCACAATCCTGACATATGCTATACTCAGATCATTTCCAGAATTGACATAAATAATTTTGGTAGAGTATATGTATGTGTTATATATACAGGGTGTTATGCTTTGCAATACCCTTTCTCATCAACTAAGATTTTTGGAATTTTCTTGAAGAAGTTATACAAGGATCTAAGTAAGTAGTTAAAACCACAACTGTAGATATGGTGTTTAAATGTTCATATTGTGGATGGGACATGCTGAATAAATCCAACCAAATACACCATGAAGCAATCTGTGTACAGTCACACAGAAGGATGTTGGAGCAATGTAAAGTTTGCTCTCAAAAATTTAACTCCTTACAAGAATTGCAGTTTCACCTTAAGAAATGTGGGAAATTCATCTGTTTTCAATGCAATCTACCTTTTTAACCTCAGGAAGTCTGAATGCTCGCATTGAAGTAGTTCACAGGAAAGAAGGGCAATCTACCCTAATTAAGTTATACAAATGTTCAATATGCAGTCATATTTGTAAAGACAGATCTGAGTTATATAGTCATAGAATGAATCAGCATGGAGGCAATGACAATGATGATGTAGATGACATACCCCAATATATTTTTGAAGAGCAGAATGAAAATATTAGAGAAGTGTACATAACCAACAGAAACCATATACTGGCTGAACACGAAGGTGGAGATATAAGGGCAACATATAATTTTCCAGTTAATAATTTAAACGACGGCTATAGAGAAATCAGAAGACAAATTAACCTGATATATGACGATCAGACAACAGTATTTCGAATAAACTTTGGTTGTGGTATGATTTTATTCAATAATCAAATGGGGGAGTATAGGTATTATATTCCTTATTATAATAGTAGGATATTGACCTATCCCTATACAATATCTAACAGAAATAGTATCAGATTGTTAATGAACAAAATAACCAGGATTGATATCATAGAACAAGCCAGAGCTATCAGACCATCAACAGCCTGGACATTAGCATTCATAACCAATATACAGTACAATATATTTCTGGCAGATTTTCCTTTAGGACAAGCCATAGAACTACCCACATATATCAAAAACCATAAATATTTAAGAAACTTTATCTATGATAAGAACAGGAAAGAACCATACCAAGATAACCTATGTTTCTTCAGATGTTTGAAGATTCATGTTAATAACCAGAACAAGAACATTAAAGACTATTTAAAAATATGGTTAAATTTTACTAACGTCCAAATCCCAACAGAGTTTCCAGGTGTACTAACTGAAGATGTTATCGATCTAGAGAAATGTTTTGAAGTTAAGATTATTCTCTATTCCCTGAATGCTAAAGGCACAGTCAGTCATATTTACGAGACTATGTCTGAATATCAATCAAAAATGTATTTGAATGTGTTCCAAAATCATTTTAGTTATATTACAAATTTTGATCAATTTGTTAAAAAGTTTCAATGTGATAAATGTGGAAAAATATTTAAAAGACTGTGGAATATGAAGACACATTACAAGATATGTTACGACAGAACCAAATACATATTTCCAGGAGGATTTTATAAATCTAAAGCAACAATATTCGAAAGATTAGAGTCTATAGGTATACCTAATAACTTGAGGTATTATCCCTAATTTTTGGTTTGGGATATGGAAGCTATGTTGAGGAAAACTCTAGATGATAACCAGACAAATACAAAACAACTACAATGGATATCTAAGCATATCCCAGTTAGTGTAAGTATTGCATCTAATATACCTCAACACGAAGAAGCAGTATGCATTGTTGAAGTCTCACCAAACCTATTGGTATCTAAAATGATGAATAAAATTCAAGAAACTAGCAGATATTGTTATCAAATAATGAAGGAAAGATACGATTTTGTCTATCATAAGTTGGAAGTCTTGAAGGAACAATATTCTAATGAATCAGATGAATCAGAATACGAATCTGAAGAATCTGACTCTAATCCGAAAATGAGGTCCCATTTTGCTAATATTGTATCCACTATGATTAAAGAATTTGACAAATACCTATCTCAAGTGCCTGTTATCGGTTTTAACTCTGGCAAGTATGATCTGAATTTGGTTAAAAGACAAATAATGCTATATATCACCAGTCACTATCAAGAAAATGAAATATTTACTATCAAGAAGAATAACTCGTATCTCACAATCGCAGTTACTGACATGAAATTTTTAGATATCTCGAATTATCTTGCAGTTGGATGTTCTTATAGCAAATTTTTGAAAACATATGGATGTGAAACACCAAAAGGAATCTTTCCATACGAATGGTTTGATTCTGAGGAGAAATTATTGCAAAATCATTTGCCTAAACCCGAAGAATTCTATTCAAGACTTACCAACGATAACCCAATTAAGACTGAGTCTGACTACCAGGCTCTGGTTACTATATGGAGAGACGAACATATGGAAACATTCAAAGACTATCTTATTTATTATAATAACCTAGATACAGCCCCATTTGCCATAGCTCTGCAAAATTTTATAGATATATATAAGAATGAGGGAATTGATATTTTTAAGGACTATATAACACTACCAGGAGTTGCTAGACGAGTGCTTTACGAATCTTCTAGAAGTAATTTTTCTCTAATTAACCACAACAACAGAGACCTGTATTATGTAATTAAGAAGAACATTATTGGGGGTCCTAGCATTATTTCTAATAGGTATCATGAAAAAGGTACCACAAATATAAGAAATATTCCAGGTAACACCTGTCAAGCTGTAGTCGGATATGATTGTAGTGAGTTGTACTCTTATGCCTTGAAACAAAAAATGCCAACTAGGGTATTTGTTAGGAGATATCAGCATAATAATTTCAGACCAGAGGTATCAGAAAGGTATATAGACTCATATGTCTGGTTAGACTTCTTGATGAAGAGTAATAAGATCAAGATACTCCATAAACTAAATAATCAGAAAGAAATAAGAATTGGTAATTATCTCGTAGATGGTTTTTGTGCTAAAACTAAGACAGTCTACGAATTCAATGGATGTTATTATCATCACTGTAAATTTAATTGTCATATTGTAAAGAAAATAGCATCAACCAGCTGGTTAAAGAAATTAAAGCAGGTTCAACAGAAAGATGAAAGGAAAAAGCAATTTCTCATATCTCAGGGTTATATGTATGTAAGTATACAGGAATGCGAATTTCTATCCAAAATTAAACCCCATTGCAACAAATATTATGATAAGTATCTACCAGCTTACTACAGAAAGAACAAGATGCACTCAGAGAGAGCAAAACGCTCGACTCCATGTGACCAGTCTCTCAAGTGACAGAAAGTATTGTAAGGAAGACAATAAAATAAAACCAGACATGTAAATTAATCTTCATAGAAATATCAAGTAGAAAGCCAAAGTCATTAAAAATACATTGAAATGGGACCTCTGAAAATTCATGATTTTTTTTTGTATCCAAAAGAAGATCCAGATCCTTCTTTTAGTAAGTTCTTCCTTTGGCCAGGTCCTATCCACCAATTTTTAATAAAGATCTGTTCATTACTTCTGGAATAATCTAAACACACACACACAAAAATCAGACAAAGAGACAAACAATTAGCAAACAAAAACATAAACTGCAACTGCTGGTGGAGGTAAAAATATTGCTTAAAGATCACTTCTTGGTGAAAATCATGCATGGTAATTTTTTGTCAAGGAATTGAAAGAAAAAAAACAGAAAATAAAAACAGAAATAATAATTAATAAAATGATGAACATACCACCTCCCTCTCTATTATCTTTATGTAAATTTCAAGACATAAAATGAGAAGAAATATTTTTACTTAAAAACAGCAAGTATCACAACCTAGGTTTGTGACCTCACAATGACAATTGTATTGTGACATCACTGAGTAATGACATCATCAAGAGCAAAGTATTGATTTTTATGTATGGGATGAAGAGAAGCAGTTTCACTGTGTATTTTCAATTAGAAATAAGAAAAACTCTCTCCTGACTTTAATTTTCAAACAAATTACACCAAATTTGGAAGAATCTGTCTGTACCCCATGAAATACCTCCCCACCAAATTTGAGATTGATTGATGTTATAGTTTTTGAGTTATAAGGGCACAATGGTGCACAGACAGACTGACAGACAGACAGACAGACAGAAACAAACTGATTACAATAACCCTCTCCTATCGTCGAGCGTTAACAAAGGCAAGTTGTCTGCTAGTAAGATATTGAGAGATGTGCAATCTAACAAATTATTTGGTGCTGTACAGGTAGATATTGAGGTGAGGCAGTCACATCAAGCTCACTATAAGGAGTTTCCACCATTCTTTTGCACATGTAATGTTAAAATGGAGGAAATAGGTGCGCATATGCTTCAGTATTGTAAAGACAATGATATAAGTTTTGATCATAAAAGGCTTTTGATTAGTGGACTTAAAGTAAAAAATATTTATTAGTCACCCCTCTACTAAGATGGTATCTTGCTAATCACTGTGAGGTCACTAGAATCTACCAGGTTGTAGAATTTCAACCATCTACATCCTTCAAGTCTTTCATAGACACAGTAACCATGCACAGAATTTGTGGAGATCAGAACCCTGATATGGCCATCATTGGTGACACCTATAAACTGTTAAGCAACTCCAGTTATGGATCTGTTCTCATGGATCGTACCAAGCATACTAACACATGATATATGAACAATAAAATTAAAATAACCAAGATCATTAACTCACCAACCTTTAAATCTCTAGATAACCTAGGTCAGGATCTGTTCGAGGTGGAAACATATAAAAATTCAATACCATTAGACAACCCCATTCAGATTGGATTTTTTATTCTACAATACGCCAAATTAAGGATGCTAGAATTTTATTATGACTGTCTGAAGACTTATTTCATAGATAACAGCTTCGAGATAACAGAAACCGACACAGACATCATCTATATCGCAATAAATGCTCCTACTATAGACCAATGTATAAGGGAGGAATATAAGGATAGATATAAATCGGAAATATTCGAATCTTGTAGTGATACCAAGTCACCCATATGGTTTCCAAGGAGGTGTTGTCAGCGCCACCTGGCTCTAGACGGGCGCCATTTAGGAACATTTAAATTTGAATGGGGGGATAAGATGTTGTCTTTATGTTCTAAGTCTTACATAATAGAGGATGCTAATGGTAAACAAAAAATCTCATGTAAGGGAATCTCTAAAAGAAACCTTGTAGATCCGATGAAGAAATTTGAGGAATGTCTGAAATCTAAGAAAGTAAATTTTTCAACTAATGTGGGGTTCAGAGTTAGGGAATCAGATATTTTTACATATTTGCAGAATAAAATTGGTTTTAACTATTTCTATTGCAAGAGAAAGGTATTGATGGATGGAGTTTCCACAGAACCCCTTGATCTTGTATTAACACCTTGGGAGAAAGAGGTTCTTTCAGTCGATAAACCACAAAACCCAATGTCAAATCTTTTTACATGTCAGATTCAAATGGAAGAGAGATCCTTCCACTCATGAGAACAGATGTTCCATTATCTAGTTGCAGCAGCATATAATCAGGACAATCTCTGTGATAAAATTATGAACAATACTGACCCCTTTGAGTTGCAATCCCTTGTGAATTCAATCCAAGAATTTAATCCATCCCACAATATGATGGAAAGTATCATGAGGTTAGTTATAACCATGAAATTTCAACAGGTCAAAGAATTTAAAGAGGAACTCATCAGTCATTGTGGAAAGCACATAGCATACAAACAAATAAATTTTGATAAGCTTCAGGAAACATTCTGGGGTGTGACCGTACCAAGGAAACTGGTAACTGTATTAGATATAAAAAATATTTCTGGCAATAACTTAATGGGAGTTATACTCCTGGACTGCATGACATCAATGTAAGATCCTGATGATAGTAACACACAAGTATTGCAGGAAAAATAATTTATTTCTGAATATCAATATGTATAGTACAAGCTTCAGTACAGCATAACACAAACAGTCAAAAAAATTACGTCTTTTGAAACCTATCTACGAAAAATCTACTTACTAATATTTCATTATCTACAAGATTATCACTAAAACGATTAAGTATATTCCTGAAATTGATGCCTTTACAACTGTAATAACTGTAATAAAGACAAAACAACCCACAAGTGTAAGTATTATAGGACTGTAACCTCTTATTATTGTACATATACGTCATATCCTGTGATACTAATAAATTATGTACCTCAACCTTTGGTTGTTTTCCCACTGAATCAAAATATTCTACAATAGCATCACTTGTATAATGTATAACAACCCAATGGCTTCCCTTCTGGTTGGAGGCATCTTGATTAACAATGATTACAGATCTAATCGGAAGATTCTTTGGAATTAAATCTATGGGATAAACCCCTCGAAACCTCTCTCTTATCCATTTATCCTGAACCATGTAGGTAGACAAAGTCTGGCTATCCATTTAAAAAAGAAAATAATAATAAATTCGAGGTCACGTGACTGTAATCAGCTGTTGAGCACAATTGCCTTCCTTTACGTTCGAATTTTAGGTGCTTTCCCAGAAGCTCGGAATTTTGAAACAGTTTTTCCTTGACGTTCGAAATTCTGGCTGATGCTGATCAGATTTTGAACACAACTGTTTTCCTTTACGTTCAAATTTTGGGTGCTTTCTCAGAAGCTCGGAATTTTGAAAGGGTCTTTCCTTGACGTTCGAAATTCTGGTATATAATCAACCTTCACCGCTCTAGTTTCTTTAGTCATGATTTTACCCCTCAAAAAACTTTGAATGTCAAATAGGTACAGACAATATCCATTAGGGTATTCACTTAAACCAATAATTATCCCTTTCCTCTTATTCAGATCACTATCTAATAAACTCAAATAAGATGAGACATAATCATTTTCTTCATAATTAGGTTTATATGGTCTGTTAGGAACAGGTTGGCCATCAACAGTAACCTCTAAGTAATTAGCATCCATATGTTTAAAGTTAAATGGGTTCTTACCGAAGTCTCCAGAGTAGGCACTATTAGATACCATACCTATAATCATTTTACTTGGTACCTTCCCATGAAATATGTTATCTGTCATAAAAGTTAGAGACCCCTGAGCCACACTGAAACTTTTTATGTCGCTTCTCCAAAATGGGTACAATGCAGGTGTTAATTTTAAAGATTCATTATGTGCTATTATAAGGCTTGGATTTAAACTTACATGACACACTTTCAGGATAGCAGATCTTATTTGCAATTTATAAACTTTAGAACCATGTCTCATCAGTCTGAATTCGTTAGATGCTTGAAAAAGTTTGAGGTTAACGGACACCCCATTTAAAACAGCTCTGTTTTGTCCAGTAGCAAAGTCCAAGTATAAACATCCCTCCAGTGTTGCAGTTCCACCGTCTTTTGTAGGTCTAGCCCTCTCTGCAAATGCAGGGTTGTTACCTAGGTAAGTAACCTCTTCAAATCTCTCTGCTTGATCTTTGTGAAATAACGCAGCCTCTGCTTGTGATTCTATCATGTCAGAACTAGAATTTAAAAGTAGATCTATCATGGCTTTATATGGATAATTAACTCCAACATCTGGTGAAACTATCTTCTGGTTTAAAGATAGATCAATCTGGCGAAATATTGAATATAGGGTCAGGTTAACTGGTCCAACCTGATCACTGTCAGCAGTGGGTACTCCAGATACTCTGTCGTCCACAATTGGTGTTCTATCTGCATGGGTTATTGCATAACTAACCTGTAACTTAGTTTTAGCCAAATTCACATAATCTACAGACGTTCCAGGAATGTTGAATTCTATCACCCCACCACCTGATATTGCTGCTATTGGGTTGAATTCGACCCAATACTGTCTCTGGATGGAATTGTCAATGGGAGGTGGAATGAATAGCGACAGAGATGTTTGTACTACATCCATAATGAACCGTAACTTTTTGATGCACTTTTTCTAACCTTTCCTTTTTTATTATTTTTACTGGATTTATTTTTTTTCTTCTGGGTAGACCTTGGTTTTTTATCCTTTTTTACAACCACTTTTTTTTACCCCTGGTTGTCTTTTTCTTCCCACTCTTACCTCCAGTCTGATTGTAATCTAATTTTTAAATCCTATTTATAGTTTTTTGGTTTTTAACCTCACTTTTGGCTTGGTCAACAGCAGCCTGTGTTGGATTGACAATCGAAATATCTCTGTTCTGATTTGTGTTTTTGTTATCACCGTTTATGTTACTTACTGAGTACGTAGAAATCTTTCCTGTATCCCGCCATCTCCTGACTACACCTTTTACAAAAATCTAAATAAGTATCCATTTCTTTAACCTTGCATGAAGAGTCAACTGTATGTCATGAGTTAATCTACTGGCATAGGTCATGTCACTCTCTCTTATATATATGCGTATCCGAGTAAATGCTTTCTGTTTTATTGGTAAATAATACCTGTTTGTAAAATAATATGATGTAAACAAGGTTGAAGGATAGATCAGTCGAATAACTGGCTCAGTCGAATTAAGAACATAGGACTGGTCGCATATGTCGCTGAATACATAGACAGAATCTGTTAAAGTGGTATTGAGATTGATGTCGCATAAAGCAATTTCCCATGAACCTTTTAGATTAAATGTCTCATTTAATTCAACTGTAAAGTTATAGGGTTTGTTTTCTTTATGCTTAGGAAGAAATAAAGATCTGAATCCACCATTGGTTTGCACCAACTACTAGACCTGAGTGTCACTGTAGCAAGTAACCATGTGATCTGTTTTAACCCATCTCTGCTGGTTTATATACTCTAATTTCGAACGTCAAGGAGAGACCAGAGTAAAATTCCGAGCTTCTGGGAAAGCACTTAAATTTCGAGCGTAAGGGTAAACCCAACATACTATTTGCAGTCACGTGGTCTAATTTTTTTTTTTTAAATCAGCTGATTGAGTAGATGTGCAAAGATACGACCTCAATTTATATCCCGTAGGTCTGATTCTGGAATCCAGGAGTTAAATTTGACCGGCCATCCCTTCCATTTAACTAAAACCTCAGGAACACCATGTCTCTTACGCCTTTTCAGTATCTCCTCTATTTTATAACAATATTTGAGTCCATGTATGCTAACTGTAACTCTGGTTCATAAAAATGGGATTCTATCACTTCATTGTTATAGTCTTTGAGTTTACACATAGGTATATTTTGATTCCTCTTTCTGTCTACCACAGTAAAAATTTCTCCTGACCACTTTTTCGGAATATTCCCTGTCAAATTGTTTCTTATGGTAACTAATTTTTACCTTATCCCCAAGCTTGAATTTGTATTGAAGTCTGCAGGTTTAATTTTGTTTGTTTTTGAGTTTAGCTTTGGAGCATATTGGTTTTTCCACACCTGATAGTTATTTTTCTGGTTTGCTTCCTGAGGGGTCATTTTGATACTCCTGTGATAAGATTGATTGTAACTGTAGGTAAGATCTGTCAAAATTTCGATCCATCTGAACGTTTCCTTACTGGTGAAATATTTAAAAAATTTTAATTTGATGGTTTTTATAACTCTTTCAGCATCATTAGCCTTGGTTTCATAATATGTAAAAATATGATTAACCCTATTGTCTTTGAGAAATTTTTTAACTTGGTTATTTTTGTATTCACTACCTTGATCAGTCCTGAGATTCTTTGGTTTATCTGTGGTATTTTGGAACAAATCGTTCATTACATATACAGTAGAACCTCTATTATCCAACCATCTTGGGAGAGTAACAATTAGGTCGGATAATAGAACGGCCGGATAATAGAAAGCCTAAATTAACAGGTTTAAATGGAGTTGGGAGAGTGAATTGGAGGTCGGATAATTGAAAATTCGGATAATAGAGGGTTGGATAATAGAGTTTGTACTGTACCAGTTCCTTTCCTGTAAGGGTTTTGATTGGAGCTGTGTAGAGGAATCTGGAAAATATATCTATAAAAACAACAAAATGGCTGTAACCATTATTATGCTTCCTATAGCTGGTCATATTTGCAGTGTCACTGTCCCATTGATAGTTTACTGAGAATGATATCACTCGAGGTCTTTGGAATCTCCTTCTGGCAGAATGATGAGAGGTGTAAGGTTCTTGTCTGCTCAACCATATCTTAAGCTTCCTCGGTTTGATAGAATTCATACCCTTCATCTTTAAAAATTTATAAATTTTTTGCATTCCACTGAATGCAACAGGGCTCCGTGGGTTGTAATAAGCATCAGTTAAAAATTGATCCTCTTCATCTGATATTTTTGTTCCAGAATTTGATCCATTCTGGTCTACGTCTGATCCCCTTTCCTGTTGCTCCATTTCCAACCTGCTTGCTGTCTCTGTCATTTGTGTCTCCAGGACTATTAGGAATCTGGGAATGAGAATTCACATCAGCAGAGTTTATATATTGCTCTGGAAGACCTGGTGGTGGAGGTAGTTCTCTATTTTCACTTTCTTCTGGTTTAATTAACGCCTTCATCTGACGAGTATTATTATTAGCTTTAAAACTGTCATCTGATAGATTATCTACAATTTTATTTTCAGTGGTACCTTTGCTCTTTGGTGGATTGGAGTCTTTATTGTCTTGCATCTCTTTAAACTTATCATATTGATCTTTGGGTATTAATATAAACTTATTCATTGTAAAATCTCTTTGATAAACCGTTGAAGAAGTATCAGTAGTTCACCTATCAGGGTATGATTCCTCTTGACAATATTTAGCCCTTTTTTTGGATATTGAATGAACTTTCTCAAAATACCAATATTTTAGTTATAAATTTTTTTTTGTTCTGTTGCCTAGAGGTAGTCGAAAAACGTTATAAAATATCTCTGCTAAAGACTGGAGATGTCTCCTTGAGGCGTGTATCAATAAATATTTATTGAGGTTCTTGTCCTTCTCTAGTAAAAGGTTCAAGAAATGTCTAGACCTCAATAAATTTTTCGACATCGTCTGTAAATAAGTACTAAAGAACCTCATCAACATCAGATGAGATCCACTCGACTTAATGTCCCCTAATGGCTAGAGGTACCCTCAAGCCTCTACTTATATACTGTTGCATATTCATCAGGAAATATATTGCTTCTCAACATGAAGGAACTATTCGAATGGGGTGATAAATCTATCAAAATATAAGAGAACGGTTCACTAGTTGCATCCGAATAAGCCTGAATTATTTTTTTCAAATTCCTAGTTGATTTCCCACAATTTTAATTTGATTTATATCTCTTTGATTTTTGAACAAAATAAAGTAATGAGTGTTTAAAGATATGTCTCTGGAATACTTCCCCTGGTGAAATAAATTTTGTAATATTAAAAAGACACTGAGATTTCTGTGGTGAGCTTCCCTACTAAATAAATTCGCAATAAATCCATTATTTAAGGCTGAACTTTGTAAATCGTCTATGATAACCAGATTATGGTAATCACTTTCCAGTTCTTGTAGAAAGTGTTCGTTGGGTATATCCTTGATGTATTCCACATTCAGGTCAGAGTTCACTTCGAATAATTTTTGTCATACTCCATAGAAGTAATATATCTTCTTAACTGGTGTGTTGAACATATGCTTCAGAGTCCTAAATATAAAGGTAGATTTTCCAGATGCAGTAGGTCCTGATATAATTGCTGTACATGGTGTTGTAAATGGCAAGGAATTCATTATGCTTGTCTGCATTTTATTACCTCTCTGTTTTATAAATTGGGTGATTATTACCCACACTCTCTCCAAGAAAAACAGATTAGTCTGATCACAAACCAGCCTTATTTATAGTCCTTTATCTGTATCTGCAGTTAGAGATTGGATGTCAGATAAAGTACATCGTTGCTTCTATTGTGTTGGGTGTTGAATAAAGATGGACATGACAAGGCTGTCGCTGCTTATTCTTATATGTATTTCCACGCATGGAATTTATATATGTGGAACTACAAGTTGTCATCAAAGAATATGTAATTGTAGAGATGACATGATATTTTGCATAGATATGGCTGTGCCTTCATTCGACTATAGACCGTCTGTTACTAGACTGTATCTTGAAAGAGTACAATTACTAGAACCTATATTTAAAGCCTTATCCAACCTCATGTACCTCTCTCTAGTGGATATGGAATATTTCAGTTGTTCTTGGATGGAGGATATTCCCCAAAATGTTGTAGTAACCACAAATATGTGTATGGTTAGCACAGGATTACCTCTCACAAGCTCAAGTAGGTGGTACTGATTGATAAGTCTTAAATTAACTGATATATATTGGTGAACTCGCAAAAAGGTTTGTAAAAGTAACATTTTTTGTAACAAATTATTCTTGGGAAAAAGAGGGATCAAGTGACGACCAATCATCAAATCTGAAATTAGGTCATCATGTGACTTACTACAACTCTGTTGTATATAAGCCTTCTCGGGAAAAAAAGGGATCAAGTGTCGACCTATCATCAAATCGAATATTGTATTACGTGATTGGGGAAAACTGTTAAACTAGAAAATAAAAGTCACTTGTTAGCATGTAAAGCAATGGAAGAATTACAATTGTGATAACAAGATATTCACATTCCTTTTTTTTCTTATATACAGATCACCTCAAGGAAACAATCCAACATACCACATCTCACCAATCGATCAAGAGTCTACAATACAGCTCAGTGACCAGCACTACCAATAATGATGAGATTGTTCCATCCACCCCGTACACCATGACAGATTCACATAATATTGAATCTACATTCATCAGTTCTGAATCTCCTGATATTATTTCCTCAATCACCACCACCACCACCGTCTACCCTAACATTGGTTCCTCAAAATACAATAGAGATCCACCTTACATTACATCTTCAAATATCAACATCATTTTTTCGACTAAGAATGATGTAGATCATTCAGGATTAACTACTGTCGATAGCTATGTTTCTTTGGATGTTGTCTCCCAATATCAGAGTAGGACCCCTAAGTATATAATCTTTTTAGCTACAATACCCACATGTCTCCTAATCATTGGAATTACAATGACTCTTGTTAAGGTGATAATCAAAAGACGACGTTTGAGGAGGGGTGGTGCACTAAGGAGAACATCCAGGAGACCCATTGTTAGAGATTTAGGTAGTCTTCAGATGACCTGTGTTGTCAACGAGAGCAATGTTGAGGGTATTGAGATGCAGGAGAGGTAAAATATGTTTCCATTTAAACTCAAACATCATTATGTTTTCTTAAATTTATTATGAATGACTTATTTCTTTTCTCAACAAAGTACTTTTTAAGCTCAAATGTATATTTATTTTGTAAAATTATAGCTACTATATGACTCCAACCTGTTGTACAGACCATTGTGATGACAATCAAATAATGGCGGGGTTAAATAACAAGATTAATGAAGAGGAAAGTTTATCAGAATTCAGTTGGGAGTTAGGTAATCACACCTTTTTTTCTGTACATATCCTTGCGAAACTAGGGAAATGGAATGTGACATCACATTACCAATTC
Source organism: Sabellastarte sp. h YS-2021 (assembly GCA_964017235.1). Taxonomy (NCBI): domain Eukaryota; kingdom Metazoa; phylum Annelida; class Polychaeta; order Sabellida; family Sabellidae; genus Sabellastarte; species Sabellastarte sp. h YS-2021. Next base: position 79,189,720 of record OZ024931.1, on the reverse strand, counting down.
TATGCGCCACTTCATATTTACACGTCATGGCATACATGCGATAGCTTTCATAATAGAAATATATTGTTTGGTGGTTCGAAAATTCACACAATGATTAGAATATTAGTGAGTGATTCATTTTGTTTACTCTGTGTACTGTTAACATTGCATCTTACTAATGTTATCGCCTATCATATACGTGTATATTTCCAAAAAACAGTGAGGTTGGAGTCGTGTCGGGGATCAGTGGTATTGAGGAGTTCAATGACTTTTTAATCAGGTGTGGAGATAAAGATACAGAAATTATTCGTTATACTGAGTGCTACATAGGACAGATAAGTTTACCAGTCAGAAAAATATTAAATAATTATCCATCTCTGAGGATTATTTTATGGAATTGCGATGGGCTGTGTAGTTACTCCATCGACCAGTGTAATCAGGAATATTACCCCAGCATACAGGGTTGTGATATTGGTAAGTACTCTTTACCTACAGTAAAATTTGCTCTCCTTTAATCTTCAGATATCGATAGTACAGCTAAGCATATTTATGAGGATTTTACATTTGGGGACAATAATTCAGACATAATGACGAGGGCTGGCAGTTTCACAAGCTTCCCACCAGTATGTATAATTTTTGTGTTGTTCTGAGTGTATATGTGTGTGTGTCTGTTACTGTAAGTGATTTTTTGGTATAATCTTGATATTTTTTGTATATTTCTTTTTTTTTGTATTTTTTATTTACAGATCAGAGGTTGCAGTGTCTGACCACTGGTGAGACTGAACCTGCTGATTCACTTTCAAGAGACAACAGTGTATTTATACTACTAGTGTTTCCTGGTGTGGTGTTTATTGTGTCTTTAACACTGATTATACTCTTCTTCTGGAGACATGACTACTTCTTATTCCTGAGGATAAATTTAGTGAAGATTATCTTACGTTACTGTATGTATATTGAAGAAAAATCAGATGATTCCTACAGTGATGATTCAGAATCGCTTTCCCCATACATCAGTGATATCCCAATTTCCATTTCAATATCTGAAAACTCAGATAGGGATAATTCTGTTACCTCAGATCCTGAAAGTCAGAGTTCCTGGGACAGTAGATTTCATGAGGAGGCAGATTTTATAGCTAGAATTATATCCATTCAGGAGGAAGAATCAGATTCTATTCCTTCACAAAGTTCACTACCCTCATCTAGCTCTAGTTATCTCCCTATATTGAGACCTATGCCAAATGATTTCCATCCATTAAGCATTGAAGAAGATAGTGACTTGGACACAAGTGATGCAGATTTCAATGATTCAATTCCTCAGACATTATTCAGAGATCAGTTCACTCAGGTTAGTGAGGTAAATTATAGTTCAGAGGAAAACCTAAATTTGACTACATCAGTTCAAAACAGTGAATCCAACTCAATTGACTCAGTGGGAACTCAACCTAGTCAGACCAGTGTAACAAGGAATAGCTCTGAGGTACATATGGATTCGATTATCTCAGATCAAGACAATGGAGCAATGTCAACAATCTCAATGAGAGATTAGTCCACTCAGGTTACAATAGATCACAATAGCTCGAAAGATCAATTGAGTTTTACTAGATCTGATCAAAACAGCCAGTCAGGATCAATTAACTCAATGAGAGATCAGTCTAGACAGATCACAACAGATCATAATAGCTCAGAGGAAAATATACATTCTGATGAATCTGCATCCACAACTGGTGCTAATGATCAACACAGAGAGAGACCTTATTTCACAACTAGATCAGGAAAGGTTTATTATAAAAACATATATACTTTATACATTATAATTTTGTAGTAAACTGAAATATATCATAACATTATTCGTGGACTGTATACAATAACACACCTATATCTTGTAAATACATTACACCCTCAACATACAGTCAGATTAACATATAACTAATTTCAGCTAGTTCAAAAAAGGGTATATTACAATGTAAACTTTATAACTTATAGTTAAAATTTGTAGTAAACTACTAGTTATAAGTTTGCTATTCGCTTTAGTACGGACCCATCACGGAGAGGTCGAAAATTTAAATAGCGATTTTTATTTGTTTCTGATCGTCACTATACACATATATTTCATATATTACAGATGGTATTCTGTCTTATATTGGTTTTTATTTCATATGGTTGTTGTTGGGAGTTTATCTCTGTTGATGTACAATAATATTCCCATGTCTTGATATTTGCGGGTATTATCGCCCACTACCGGGAATTATCGTTCAATAACCAAGTTCTGTTATATTGTGTTTTTACATTCCTTTCACAACATATTAATTGCACAACACCATACTCCAGAATTTCCATCTATTTAGGTCCCAAATAAGGCTTTGTTATGTTTTTCAGGCCCCTCTAAGGGTTTTTTATTTTTTTATTTTCTTTACAGTGGCTCCAGTGGGGAGTTAGGGTGCCTGTGAGACGCCCACAGGACGAAGATTGACTTGAATGTAAGTTGACTGAACTGACTGTAAAGCTTAGTGGACACTAGCTATAAGGCCATTTTTATTTTAGACTCCCCACAGTCCTTTTGTGTGTTAAGGCTCTGGAGTATGAAAAATGTACCTTATACGCTGCCTGATATTGATCAGTCTTTTCCTTATAAGTACGTCCGACTGTATCATTTGTGGTGACTTTAATATTCATATTGACACAACATCAAGGGAGAGTGTTAATTTCCTTAATATTCTTGACTCCTGCAATATTACTCAACATGTTCATTCTGCTACCCATCTTCATGGCCATACCCTAGATCTCATCCTTACTTCGGATAGTTCTCTGGTTTCAAATGTGGTTGTAAGTGACTACATCTCCGACCATGCAATGATCAAATGCCAAGTTGAAACTTCAATAATTCCTAACTCACAAGCTAACAGAGTGACTTACAGAAGATATCATAAAATAAACATGGACACTCTACGCAATGACTTGAGCAATTGTTCCTTTGTTGCTTGTCCGGGTGACACTGCAGAAAGACTGTATGATCAATACACTAATGATCTTTCCAACCTACTGGACAAACATGCTCCAGAGGTTACTCGCTGTCTTGCCAAGGAGCCAGCAAAGTGGCTATCAGATACCTACAAAAATGCCAAATCCATCCGACGACAGTTTGAACGCATCTGGTGTAAAAAGAAAACTCCTATCAACCGTGCAAGGCTGCGCAAACACAATGCCAGGTGTAATTCACTTGCCAATAAAGACAAAGCCACATATTACAGAGCTCTTGTAAATGAAAACGGTGACGACCCTAAAAAACTGTGGCAAGTTCTGCGTTCTACCTTACACCGTATCCTTGACAAGGTTCTTCCATCAAATAGTTCACACAAAAAAATGGCTGATCAGTTTGCCGCTTTTTTCACCAACAAGATTCCTAAAATCCAAGAGTCTTTTTCCAGTTCTTCATCCTTTTCCTTGCTATCTCCTGTGAATCCGCCAGGACTCGTCAAATTTGATGATGCCTCACCTGATGATATTGCGAAGGTAATCAAAATTCACCTACAAAATCCTGTCTCCTGGATCCTTGGCCTACTTTCCTAGTTAAGGATTGCCTTGATATACTGCTTCCTTCTATCACAAAACTTGTGAATTGTTCTTTGTCGGAAGGTGCTGTCCCAGATGGCTTCAAAAGTGCTGTTGTCACTCCACTGATAAAGAAATCTTCTTTATCAAAAGACGATCTAAAGAACTATCGCCCTGTGTCTGGGCTGAGCTTCATCTCAAAACTCGTGGAACGTGTAGTTGCCTCACAACTGAGTAGACATGTCTCTCTCCATGGGTTGGAAAATGAGAATCAATCTGCCTATAGACGTGGCCATTTAACTGAAACAGCTCTTTTGTCTATAAAGAATCAGATTCACCTATCTCTAGCCAGAGGTGAGGCAACAGCTGTGGTGCTGCTTGATCAATCTGGAGCTTTTGACACGATTGATCATGACAAACTCCTTGATTGCTTAAGAAAATATTTCGGTGTCGGGGGTAGATGCCTTGATTGGTTCAAGTCATACCTTTCTGATCGTACCCAATACATCAAGATTGGCTTTGTTCTCTCTGAGACTAGTAAGCTTAAGTTTGGGATTCCTCAAGGTTCAGTTCTTGGTCCTTTTCTTTTTTCGTTGTATACCACACCATTGAGCAAAGTAATCTCTAAACATCCAGATATCAAATTTCACTTCTATGCTGATGACACCCAGCTGTTTATTCACCTGACACACAAAAAAGCAAAAATTGCCTTCGATCAGCTAGGAAAGTGTTTCGAAGATGTCAAATTGTGGTTGTGTGCAAATAAACTAAAGCTGAATGCCGACAAGACCGACTTCATTATATTTGGCATCCAAGTCTCAACAAGATAAGTTAAACCCATTCTTTCCAGTAAACATATTGGGTGAATCACTGATACCTTGTGATGCCGTTAAGAATTTGGGTGTCTGGTTTGACTCAGACTTTTCCTTCACCAAACATGTTAAAAGTGTATGTAAACTTTGTTTCATCCAGATGAGGGATCTTAGACATATTCGACAGTACTTGACTCGTGATGCTGCTCTTATGGCTGCAAACACCCTTGTGTCGAGTAGACTTGACTACTGTAACTCCTTGTTTAGGGGTCTATCTGTTTCTAACCTACGCAAGCTACAATGCATTCAAAACAGTCTGGCCAGAATTGTTTGTAGAGCCACTTGTCTTTCTCATACCACTCCACTAAGAAAAGCCCTTCATTAGCTACCCATAAGGCACTGTTGCATCTTCAAGACTGCCTTGCTGGTATACAAATACCTACACACTAACTGTCCAAAATATTTCAGCCCATTCCTCAAAGTTAGACAATGTGCCTATAATACTCGGTTGAGTCAATCTGATGGTATAATTCTACATTTTCCTCAATACCAACCATCTATTTACAAATCCACAAAGCAGTTTGGTCTAAGCTTTGCATATGATGCTCCCAAAATATGGAATGAACTCCCGGACGATGTACGATCTGCCACTTCGATTGCTTCCTTCAGAAAAAACTTAAGGCATACCTATTCTGCCAAGCTTATCCTCCTTAGTATTTTCCACCTCATATGGCGTTCTCCGTGATGTCGACCATTGCTATGGATGAGGACAATGATTTTTTGTGACTATGCTTATGATGTTGCACCTTAGTGTCTGTCACTTTGGCAGAGATTAAGTGCTATAAAAGTTGAATTGGAATTGGAACTGGATTCCCAATTCATAGCTATATGGTGTAAGTACATTACAAATCCAATCTACAGACTGTAGAATTGTTATAATATAAGTATGAGGTATACAGATATGTTCTGTTATAAAGACCAATTTGTCACAAAGCAGTTATTTTTTCTAACATTATGACTAACTGATATTTGTATAAAAGTAATATCCTACTTACTACTCTAGAAAAATAATAATAAACTGCTTACATATTGTAACCTTTCTGTTTGTATGTGTCCAGCTAGACCTTATAATATTCTCAAGACAATTAAATAAAAAATGTAAATGATATGTCATTGTTAACCCTCCATTACCTTACTGGAAAGACAATATACTGCATTAGAACTGTAAATACTGAAGTATATTACATATATATCTATTAAACCTCTCTGATTGTAGCTTGGACATAAATTATTTTCACACTATTACTTTTCAGTTATAAGTTACAGTTCGATATCTAGTGTTCCATGGTTTGAATCAGATGAGAGGTTGAGGAACCTCTATCCAATCACCTGGGGGGAAGTTTGATCGGTCTCAGAAAAATTATTTCTGTTGACTCATCCTCGATTTCCTCCTCACATATTGGGCAGTGAAGGGGAGATCCTCTCGGTTTGGAGGTGGAGTAGGCGGAGCAGATAGTGCAATAGAAATGCCCACATTTTGTGGCAAATGCTTGAGCAAAACTAATTGGAAACCCATAGGTGGTGCAGGTCAGGTTGTTTTTCCTGTCCTCATAGAACTGTGGCCATGTTGGTGGTAGCATCTTCTCACCATCTGAGGGTGTAGTATTCATTAGGAATGAATAATAGAACACCTTGATGAAATTTCTTGATGTCAGGGCATCAATCATTGACTGGTTGAAATTGGCGTGGATATATGTGGAGGTGGGCACCCACACAAAGAGCGAGCATTGGTGCAGTCTGGTAGCGCTGAAGAATCCTGGTTTTGCGAAGAGGTGGTCTCTCAGAACTGATCTACAAATGGGGCATTTGGGTCTTTGTCTTCCCTCTTTATTCCAATTCTTAACCAACTGACAGGCGCATGATGCGTAGAAATAATGAGCGCATGGGTTGGACAAAATGAGTTGTTCTCTCTGTAGGTTGTCTTTACAAATACAGCAGACTGCTTTTTCGAATTCTTCTATAAAATACTTGGCAAAGTCTGGATATTTGTTCCTGAAATTACATAAGCAATAGATAAAATTGTACATATCTTCAGTTATCGATTCTTGAAGGGTGGGTTGGAGGTGTGGACAGATTGACAAAATAGTTGAATGATATGATTACAGGAGCTAGACTTTGGTTATAGTCTCAGTTTATGTATCACTTTGGAAAAGCGTTTGAGTTTTGGGTACCTAATATGACATTTATAATCCCCTTCTACAGAGTGGGTCCTTATATATATCATAAGGTTAACTTGTCACGTGAGTCCTTGCTTTGCGATTTGATAATTGGTCGTCACTTGATCCCTCTTTTCCCCGAAACGCCTTATATACTACAAGTGATTGTTTTGTCACGTGATGACCTAGTTTATTATTTGATGATAGGTCAACACTTGATCCCTCTTTTTCCCCAAACACCTTATATACCACAACTACTTCACATGTCCCGCAACGAACTGGATTGCGATTTGATGTTTGGTCAACACTTGAATCCTTTTTTTTTAACCATTACAGATTGTGATATTAATTACAGAAAATATCAAATATTATAAAACATACATTGGTGTAATTACGCACAATTACAGTGTTCTGTAGTTTACCTTACATGTAGCTGTGAGAGAAGAAAAAAAAATTACATGTCACATAGATCGATTATATGAGAACGTTTTGTACTTACATAATGAACTCAGGCAGGACCTCGTTCAGCAGCGTTATGCAGTTGAAGGCTTGCTTGTAATTCTTGACCTCTATTAGTTGGATCAAATGCATGAAGGTCACCATGGAGGACGGTATGTGCAGTGGATAGTACACATCGTACCTGTTACCCATGAATAGGTTCATCTCCATCTGTGCTAGTTCCATCCTTATTTTGATTATTAACCGTAGCCTTATTCTAAAAACAAAAATGAGGTAATATTCACCAGTTATTAATCACTCAATCTTAGGTTTAGCCCGATAAAAGACTTGCTGCTTGCAAAGGCCTCAATCCAAATTTGTTGAGATATTAATGAGAGATCAGCAAAGATTGGGGGTTTTTATAACCCCATGTTTCAGACATAAACAAAGACAGGTCTCAACTCGTGGATTTCCAGGACCCTAGATCAGTCTGAGATTTTGCTACAAGTTCAAACGCGTTGGTTGGAATTGACTTATTAACTAGTTCTACCTATATATATTCTAGATTAAGGAAAAGGTCTGCTTCCTGTTTATGCAAAGACTGAAGGATGATAAGCTTTGTTTATCTGCCTTATATAATTTACCTTGTGTAAATTGTATTTCGACTGGTATAAATATTCTCAGTCTCATCAGAGGCTATGGGATTTTCAGGTTTCTGGTCCCTAAGGTACTTTTTGCTTCAACAGGGGGAGCCCCCGGTTCAGAGCCGGTTCAGAACCAGTTCAGGAGCCTGGTTGCAGGCTCCAGGTTGTATAGGGAAGTCCTGAAGTGTGAAGTGAAGATAACTCAATTATCATAATTTTTTGTGGATTTTTGATAATTTCACTTTGAGGTAGGTACTGTAAACATACAACTGTGTTGTCCTCATTTGGAAGTTGGTGGTGAGTATGGGTATCTCATTTCCAGGCTTTTGTTAAGTCTCTATTTATAGGTTCCACCAAAATGAGTGTAGTTGTTAGCTTCATTAGAATTTTATTATTATGCTTCCATATGTAATTATATTCAGTTATGAATATAATTCATATTATAAGTCATACAGAGACCAATCTGAGTCGTATAAATATTTATTCTAATAAGCTTTATTTACCATACTACTTTATTTATAGTAGGCAGTTATATTATTTATAATTTATGAAAATAATAATAACTTTGTATACATTATATGTAATGGTCTGCGTACCTTGTTTTCAACATTATACTGTTTATGTTCAGATAAATATTAAAAACTAATATTGGTTCTTAGTATACCAAGTATTTAAATATATTGTTCTGTTACATATATTTATTATATTTTCTGTATAATAAAATCAGTCTAAAAATAATAAAACGTGTTTTTATTATTGTTGTGTTTTAATACAGTGTTTATTATATTAAAATCTGGTGGTGGTGTATGACCAGCTCCCATCTTGTGGTGGTGGTGGTAATACTAGTTTCCTTGGTGAGGTGACCAGGGTGGGGCGTGTAGGTTTTCTACTACAAATGGCCTCATAAGTTGAGTTGTCAATGGTCAATGTACTTGGTTTTCTCACTTTGCTGTGTGTTGTCTCAGCTTGTTTACTGGTGATCTTAATCTCACTCTTGGTATGGGTTCGAGGTGTGGCAGCTTTAGGGAACTCTTTTGGTGTCCTGGGGATTAGACTTGGTCTCAATCTGGAGAACCATTTCCAATATCTAGCTGTACATGGGAGTGGCATGTTTTGTCGGTCTTCCCTGGAGGTAACAGGTTCTACATGATTTAACTGGGTGTTGCGAACAGCATCATCAATCATGTACTGTTGTCGCTCAACTATAAGGTGTTCATTATAGTCACAAGACTGGCACTTCTGGTTGTCAGTTTGGGCTGATTTATCCTTTAGAAATGTGACAGGTACACATCCTATCTGAGTGGTGGCTTTCTTTGACACTTTCAAAGTGGTCTTGGCTTCCTCTGGTAAATTATGTGTTGAGAGGAGCGCTGACACTGTGGGAGTTAAGTTATAAATCCCCAGTGGTGATGTGTTCATACTTTTGTTTTCTTCAGTGGGAAAACTCTTGTCTGTGTTTACTCCTATACAGATTCTAGGTGGTACCAGGGGAGCAGGCTGTGACTCATCATCGCTTAACGCAAGGTCCTTGGTTAAGATTGTTTCCCAGTCAGTGACCCCTGTTATGGCATTAGTGGTGGCTTCTAAAGTATGGTTATTGCTTGTAGTGGCCTGGGGTTGATGGGTAGTGGTATTGGCTTCCATCATTGTAGAGGTGTTTGGTTTACCATAAGTGACATTTTCTGACCCTTGTTCCATTATTAGAGGTGGATGGGTTTTGCTTATGTGGCCTATATAGTCCACATTTCTGGTGTATTTCTTATTGCAGATTCCACATATGAATCTCTTTTCATTGTGAATAGTATTAATATGGCGTCTTAAGCTTGATTTGTGCTTAAAACTATGGTTACAATGTCCACATATGTATTTATTTCTATCCATAATGACACTATGTGATTTTTCCATCCAAGTGCTAAAAATGGCTTAGTGACTGATTTTGTGATGTCATTTGATTGTATGACGTTTTTGTGCCATGACGTAATTATTAAGATTACGTCATAGCTATAAATCACTTTTTACATAATATTCAGGTGTTATTTTATTTTTAAATGATTTTTTATTTTATTTAAAAATATTTTATTATTTTTATTTCTATTTGAAGTGATATATATTGTTAAATCTCATGCTCTGGAATATATAAACATGCTTATTTTATTGAAAATAATCTTAATTACGATTATAAACACCAATTTTGCGATGTTTATAAATAGTCTATTTAATGGCTTATTTTTCATAGTGATTATTTTTAAACTATGTTGGGTTGTTTTTAGGTGAATTCTGGTGATCTTCATGGCTATATAAAACACAGAAGAGAGAAGGGGTGATTACTGAGTGCATTGTAATCAAGATAATAACCAAGAAGATTCACACAAATTGGTTAATGCCAATAGGGGCCAGAGAGTGCAATTTGAATATCCAAGACAACTCAATACGCCTACGCTTGGAAGTGTTGGATGCTTCAAATTTAGGTGTGCACCACTCTAGCACAGAGAATTGCATGTTCTTGTGGTTATGTCCATCACTTGTGAAGTGACGTGAGACAGGAGTGTCTATTGTATCTGCCTTTTGTACAGAATGTCTGTGTTCATACATTCTTTGTCTAAATGCACGTGAGGTTTCCCCCACATAGTGTTTGTTGCATTTGGAGCAGGTAATCAGGTATATGACATTATTAATTTCACATGAGAAATTCTTGGGTAAGTTTTGTGTGTTGAATAACTTGTGTGTAAAGTTACATTTTACCGATCCCTTCTTTTTGATTAGGGGGCAGTAAGTGCATTTACCGAGTCTGGTGCATACAGGTAAGTATGGTTTTGTCTCTATGTCAGTAGTGGGAGGGTAAATGAGAGTGGCATTTGTTAATTTGTCTCTCAAGTTTGGTAGTCTCCTAAAGCCTACCAAAGGTTTGTCTTTAAAGATTGGTCCACAGTCCTGGCTATTTGTTATAATATTCCAGTTTTTGTGGATCAGTTCCTTAATGTTGGGGTTACCTGGGTTATAATTGGTTACCATTACTGGTGTCTTGACAGGTTCTTTCCTTGTCACTGCTAATAATTCATCTTGTGTGAATTTTGAGGCTCTATTGTAATGTTTGCGTAGGGCCTTTTCTGGATATCCTCTTTTTAAGTAATAGCCAATGAGTTTATCAGCATTCATATTAAAGTCATTGTCATATGTACAAATTCTTCTGAGTCTTAAGAATTGGCCATATGGTCCCTTTGTTTTACTTGGTGCGTGGTGTGCAGATGTATAGTGTAGGTACAGATGGGTGTCTGTGGGTTTTTCATATAGGGTTGTGTATAGTTCCCTATCTTGGTTAATCTTTACTGTGGTATCTAGAAAGTTAATGTGTGTTAGGCTGCTTTCATGAGTGAACTTAATAGTAGGATGTATACTATTAAGATATGTGATGAACTCATTGAGCTGATCTTCTCCATGTGTCCACACCATCCAGATGTCGTCGATGAACCGAAGCCATAGTAGAGGTTTCAATGGCCAATTTGCTAGTGCTTTAGTCTCAAACCTGTCCATGAATAGGTTTGCATAGTTCGGTGCTGTTGCCGTACCCATTGCTGTGCCTCCTATTTGGAGATAATGGTCTCCATTGAAACTGAAGCTCATAGAATGTAGTACTAGTTTGAGTAGGTTCAATATGTGGGGTCCCATTTTTCGTTTATCTGGGTCCTTCCTCAAGTGTTCTGCCACAGCTATTAGACCTTCCTGATTTGGAATGTTTGTGTATAGTGAACTAACATCTAGTGTAACTAGTAAGGCTCCTTCTGGGATTTTGCCAAGTTGTTTGATCCTACTTATGAAGTGTTGTGTGTCTCTTACATAAGATTTTGTTTGAGGAACATATTTCTTTATGTGTTCGTCTACAAATTTGCTAATGTTGGCTGTGGGATGGTTTATTGAACTACATATTGGTCTACCAGGTACTCCCTTTTTGTGGATTTTTGGTAGCATGTAGAACCTGGCTTCTTTTGGATTGGGCACATTGAGATAATCAAAGTTTTTCTCTGTGATTAAGTTTAGCGATCTCATTTGTGTTAATTCCTCAGCAATTTTCTCAGAAATTTGAGGTGTTATGTCCTCAGGTATTTTCTGGTAAAACTTTTCATCTTGTAGTTGCCTGTAACCTTCTCGTAGATAGTCAATAGTGTTCATTACTACTACTGCTGACCCTTTATCTGCCTTCTTTATGATTATATGGGGGTTAGAAGTTAGTTTGTTCATACCTATGTTTTCACCTTTGGTGATGTTTTTGTGTCTAATAGGTTTGAATTTTGACTTTAGTATTTCTTGCTTGACTGATCATTGGAATAAGTCAAGGGTTCTGTTTGGTGGTTTTGGCCTCCAGGTTGATTTGGGTTTGAACTTTTGTTGAAGTTCTTTATTGAGTGTGGATTCATTGTCAGAGTCAGATTGATCCTCCCTAGCATTTTGATTCATAAAATCTATGATGCTTTGGCTGACTTGTGGTTGTATTGAGTCAGTCTGATCTCTACTGAAGAATTCCATTAATTCTAATCTTCTGTGGAACTCTTTAAAATCTAACCATATCTGAGATTTGTCAGGTAGGCCAGGGGTTGGGCAGAAGGTAAGTCCCTTTTCTAAGGCTGATATTTGGTCTTGGTCCAAGTTGACATTTGATATGTTTATAACAGTATGTCCAATGTAACTTTCGAACTTGGTATTCTTAGGTAAGATACCAGGTTGTGCTGTTTTGGCCTCAGTTCTGAGGGTGTCTAAAAAGTTAGGTTCCTCAATGCTAGACATGTTTGAAATGAACCTGTATTTTATCCATCGGTGGGTTGTCCTTGAGGTAGTTTTTGGCTATTCAGGGGGAGCCTGTTATGTTACAGGTTCTGAACCAGGTTTTCTATGGGTTGTACCTGGTTTGGAGTAAGGTCATTTAAAACACTGATTCAAATACTATATCTGTTTATTGAGTACGCCACATATGATATCAGATATTAGAAGGTATGTGTAGAAAGATAGTCTGTTATTCCTTTATTTAAGGAGTGCTTTAAGAGTACTAAGGAGTTTGTCCATTTTTGGATCATTTCTTTGCCTTCTTTGGTTCGGAGCCTGGTTCTGCCTTCTTCTTGGAGCCTGGTTGAAGCGTTTCTTTGGCTGCTTGTCTGCGAATTGCTTCTGTGTTTTGTCTATCTGAATGGGTGCCATTTGTTGAAATTTATCGAGCAAGGAGTCCTTTATTTCTTGGGACTGCTCCTTGGTGAGGAGTGTATCCAACTCGGTAAGATCTTTGGCAATGGAGGCTTTGGTCCTGCTATATGCGGCTTGGAGGTCATCAATAAGTGTAGTAGTTAGTTCAGACTTACATCTTCTGATGATTCTTGACCAGTGGTTTTTCAGTTTTGGACTCCTGGTACTATTGATGTTGAATTTGAAGTCAACACTTGTTGGGTATTGGTTCTTGGCTAACCTACCCTCCATTACTTTAATGGTTGAGGCTAAGGAGAGCTTCTTTCTATGAAGATTCTTCAGTCTCAAGTAAATGGGTTTGGTGGCGGCTGGGTAGTTGTCCCTAAGGTCTGTGTAATCCTTTTTAGCTGATGGGCCACTTTGGTTGGGGGAATTAACTCTCTTTCGTTTCTGAGGTTTATTCCTGTTGGACATTGGTAGCTCAAGTTGTTCTTTAACTGCATTGAGAGTTCTTAATGTCTCTTCAGATATCCTGTTTTCTGGCATGGGGGTATCATAACCACTCGCAGGTTCTGAGGTCACTCTGACACTAGACATGGCGTTGCAGAATTCAGTCTGGCTAGCAGTGGTTGAAGGAGCACTCATAGTGAAAACTAAGGAAAAGGTCTGCTTCCTGCTTATGCAAAGACTGAAGGATGATAAGCTTTGTTTATCTGCCTTATATAATTTACCTTGTGTAAATTGTATTTCGACTGGTATAAATATTCTCAGTCTCATCAGAGGCTATGGGATTTTCAGGTTTCTGGTCCCTAAGGTACTTTTTGCTTCAACAGGGGGAGCCCCCGGTTCAGAGCCGGTTCAGAACCAGTTCAGGAGCCTGGTTGCAGGCTCCAGGTTGTATAGGGAAGTCCTGAAGTGTGAAGTGAAGATAACTCAATTATCATAATTTTTTGTGGATTTTTGATAATTTCACTTTGAGGTAGGTACTGTAAACATACAACTGTGTTGTCCTCATTTGGAAGTTGGTGGTGAGTATGGGTATCTCATTTCCAGGCTTTTGTTAAGTCTCTATTTATAGGTTCCACCAAAATGAGTGTAGTTGTTAGCTTCATTAGAATTTTATTATTATGCTTCCATATGTAATTATATTCAGTTATGAATATAATTCATATTATAAGTCATACAGAGACCAATCTGAGTCGTATAAATATTTATTCTAATAAGCTTTATTTACCATACTACTTTATTTATAGTAGGCAGTTATATTATTTATAATTTATGAAAATAATAATAACTTTGTATACATTATATGTAATGGTCTGCGTACCTTGTTTTCAACATTATACTGTTTATGTTCAGATAAATATTAAAAACTAATATTGGTTCTTAGTATACCAAGTATTTAAATATATTGTTCTGTTACATATATTTATTATATTTTCTGTATAATAAAATCAGTCTAAAAATAATAAAACGTGTTTTTATTATTGTTGTGTTTTAATACAGTGTTTATTATATTAAAATCTGGTGGTGGTGTATGACCAGCTCCCATCTTGTGGTGGTGGTGGTAATACTAGTTTCCTTGGTGAGGTGACCAGGGTGGGGCGTGTAGGTTTTCTACTACAAATGGCCTCATAAGTTGAGTTGTCAATGGTCAATGTACTTGGTTTTCTCACTTTGCTGTGTGTTGTCTCAGCTTGTTTAGTGGTGATCTTAATCTCACTCTTGGTATGGGTTCGAGGTGTGGCAGCTTTAGGGAACTCTTTTGGTGTCCTGGGGATTAGACTTGGTCTCAATCTGGAGAACCATTTCCAATATCTAGCTGTACATGGGAGTGGCATGTTTTGTCGGTCTTCCCTGGAGGTAACAGGTTCTACATGATTTAACTGGGTGTTGCGAACAGCATCATCAATCATGTACTGTTGTCGCTCAACTATAAGGTGTTCATTATAGTCACAAGACTGGCACTTCTGGTTGTCAGTTTGGGCTGATTTATCCTTTAGAAATGTGACAGGTACACATCCTATCTGAGTGGTGGCTTTCTTTGACACTTTCAAAGTGGTCTTGGCTTCCTCTGGTAAATTATGTGTTGAGAGGAGCGCTGACACTGTGGGAGTTAAGTTATAAATCCCCAGTGGTGATGTGTTCATACTTTTGTTTTCTTCAGTGGGAAAACTCTTGTCTGTGTTTACTCCTATACAGATTCTAGGTGGTACCAGGGGAGCAGGCTGTGACTCATCATCGCTTAACGCAAGGTCCTTGGTTAAGATTGTTTCCCAGTCAGTGACCCCTGTTATGGCATTAGTGGTGGCTTCTAAAGTATGGTTATTGCTTGTAGTGGCCTGGGGTTGATGGGTAGTGGTATTGGCTTCCATCATTGTAGAGGTGTTTGGTTTACCATAAGTGACATTTTCTGACCCTTGTTCCATTATTAGAGGTGGATGGGTTTTGCTTATGTGGCCTATATAGTCCACATTTCTGGTGTATTTCTTATTGCAGATTCCACATATGAATCTCTTTTCATTGTGAATAGTATTAATATGGCGTCTTAAGCTTGATTTGTGCTTAAAACTATGGTTACAATGTCCACATATGTATTTATTTCTATCCATAATGACACTATGTGATTTTTCCATCCAAGTGCTAAAAATGGCTTAGTGACTGATTTTGTGATGTCATTTGATTGTATGACGTTTTTGTGCCATGACGTAATTATTAAGATTACGTCATAGCTATAAATCACTTTTTACATAATATTCAGGTGTTATTTTATTTTTAAATGATTTTTTATTTTATTTAAAAATATTTTATTATTTTTATTTCTATTTGAAGTGATATATATTGTTAAATCTCATGCTCTGGAATATATAAACATGCTTATTTTATTGAAAATAATCTTAATTACGATTATAAACACCAATTTTGCGATGTTTATAAATAGTCTATTTAATGGCTTATTTTTCATAGTGATTATTTTTAAACTATGTTGGGTTGTTTTTAGGTGAATTCTGGTGATCTTCATGGCTATATAAAACACAGAAGAGAGAAGGGGTGATTACTGAGTGCATTGTAATCAAGATAATAACCAAGAAGATTCACACAAATTGGTTAATGCCAATAGGGGCCAGAGAGTGCAATTTGAATATCCAAGACAACTCAATACGCCTACGCTTGGAAGTGTTGGATGCTTCAAATTTAGGTGTGCACCACTCTAGCACAGAGAATTGCATGTTCTTGTGGTTATGTCCATCACTTGTGAAGTGACGTGAGACAGGAGTGTCTATTGTATCTGCCTTTTGTACAGAATGTCTGTGTTCATACATTCTTTGTCTAAATGCACGTGAGGTTTCCCCCACATAGTGTTTGTTGCATTTGGAGCAGGTAATCAGGTATATGACATTATTAATTTCACATGAGAAATTCTTGGGTAAGTTTTGTGTGTTGAATAACTTGTGTGTAAAGTTACATTTTACCGATCCCTTCTTTTTGATTAGGGGGCAGTAAGTGCATTTACCGAGTCTGGTGCATACAGGTAAGTATGGTTTTGTCTCTATGTCAGTAGTGGGAGGGTAAATGAGAATGGCATTTGTTAATTTGTCTCTCAAGTTTGGTAGTCTCCTAAAGCCTACCAAAGGTTTGTCTTTAAAGATTGGTCCACAGTCCTGGCTATTTGTTATAATATTCCAGTTTTTGTGGATCAGTTCCTTAATGTTGGGGTTACCTGGGTTATAATTGGTTACCATTACTGGTGTCTTGACAGGTTCTTTCCTTGTCACTGCTAATAATTCATCTTGTGTGAATTTTGAGGCTCTATTGTAATGTTTGCGTAGGGCCTTTTCTGGATATCCTCTTTTTAAGTAATAGCCAATGAGTTTATCAGCATTCATATTAAAGTCATTGTCATATGTACAAATTCTTCTGAGTCTTAAGAATTGGCCATATGGTCCCTTTGTTTTACTTGGTGCGTGGTGTGCAGATGTATAGTGTAGGTACAGATGGGTGTCTGTGGGTTTTTCATATAGGGTTGTGTATAGTTCCCTATCTTGGTTAATCTTTACTGTGGTATCTAGAAAGTTAATGTGTGTTAGGCTGCTTTCATGAGTGAACTTAATAGTAGGATGTATACTATTAAGATATGTGATGAACTCATTGAGCTGATCTTCTCCATGTGTCCACACCATCCAGATGTCGTCGATGAACCGAAGCCATAGTAGAGGTTTCAATGGCCAATTTGCTAGTGCTTTAGTCTCAAACCTGTCCATGAATAGGTTTGCATAGTTCGGTGCTGTTGCCGTACCCATTGCTGTGCCTCCTATTTGGAGATAATGGTCTCCATTGAAACTGAAGCTCATAGAATGTAGTACTAGTTTGAGTAGGTTCAATATGTGGGGTCCCATTTTTCGTTTATCTGGGTCCTTCCTCAAGTGTTCTGCCACAGCTATTAGACCTTCCTGATTTGGAATGTTTGTGTATAGTGAACTAACATCTAGTGTAACTAGTAAGGCTCCTTCTGGGATTTTGCCAAGTTGTTTGATCCTACTTATGAAGTGTTGTGTGTCTCTAACATAAGATTTTGTTTGAGGAACATATTTCTTTATGTGTTCGTCTACAAATTTGCTAATGTTGGCTGTGGGATGGTTTATTGAACTACATATTGGTCTACCAGGTACTCCCTTTTTGTGGATTTTTGGTAGCATGTAGAACCTGGCTTCTTTTGGATTGGGCACATTGAGATAATCAAAGTTTTTCTCTGTGATTAAGTTTAGCGATCTCATTTGTGTTAATTCCTCAGCAATTTTCTCAGAAATTTGAGGTGTTATGTCCTCAGGTATTTTCTGGTAAAACTTTTCATCTTGTAGTTGCCTGTAACCTTCTCGTAGATAGTCAATAGTGTTCATTACTACTACTGCTGACCCTTTATCTGCCTTCTTTATGATTATATGGGGGTTAGAAGTTAGTTTGTTCATACCTATGTTTTCACCTTTGGTGATGTTTTTGTGTCTAATAGGTTTGAATTTTGACTTTAGTATTTCTTGCTTGACTGATCATTGGAATAAGTCAAGGGTTCTGTTTGGTGGTTTTGGCCTCCAGGTTGATTTGGGTTTGAACTTTTGTTGAAGTTCTTTATTGAGTGTGGATTCATTGTCAGAGTCAGATTGATCCTCCCTAGCATTTTGATTCATAAAATCTATGATGCTTTGGCTGACTTGTGGTTGTATTGAGTCAGTCTGATCTCTACTGAAGAATTCCATTAATTCTAATCTTCTGTGGAACTCTTTAAAATCTAACCATATCTGAGATTTGTCAGGTAGGCCAGGGGTTGGGCAGAAGGTAAGTCCCTTTTCTAAGGCTGATATTTGGTCTTGGTCCAAGTTGACATTTGATATGTTTATAACAGTATGTCCAATGTAACTTTCGAACTTGGTATTCTTAGGTAAGATACCAGGTTGTGCTGTTTTGGCCTCAGTTCTGAGGGTGTCTAAAAAGTTAGGTTCCTCAATGCTAGACATGTTTGAAATGAACCTGTATTTTATCCATCGGTGGGTTGTCCTTGAGGTAGTTTTTGGCTATTCAGGGGGAGCCTGTTATGTTACAGGTTCTGAACCAGGTTTTCTATGGGTTGTACCTGGTTTGGAGTAAGGTCATTTAAAACACTGATTCAAATACTATATCTGTTTATTGAGTACGCCACATATGATATCAGATATTAGAAGGTATGTGTAGAAAGATAGTCTGTTATTCCTTTATTTAAGGAGTGCTTTAAGAGTACTAAGGAGTTTGTCCATTTTTGGATCATTTCTTTGCCTTCTTTGGTTCGGAGCCTGGTTCTGCCTTCTTCTTGGAGCCTGGTTGAAGCGTTTCTTTGGCTGCTTGTCTGCGAATTGCTTCTGTGTTTTGTCTATCTGAATGGGTGCCATTTGTTGAAATTTATCGAGCAAGGAGTCCTTTATTTCTTGGGACTGCTCCTTGGTGAGGAGTGTATCCAACTCGGTAAGATCTTTGGCAATGGAGGCTTTGGTCCTGCTATATGCGGCTTGGAGGTCATCAATAAGTGTAGTAGTTAGTTCAGACTTACATCTTCTGATGATTCTTGACCAGTGGTTTTTCAGTTTTGGACTCCTGGTACTATTGATGTTGAATTTGAAGTCAACACTTGTTGGGTATTGGTTCTTGGCTAACCTACCCTCCATTACTTTAATGGTTGAGGCTAAGGAGAGCTTCTTTCTATGAAGATTCTTCAGTCTCAAGTAAATGGGTTTGGTGGCGGCTGGGTAGTTGTCCCTAAGGTCTGTGTAATCCTTTTTAGCTGATGGGCCACTTTGGTTGGGGGAATTAACTCTCTTTCGTTTCTGAGGTTTATTCCTGTTGGACATTGGTAGCTCAAGTTGTTCTTTAACTGCATTGAGAGTTCTTAATGTCTCTTCAGATATCCTGTTTTCTGGCATGGGGGTATCATAACCACTCGCAGGTTCTGAGGTCACTCTGACACTAGACATGGCGTTGCAGAATTCAGTCTGGCTAGCAGTGGTTGAAGGAGCACTCATAGTGAAAACTAAGGAAAAGGTCTGCTTCCTGCTTATGCAAAGACTGAAGGATGATAAGCTTTGTTTATCTGCCTTATATAATTTACCTTGTGTAAATTGTATTTCGACTGGTATAAATATTCTCAGTCTCATCAGAGGCTATGGGATTTTCAGGTTTCTGGTCCCTAAGGTACTTTTTGCTTCAACAGGGGGAGCCCCCGGTTCAGAGCCGGTTCAGAACCAGTTCAGGAGCCTGGTTGCAGGCTCCAGGTTGTATAGGGAAGTCCTGAAGTGTGAAGTGAAGATAACTCAATTATCATAATTTTTTGTGGATTTTTGATAATTTCACTTTGAGGTAGGTACTGTAAACATACAACTGTGTTGTCCTCATTTGGAAGTTGGTGGTGAGTATGGGTATCTCATTTCCAGGCTTTTGTTAAGTCTCTATTTATAGGTTCCACCAAAATGAGTGTAGTTGTTAGCTTCATTAGAATTTTATTATTATGCTTCCATATGTAATTATATTCAGTTATGAATATAATTCATATTATAAGTCATACAGAGACCAATCTGAGTCGTATAAATATTTATTCTAATAAGCTTTATTTACCATACTACTTTATTTATAGTAGGCAGTTATATTATTTATAATTTATGAAAATAATAATAACTTTGTATACATTATATGTAATGGTCTGCGTACCTTGTTTTCAACATTATACTGTTTATGTTCAGATAAATATTAAAAACTAATATTGGTTCTTAGTATACCAAGTATTTAAATATATTGTTCTGTTACATATATTTATTATATTTTCTGTATAATAAAATCAGTCTAAAAATAATAAAACGTGTTTTTATTATTGTTGTGTTTTAATACAGTGTTTATTATATTAAAATCTGGTGGTGGTGTATGACCAGCTCCCATCTTGTGGTGGTGGTGGTAATACTAGTTTCCTTGGTGAGGTGACCAGGGTGGGGCGTGTAGGTTTTCTACTACAAATGGCCTCATAAGTTGAGTTGTCAATGGTCAATGTACTTGGTTTTCTCACTTTGCTGTGTGTTGTCTCAGCTTGTTTACTGGTGATCTTAATCTCACTCTTGGTATGGGTTCGAGGTGTGGCAGCTTTAGGGAACTCTTTTGGTGTCCTGGGGATTAGACTTGGTCTCAATCTGGAGAACCATTTCCAATATCTAGCTGTACATGGGAGTGGCATGTTTTGTCGGTCTTCCCTGGAGGTAACAGGTTCTACATGATTTAACTGGGTGTTGCGAACAGCATCATCAATCATGTACTGTTGTCGCTCAACTATAAGGTGTTCATTATAGTCACAAGACTGGCACTTCTGGTTGTCAGTTTGGGCTGATTTATCCTTTAGAAATGTGACAGGTACACATCCTATCTGAGTGGTGGCTTTCTTTGACACTTTCAAAGTGGTCTTGGCTTCCTCTGGTAAATTATGTGTTGAGAGGAGCGCTGACACTGTGGGAGTTAAGTTATAAATCCCCAGTGGTGATGTGTTCATACTTTTGTTTTCTTCAGTGGGAAAACTCTTGTCTGTGTTTACTCCTATACAGATTCTAGGTGGTACCAGGGGAGCAGGCTGTGACTCATCATCGCTTAACGCAAGGTCCTTGGTTAAGATTGTTTCCCAGTCAGTGACCCCTGTTATGGCATTAGTGGTGGCTTCTAAAGTATGGTTATTGCTTGTAGTGGCCTGGGGTTGATGGGTAGTGGTATTGGCTTCCATCATTGTAGAGGTGTTTGGTTTACCATAAGTGACATTTTCTGACCCTTGTTCCATTATTAGAGGTGGATGGGTTTTGCTTATGTGGCCTATATAGTCCACATTTCTGGTGTATTTCTTATTGCAGATTCCACATATGAATCTCTTTTCATTGTGAATAGTATTAATATGGCGTCTTAAGCTTGATTTGTGCTTAAAACTATGGTTACAATGTCCACATATGTATTTATTTCTATCCATAATGACACTATGTGATTTTTCCATCCAAGTGCTAAAAATGGCTTAGTGACTGATTTTGTGATGTCATTTGATTGTATGACGTTTTTGTGCCATGACGTAATTATTAAGATTACGTCATAGCTATAAATCACTTTTTACATAATATTCAGGTGTTATTTTATTTTTAAATGATTTTTTATTTTATTTAAAAATATTTTATTATTTTTATTTCTATTTGAAGTGATATATATTGTTAAATCTCATGCTCTGGAATATATAAACATGCTTATTTTATTGAAAATAATCTTAATTACGATTATAAACACCAATTTTGCGATGTTTATAAATAGTCTATTTAATGGCTTATTTTTCATAGTGATTATTTTTAAACTATGTTGGGTTGTTTTTAGGTGAATTCTGGTGATCTTCATGGCTATATAAAACACAGAAGAGAGAAGGGGTGATTACTGAGTGCATTGTAATCAAGATAATAACCAAGAAGATTCACACAAATTGGTTAATGCCAATAGGGGCCAGAGAGTGCAATTTGAATATCCAAGACAACTCAATACGCCTACGCTTGGAAGTGTTGGATGCTTCAAATTTAGGTGTGCACCACTCTAGCACAGAGAATTGCATGTTCTTGTGGTTATGTCCATCACTTGTGAAGTGACGTGAGACAGGAGTGTCTATTGTATCTGCCTTTTGTACAGAATGTCTGTGTTCATACATTCTTTGTCTAAATGCACGTGAGGTTTCCCCCACATAGTGTTTGTTGCATTTGGAGCAGGTAATCAGGTATATGACATTATTAATTTCACATGAGAAATTCTTGGGTAAGTTTTGTGTGTTGAATAACTTGTGTGTAAAGTTACATTTTACCGATCCCTTCTTTTTGATTAGGGGGCAGTAAGTGCATTTACCGAGTCTGGTGCATACAGGTAAGTATGGTTTTGTCTCTATGTCAGTAGTGGGAGGGTAAATGAGAATGGCATTTGTTAATTTGTCTCTCAAGTTTGGTAGTCTCCTAAAGCCTACCAAAGGTTTGTCTTTAAAGATTGGTCCACAGTCCTGGCTATTTGTTATAATATTCCAGTTTTTGTGGATCAGTTCCTTAATGTTGGGGTTACCTGGGTTATAATTGGTTACCATTACTGGTGTCTTGACAGGTTCTTTCCTTGTCACTGCTAATAATTCATCTTGTGTGAATTTTGAGGCTCTATTGTAATGTTTGCGTAGGGCCTTTTCTGGATATCCTCTTTTTAAGTAATAGCCAATGAGTTTATCAGCATTCATATTAAAGTCATTGTCATATGTACAAATTCTTCTGAGTCTTAAGAATTGGCCATATGGTCCCTTTGTTTTACTTGGTGCGTGGTGTGCAGATGTATAGTGTAGGTACAGATGGGTGTCTGTGGGTTTTTCATATAGGGTTGTGTATAGTTCCCTATCTTGGTTAATCTTTACTGTGGTATCTAGAAAGTTAATGTGTGTTAGGCTGCTTTCATGAGTGAACTTAATAGTAGGATGTATACTATTAAGATATGTGATGAACTCATTGAGCTGATCTTCTCCATGTGTCCACACCATCCAGATGTCGTCGATGAACCGAAGCCATAGTAGAGGTTTCAATGGCCAATTTGCTAGTGCTTTAGTCTCAAACCTGTCCATGAATAGGTTTGCATAGTTCGGTGCTGTTGCCGTACCCATTGCTGTGCCTCCTATTTGGAGATAATGGTCTCCATTGAAACTGAAGCTCATAGAATGTAGTACTAGTTTGAGTAGGTTCAATATGTGGGGTCCCATTTTTCGTTTATCTGGGTCCTTCCTCAAGTGTTCTGCCACAGCTATTAGACCTTCCTGATTTGGAATGTTTGTGTATAGTGAACTAACATCTAGTGTAACTAGTAAGGCTCCTTCTGGGATTTTGCCAAGTTGTTTGATCCTACTTATGAAGTGTTGTGTGTCTCTAACATAAGATTTTGTTTGAGGAACATATTTCTTTATGTGTTCGTCTACAAATTTGCTAATGTTGGCTGTGGGATGGTTTATTGAACTACATATTGGTCTACCAGGTACTCCCTTTTTGTGGATTTTTGGTAGCATGTAGAACCTGGCTTCTTTTGGATTGGGCACATTGAGATAATCAAAGTTTTTCTCTGTGATTAAGTTTAGCGATCTCATTTGTGTTAATTCCTCAGCAATTTTCTCAGAAATTTGAGGTGTTATGTCCTCAGGTATTTTCTGGTAAAACTTTTCATCTTGTAGTTGCCTGTAACCTTCTCGTAGATAGTCAATAGTGTTCATTACTACTACTGCTGACCCTTTATCTGCCTTCTTTATGATTATATGGGGGTTAGAAGTTAGTTTGTTCATACCTATGTTTTCACCTTTGGTGATGTTTTTGTGTCTAATAGGTTTGAATTTTGACTTTAGTATTTCTTGCTTGACTGATCATTGGAATAAGTCAAGGGTTCTGTTTGGTGGTTTTGGCCTCCAGGTTGATTTGGGTTTGAACTTTTGTTGAAGTTCTTTATTGAGTGTGGATTCATTGTCAGAGTCAGATTGATCCTCCCTAGCATTTTGATTCATAAAATCTATGATGCTTTGGCTGACTTGTGGTTGTATTGAGTCAGTCTGATCTCTACTGAAGAATTCCATTAATTCTAATCTTCTGTGGAACTCTTTAAAATCTAACCATATCTGAGATTTGTCAGGTAGGCCAGGGGTTGGGCAGAAGGTAAGTCCCTTTTCTAAGGCTGATATTTGGTCTTGGTCCAAGTTGACATTTGATATGTTTATAACAGTATGTCCAATGTAACTTTCGAACTTGGTATTCTTAGGTAAGATACCAGGTTGTGCTGTTTTGGCCTCAGTTCTGAGGGTGTCTAAAAAGTTAGGTTCCTCAATGCTAGACATGTTTGAAATGAACCTGTATTTTATCCATCGGTGGGTTGTCCTTGAGGTAGTTTTTGGCTATTCAGGGGGAGCCTGTTATGTTACAGGTTCTGAACCAGGTTTTCTATGGGTTGTACCTGGTTTGGAGTAAGGTCATTTAAAACACTGATTCAAATACTATATCTGTTTATTGAGTACGCCACATATGATATCAGATATTAGAAGGTATGTGTAGAAAGATAGTCTGTTATTCCTTTATTTAAGGAGTGCTTTAAGAGTACTAAGGAGTTTGTCCATTTTTGGATCATTTCTTTGCCTTCTTTGGTTCGGAGCCTGGTTCTGCCTTCTTCTTGGAGCCTGGTTGAAGCGTTTCTTTGGCTGCTTGTCTGCGAATTGCTTCTGTGTTTTGTCTATCTGAATGGGTGCCATTTGTTGAAATTTATCGAGCAAGGAGTCCTTTATTTCTTGGGACTGCTCCTTGGTGAGGAGTGTATCCAACTCGGTAAGATCTTTGGCAATGGAGGCTTTGGTCCTGCTATATGCGGCTTGGAGGTCATCAATAAGTGTAGTAGTTAGTTCAGACTTACATCTTCTGATGATTCTTGACCAGTGGTTTTTCAGTTTTGGACTCCTGGTACTATTGATGTTGAATTTGAAGTCAACACTTGTTGGGTATTGGTTCTTGGCTAACCTACCCTCCATTACTTTAATGGTTGAGGCTAAGGAGAGCTTCTTTCTATGAAGATTCTTCAGTCTCAAGTAAATGGGTTTGGTGGCGGCTGGGTAGTTGTCCCTAAGGTCTGTGTAATCCTTTTTAGCTGATGGGCCACTTTGGTTGGGGGAATTAACTCTCTTTCATTTCTGAGGTTTATTCCTGTTGGACATTGGTAGCTCAAGTTGTTCTTTAACTGCATTGAGAGTTCTTAATGTCTCTTCAGATATCCTGTTTTCTGGCATGGGGGTATCATAACCACTCGCAGGTTCTGAGGTCACTCTGACACTAGACATGGCGTTGCAGAATTCAGTCTGGCTAGCAGTGGTTGAAGGAGCACTCATAGTGAAAACTAAGGAAAAGGTCTGCTTCCTGCTTATGCAAAGACTGAAGGATGATAAGCTTTGTTTATCTGCCTTATATAATTTACCTTGTGTAAATTGTATTTCGACTGGTATAAATATTCTCAGTCTCATCAGAGGCTATGGGATTTTCAGGTTTCTGGTCCCTAAGGTACTTTTTGCTTCAACAGGGGGAGCCCCCGGTTCAGAGCCGGTTCAGAACCGGTTCAGGAGCCTGGTTGCAGGCTCCAGGTTGTATAGGGAAGTCCTGAAGTGTGAAGTGAAGATAACTCAATTATCATAATTTTTTGTGGATTTTTGATAATTTCACTTTGAGGTAGGTACTGTAAACATACAACTGTGTTGTCCTCATTTGGAAGTTGGTGGTGAGTATGGGTATCTCATTTCCAGGCTTTTGTTAAGTCTCTATTTATAGGTTCCACCAAAATGAGTGTAGTTGTTAGCTTCATTAGAATTTTATTATTATGCTTCCATATGTAATTATATTCAGTTATGAATATAATTCATATTATAAGTCATACAGAGACCAATCTGAGTCGTATAAATATTTATTCTAATAAGCTTTATTTACCATACTACTTTATTTATAGTAGGCAGTCATATTATTTATAATTTATGAAAATAATAATAACTTTGTATACATTATATGTAATGGTCTGCGTACCTTGTTTTCAACATTATACTGTTTATGTTCAGATAAATATTAAAAACTAATATTGGTTCTTAGTATACCAAGTATTTAAATATATTGTTCTGTTACATATATTTATTATATTTTCTGTATAATAAAATCAGTCTAAAAATAATAAAACGTGTTTTTATTATTGTTGTGTTTTAATACAGTGTTTATTATATTAAAATCTGGTGGTGGTGTATGACCAGCTCCCATCTTGTGGTGGTGGTGGTAATACTAGTTTCCTTGGTGAGGTGACCAGGGTGGGGCGTGTAGGTTTTCTACTACAAATGGCCTCATAAGTTGAGTTGTCAATGGTCAATGTACTTGGTTTTCTCACTTTGCTGTGTGTTGTCTCAGCTTGTTTACTGGTGATCTTAATCTCACTCTTGGTATGGGTTCGAGGTGTGGCAGCTTTAGGGAACTCTTTTGGTGTCCTGGGGATTAGACTTGGTCTCAATCTGGAGAACCATTTCCAATATCTAGCTGTACATGGGAGTGGCATGTTTTGTCGGTCTTCCCTGGAGGTAACAGGTTCTACATGATTTAACTGGGTGTTGCGAACAGCATCATCAATCATGTACTGTTGTCGCTCAACTATAAGGTGTTCATTATAGTCACAAGACTGGCACTTCTGGTTGTCAGTTTGGGCTGATTTATCCTTTAGAAATGTGACAGGTACACATCCTATCTGAGTGGTGGCTTTCTTTGACACTTTCAAAGTGGTCTTGGCTTCCTCTGGTAAATTATGTGTTGAGAGGAGCGCTGACACTGTGGGAGTTAAGTTATAAATCCCCAGTGGTGATGTGTTCATACTTTTGTTTTCTTCAGTGGGAAAACTCTTGTCTGTGTTTACTCCTATACAGATTCTAGGTGGTACCAGGGGAGCAGGCTGTGACTCATCATCGCTTAACGCAAGGTCCTTGGTTAAGATTGTTTCCCAGTCAGTGACCCCTGTTATGGCATTAGTGGTGGCTTCTAAAGTATGGTTATTGCTTGTAGTGGCCTGGGGTTGATGGGTAGTGGTATTGGCTTCCATCATTGTAGAGGTGTTTGGTTTACCATAAGTGACATTTTCTGACCCTTGTTCCATTATTAGAGGTGGATGGGTTTTGCTTATGTGGCCTATATAGTCCACATTTCTGGTGTATTTCTTATTGCAGATTCCACATATGAATCTCTTTTCATTGTGAATAGTATTAATATGGCGTCTTAAGCTTGATTTGTGCTTAAAACTATGGTTACAATGTCCACATATGTATTTATTTCTATCCATAATGACACTATGTGATTTTTCCATCCAAGTGCTAAAAATGGCTTAGTGATTGATTTTGTGATGTCATTTGATTGTATGACGTTTTTGTGCCATGACGTAATTATTAAGATTTTATTTAAAAATATTTTATTATTTTTATTTCTATTTGAAGTGATATATATTGTTAAATCTCATGCTCTGGAATATATAAACATGCTTATTTTATTGAAAATAATCTTAATTACGATTATAAACACCAATTTTGCGATGTTTATAAAGTCTATTTAATGGCTTATTTTTCATAGTGATTATTTTTAAACTATGTTGGGTTGTTTTTAGGTGAATTCTGGTGATCTTCATGGCTATATAAAACACAGAAGAGAGAAGGGGTGATTACTGAGTGCATTGTAATCAAGATAATAACCAAGAAGATTCACACAAATTGGTTAATGCCAATAGGGGCCAGAGAGTGCAATTTGAATATCCAAGACAACTCAATACGCCTACGCTTGGAAGTGTTGGATGCTTCAAATTTAGGTGTGCACCACTCTAGCACAGAGAATTGCATGTTCTTGTGGTTATGTCCATCACTTGTGAAGTGACGTGAGACAGGAGTGTCTATTGTATCTGCCTTTTGTACAGAATGTCTGTGTTCATACATTCTTTGTCTAAATGCACGTGAGGTTTCCCCCACATAGTGTTTGTTGCATTTGGAGCAGGTAATCAGGTATATGACATTATTAATTTCACATGAGAAATTCTTGGGTAAGTTTTGTGTGTTGAATAACTTGTGTGTAAAGTTACATTTTACCGATCCCTTCTTTTTGATTAGGGGGCAGTAAGTGCATTTACCGAGTCTGGTGCATACAGGTAAGTATGGTTTTGTCTCTATGTCAGTAGTGGGAGGGTAAATGAGAGTGGCATTTGTTAATTTGTCTCTCAAGTTTGGTAGTCTCCTAAAGCCTACCAAAGGTTTGTCTTTAAAGATTGGTCCACAGTCCTGGCTATTTGTTATAATATTCCAGTTTTTGTGGATCAGTTCCTTAATGTTGGGGTTACCTGGGTTATAATTGGTTACCATTACTGGTGTCTTGACAGGTTCTTTCCTTGTCACTGCTAATAATTCATCTTGTGTGAATTTTGAGGCTCTATTGTAATGTTTGCGTAGGGCCTTTTCTGGATATCCTCTTTTTAAGTAATA
Organism: Sabellastarte sp. h YS-2021; assembly: GCA_964017235.1. Lineage (NCBI taxonomy): Eukaryota > Metazoa > Annelida > Polychaeta > Sabellida > Sabellidae > Sabellastarte > Sabellastarte sp. h YS-2021. The sequence continues at coordinate 79,161,321 of OZ024931.1, read as the reverse complement.
GCCAATGAGTTTATCAGCATTCATATTAAAGTCATTGTCATATGTACAAATTCTTCTGAGTCTTAAGAATTGGCCATATGGTCCCTTTGTTTTACTTGGTGCGTGGTGTGCAGATGTATAGTGTAGGTACAGATGGGTGTCTGTGGGTTTTTCATATAGGGTTGTGTATAGTTCCCTATCTTGGTTAATCTTTACTGTGGTATCTAGAAAGTTAATGTGTGTTAGGCTGCTTTCATGAGTGAACTTAATAGTAGGATGTATACTATTAAGATATGTGATGAACTCATTGAGCTGATCTTCTCCATGTGTCCACACCATCCAGATGTCGTCGATGAACCGAAGCCATAGTAGAGGTTTCAATGGCCAATTTGCTAGTGCTTTAGTCTCAAACCTGTCCATGAATAGGTTTGCATAGTTCGGTGCTGTTGCCGTACCCATTGCTGTGCCTCCTATTTGGAGATAATGGTCTCCATTGAAACTGAAGCTCATAGAATGTAGTACTAGTTTGAGTAGGTTCAATATGTGGGGTCCCATTTTTCGTTTATCTGGGTCCTTCCTCAAGTGTTCTGCCACAGCTATTAGACCTTCCTGATTTGGAATGTTTGTGTATAGTGAACTAACATCTAGTGTAACTAGTAAGGCTCCTTCTGGGATTTTGCCAAGTTGTTTGATCCTACTTATGAAGTGTTGTGTGTCTCTTACATAAGATTTTGTTTGAGGAACATATTTCTTTATGTGTTCGTCTACAAATTTGCTAATGTTGGCTGTGGGATGGTTTATTGAACTACATATTGGTCTACCAGGTACTCCCTTTTTGTGGATTTTTGGTAGCATGTAGAACCTGGCTTCTTTTGGATTGGGCACATTGAGATAATCAAAGTTTTTCTCTGTGATTAAGTTTAGCGATCTCATTTGTGTTAATTCCTCAGCAATTTTCTCAGAAATTTGAGGTGTTATGTCCTCAGGTATTTTCTGGTAAAACTTTTCATCTTGTAGTTGCCTGTAACCTTCTCGTAGATAGTCAATAGTGTTCATTACTACTACTGCTGACCCTTTATCTGCCTTCTTTATGATTATATGGGGGTTAGAAGTTAGTTTGTTCATACCTATGTTTTCACCTTTGGTGATGTTTTTGTGTCTAATAGGTTTGAATTTTGACTTTAGTATTTCTTGCTTGACTGATCATTGGAATAAGTCAAGGGTTCTGTTTGGTGGTTTTGGCCTCCAGGTTGATTTGGGTTTGAACTTTTGTTGAAGTTCTTTATTGAGTGTGGATTCATTGTCAGAGTCAGATTGATCCTCCCTAGCATTTTGATTCATAAAATCTATGATGCTTTGGCTGACTTGTGGTTGTATTGAGTCAGTCTGATCTCTACTGAAGAATTCCATTAATTCTAATCTTCTGTGGAACTCTTTAAAATCTAACCATATCTGAGATTTGTCAGGTAGGCCAGGGGTTGGGCAGAAGGTAAGTCCCTTTTCTAAGGCTGATATTTGGTCTTGGTCCAAGTTGACATTTGATATGTTTATAACAGTATGTCCAATGTAACTTTCGAACTTGGTATTCTTAGGTAAGATACCAGGTTGTGCTGTTTTGGCCTCAGTTCTGAGGGTGTCTAAAAAGTTAGGTTCCTCAATGCTAGACATGTTTGAAATGAACCTGTATTTTATCCATCGGTGGGTTGTCCTTGAGGTAGTTTTTGGCTATTCAGGGGGAGCCTGTTATGTTACAGGTTCTGAACCAGGTTTTCTATGGGTTGTACCTGGTTTGGAGTAAGGTCATTTAAAACACTGATTCAAATACTATATCTGTTTATTGAGTACGCCACATATGATATCAGATATTAGAAGGTATGTGTAGAAAGATAGTCTGTTATTCCTTTATTTAAGGAGTGCTTTAAGAGTACTAAGGAGTTTGTCCATTTTTGGATCATTTCTTTGCCTTCTTTGGTTCGGAGCCTGGTTCTGCCTTCTTCTTGGAGCCTGGTTGAAGCGTTTCTTTGGCTGCTTGTCTGCGAATTGCTTCTGTGTTTTGTCTATCTGAATGGGTGCCATTTGTTGAAATTTATCGAGCAAGGAGTCCTTTATTTCTTGGGACTGCTCCTTGGTGAGGAGTGTATCCAACTCGGTAAGATCTTTGGCAATGGAGGCTTTGGTCCTGCTATATGCGGCTTGGAGGTCATCAATAAGTGTAGTAGTTAGTTCAGACTTACATCTTCTGATGATTCTTGACCAGTGGTCTTTCAGTTTTGGACTCCTGGTACTATTGATGTTGAATTTGAAGTCAACACTTGTTGGGTATTGGTTCTTGGCTAACCTACCCTCCATTACTTTAATGGTTGAGGCTAAGGAGAGCTTCTTTCTATGAAGATTCTTCAGTCTCAAGTAAATGGGTTTGGTGGCGGCTGGGTAGTTGTCCCTAAGGTCTGTGTAATCCTTTTTAGCTGATGGGCCACTTTGGTTGGGGGAATTAACTCTCTTTCGTTTCTGAGGTTTATTCCTGTTGGACATTGGTAGCTCAAGTTGTTCTTTAACTGCATTGAGAGTTCTTAATGTCTCTTCAGATATCCTGTTTTCTGGCATGGGGGTATCATAACCACTCGCAGGTTCTGAGGTCACTCTGACACTAGACATGGCGTTGCAGAATTCAGTCTGGCTAGCAGTGGTTGAAGGAGCACTCATAGTGAAAACTAAGGAAAAGGTCTGCTTCCTGCTTATGCAAAGACTGAAGGATGATAAGCTTTGTTTATCTGCCTTATATAATTTACCTTGTGTAAATTGTATTTCGACTGGTATAAATATTCTCAGTCTCATCAGAGGCTATGGGATTTTCAGGTTTCTGGTCCCTAAGGTACTTTTTGCTTCAACAGGGGGAGCCCCCGGTTCAGAGCCGGTTCAGAACCGGTTCAGGAGCCTGGTTGCAGGCTCCAGGTTGTATAGGGAAGTCCTGAAGTGTGAAGTGAAGATAACTCAATTATCATAATTTTTTGTGGATTTTTGATAATTTCACTTTGAGGTAGGTACTGTAAACATACAACTGTGTTGTCCTCATTTGGAAGTTGGTGGTGAGTATGGGTATCTCATTTCCAGGCTTTTGTTAAGTCTCTATTTATAGGTTCCACCAAAATGAGTGTAGTTGTTAGCTTCATTAGAATTTTATTATTATGCTTCCATATGTAATTATATTCAGTTATGAATATAATTCATATTATAAGTCATACAGAGACCAATCTGAGTCGTATAAATATTTATTCTAATAAGCTTTATTTACCATACTACTTTATTTATAGTAGGCAGTTATATTATTTATAATTTATGAAAATAATAATAACTTTGTATACATTATATGTAATGGTCTGCGTACCTTGTTTTCAACATTATACTGTTTATGTTCAGATAAATATTAAAAACTAATATTGGTTCTTAGTATACCAAGTATTTAAATATATTGTTCTGTTACATATATTTATTATATTTTCTGTATAATAAAATCAGTCTAAAAATAATAAAACGTGTTTTTATTATTGTTGTGTTTTAATACAGTGTTTATTATATTAAAATCTGGTGGTGGTGTATGACCAGCTCCCATCTTGTGGTGGTGGTGGTAATACTAGTTTCCTTGGTGAGGTGACCAGGGTGGGGCGTGTAGGTTTTCTACTACAAATGGCCTCATAAGTTGAGTTGTCAATGGTCAATGTACTTGGTTTTCTCACTTTGCTGTGTGTTGTCTCAGCTTGTTTACTGGTGATCTTAATCTCACTCTTGGTATGGGTTCGAGGTGTGGCAGCTTTAGGGAACTCTTTTGGTGTCCTGGGGATTAGACTTGGTCTCAATCTGGAGAACCATTTCCAATATCTAGCTGTACATGGGAGTGGCATGTTTTGTCGGTCTTCCCTGGAGGTAACAGGTTCTACATGATTTAACTGGGTGTTGCGAACAGCATCATCAATCATGTACTGTTGTCGCTCAACTATAAGGTGTTCATTATAGTCACAAGACTGGCACTTCTGGTTGTCAGTTTGGGCTGATTTATCCTTTAGAAATGTGACAGGTACACATCCTATCTGAGTGGTGGCTTTCTTTGACACTTTCAAAGTGGTCTTGGCTTCCTCTGGTAAATTATGTGTTGAGAGGAGCGCTGACACTGTGGGAGTTAAGTTATAAATCCCCAGTGGTGATGTGTTCATACTTTTGTTTTCTTCAGTGGGAAAACTCTTGTCTGTGTTTACTCCTATACAGATTCTAGGTGGTACCAGGGGAGCAGGCTGTGACTCATCATCGCTTAACGCAAGGTCCTTGGTTAAGATTGTTTCCCAGTCAGTGACCCCTGTTATGGCATTAGTGGTGGCTTCTAAAGTATGGTTATTGCTTGTAGTGGCCTGGGGTTGATGGGTAGTGGTATTGGCTTCCATCATTGTAGAGGTGTTTGGTTTACCATAAGTGACATTTTCTGACCCTTGTTCCATTATTAGAGGTGGATGGGTTTTGCTTATGTGGCCTATATAGTCCACATTTCTGGTGTATTTCTTATTGCAGATTCCACATATGAATCTCTTTTCATTGTGAATAGTATTAATATGGCGTCTTAAGCTTGATTTGTGCTTAAAACTATGGTTACAATGTCCACATATGTATTTATTTCTATCCATAATGACACTATGTGATTTTTCCATCCAAGTGCTAAAAATGGCTTAGTGACTGATTTTGTGATGTCATTTGATTGTATGACGTTTTTGTGCCATGACGTAATTATTAAGATTACGTCATAGCTATAAATCACTTTTTACATAATATTCAGGTGTTATTTTATTTTTAAATAATTTTTTATTTTATTTAAAAATATTTTATTATTTTTATTTCTATTTGAAGTGATATATATTGTTAAATCTCATGCTCTGGAATATATAAACATGCTTATTTTATTGAAAATAATCTTAATTACGATTATAAACACCAATTTTGCGATGTTTATAAAGTCTATTTAATGGCTTATTTTTCATAGTGATTATTTTTAAACTATGTTGGGTTGTTTTTAGGTGAATTCTGGTGATCTTCATGGCTATATAAAACACAGAAGAGAGAAGGGGTGATTACTGAGTGCATTGTAATCAAGATAATAACCAAGAAGATTCACACAAATTGGTTAATGCCAATAGGGGCCAGAGAGTGCAATTTGAATATCCAAGACAACTCAATACGCCTACGCTTGGAAGTGTTGGATGCTTCAAATTTAGGTGTGCACCACTCTAGCACAGAGAATTGCATGTTCTTGTGGTTATGTCCATCACTTGTGAAGTGACGTGAGACAGGAGTGTCTATTGTATCTGCCTTTTGTACAGAATGTCTGTGTTCATACATTCTTTGTCTAAATGCACGTGAGGTTTCCCCCACATAGTGTTTGTTGCATTTGGAGCAGGTAATCAGGTATATGACATTATTAATTTCACATGAGAAATTCTTGGGTAAGTTTTGTGTGTTGAATAACTTGTGTGTAAAGTTACATTTTACCGATCCCTTCTTTTTGATTAGGGGGCAGTAAGTGCATTTACCGAGTCTGGTGCATACAGGTAAGTATGGTTTTGTCTCTATGTCAGTAGTGGGAGGGTAAATGAGAGTGGCATTTGTTAATTTGTCTCTCAAGTTTGGTAGTCTCCTAAAGCCTACCAAAGGTTTGTCTTTAAAGATTGGTCCACAGTCCTGGCTATTTGTTATAATATTCCAGTTTTTGTGGATCAGTTCCTTAATGTTGGGGTTACCTGGGTTATAATTGGTTACCATTACTGGTGTCTTGACAGGTTCTTTCCTTGTCACTGCTAATAATTCATCTTGTGTGAATTTTGAGGCTCTATTGTAATGTTTGCGTAGGGCCTTTTCTGGATATCCTCTTTTTAAGTAATAGCCAATGAGTTTATCAGCATTCATATTAAAGTCATTGTCATATGTACAAATTCTTCTGAGTCTTAAGAATTGGCCATATGGTCCCTTTGTTTTACTTGGTGCGTGGTGTGCAGATGTATAGTGTAGGTACAGATGGGTGTCTGTGGGTTTTTCATATAGGGTTGTGTATAGTTCCCTATCTTGGTTAATCTTTACTGTGGTATCTAGAAAGTTAATGTGTGTTAGGCTGCTTTCATGAGTGAACTTAATAGTAGGATGTATACTATTAAGATATGTGATGAACTCATTGAGCTGATCTTCTCCATGTGTCCACACCATCCAGATGTCGTCGATGAACCGAAGCCATAGTAGAGGTTTCAATGGCCAATTTGCTAGTGCTTTAGTCTCAAACCTGTCCATGAATAGGTTTGCATAGTTCGGTGCTGTTGCCGTACCCATTGCTGTGCCTCCTATTTGGAGATAATGGTCTCCATTGAAACTGAAGCTCATAGAATGTAGTACTAGTTTGAGTAGGTTCAATATGTGGGGTCCCATTTTTCGTTTATCTGGGTCCTTCCTCAAGTGTTCTGCCACAGCTATTAGACCTTCCTGATTTGGAATGTTTGTGTATAGTGAACTAACATCTAGTGTAACTAGTAAGGCTCCTTCTGGGATTTTGCCAAGTTGTTTGATCCTACTTATGAAGTGTTGTGTGTCTCTTACATAAGATTTTGTTTGAGGAACATATTTCTTTATGTGTTCGTCTACAAATTTGCTAATGTTGGCTGTGGGATGGTTTATTGAACTACATATTGGTCTACCAGGTACTCCCTTTTTGTGGATTTTTGGTAGCATGTAGAACCTGGCTTCTTTTGGATTGGGCACATTGAGATAATCAAAGTTTTTCTCTGTGATTAAGTTTAGCGATCTCATTTGTGTTAATTCCTCAGCAATTTTCTCAGAAATTTGAGGTGTTATGTCCTCAGGTATTTTCTGGTAAAACTTTTCATCTTGTAGTTGCCTGTAACCTTCTCGTAGATAGTCAATAGTGTTCATTACTACTACTGCTGACCCTTTATCTGCCTTCTTTATGATTATATGGGGGTTAGAAGTTAGTTTGTTCATACCTATGTTTTCACCTTTGGTGATGTTTTTGTGTCTAATAGGTTTGAATTTTGACTTTAGTATTTCTTGCTTGACTGATCATTGGAATAAGTCAAGGGTTCTGTTTGGTGGTTTTGGCCTCCAGGTTGATTTGGGTTTGAACTTTTGTTGAAGTTCTTTATTGAGTGTGGATTCATTGTCAGAGTCAGATTGATCCTCCCTAGCATTTTGATTCATAAAATCTATGATGCTTTGGCTGACTTGTGGTTGTATTGAGTCAGTCTGATCTCTACTGAAGAATTCCATTAATTCTAATCTTCTGTGGAACTCTTTAAAATCTAACCATATCTGAGATTTGTCAGGTAGGCCAGGGGTTGGGCAGAAGGTAAGTCCCTTTTCTAAGGCTGATATTTGGTCTTGGTCCAAGTTGACATTTGATATGTTTATAACAGTATGTCCAATGTAACTTTCGAACTTGGTATTCTTAGGTAAGATACCAGGTTGTGCTGTTTTGGCCTCAGTTCTGAGGGTGTCTAAAAAGTTAGGTTCCTCAATGCTAGACATGTTTGAAATGAACCTGTATTTTATCCATCGGTGGGTTGTCCTTGAGGTAGTTTTTGGCTATTCAGGGGGAGCCTGTTATGTTACAGGTTCTGAACCAGGTTTTCTATGGGTTGTACCTGGTTTGGAGTAAGGTCATTTAAAACACTGATTCAAATACTATATCTGTTTATTGAGTACGCCACATATGATATCAGATATTAGAAGGTATGTGTAGAAAGATAGTCTGTTATTCCTTTATTTAAGGAGTGCTTTAAGAGTACTAAGGAGTTTGTCCATTTTTGGATCATTTCTTTGCCTTCTTTGGTTCGGAGCCTGGTTCTGCCTTCTTCTTGGAGCCTGGTTGAAGCGTTTCTTTGGCTGCTTGTCTGCGAATTGCTTCTGTGTTTTGTCTATCTGAATGGGTGCCATTTGTTGAAATTTATCGAGCAAGGAGTCCTTTATTTCTTGGGACTGCTCCTTGGTGAGGAGTGTATCCAACTCGGTAAGATCTTTGGCAATGGAGGCTTTGGTCCTGCTATATGCGGCTTGGAGGTCATCAATAAGTGTAGTAGTTAGTTCAGACTTACATCTTCTGATGATTCTTGACCAGTGGTCTTTCAGTTTTGGACTCCTGGTACTATTGATGTTGAATTTGAAGTCAACACTTGTTGGGTATTGGTTCTTGGCTAACCTACCCTCCATTACTTTAATGGTTGAGGCTAAGGAGAGCTTCTTTCTATGAAGATTCTTCAGTCTCAAGTAAATGGGTTTGGTGGCGGCTGGGTAGTTGTCCCTAAGGTCTGTGTAATCCTTTTTAGCTGATGGGCCACTTTGGTTGGGGGAATTAACTCTCTTTCGTTTCTGAGGTTTATTCCTGTTGGACATTGGTAGCTCAAGTTGTTCTTTAACTGCATTGAGAGTTCTTAATGTCTCTTCAGATATCCTGTTTTCTGGCATGGGGGTATCATAACCACTCGCAGGTTCTGAGGTCACTCTGACACTAGACATGGCGTTGCAGAATTCAGTCTGGCTAGCAGTGGTTGAAGGAGCACTCATAGTGAAAACTAAGGAAAAGGTCTGCTTCCTGCTTATGCAAAGACTGAAGGATGATAAGCTTTGTTTATCTGCCTTATATAATTTACCTTGTGTAAATTGTATTTCGACTGGTATAAATATTCTCAGTCTCATCAGAGGCTATGGGATTTTCAGGTTTCTGGTCCCTAAGGTACTTTTTGCTTCAACAGGGGGAGCCCCCGGTTCAGAGCCGGTTCAGAACCGGTTCAGGAGCCTGGTTGCAGGCTCCAGGTTGTATAGGGAAGTCCTGAAGTGTGAAGTGAAGATAACTCAATTATCATAATTTTTTGTGGATTTTTGATAATTTCACTTTGAGGTAGGTACTGTAAACATACAACTGTGTTGTCCTCATTTGGAAGTTGGTGGTGAGTATGGGTATCTCATTTCCAGGCTTTTGTTAAGTCTCTATTTATAGGTTCCACCAAAATGAGTGTAGTTGTTAGCTTCATTAGAATTTTATTATTATGCTTCCATATGTAATTATATTCAGTTATGAATATAATTCATATTATAAGTCATACAGAGACCAATCTGAGTCGTATAAATATTTATTCTAATAAGCTTTATTTACCATACTACTTTATTTATAGTAGGCAGTTATATTATTTATAATTTATGAAAATAATAATAACTTTGTATACATTATATGTAATGGTCTGCGTACCTTGTTTTCAACATTATACTGTTTATGTTCAGATAAATATTAAAAACTAATATTGGTTCTTAGTATACCAAGTATTTAAATATATTGTTCTGTTACATATATTTATTATATTTTCTGTATAATAAAATCAGTCTAAAAATAATAAAACGTGTTTTTATTATTGTTGTGTTTTAATACAGTGTTTATTATATTAAAATCTGGTGGTGGTGTATGACCAGCTCCCATCTTGTGGTGGTGGTGGTAATACTAGTTTCCTTGGTGAGGTGACCAGGGTGGGGCGTGTAGGTTTTCTACTACAAATGGCCTCATAAGTTGAGTTGTCAATGGTCAATGTACTTGGTTTTCTCACTTTGCTGTGTGTTGTCTCAGCTTGTTTACTGGTGATCTTAATCTCACTCTTGGTATGGGTTCGAGGTGTGGCAGCTTTAGGGAACTCTTTTGGTGTCCTGGGGATTAGACTTGGTCTCAATCTGGAGAACCATTTCCAATATCTAGCTGTACATGGGAGTGGCATGTTTTGTCGGTCTTCCCTGGAGGTAACAGGTTCTACATGATTTAACTGGGTGTTGCGAACAGCATCATCAATCATGTACTGTTGTCGCTCAACTATAAGGTGTTCATTATAGTCACAAGACTGGCACTTCTGGTTGTCAGTTTGGGCTGATTTATCCTTTAGAAATGTGACAGGTACACATCCTATCTGAGTGGTGGCTTTCTTTGACACTTTCAAAGTGGTCTTGGCTTCCTCTGGTAAATTATGTGTTGAGAGGAGCGCTGACACTGTGGGAGTTAAGTTATAAATCCCCAGTGGTGATGTGTTCATACTTTTGTTTTCTTCAGTGGGAAAACTCTTGTCTGTGTTTACTCCTATACAGATTCTAGGTGGTACCAGGGGAGCAGGCTGTGACTCATCATCGCTTAACGCAAGGTCCTTGGTTAAGATTGTTTCCCAGTCAGTGACCCCTGTTATGGCATTAGTGGTGGCTTCTAAAGTATGGTTATTGCTTGTAGTGGCCTGGGGTTGATGGGTAGTGGTATTGGCTTCCATCATTGTAGAGGTGTTTGGTTTACCATAAGTGACATTTTCTGACCCTTGTTCCATTATTAGAGGTGGATGGGTTTTGCTTATGTGGCCTATATAGTCCACATTTCTGGTGTATTTCTTATTGCAGATTCCACATATGAATCTCTTTTCATTGTGAATAGTATTAATATGGCGTCTTAAGCTTGATTTGTGCTTAAAACTATGGTTACAATGTCCACATATGTATTTATTTCTATCCATAATGACACTATGTGATTTTTCCATCCAAGTGCTAAAAATGGCTTAGTGACTGATTTTGTGATGTCATTTGATTGTATGACGTTTTTGTGCCATGACGTAATTATTAAGATTACGTCATAGCTATAAATCACTTTTTACATAATATTCAGGTGTTATTTTATTTTTAAATAATTTTTTATTTTATTTAAAAATATTTTATTATTTTTATTTCTATTTGAAGTGATATATATTGTTAAATCTCATGCTCTGGAATATATAAACATGCTTATTTTATTGAAAATAATCTTAATTACGATTATAAACACCAATTTTGCGATGTTTATAAAGTCTATTTAATGGCTTATTTTTCATAGTGATTATTTTTAAACTATGTTGGGTTGTTTTTAGGTGAATTCTGGTGATCTTCATGGCTATATAAAACACAGAAGAGAGAAGGGGTGATTACTGAGTGCATTGTAATCAAGATAATAACCAAGAAGATTCACACAAATTGGTTAATGCCAATAGGGGCCAGAGAGTGCAATTTGAATATCCAAGACAACTCAATACGCCTACGCTTGGAAGTGTTGGATGCTTCAAATTTAGGTGTGCACCACTCTAGCACAGAGAATTGCATGTTCTTGTGGTTATGTCCATCACTTGTGAAGTGACGTGAGACAGGAGTGTCTATTGTATCTGCCTTTTGTACAGAATGTCTGTGTTCATACATTCTTTGTCTAAATGCACGTGAGGTTTCCCCCACATAGTGTTTGTTGCATTTGGAGCAGGTAATCAGGTATATGACATTATTAATTTCACATGAGAAATTCTTGGGTAAGTTTTGTGTGTTGAATAACTTGTGTGTAAAGTTACATTTTACCGATCCCTTCTTTTTGATTAGGGGGCAGTAAGTGCATTTACCGAGTCTGGTGCATACAGGTAAGTATGGTTTTGTCTCTATGTCAGTAGTGGGAGGGTAAATGAGAGTGGCATTTGTTAATTTGTCTCTCAAGTTTGGTAGTCTCCTAAAGCCTACCAAAGGTTTGTCTTTAAAGATTGGTCCACAGTCCTGGCTATTTGTTATAATATTCCAGTTTTTGTGGATCAGTTCCTTAATGTTGGGGTTACCTGGGTTATAATTGGTTACCATTACTGGTGTCTTGACAGGTTCTTTCCTTGTCACTGCTAATAATTCATCTTGTGTGAATTTTGAGGCTCTATTGTAATGTTTGCGTAGGGCCTTTTCTGGATATCCTCTTTTTAAGTAATAGCCAATGAGTTTATCAGCATTCATATTGAAGTCATTGTCATATGTACAAATTCTTCTGAGTCTTAAGAATTGGCCATATGGTCCCTTTGTTTTACTTGGTGCGTGGTGTGCAGATGTATAGTGTAGGTACAGATGGGTGTCTGTGGGTTTTTCATATAGGGTTGTGTATAGTTCCCTATCTTGGTTAATCTTTACTGTGGTATCTAGAAAGTTAATGTGTGTTAGGCTGCTTTCATGAGTGAACTTAATAGTAGGATGTATACTATTAAGATATGTGATGAACTCATTGAGCTGATCTTCTCCATGTGTCCACACCATCCAGATGTCGTCGATGAACCGAAGCCATAGTAGAGGTTTCAATGGCCAATTTGCTAGTGCTTTAGTCTCAAACCTGTCCATGAATAGGTTTGCATAGTTCGGTGCTGTTGCCGTACCCATTGCTGTGCCTCCTATTTGGAGATAATGGTCTCCATTGAAACTGAAGCTCATAGAATGTAGTACTAGTTTGAGTAGGTTCAATATGTGGGGTCCCATTTTTCGTTTATCTGGGTCCTTCCTCAAGTGTTCTGCCACAGCTATTAGACCTTCCTGATTTGGAATGTTTGTGTATAGTGAACTAACATCTAGTGTAACTAGTAAGGCTCCTTCTGGGATTTTGCCAAGTTGTTTGATCCTACTTATGAAGTGTTGTGTGTCTCTTACATAAGATTTTGTTTGAGGAACATATTTCTTTATGTGTTCGTCTACAAATTTGCTAATGTTGGCTGTGGGATGGTTTATTGAACTACATATTGGTCTACCAGGTACTCCCTTTTTGTGGATTTTTGGTAGCATGTAGAACCTGGCTTCTTTTGGATTGGGCACATTGAGATAATCAAAGTTTTTCTCTGTGATTAAGTTTAGCGATCTCATTTGTGTTAATTCCTCAGCAATTTTCTCAGAAATTTGAGGTGTTATGTCCTCAGGTATTTTCTGGTAAAACTTTTCATCTTGTAGTTGCCTGTAACCTTCTCGTAGATAGTCAATAGTGTTCATTACTACTACTGCTGACCCTTTATCTGCCTTCTTTATGATTATATGGGGGTTAGAAGTTAGTTTGTTCATACCTATGTTTTCACCTTTGGTGATGTTTTTGTGTCTAATAGGTTTGAATTTTGACTTTAGTATTTCTTGCTTGACTGATCATTGGAATAAGTCAAGGGTTCTGTTTGGTGGTTTTGGCCTCCAGGTTGATTTGGGTTTGAACTTTTGTTGAAGTTCTTTATTGAGTGTGGATTCATTGTCAGAGTCAGATTGATCCTCCCTAGCATTTTGATTCATAAAATCTATGATGCTTTGGCTGACTTGTGGTTGTATTGAGTCAGTCTGATCTCTACTGAAGAATTCCATTAATTCTAATCTTCTGTGGAACTCTTTAAAATCTAACCATATCTGAGATTTGTCAGGTAGGCCAGGGGTTGGGCAGAAGGTAAGTCCCTTTTCTAAGGCTGATATTTGGTCTTGGTCCAAGTTGACATTTGATATGTTTATAACAGTATGTCCAATGTAACTTTCGAACTTGGTATTCTTAGGTAAGATACCAGGTTGTGCTGTTTTGGCCTCAGTTCTGAGGGTGTCTAAAAAGTTAGGTTCCTCAATGCTAGACATGTTTGAAATGAACCTGTATTTTATCCATCGGTGGGTTGTCCTTGAGGTAGTTTTTGGCTATTCAGGGGGAGCCTGTTATGTTACAGGTTCTGAACCAGGTTTTCTATGGGTTGTACCTGGTTTGGAGTAAGGTCATTTAAAACACTGATTCAAATACTATATCTGTTTATTGAGTACGCCACATATGATATCAGATATTAGAAGGTATGTGTAGAAAGATAGTCTGTTATTCCTTTATTTAAGGAGTGCTTTAAGAGTACTAAGGAGTTTGTCCATTTTTGGATCATTTCTTTGCCTTCTTTGGTTCGGAGCCTGGTTCTGCCTTCTTCTTGGAGCCTGGTTGAAGCGTTTCTTTGGCTGCTTGTCTGCGAATTGCTTCTGTGTTTTGTCTATCTGAATGGGTGCCATTTGTTGAAATTTATCGAGCAAGGAGTCCTTTATTTCTTGGGACTGCTCCTTGGTGAGGAGTGTATCCAACTCGGTAAGATCTTTGGCAATGGAGGCTTTGGTCCTGCTATATGCGGCTTGGAGGTCATCAATAAGTGTAGTAGTTAGTTCAGACTTACATCTTCTGATGATTCTTGACCAGTGGTCTTTCAGTTTTGGACTCCTGGTACTATTGATGTTGAATTTGAAGTCAACACTTGTTGGGTATTGGTTCTTGGCTAACCTACCCTCCATTACTTTAATGGTTGAGGCTAAGGAGAGCTTCTTTCTATGAAGATTCTTCAGTCTCAAGTAAATGGGTTTGGTGGCGGCTGGGTAGTTGTCCCTAAGGTCTGTGTAATCCTTTTGAGCTGATGGGTCACTTTGGTTGGGGGAATTAACTCTCTTTCGTTTCTGAGGTTTATTCCTGTTGGACATTGGTAGCTCAAGTTGTTCTTTAACTGCATTGAGAGTTCTTAATGTCTCTTCAGATATCCTGTTTTCTGGCATGGGGGTATCATAACCACTCGCAGGTTCTGAGGTCACTCTGACACTAGACATGGCGTTGCAGAATTCAGTCTGGCTAGCAGTGGTTGAAGGAGCACTCATAGTGAAAACTAAGGAAAAGGTCTGCTTCCTGCTTATGCAAAGACTGAAGGATGATAAGCTTTGTTTATCTGCCTTATATAATTTACCTTGTGTAAATTGTATTTCGACTGGTATAAATATTCTCAGTCTCATCAGAGGCTATGGGATTTTCAGGTTTCTGGTCCCTAAGGTACTTTTTGCTTCAACAGGGGGAGCCCCCGGTTCAGAGCCGGTTCAGAACCGGTTCAGGAGCCTGGTTGCAGGCTCCAGGTTGTATAGGGAAGTCCTGAAGTGTGAAGTGAAGATAACTCAATTATCATAATTTTTTGTGGATTTTTGATAATTTCACTTTGAGGTAGGTACTGTAAACATACAACTGTGTTGTCCTCATTTGGAAGTTGGTGGTGAGTATGGGTATCTCATTTCCAGGCTTTTGTTAAGTCTCTATTTATAGGTTCCACCAAAATGAGTGTAGTTGTTAGCTTCATTAGAATTTTATTATTATGCTTCCATATGTAATTATATTCAGTTATGAATATAATTCATATTATAAGTCATACAGAGACCAATCTGAGTCGTATAAATATTTATTCTAATAAGCTTTATTTACCATACTACTTTATTTATAGTAGGCAGTTATATTATTTATAATTTATGAAAATAATAATAACTTTGTATACATTATATGTAATGGTCTGCGTACCTTGTACATTATACTGTTTATGTTCAGATAAATATTAAAAACTAATATTGGTTCTTAGTATACCAAGTATTTAAATATATTGTTCTGTTACATATATTTATTATATTTTCTGTATAATAAAATCAGTCTAAAAATAATAAAACGTGTTTTTATTATTGTTGTGTTTTAATACAGTGTTTATTATATTAAAATCTGGTGGTGGTGTATGACCAGCTCCCATCTTGTGGTGGTGGTGGTAATACTAGTTTCCTTGGTGAGGTGACCAGGGTGGGGCGTGTAGGTTTTCTACTACAAATGGCCTCATAAGTTGAGTTGTCAATGGTCAATGTACTTGGTTTTCTCACTTTGCTGTATGTTGTCTCAGCTTGTTTACTGGTGATCTTAATCTCACTCTTGGTATGGGTTCGAGGTGTGGCAGCTTTAGGGAACTCTTTTGGTGTCCTGGGGATTAGACTTGGTCTCAATCTGGAGAACCATTTCCAATATCTAGCTGTACATGGGAGTGGCATGTTTTGTCGGTCTTCCCTGGAGGTAACAGGTTCTACATGATTTAACTGGGTGTTGCGAACAGCATCATCAATCATGTACTGTTGTCGCTCAACTATAAGGTGTTCATTATAGTCACAAGACTGGCACTTCTGGTTGTCAGTTTGGGCTGATTTATCCTTTAGAAATGTGACAGGTACACATCCTATCTGAGTGGTGGCTTTCTTTGACACTTTCAAAGTGGTCTTGGCTTCCTCTGGTAAATTATGTGTTGAGAGGAGCGCTGATACTGTGGGAGTTAAGTTATAAATCCCCAGTGGTGATGTGTTCATACTTTTGTTTTCTTCAGTGGGAAAACTCTTGTCTGTGTTTACTCCTATACAGATTCTAGGTGGTACCAGGGGAGCAGGCTGTGACTCATCATCGCTTAACGCAAGGTCCTTGGTTAAGATTGTTTCCCAGTCAGTGACCCCTGTTATGGCATTAGTGGTGGCTTCTAAAGTATGGTTATTGCTTGTAGTGGCCTGGGGTTGATGGGTAGTGGTATTGGCTTCCATCATTGTAGAGGTGTTTGGTTTACCATAAGTGACATTTTCTGACCCTTGTTCCATTATTAGAGGTGGATGGGTTTTGCTTATGTGGCCTATATAGTCCACATTTCTGGTGTATTTCTTATTGCAGATTCCACATATGAATCTCTTTTCATTGTGAATAGTATTAATATGGCGTCTTAAGCTTGATTTGTGCTTAAAACTATGGTTACAATGTCCACATATGTATTTATTTCTATCCATAATGACACTATGTGATTTTTCCATCCAAGTGCTAAAAATGGCTTAGTGACTGATTTTGTGATGTCATTTGATTGTATGACGTTTTTGTGCCATGACGTAATTATTAAGATTACGTCATAGCTATAAATCACTTTTTACATAATATTCAGGTGTTATTTTATTTTTAAATAATTTTTTATTTTATTTAAAAATATTTTATTATTTTTATTTCTATTTGAAGTGATATATATTGTTAAATCTCATGCTCTGGAATATATAAACATGCTTATTTTATTGAAAATAATCTTAATTACGATTATAAACACCAATTTTGCGATGTTTATAAATAGTCTATTTAATGGCTTATTTTTCATAGTGATTATTTTTAAACTATGTTGGGTTGTTTTTAGGTGAATTCTGGTGATCTTCATGGCTATATAAAACACAGAAGAGAGAAGGGTGATTACTGAGTGCATTGTAATCAAGATAATAACCAAGAAGATTCACACAAATTGGTTAATGCCAATAGGGGCCAGAGAGTGCAATTTGAATATCCAAGACAACTCAATACACCTACGCTTGGAAGTGTTGGATGCTTCAAATTTAGGTGTGCACCACTCTAGCACAGAGAATTGCATGTTCTTGTGGTTATGTCCATCACTTGTGAAGTGACGTGAGACAGGAGTGTCTATTGTATCTGCCTTTTGTACAGAATGTCTGTGTTCATACATTCTTTGTCTAAATGCACGTGAGGTTTCCCCCACATAGTGTTTGTTGCATTTGGAGCAGGTAATCAGGTATATGACATTATTAATTTCACATGAGAAATTCTTGGGTAAGTTTTGTGTGTTGAATAACTTGTGTGTAAAGTTACATTTTACCAATCCCTTCTTTTTGATTAGGGGGCAGTAAGTGCATTTACCGAGTCTGGTGCATACAGGTAAGTATGGTTTTGTCTCTATGTCAGTAGTGGGAGGGTAAATGAGAGTGGCATTTGTTAATTTGTCTCTCAAGTTTGGTAGTCTCCTAAAGCCTACCAAAGGTTTGTCTTTAAAGATTGGTCCACAGTCCTGGCTATTTGTTATAATATTCCAGTTTTTGTGGATCAGTTCCTTAATGTTGGGGTTACCTGGGTTATAATTGGTTACCATTACTGGTGTCTTGACAGGTTCTTTCCTTGTCACTGCTAATAATTCATCTTGTGTGAATTTTGAGGCTCTATTGTAATGTTTGCATAGGGCCTTTTCTGGATATCCTCTTTTTAAGTAATAGCCAATGAGTTTATCAGCATTCATATTAAAGTCATTGTCATATGTACAAATTCTTCTGAGTCTTAAGAATTGGCCATATGGTCCCTTTGTTTTACTTGGTGCGTGGTGTGCAGATGTATAGTGTAGGTACAGATGGGTGTCTGTGGGTTTTTCATATAGGGTTGTGTATAGTTCCCTATCTTGGTTAATCTTTACTGTGGTATCTAGAAAGTTAATGTGTGTTAGGCTGCTTTCATGAGTGAACTTAATAGTAGGATGTATACTATTAAGATATGTGATGAACTCATTGAGCTGATCTTCTCCATGTGTCCACACCATCCAGATGTCGTCGATGAACCGAAGCCATAGTAGAGGTTTCAATGGCCAATTTGCTAGTGCTTTAGTCTCAAACCTGTCCATGAATAGGTTTGCATAGTTCGGTGCTGTTGCCGTACCCATTGCTGTGCCTCCTATTTGGAGATAATGGTCTCCATTGAAACTGAAGCTCATAGAATGTAGTACTAGTTTGAGTAGGTTCAATATGTGGGGTCCCATTTTTCGTTTATCTGGGTCCTTCCTCAAGTGTTCTGCCACAGCTATTAGACCTTCCTGATTTGGAATGTTTGTGTATAGTGAACTAACATCTAGTGTAACTAGTAAGGCTCCTTCTGGGATTTTGCCAAGTTGTTTGATCCTACTTATGAAGTGTTGTGTGTCTCTTACATAAGATTTTGTTTGAGGAACATATTTCTTTATGTGTTCGTCTACAAATTTGCTAATGTTGGCTGTGGGATGGTTTATTGAACTACATATTGGTCTACCAGGTACTCCCTTTTTGTGGATTTTTGGTAGCATGTAGAACCTGGCTTCTTTTGGATTGGGCACATTGAGATAATCAAAGTTTTTCTCTGTGATTAAGTTTAGCGATCTCATTTGTGTTAATTCCTCAGCAATTTTCTCAGAAATTTGAGGTGTTATGTCCTCAGGTATTTTCTGGTAAAACTTTTCATCTTGTAGTTGCCTGTAACCTTCTCGTAGATAGTCAATAGTGTTCATTACTACTACTGCTGACCCTTTATCTGCCTTCTTTATGATTATATGGGGGTTAGAAGTTAGTTTGTTCATACCTATGTTTTCACCTTTGGTGATGTTTTTGTGTCTAATAGGTTTGAATTTTGACTTTAGTATTTCTTGCTTGACTGATCATTGGAATAAGTCAAGGGTTCTGTTTGGTGGTTTTGGCCTCCAGGTTGATTTGGGTTTGAACTTTTGTTGAAGTTCTTTATTGAGTGTGGATTCATTGTCAGAGTCAGATTGATCCTCCCTAGCATTTTGATTCATAAAATCTATGATGCTTTGGCTGACTTGTGGTTGTATTGAGTCAGTCTGATCTCTACTGAAGAATTCCATTAATTCTAATCTTCTGTGGAACTCTTTAAAATCTAACCATATCTGAGATTTGTCAGGTAGGCCAGGGGTTGGGCAGAAGGTAAGTCCCTTTTCTAAGGCTGATATTTGGTCTTGGTCCAAGTTGACATTTGATATGTTTATAACGGTATGTCCAATGTAACTTTCGAACTTGGTATTCTTAGGTAAGATACCAGGTTGTGCTGTTTTGGCCTCAGTTCTGAGGGTGTTTAAAAAGTTAGGTTCCTCAATGCTAGACATGTTTGAAATGAACCTGTATTTTATCCATCGGTGGGTTGTCCTTGAGGTAGTTTTTGGCTATTCAGGGGGAGCCTGTTATGTTACAGGTTCTGAACCAGGTTTTCTATGGGTTGTACCTGGTTTGGAGTAAGGTCATTTAAAACACTGATTCAAATACTATATCTGTTTATTGAGTACGCCACATATGATATCAGATATTAGAAGGTATGTGTAGAAAGATAGTCTGTTATTCCTTTATTTAAGGAGTGCTTTAAGAGTACTAAGGAGTTTGTCCATTTTTGGATCATTTCTTTGCCTTCTTTGGTTCGGAGCCTGGTTCTGCCTTCTTCTTGGAGCCTGGTTGAAGCATTTCTTTGGCTGCTTGTCTGCGAATTGCTTCTGTGTTTTGTCTATCTGAATGGGTGCCATTTGTTGAAATTTATCGAGCAAGGAGTCCTTTATTTCTTGGGACTGCTCCTTGGTGAGGAGTGTATCCAACTCGGTAAGATCTTTGGCAATGGAGGCTTTGGTCCTGCTATATGCGGCTTGGAGGTCATCAATAAGTGTAGTAGTTAGTTCAGACTTACATCTTCTGATGATTCTTGACCAGTGGTCTTTCAGTTTTGGACTCCTGGTACTATTGATGTTGAATTTGAAGTCAACACTTGTTGGGTATTGGTTCTTGGCTAACCTACCCTCCATTACTTTAATGGTTGAGGCTAAGGAGAGCTTCTTTCTATGAAGATTCTTCAGTCTCAAGTAAATGGGTTTGGTGGCGGCTGGGTAGTTGTCCCTAAGGTCTGTGTAATCCTTTTTAGCTGATGGGCCACTTTGGTTGGGGGAATTAACTCTCTTTCGTTTCTGAGGTTTATTCCTGTTGGACATTGGTAGCTCAAGTTGTTCTTTAACTGCATTGAGAGTTCTTAATGTCTCTTCAGATATCCTGTTTTCTGGCATGGGGGTATCATAACCACTCGCAGGTTCTGAGGTCACTCTGACACTAGACATGGCGTTGCAGAATTCAGTCTGGCTAGCAGTGGTTGAAGGAGCACTCATAGTGAAAACTAAGGAAAAGGTCTGCTTCCTGCTTATGCAAAGACTGAAGGATGATAAGCTTTGTTTATCTGCCTTATATAATTTACCTTGTGTAAATTGTATTTCGACTGGTATAAATATTCTCAGTCTCATCAGAGGCTATGGGATTTTCAGGTTTCTGGTCCCTAAGGTACTTTTTGCTTCAACAGGGGGAGCCCCCGGTTCAGAGCCGGTTCAGAACCGGTTCAGGAGCCTGGTTGCAGGCTCCAGGTTGTATAGGGAAGTCCTGAAGTGTGAAGTGAAGATAACTCAATTATCATAATTTTTTGTGGATTTTTGATAATTTCACTTTGAGGTAGGTACTGTAAACATACAACTGTGTTGTCCTCATTTGGAAGTTGGTGGTGAGTATGGGTATCTCATTTCCAGGCTTTTGTTAAGTCTCTATTTATAGGTTCCACCAAAATGAGTGTAGTTGTTAGCTTCATTAGAATTTTATTATTATGCTTCCATATGTAATTATATTCAGTTATGAATATAATTCATATTATAAGTCATACAGAGACCAATCTGAGTCGTATAAATATTTATTCTAATAAGCTTTATTTATCATACTACTTTATTTATAGTAGGCAGTCATATTATTTATAATTTATGAAAATAATAATAACTTTGTATACATTATATGTAATGGTCTGCGTACCTTGTTTTCAACATTATACTGTTTATGTTCAGATAAATATTAAAAACTAATATTGGTTCTTAGTATACCAAGTATTTAAATATATTGTTCTGTTACATATATTTATTATATTTTCTGTATAATAAAATCAGTCTAAAAATAATAAAACGTGTTTTTATTATTGTTGTGTTTTAATACAGTGTTTATTATATTAAAATCTGGTGGTGGTGTATGACCAGCTCCCATCTTGTGGTGGTGGTGGTAATACTAGTTTCCTTGGTGAGGTGACCAGGGTGGGGCGTGTAGGTTTTCTACTACAAATGGCCTCATAAGTTGAGTTGTCAATGGTCAATGTACTTGGTTTTCTCACTTTGCTGTGTGTTGTCTCAGCTTGTTTACTGGTGATCTTAATCTCACTCTTGGTATGGGTTCGAGGTGTGGCAGCTTTAGGGAACTCTTTTGGTGTCCTGGGGATTAGACTTGGTCTCAATCTGGAGAACCATTTCCAATATCTAGCTGTACATGGGAGTGGCATGTTTTGTCGGTCTTCCCTGGAGGTAACAGGTTCTACATGATTTAACTGGGTGTTGCGAACAGCATCATCAATCATGTACTGTTGTCGCTCAACTATAAGGTGTTCATTATAGTCACAAGACTGGCACTTCTGGTTGTCAGTTTGGGCTGATTTATCCTTTAGAAATGTGACAGGTACACATCCTATCTGAGTGGTGGCTTTCTTTGACACTTTCAAAGTGGTCTTGGCTTCCTCTGGTAAATTATGTGTTGAGAGGAGCGCTGATACTGTGGGAGTTAAGTTATAAATCCCCAGTGGTGATGTGTTCATACTTTTGTTTTCTTCAGTGGGAAAACTCTTGTCTGTGTTTACTCCTATACAGATTCTAGGTGGTACCAGGGGAGCAGGCTGTGACTCATCATCGCTTAACGCAAGGTCCTTGGTTAAGATTGTTTCCCAGTCAGTGACCCCTGTTATGGCATTAGTGGTGGCTTCTAAAGTATGGTTATTGCTTGTAGTGGCCTGGGGTTGATGGGTAGTGGTATTGGCTTCCATCATTGTAGAGGTGTTTGGTTTACCATAAGTGACATTTTCTGACCCTTGTTCCATTATTAGAGGTGGATGGGTTTTGCTTATGTGGCCTATATAGTCCACATTTCTGGTGTATTTCTTATTGCAGATTCCACATATGAATCTCTTTTCATTGTGAATAGTATTAATATGGCGTCTTAAGCTTGATTTGTGCTTAAAACTATGGTTACAATGTCCACATATGTATTTATTTCTATCCATAATGACACTATGTGATTTTTCCATCCAAGTGCTAAAAATGGCTTAGTGACTGATTTTGTGATGTCATTTGATTGTATGACGTTTTTGTGCCATGACGTAATTATTAAGATTACGTCATAGCTATAAATCACTTTTTACATGATATTCAGGTGTTATTTTATTTTTAAATAATTTTTTATTTTATTTAAAAATATTTTATTATTTTTATTTCTATTTGAAGTGATATATATTGTTAAATCTCATGCTCTGGAATATATAAACATGCTTATTTTATTGAAAATAATCTTAATTACGATTATAAACACCAATTTTGCGATGTTTATAAATAGTCTATTTAATGGCTTATTTTTCATAGTGATTATTTTTAAACTATGTTGGGTTGTTTTTAGGTGAATTCTGGTGATCTTCATGGCTATATAAAACACAGAAGAGAGAAGGGGTGATTACTGAGTGCATTGTAATCAAGATAATAACCAAGAAGATTCACACAAATTGGTTAATGCCAATAGGGGCCAGAGAGTGCAATTTGAATATCCAAGACAACTCAATACGCCTACGCTTGGAAGTGTTGGATGCTTCAAATTTAGGTGTGCACCACTCTAGCACAGAGAATTGCATGTTCTTGTGGTTATGTCCATCACTTGTGAAGTGATGTGAGACAGGAGTGTCTATTGTATCTGCCTTATGTACAGAATGTCTGTGTTCATACATTCTTTGTCTAAATGCACGTGAGGTTTCCCCCACATAGTGTTTGTTGCATTTGGAGCAGGTAATCAGGTATATGACATTATTAATTTCACATGAGAAATTCTTGGGTAAGTTTTGTGTGTTGAATAACTTGTGTTCCAATGTTAGGGTTATATACATTTGTACATTTAAATTTTTTTTTTAAGAAAGTTAGACGTTATATTTAGCTTACAGTAACATTGACCCTTGGGATTTAAAAAATTTAAAAAAAAAAAAAAATTTTTAATTTGATATGAGGAACTTCCTACAGAGGTATATCAAAATCTACCTCTCCCATAGGTGTTTTATCTGATTCACAGCATTCAGCACAAAATGCTTTGTTATGTCCTGCTTGCTCAGGTTGCATTAAACATGGAACATGTGTAAAAATTTCCATTCTCTCTGAATAGATTTTATTCGAAATTTTAGTGAATTCGTTCCATTCACCACAACCCATTGTTATGCCACACTTTGTGGGAAAATATTTCCCATTTCCTCCCTTTCTCCACATTTGTATTGCTACAGTTTTGTACGGGCTATTGACCGAGAGGTAGTAAGAGGCTCCGATATGAATTCTAGAGTTCAATCCATCTTCCCCTTTCAAAATTTTTTCAAGGGTGTGGTTTATAATTTCGACATTGTGAAGAATCATTACAAATCTGGATCTATTTAGCTTAACCCCCTCCTTTATCACCACCTTACCGTCCCACTCTTTAATTTGGATGTGATCTATAACATCCCTTTCCCCATGAAATATTGCATATTTTTTTCCTCCTAGATGATAATTTTTTCCGAAAGGTTTGTTTCCTATAGCACTGCATGATGTGGAGATATCAGTACATGGATGGCCGACTTCTCCTCCCACTTCTAAATTCTGTGGTGTCATGAGCATGGACTTTTTCGCTTTAGAGAATTGCGATTGCTCGTTCTTCCTCTTCTTACTGTTGGAGATTTTCATTGATGTGTTTAAGGTTGCTTCCGCCATTATAACTTCTGACTGTTGTACCTACTAGCTGAGTGATCTGGTAGAGCTCATAGATTTTCTACTTGCTTCCAAAGAATGTGGACTGCAGTTTATTCGTCGTTCTACCTCTAGAGAGGATTGGATGAGGGGTTGGCAGATCTGTGTCATTTTTATAACAGTAGATAAGGGGGGGAGACTATTGTTCAGAAAGGGGGCATAATCAGCATGATTTCTTTAATGAAAATTTTGGTTCAAACTTGTTATAATTTCGATTTTTTTTGTATAGATTAATAAATGGTTCATCTGATCGAAAGATCATGACCAGACTTAATTTCTGGGGAGGATTCTGTTTAAACAAATTTTGACCTGACTGTTAGTTTAAGTTGACAATAGTACATAGCTTTGGGTTTGGGGTATTATGGAGAGTTTGAAAAGACTTGGTGGTTATATTAGAATTACAATTGCTTCAGATTTCTTGAACGTGTTTTGATGTGAATTTTGTAAGATCCTCCAACATATAGGGTTCTATACATACCAATAAGTGTGTGCTAGTGAAATCAAATATTATTGTTACTGAAATGTTGGTTTTGTATACAAATTGATTAACCCTTTCGCTACCATGTTTGTCGACTAGCAGTCGACATCAATGTGTATTACAAGGGACCATGTCTGTCGATTAGCGGTCGACGGCAATAATATATATTTCTTTTTTCCCTTCAGTGTACTGTTATACGTTTTCTTTGGTGCATCAGTATTAAACCAATTTTTAAAGTATTTTATATGAAAGTTAAGCTATATTTTTTTTAAAAATTCACCATTTCACCTATTTTAACTGGTTTCTGTATATATTGCCGTATTTACCGCATATAGCTGCATATTGTTGTATATTGTTTACTCGTGGTTATTTTTATTTGGGGAATTCCCACGAATTTTCCCATTCGACTTCCATCAATTCCTAATGAAATATGCCGAAAAATACCGCAAATAAAGTGCATAAGGTAGTGAGTTATTATTTTACTTCAATGGCATTTCTGACGTGATATGACGTCATATGGCTACAGTCCCTTGGAATAATGTTCCTTCAGTAGCGAAAGGGTTAAACATACTGATGGGAGGTGGGTGGGTTGGGGCACATTACTCCGTTTTGGGTATGTGAGTTGTGGGTGCCTGGTTAGAGGTTTGATTGTTACAGGTGTTTGTGTTATAACAAGTCAATGCAAGTCAAGGACGAAGGAGATAATGGAAGGTAATGTACCTTATGTGGGGTAGGACTGAGGTATTGTACTGATTTATAGTGCATGTGTCATTTATTTTATTGTATTGTATTTAAAGGTTAGGTAACAAAATTTCTACATGTACTACAGGTTTCTAAATAATACTATTACATTTATTATAAACAATGCTATATACTATTTAACACATTATCTGTCTTTATGGCATCAGCATCTTCAAAAAGTTGCAGGAGGTTGAATGTCTTCTGTGTTCTTCGCATGGTAGGTCATATGATTCCCACTCTATCAGTTTTATCTTACACCACGGACAGATAACTTTATCCCCTTCCCCTGTGTAGACAAATCCTGCTCTGGATAGTTGTTCTGGTCTCACTGGATGAGATTTGGGCCATGTCCTGTATGTTTCAAATCTGGTGACATATTTCTGATAAACCAGTGGGTCACATCGAAGTATATAGTCATTAAAAACAGAATTTTTCAAAAGACTTTGTTGATTCATGGCATTATGACCAAAGGTGTATGTAGTTGGATTTTTAAAAGCATATCTGATTTGATGATTGTTCGACAATGAAAATCCCCCCATGTCCGAGTTTGAGGATGGTTTGGCAGCTGGTTTGACAATATCAGATTCTTTCATTGAGGAATCAGTCGAATCTGACTGTTCAGAATTAAATCCGGTGTTAGAAACATTCTCACTTATCGGTTTCCGAAAACTTTGTGAGTGGTTGTAATAAGTGTGTGAGTGGATTTATATAGTATGGCTTCTTGCAAGGATTTTAGCTGATACATCATTAATAAAAGCAAATTCATCATATTTCATATTTATTGTAATTCGCAGATATGTCACGTGATGAGCTTCTACCGATTTGATGATAGGTGGACACTTGATCCCAGTTTGGCTAAAATTTCCTTATATGCCATTTCAGTTACTGAGGTTGATTAGTGACCTACTTTCAGATTTGATAATTCGTCGAGTTTGGAACCTGCATTTGCTCAAAATTGCTTATATAGTCTACTGAGGTTGATCAGTCATGTGATGACCTAGTTAGGGATTTGATGATTCGTCGACGTTGGATCCTGGTTTTTCTCAAAAAAATGAGTAGGGTTGTAAAACAAAACTAAAACTTCAAATTTAGAGATTTTCAGAATATCGTTGATATAATTGCGGTTAATTTTTGTTATTTCAGTGGTATGGTATATGGTACTCCAGGTGAGATATTTGTCCATGTTTTAACATGCTCAAATATATCTGTGAGGTGAGAGTGGTAAAGTTTGTGTTAGAGGACTTCAAAGACTGTTTCAAGGTTAATTCCATTGTACTGCAACATTCAGTACCCTAGAGTGAACGTGGTTCAGGCAGATTTCTGTGAATGTAAAGATCTAGGGTCTTAAGGTTATATAAATAAACGAGTTGGGGCTGGATTATTCCATTTATTTTCAGACAGAAAGACTTACATAAGATTCCATTCATTTGTTCTGGGTTGATGTTATGTTTAGTTTACAGTTGCTCTGTATACGTATAGATTCTTTCCAATATCTGCAAGTAAGATCTTGTCTGAGGAGAGATTAAGACTCGTTCGGGTTAAAACCTGCATCTAATGCAGTGGTGGGAAAAGTAAATAACTAAATCCCTGTAAGAAAGGGAGAAAGTATACCTACCATGTTTTAAATATATATTTTTCCTCAAAGTCAAAATGCCAGCAAATGTCTTTCTTCCCATAGATTAATCTTTGGTGGTTAAGGTGCCTTCCATTTCGAACCCGTGTCTCCTAGTGGTAGATTTCCCATCTAAATCTAACAGAAATCTCACATAGCCCGAGGGAAGACCGTCAAATAACTGAGCATTCACTACTCATAATTGTGGGACTGTTTGGGAAGAGTTCTTAATACTGGAAGTTGAAGTGGGATCTCAGTTGAGAGCTGCACTAGGTCCCAAAACCAGGACATCCCTGACCAGCCTAGGGCTATACAGTGATTAGGCAACTGGATTGCCTGATTTGGATCACCCTGTGAAAGAGAGTCATGGGAGGTTAAGCATAAACAGTGAGACCCGACCAGTTTATGTTTAGAGCATCTATGTCCCAAGCATTTTGGTCTGGGACTGGAGACACGTATAGTGGAACTTTGTGGTTCAGGCGAGTGGCAAAAGATCTACATGAGGAGTGAACCACTTGAGACAGATCTGTTTGAACACCTGCGGATGCAGTGACCATTCTGTTCATTGGACTTGGTTTGACCTGGACAGAAGGTTGGCCATCACATTCAGACACCCTGGAATGTGTCTGGCTTTTAATCTTATGTGATAGTGATGACACCATGTCATGATCTTCCACAGGAGAGCGCACATCTCCGCTGAGTGAGTTCCTCCTTGTTTGTTTATGAAGGCTACCACTGTTGAGTTGTCCGTTGCAACTAGCACTGTTTGGTTCTTGCACTGGTCCTTGAAGCTTCGAAGGGCCATGGAGACCGCCTTCAACTCTAGAATGTTTAAGTGTAGCCTTTTTTCATGGTCTGACCACAGACCCTTTGTAAAACTTTGATCTAAGTGAGCGCCCCAACCACAGAGGCATCTGTAAAGAGTTGGATACTGTGGTCTTTGGGATGAAGGTCTGCATCTCTCATCAAATTTGTGGGATTTTGCCACCGGTCTAGGTGTGCAGAAATGGTTTCTGTCCAAGGAAGGAGGCTGTCCAGTGACTGAGGATATCTCCA
Source organism: Sabellastarte sp. h YS-2021 (assembly GCA_964017235.1). Lineage (NCBI taxonomy): Eukaryota > Metazoa > Annelida > Polychaeta > Sabellida > Sabellidae > Sabellastarte > Sabellastarte sp. h YS-2021. Next base: position 79,133,348 of record OZ024931.1, on the reverse strand, counting down.
GTGCTCCTTGAGATGAAACTGAAAGGGCCTCCATTGAGGCAAGCAACCCAATTAGCGACATCAAACATCTTGTAGTCAAAATCATGTTTTGACTTGAGTCGTAGTAACAAATCCTGAAATTTGAGCCATCTCTCTTGAGAGGGTTTTACAAGGGCTGAATCTAGATGGAACTCGTAGGCCACGAATGAAAACACTTGAGTAGGTTCAGTTCGGACTGCTCATTTATTATCCAGCCTAAGTTAGATCTACCACTGTCTGAGTTTTTATTATGCTTCTTCCTGAGGCTGGGCCCTATCAGCCAGTCGTCCAGGTACTGGTGAAGTCTGATTCCCCTTGTCAGGGCCATCAACTACACTTGTTTTACAATGATTGTAAAGACCTGAGGGGCCATACACTCAGCTATTACTACTGCCGTGGCCAGCCAGAAGGGAAGGGAGGTGAACTGAGAACTTGTGACCTATGGCAAAACCTTAGGTACTTCCTTGAGTTTGGGAGAATGGAGATGTGAAGGTAGGCGTCTGATAAGTCTATCGATGACACCCATTCCCCTAGAATCAGAGAGGCCCAGATGGACTCTGGTGTTTCCATTTGAACCTTTCCACAAGGAGGAAGGTGTTGAGCCTACTTAGGTCTGTTACTGGCCTCCACCTTTGTGAGGCTTGGGTACAAAAAACAGGCGACTGTAAAATCCGAGATATTTAGATTTTCCACCCTTTCTATTGCGTTCTTTGACAGAAGAGACTGGATACAAGAGGTTAGAGATTGTTGTTTTGAAGGGCCTTGTAACCTGATAGAATCAGTGGAGCTCTGACCAATTTGGTTTGAGATGAATGGAAGAACATAACCATTGGTGAAAATGTTTAACATATTATCTGTACATTTGTTTGTGAGCCAGTCTTTTCTGAAAGAACGGAGGTGGCCTTCTACTGGTGGACTGAGGGAGGCTTGAAAGGTATCATAGGGGGAGGGGTTTCCACGACCCCTGAAGCCTCTTAATTTTGATTTTCCCCTACCTGAGGAAAACGATTGGTTACTGCTTGAGAGAAATTTGCCCCCATAGGAGTGTTTCCTGTAGGAGCCTCATTTTATTGTGGTGGGGAACACGAAAGGGAAATTTTGATAGGGTCTACAAACCCTGTGGGTCTTTGGGGTGCCTTTAAAGAGGAAGTCTTCTCCATCCTTGACTAATTGTGACTTGAACAGAGGAAGAAGGCCAAAAAGGGTGAATTCCTGAGTCCTTGATATCTAGAATCCCCTAGATGTGATTGAAAGAGGGTCATATTGGCCCCGCATCAAAGCAGGCCAGAGTTTTCCCATTGTATACAATTCCCTCTGGAGGATTTGGGCTACAGATTGTTGAGGCAGGGTAAGGATTAGGCACCCTTCTGAATCTGGCTTTTAACCCCCTAATTAAAAAATAAGGACGGCTTTAATAGTGTGACCCTTTACCCAAGGAGTGTTACAGGAGGAAGTAGTCTTGTAAAAGTAGCTGTGGAATGAAGGTAGAGAGGTTCTGCCTAGTTGATGCTCAAGTTCCTTTAGAACTTGTAGGGGAATTCGCCCATAGGGGCTCCAGAGGGTTGAGGAGATATACAGATCTTGGCAAAATCTATATTAAGCTCCTGAAGATTGTCCTAAAAAAACAAGGTTGTCTCACCTTGTAATAATTTGCTGTTGAAGTAGGGGTTGATAAATTTACCCTCGGGTGAATTAGAGGCCAGGGAGTCCTATTCAAATTCCTCAAAGATATCTTTGAGGTATGGACTTGAGGGAGCATAGCTAAAGGGCTTCTTAGCCTGAGCTCCTGTTAGCCTTTCATCACCCAGGACCAGCACGGTAGAAGAGGACGTAGGCAAAGTTTTCCTGGGTCAGGAAAAGGAAGAAAGTGCCGAAGGTCTACTATTGTATGCAATGAAGGGAGGTCAGACATATCTACCTCCCTGTTGCTGGTCATGTTCAGCAGGAGCCTGTTGAGGGTTTAGAGGAACGCACCCCTTGAGGTCATTCCAAGTTATCGGATTGAGGATCCGAGTAATCGGATTGAAGATCCGAGTGCTGGGAGATTATTCCAGTAACATGCAAATTGGGTCCGACTATCCGAGTGATTGGATTCAGGATCCGAGTGCTTGGAGCCATGGTCAGATTGAGGATCCGACCATCCAAGTGATTGGATGCAATCGGAAATTAAACCAGGCATCATATTGGAAGGGACATCTGGACCACGTCCCTTCCAACTCAAAGATTGACTTAGCCAGGATTAGGGTTCAAAACTCTGAACTAGTGCAGAGAATAAGTTAAAAGGGGGACCCCATTGAGGCAAATTAGGAGGACAATGCAAAAGAATGACACTTCCTGAACTGAAAGAGTGCATTAAATAACATAATAAAATATACGTCTTCTTACCAAGAATTGTACATACAATATTCTAGATATTTTGATTAAAATAACTGCACAAGGAAAAGACTTACTATTGCCTAACCGATTTCACCCAACCAGAGTTGGTGACCCTAGAATGGCAAGCACTTGTGCAGAAGAAGAGGTTGAGAACAAAGACTCGTATTTGTGCTTTATTTCATATTTAAACACTATAAATGGTCAAATCATGTAGCAGATTATTTATTTTATTTTATTACAACAGGTACAGGCCCTGCATATAAGCTACATACATGAGTTTGACGTCTAATGTTTCCTTTAAAACGAAGATGGCTCGGAAGTTTCCGGAAAAAACTTTGACCACTCGTATATAGTACTTTATTGATACTTTAAGCTTTTAAATGGTCCAATAATGTAGCAGATAAGGAATAAACCCTCAAAATATTTTATTTTATTTCAACAGACACTGATCCTGCATATGCTACATGTACGAGTTGGATGTTCAACTCTTTCTTCACGACTTGACCCGGAAGTGGATTAAATTGTAAAATATGTTAGATATACTGTATAAGTGTTTTTTCGCAAGGAATTTATTTTCGCTATTTGCGAGTAAGTACTAACCACAAAATTAAATTCTCCCTAATATTTATGTATACTTAAGGTCATCATATACACCCGGTAACAGTGGATCGGAACGCTTTATTGATTTTTACGTAACGTCTGTATTAAACTCAATCTGTTATCAAACCTTTGTGTTGTAAAATGGAGATACATATTTTAATTAAATATATATAGTACTTCAGATTGGTAGGCTATAAGATTTGTGTACTTAAGTACTGATTAAAACAGGTACCTACTCCGTGGTTCACATCAGTAATATGGACAGTAAAACGGAACGTAATTTAACAACAATAATGAGACAATAGACAGCTTGGGCAGGGTTCTCCAGTGGTTGGATGATCATTTATTATTTCATAAATAAAATTGAGTGGGTCATTGGGACACTTGTGGTATGTATGAGGCAGTAATAAACCCATACCGTTGTTTGTCCATTGTAATATAATATGGAGATACATTTTATTTAAAATCAAAATATTTATAATGGTTCCTGCTTAATATTTACTCTGTCATTAGTTTTTTGGAATACTGATTGACAAAAGTACCAGAAATTAAGTATGTGCTTGTTGGATCTTTGCATGAATTTCTAATTTCTTGTATGACTGTTATAGAGCTTAATCTCCATAAAAAGACAAACTCTAAGGCTCAACCAAGAAACAAATCCAAATAATTGAATGGATTTAATTCCACTTTGGGACCAGTGGTAGTAGATGAAATTCAATGATATATTTATTTAATTATTTGGATTTAATCGTCACTTTTAATACTGTTTCATATCAGGATGGGTAGTTTTATGAACAGGGCAAACCAGTACATACAGTCGGTCAAGGTTCTGTACTGTAAACTGCTGACCATCAGAAAGTAACTACCAACTTTCCCACATTTAGTTCAGGGTTTGAACCCCAGACCTTGGAGGTGGGAGGGGAAGTGTTACCCACTGTGTCACCGTGCCCTCCCAGTGATTTCTATTTACTAAAGTGATTGGTATATTTACTTGGAAACCAGTCCAATTGAAGCAACTGTCTTCATAGGTGGGAAATATGTGCATATTATTTGAGTTATTTTTACCTCTAAAGCAAAAACTAAAATTATTTTTCTAGCTTTTTCAAATGTTGGCTAATTTGGGATGGAAATCATTATCATTCAAGCGTCTGGTGACAAACATTGACTAAGCATTTACAATTCAAGTCATTTTATTCGACTAATTTTCAATGGAATCAACATCAAGAACATCATACAAATCATTTGCATTAAAACTAAGTAACTTTGATAGAGACATTGCATATGTCACATATTGTTACAGATGTTACAATTATGATATTTGCTATTAATGTTTTACACCATTTCATTGTAGTTTATGAAATTTTTTACTTAATCAAAGTTTCTTGGGCATTGCCAAAGGTATTTATAAGGTTAAGAACCCATAAATCAGTTATGTTTCAATTCTATCATCCATGAAATAAGCAAATGAGAAAATAATAAAGTGAACAGCAATAAATAAAAATGAAGCAAATAGAGATACATGTTGACCTTTGAACATGTCAAAATTTACTTTTATCTTGTGTTAAAATTCATTACAGACAAATAATTATCAAAATATCATCTGGTAAAACAATCCTCAAGACATTCATCATTGATCCCCCACTCAGCCTCTGTGTGTGTCTCTCAACACTCATTCACACTATGTACTAAAACTTCTTGATCCCTTCCCCCAAAGAACTCGATCAGGATCTACTAAAATCACCATATTATTGATACCTTACAGTGGACTCTCTCAATCTGCACACTAATATTTGAGAATAATTGATCCCCAACCTCAGCCTTCACTCAATTCACAGTCCCTCATCAAAGTTGTTTGTGTGCAAGTCTGATAATTTTGACACCATTTGCATAGTGATTTTTAGAATTATTTCCTATTATGTGAACATCTATTTAAAAACTTTATGATTACTAAATGTAGTCTCATATACATTATACAATTATTAAGAAGTCACAAGCAAATTGAAGATCTTGGAAGAAATTTCATTTGTAGATTTATGTAGCTTTGAGACTTTTCAGCCTTCTCTACAAAGGCTAACAATATATCTAACTTGTTGCTTCTAGAAAATTTATGTTCTGTCATGCATTAATGACACTTTCAATATATATGATAGACACTGGAATCTTTAACTTTACTAATTTCTAAGTATATAACATATTTCCAAAGCTTCTGAATGCAATTAGAACAATTTTTTTCTCCATGCATTTTGTTTGTATTACTATTTCACATAAAAAACTGTGAATGTATGCTGGTTAAACTGTTCATGATGTACCTTGGCTTCATATTGTCATTGTGATATGACCTGTTCAATGTATTCCACTGCCATCTACCTCCTTTGATATGACCTGTACACTGTTTTGCAGTGTTTTCCCCACAACTCCCAACCCAAAATACTGCAACTGATATGACCTACCAAATGTTTTGCACTGTTTTCCCCACAACACCGTACCCAGTTTGATACAAGTGATATGATCTACTTTATGATTCTGACTGACTTCTTGTATTTATAGTGAAATTCTGAAAATAATTTACCTAGAAATTCCTCAGAGCAATGAAAAATTAAAGCAATTCCAAGATACATGTTGCATTCTTTTTATAGGAGTCAAAGACAAATTGAGGATTAAAATAAGTAGCAACTGACAACAGAAGATATAGCTATATAGAATACCTTATTGAAGTTTTATTATCAATTAAAATCATTGTAAAATCATTCATATATTTGATGAGAGAACATACTTTGACTATACTTTTAGGGGAAATGAATTTGCAGAAACTCAATCTTAACAAAGTTTTGAGGCTATTAATAACCCAGATAGCAAGACCCTAGTGGGCCACCATTGGCTATGGGTGGCAAAATATAGCTAGTGGGCCACCACTAAGCCACTGCTGGACCACTGACTGCATTTTTTTTCAAAATTTTTAAAGCATTATAAACAACTTCATAAGCAACCTCAACTATTGTTTTCTGACATACTATTTAACAATATTCAATATTAATATTTCAAAATCTAAATATTTTGTGTGGGCCACTGTTGGCCCACCAACTACCAAGGTCAGTGGCTGCATCTCAGGGACCAGCCTACACCCACTGGTATAAAATTCTGGAGAAAATTAGGTAAAATGTGCATTTTCTTTCACTTAACATAAGACTTGGTTAATGTCATGTATATAAACAAACTTATTTGGTTGTCCTTCATTTTGCTCAGTCAGACTTTCCTCCACTTTATTACTTCATATATTACTTGCTTATATATTTGCCCCAGGTGGTCCATCAATGGTCCACCCACTACATAAGTAGTAAAGGACCCATGATGGGCACCCAGTGGGCCACTGGTGGCAAATATTTTATTTTTAGTAAAGGTTAAAGATGAAGATGATCCCTGGTGGACTAATAGAAAAGCTTATTATTGGCTGCCAACAGTGGGCCACTGATGAACCACCAGTAAACCTTATTGTCGGCTGACAATGGTGGACTACTGTCTAACAGCTGGTCGCGCCAATGGCTAGCCACCAGCTACAGCCAATATCGGACCGACCTGGTGGGCTAGTGGTGACCCTACAGCGTCTTGCTATCTGGGAAGGGTACAATATGGTACTTTCACCATTTTAATGAAGAATATTGTTGGTTCTGACACTCAAAATCTTATAATCCCAAGTACCCTTTGATGTCTCACTAGATGGTGGGCCATTTGGTCCCAATTGGAATCATTGATTTAACTACTGACTATAATTTCCGTCAAAAGTTGGGAGTAAAGAAACTACGAAAGTCTGAAGGTCTGGGGAAACCATAAAGCAACATATGGAAAGAAAAAAAAACATTGCAATAGATTCAGTTTCGATTGCATATAGGTGCACAAATGGGTGAGATAAAGCAACAAGGTAAATGTTTATACTATTATACTTTATAATAATATATAATTTTTCATGAGAAATAAGTGTCAAAATTTATTACAAAGCCCAGTTACAACCTGCTCAGAAAGTACTTTGGCACATAAATAACAAGAGTAGTGCACACTATTTCTGTGCACAGGCCTAAGTGAATGAGGGGTACAGGCCCACTGAATAAAACATTGAGGAGCTCAGGATTCCATTTACAGGTTATAAAGGTGTTGAACAGATTCTGTAGAACACATATTGAGAATAATGCTCATTAAAACAGTGCAGTACATGGGCCAGGTGCCGACTCTTTCATCCTCATTCCAGTGCTGAACCCCTTTCTCATGGAAACCACGCAAGCAACAGACCCCCCCCCCCCCCCCCCATATTAGGAAAGGCTTTTATTGTCCGTCAGTGTAGAAATGAGTTAAAATATATAAAATAATGATACAAATATCAATAGGTAGGTATGAATGTGCTTTCAATGTCGATTGTTTACAATTTATATTTGCGTTCCGTTTCACTGTCCCGTTCCGATGACTGTTACCGGGTGTATACAGATATTAATTGTGGATATTTATATGCATGAATACAATAATGCAGACTAACAAGTGTACAATTTTATAAGAAACACCGTTTTTATCCATTGTATTTTAAATATTGACAAAGGAAGTACAAATAACCACACAGTTTTATTCGTGAAAGATTTATTACGACATTTAGCCAGAAATATGAAACAGTTGTAAAGTAAAAAAGGGGGGAAACTTAAGAAAACACATCTGACATAAAAACGCCAGTACACAGTCACCTCACACAATATACAACTCTTTGTCTTCTATAGAATCTACTAATAACCTCCTACTAGACGTGTTTTATCCCAGCCAAGCTGCCCCCCTCCCCCTTTAAGTTGTTTTGAAACCTCATTAAAGATGAGGAGTTCTGTAGCCTCCCAAGTTAGCATGCAGTCCCACATGGTAAGGTATTGTAGCTTAATAAAATGTTGACCTTTAAGATTGGGGTTTGCTTTTACTCAACAATAATATGACAAGAATTTGGAACATATAGTAGACGAAACCTAATATTAAAAAGTTTTTAATAAAAACAGTCTTTATTGGAATAAATAGAACATCCCCAGATAGCATTCCACCATTGGACCGACATTGGCTGTTGGTCACATCATCAGCAGATTTTGCCTCCGTTTCTTCAATGTTGGCCCAATGGTGGCATGCCAACCACTACTCAGGTTAGATATTTCTATATTTTGCTTATGTTGGGCCAATGTTGGCAGCAAGCAATAATAGGGTAATCTGGAAACTTTAAAAAAAAATTTATTATAGTATAAAAACTTATTTCAGTGAGCACACAAATTTTAACTAACTATATGATAATTTTAGACATAAAAATAATATTCTTATTATAAATTCACACTAAAGAAGTTGTTTGTGAACATTATAATTTTGTCACTGGATTATGGACTATCATTTTATGACATTGTTCCACCATTGTCAATGTTTGGTCAGATGATTTATCAGGGATTTTCTTAACTCAGATCATCCCACAATCTGTCAATCACTTGCCTTCTGTTAAATAATGGCCACAACACCATGCTGCAATCTGATTGACTGATGCTATACATTGAGTAGAATTTTTACCAGTGGCTTGCCGATGTTGAGCCAACATCATCACCGCCGGCCAAAAAGCCGTTGGGACAATGTTGGCTGCCAACGTCAGACCGAGGGATGTGCTGACATTGGGGCAATATTGGCCCAACATCGGAATGCTATCTGGGTCACTACAGTAGACCACTAAGAAGAGATATAATATTAGTAAAACTATCTTCAAAGGTCATGTCACTGTTAAAATGCATTATCAAGGGATAGACTAGGTCCTAAGTCCTAAGAAGCCTGGAAAAAGTTATTTTACCTTAACTACTTCATAGCCAAACATGTCAATATGTAACAGCACTGACTCACAACCAAAGATAGAACAAAGAAACACGACTATAAAATCAGAACCTCTCTGAAACCATTACTAGAAAATGAACAAGAATGGGTTAAGTTACATTCTTATAAAAATATTACAAAGGAATTAACCACTTTTTCGGGGCCTATGCTGTTAACAATGGTAGTGGTGTTTGCTGTTACAGTCTGGACAGAGAGGAAGTTGGTGCATCCCCTGATTTGAGAGTGTCAGGATCCACCCTTTATAGGATTCCATACCATTATTTCACTGTAACTGGTAAATGTTGCCCCTGAAGGTGGTATGGACTGGTGAACAGTTGAGTTCATGATGCCCTCTACCATCTCATTTTAGGAGTCATCAAATGTGATAAATTCAGACTGATATTCTAGTTTCCTCTGCTCATTCAAGAGTTACAGGAACAACTTGGGTCCTGTGAATCTTGAGAGTGCTTCTGCATATGCTGCCAATGACAAGGAAGTGTAGATCAAGTTAAACGAGCAGTGTCTGGTGGTGCTGCTGATGGAGTGTCTATATTTGCAAGAATGCCTCCTGTTGCTGATGGAGGGCCTGCTCACGTTGTAATGTCCGTAGCTGTGTGAGTGCCTGCTATTGGGGTCAAAATCATCTGCTGATGTGCATGTGGCGGTTGCTGTTCCTGCTCTCTGTGACTGATGAGTGTTATGCCTATACACACAAATAAGTATTTAATTGGAAAGTTGTGAAATGTCCTTAGTAATACATTGAATAAATGTGTTGTACTTGTGACAGTATCAGCTATAGATAGTAAATACATGACAGTACTTACAAACTTATGTGAAGATCCATCAAAATTTGGTGGCCTGTTTAACTAGTCTATGCTCCAAGAACACCTGAATTACATAGATACTTCACTTGGTTAAACATTTTATTGGTCCTGTCACATTGCCTGCTTCTCAGATTCATAGGTAGTATGCAGATCACCTTATTAAAATAGTAACATCATTTAGTCATTTAGTCAACTTGGTTTCTGCGTTGGGGTGATTTTAAAGTGTGAATAAAATTCCTAAGATAAATCAACATTGTGGTTCTGGTTTAACAATGTTGCATAAGTAAGTTAATTTTCTATTAATAAGCTAAAGTCAAACTTTAAATTATACTGCATTGCCAAAATTTGTTATTTTCCAATGGTCATTTGATTTTAAAATTTGGATAGTATAGTATGTCAGCTGTACCAGTAATCATGCTACTGAATAAGAAATATCAATAAAATATATGATAAAACAAGTCTACATTAAGTTCTCCACAACTATAAAATACTTCAGGCATTATTTATGCTGAATTATGAAGCAAATATCCACTAAAATGCTGAAAAATATTTGTTACATTCATTTAATTTTGAATGTCAAAGGTTATATGTCACAAGGTTACTGACCCAGTTTCCATGCTATCTGTTGCTTATTTCAGAAACTTTAAAATTAAATAATTTTTGCACAATACTATACAAAAACAAAGACATAACTGTTGACCTGTACGTATTAACCTTTCCAATGGTGTTTTAAATGTAAAAATTGGTTATGTATTGACAGATTTACAAGCATTTAAAGATCAACAAAATTTCAAATTGTATGGATAAAAATTTATTGGCATACAAACTACTGCATGAGCCCTAAATAAGGACTAAAAGACCTTGCCAAGTGATATCCAAGTACCTGATTCATCTACAGAAATGATAAATGTATCATTTTGAAGAAAAATAGCAGGATTTTGCAAATTTTCATTTGAAGAAATTGCACTTTATACTGGCTGAGATATTGCTAAATATGTTGCAAACACACGAAAACTGGTGCCAGCACAAAAACTGGACCATCGGCCATATAATTCAAGACAAAGCTGTAGTTATAATGATATAAGTAACAAAAATGCATTGTGAATGAATATATTTTTTGTATTCAAAGATGTTAATTTATTACTTAGTATAGCTGTAATACAAGTAAAAAATCCTTTATCTCTTATTTTGTATGGACTGAGTATGCATCAAATATTTAAATCAAAACCACACAGCAATTTAATGTTTTCTTATAGCTAGTTTCACAAAAGGCACAGTTTCCATAATGTTAAAATATCTTTTTTTTCTTAAATAGTTTCTCAGTGGCCATTATTAACAGTCATTACTTACTCTAAAATCATAACTGTGGGATCTTTAAATTTCAAAGTATGTATAGTATGCCCACAAAAATGAGAAGATACATTTCCCCAATACACTTGTTTTAAGGAACTTTTATATTCATATACGCTTACTTAACATTTTAAAATGATTGATGCATTGTCAACTTCCATTCTTATCAAAATAAAAGTATAAGTAACCATTGGATTAAGAGGCTCCCGAAAATATACTAGGTACAAAATACACTACCGTCTTTGTAGTCCATTAAAATGTAAACAAAAAACATGGGGCACCCCATCAAACGTAAATAAACAGAACAATATTATAAAAATCTCCTCTCTTGTAAGTTTGTGTCATGTAAACATTTTGCTTGGGTGAGATACTCATGTCAACAATTTTGTTGTAATACAATGGACCTTGTTGTTTCTGTTTTTATTGCTGCGTTAAACAGGGCGAAATGTCATTTTGAAGGGCATACGTAAAGTCGATCACCTAAGGGAGACTTATAAGGAGCAATTGTTCTCACCTAATAAAATTAAAATCAACCTCAAAATATTAAGGTACATTGAAAAATACGACTTTGTAAAGCAAATAAAGTAACAAACTTCTGCAAGACTTCAAAGATATTTCTTCAATAGAAAGTTCAAACCTGGGTTTGAAAATGCAGAAAAAAGACTTTTATTTGTAGGATTGATCATTAAGTCGATCACCTAGTACCATCACTTTCATTGCGATCAAGAAGATGCAAAATTTGTTACAAGATGATCAATTATATCTATTGAACAAAAATTTGTACACAAATTTTATATTAGTTGTATTATAATAAACCAGACGGTTTATTTCTGTATTGAGGTAATATTTTAAGGTTTATTTCAGAAAATATAAAAATATATCTGCTTGGAACACATTGCATGAGTATTTTTGTAGAATATATTTAAGAATAGGGTATTTGTTTATATGCAAATTCAAATGAAGTTTCATATGGGCGGTAAAGCTGCCAATGCTGTCTGATCGACTTAATGAGCATATCGACATAACGATCATCTACTATACTGCTTCTATACTGCTTCCCTGCATAAGTTGGTCGCGGGTCGTAAGTTGGCCGCCATCATCATATTTTGAAATTTCTATAAATCTAAAAGCCTGTATCATTCTTGAATGGTCTATTATAATAAGATTTATTATAACTACCACTTTTAAAACCTGTGCAACCACACATTAGTCTGTTTGATACATTTAAATGAGTAGCGGCCAACTTACGACCCGCGGCCAACTTATGCAGGGAAGCAGTAGGGGAATCTGGTCAACTCAGCCCATTTCAAAGTCGGCCCCCTGCAAACTCGGCCCATACAAACTATAAGCCTTATTAAGGTAGTTGGGTTAAACAAAGTTTCACGTAAATTATTTAACTTTTATGCAACATTTCTATTGATAAAATGTTGCAAGGAAACCCCACGGAATTCTGTGACCCTATATTTTTATGTATAAATGAATATAATTGAATTGTGTAAGTCCACAAAATTGAAATATTAATTCGTCAGCTAAGTACAAGTTTCCAGGTAACATACTTGATCTCCCAGCAGCATTTCTATAACATATTGTTAGAAAATTGTAAAGAATACTGTGATTTCATATTTTATACATAAATATGAATATTATTGAGTTATTCTCGTGTTCACTTTGCAGGGGGCCGACTTTGAAACGGGCCAACTTTAAAATGGGCTGAATTTGAAGTGGGCCGAGTTGTCCATAAACCGCTTCTAGGCATAAGTTGGCCGTGGTCATAAGTTGGCCACCATCATCATATTTTGAAATTTCTATAAATCTAAAGGCCTGTATCATTATTGAATGGTCTATTATAATAAGATTTATGATAAAGACCACTTTTAAACCCTGTGCAACCACACATTTGTCTGTTTGACACATTTAAATGAGTGGTGGCCAACTTATGACCGCGGCCAACTTATGCCTAGAAGCAGTATACTCAGTATAGACCGAGTTTCTGCAATAATAGCCGCCTATAACATCCATGAAGCTCCGCGCTCCATGCTCCGACCTCAACTTTTTTTTTTTTTTTGGGGGGGGGGTTCAAAGTTTCTTTACTCCACTGATTTATGGTTTGGGTAGGTAAGTCAACAAAGGCCCCAAAGATAAATGTATGTCTCTCTTCAGCATTGATTTTGGATGAAACTGTTGATATATGATTCAGTTCAGTATAGCACCTGCATGATCTGTGTTTCGTTAATTCTAGTGATATATGGAAAATAGACAAGCTAAAGATAAGGTTAAGTTATATATTTATAAATATATTTTTCCAAACAGACCAATTTTTTTCAAAAAAATCATTTTTATTACTTAGCTTTGATAGAGTTTCTTGTTCAAGATATTTCTGTTTAATTACACTTTGCAAGTGGTAAATATTCAATTGGCGAGTTGCCTTTGCGCAAGTGAAAATATAGTACCTTGTAACTGTGAGTATTAAGTTTAATGACCAAAAATTTGAATCTGGTTGCACATAGCCCAAAATTTTATCAGCTTTATTCAATTCAATTCTAATAGTAACATTAGAATGTATCCAAGATAGAAGATTTTCCCATAAAACGACTGACTTTCTGCACTCGGTGAAAAGATGAATAATTGTTTCCTTTTGTTCTCCACACAGTCTACATTTGTTTGTATCCGATATCTTTATTTTAAACAACAGATCTTGAACGCCAAGGATTCTGTGTAAGATGCGGTATTGGAACCATGCATAATGGTTGTCTAATATTGAATAAAAACAACTCTTATACAATGGCCTCCATGGGATAACATTACAGTCTAAAGACTGGTTCCATTTTAATTCATTATTTGGAACAATGCCACAACTCTGTTGAAAGACTTTGTAGATATTTTTACTTCCAGCTTGGGGGCCTACTAAGAGTCTAATATGCAAAGGTATATATGGTCTGTGAAACTCAAAATTGTTACTGAAAGAGTTTTGTTCAATAAATTTCTTCAAAAGACTTCTCATAGTAAAATAATTCAAAAAATTTGGTTTAAACCCAAATCTGTTCTTTATTTCATCTAGTGTTAGAAGATGACCATCTGATTTTACAATGTCCCCAATAACATGTATCCCATTTTTAAACCAGTCTACAAAATATATATTTTCTGTTCCTAATGGTTTATTTAACCATAGATTTGTACTTAAAATATCAAGATTTGTTTTGTACATTACATTTTGACTAAATTTATTAAAGTATGTAAATACTGTTTTCCAAAACGGATTTAGTTTGTATATCACAGAAAGGCACCATTGGCTTCCTAAGGATGAAAAGAAGGTCAAATTGATATCATTCTGAAGCAGGTCAAGCCAACTTTTATGATTTGAAATAAGCATTTGTTTAAGCCATCTTGTTTTCATTGACTTTTCAAAATTGTATATATTAGTCTTTTTCAGTCCTCCGCTTAACCGGGAAGTGCAAAGTCTGTCTCTACCAATTTTATCTGGCTTGCCATCCCAGACAAAGTTAAACAACAATTTATTTATTTCATTCAATATACCTATTGGAGTTGGAATTGCCATAAATAAGTGGGTGAAGACAGAGAGAATCAGAGTTTTGATTACTGTAATTTTCCCAAGGGGAGTTAAGTATCTATATTTCCAGGAATTGATAATTTTTTTTGCCTTACTTATTGCATTCTGATAATTCAAAATTGGTAACATGTTCAATTCATTTGAGAAGTTAATTCCCAATAAATTAAAAATGTTTTCACCCCACTGCAGTTTGTGTGAAACTTTTAGCTTTTGTGTTGAAGATATCTCACTTCCTATCCAGATTAGCTTTGTCTTTTCCGTGTTTATTTTTAGTCCTGAAATGTCGCCAAATATCTCTAATATATTCAATGCTGCTTGCAAAGAGTTTGCACTGCCATCCAAAATCAAAGTGGTGTTGTCTGCAATCTGTGTAAGCTTAAACACAGTGTTGCCAATTGATAAACCTATCACATTTGGGGATCTGCTGATTAAAGAGCATAACACTTCTGCTACAAGTATAAACAGGTACGGCGAAAGAGGGTCCCCCTGTCTACATCCGCGCTCAATTAGAATAGGATCAGATAAAAACCCACATTGAGTAACATAAGCTTTAATATCAGTGTTGAATAATTTCACCCATTTGATAAAATTATCATCAAAACCGAAAGACTCCAATACATTATACAAGAATTTCCATGATACAGAATCGAAGGCTTTCTCGAAATCAATTTGCATCAGTAAACCCGGAATATGGTGTTTTTCAGTGTAAAACATTAAGTCGTATATCAATCGTGTACAATCGCCAATACATCTACCAGGTATGAAACCAGATTGAGGTTCACTAATGATAGCATTTAAAAATGGCTTTATCCTCTCCGCAATTACTGAAGCTGCTAATTTGTAGATAACAGTCAAAAGTGATATTGGACGCCAATTTTTTATAAACTTTCGATCTTTATCACCCTTGGGTATACATGTAATAATAGCTTGTCTCATGGAGGTACTCATAATTCCCTTTGAATAACAACTATTTATGGCGTTTGGGATAAAAAATTTTAGTTTTCCCCAAAAAACTTTGAGGAAGTCTACTGAAATTCCATCTATACCGGGTGATTTACTATTTTTCATTTTCTTTAGGGCACTACCAAGTTCTGTTACTGATATTGGTTGGCCCAGTTGAACTTTTGGAATGCATTTTACATTTGCTCGTTTAATTTCTTCCTTTTGGTTGTGAGTTTCAACATTACAATCCTTTGATTTAAATAACTTACAATAGAAATTTTGTATCTCTTTCAAAATGTGCTTTTGACCAGTAACAACAGTTCCAGAATTTGTTTCAAGCTTTTTCATTGTCTTTTCTGCACAATGTTTCTTTTCCAATTTACAGAAAAATGAGGTAGGTTTTTCACCCTCGTTTAACCACTGTAACCTTGTACGAGTTATGTGACCTCTAACTTTTTCTTTCCTTAAGTTTTCAAGTTCAAATTTTTTGTCCTCTAATAAGGCAAAATTAGAATTGCCAAGCGTCGTTGTTTCAAGATTAATAATATCTTGTAACAGTTTCTTTTCCTGCGACATTTGTTGCTTTTTCAAAAAAGTTGCAAATTTTATAGTTTCACCTTGAAATTTCAAAAATAATATTTCCAGAAATAAGTCATCATTGATTGAAAAAGTAAGATCTTTAAATTTTTCTTTAATATAGTCTACATTATACACCGGTATACAATATTTTTCTTTTTCCTCATCAATTAATCTATTTATTAAAGCCAGATAATCTTCATTTTTCAGTAAACTATTATTCATTTTCCATGTCCCACGACCAATTACAAAACTACTGATACATATATTAATTTCGATTATCGAATGGTCTGACCGATAACTTGGCTTAATGTCACATGAATCAACCATATCTAGCATTGTATTTGAAGTAAGAAAGTAATCAAGTCTACCTTGTTTCAATGGATTTTTTTTTCTCCATGAAAATCGTTTGACATTCTTGTTCAAATATCGAAATGACCTCAACTTGACCACAATGTCCTCTTCCAATATTTTATAACAAGAATATTTTTTTTAAAAGGCGTACTACTTGTTTATAGTGCTTCTTTCGTAGTTTAAACATTAAACAATAAAGCAATTTTGTTCATTTGGCTCTATAATAATGTTATGTTGTGTGTATTATATTTTTTTCTGCAAACATAAACAAAAAACAGATTTATAGAGGAATTATTTGCTGAAGTTTTAAACTTCAAATGGTCAGAAATCTACTTGACAAAATAATATTTATAATAATGTGAATTATATTTATCTTGATTTTTCTCATAAAGATCAATATTACTCTGTGGCTACAACCTGTACAAAGAAAATAAAATCAGAGGTGCCACGGCTCTACACGCAACTAAAGTAGAGCCGAGGTAACCACGTCTATGTCCGCACCTGTAAGACCCTAGATATTTTGGTATAATATAGTGAACTTCCGTACGCATCCGTAAAAAGGGATCTTTTTTTTGTGGATTAGGACAGAAGTTCACTGTTGTATTATACCAAAATATCTAGGGTATTGCGGGTGCGGACATGGACAAGATTAAGGACAGGTGTATTTTGCCAGTCATGGCACAAACAAGAAGATGGAATATAAAATAACATGTACATGCACGTGCGGTTTCGCACGTGCTAGACCGACTTTCCTGTCACGTCGCGCATTGGCGCCATTGCATACCGTCAGAAATATCAACTGCAATGCCTGACGGGACAGTAAACTCGGTCTAATGCATGTGCATATGGTTGTCGACCCAGCAGCATCATCTGTACAAGTCATAAATTTTCAGGAAATATTTTCAGGAATTTCCGTATGCAAGTTTTGCCACATTTGGGCACTGATTTCATGTAGAAATCATATAATCACCCCTTAAAAACAATTTAATAAGATTTTCTGATTTTATTTTACATTTATAACTTGCCCTTGTGTCAATGCAGATTTGAATCACCAGATCTGCATATAAGTTCTCTTAAAACATGCTAATGTAAGGTTTTAATGTCCAAGTATGCAGTACCAAGTTACAAAAAGGGTCAGCATATTGTGTGGTATTTTCTTTTAAAATCTTCTATAACAAAAATTAATGTAATTGCTCTAATCGAGAACTCCCCTTAATTATCTCTTGTTTACTGCTATGTCCTAATTACTACCATACTACTAATTATCACCACCAAAAGAAAAAATGTTTATGTAGCAGTAACAACCACATATCTTCAAAGTACTTGTTCCATATAGCTTGGACACAGTTATACCATACCTGTATATATAATTGCTACATTTGGAATGTACTTTTTATGAAGTTATGTCTATTTTAATTCTGTGTGGCAATAATTGGGAACTGGTTGCAAGCAGTTCCTCCCACGATATTAAGCCATGCAGTATATTGCATAAACTACCAATAATAACTATTGATTAACCCAAAATATTTTTAAACAAGACAAGATAATAACAGGAATTATGAAAATATAATGGTCAAAGCCAATTAAGTCATATACACCTTTTATACCAGTCCCATATGTTTTTTTAGATCTCTGACACCTTCATACATTTCCACACAATCCCATATGCCTCCTTGTGCCCCATATGCTTTTTAGGACCACCATGCCACAACATACTGGCAGTCAACTAGTTAAGTCAATACTATGGTCTCCAATAAAGAAATACCAGTATATGCTGGACATTTACTGGTAGGCTGCCATTCAGTGGTAGAATGCCAGTATAGATAATATATACTTGTAGCGTTAGGCTAGCTATCTGCAACTGCGAAAAAGGGTTTACTTCCATAGTTTTTGGCAGCTGGTACCCATACAATTGTTTTGTATGCTACAACAATGCATACATTAATTCAACACAAATCCCGGATAAAGTGGCAAATATTGTATTGCTACCATTTATTGCCAGGTACCAAATATTGCCAGGCAGAATTAAAAAAACCCGTAACTTTGCAAAGAGTAATAGCTAAATATAGTAAATAAGGTATAACTGTTTACAAAGTGATAGAAGGGGCCACGGTGGCAGAGTGGTAACACTCTCGCCTCCCACCTCTGCGGCCGGGGTTCGATCCCTGTCATGGCCGTAAGTGGGAAAGCTGGTAGTTGCTTGCCGTTGGTCGGCAGTTTACAGTACAGAACCCTAGCGAACTATACGTACTGGTTTCCTCTGCCCTTCCAACTACCCGTCGTGATATGACCTGTACAGTGTTGAAAGCGACGTAAAAACCCCAAATAAACAAAGTGATAGAAATACATGCATAGCAAAAGGCTTTGAATCTGTGTGGCTGTTACTGAAATATGAACATGATATTTATTTATGGTGATAATTGTTACCCATTGATAATTGATAGCAAGGCAGTATCATTCACATTTTTCATGTCAATTGTAATTTATACAAAAATTGGCTGTCAGTTATGTAACTGTTTTTTTTTTTTTGAGAATATGCCAGCTTTGGTGTCCATTGTTACAACAAAATTTAACCATTTTCTAATGTCTTGGTCTGTCCACATAACATTGCACAACAATGCAATACTTGTTCATATGTTCAGACAGGTGTATTTTAGCTCATACATAAAATGGGGATATCAATATATGTCTTTGCATCACTTTTCGTAGCACCTGTCCCAGAACCATAAATATCACTAATATCGAAAAAAATTTTCCCACTAATAAGTATTATGTCCAACCCACTGGGGGTGGGGGTGGGGGTGGGGGGTGGACATATGGACATATTATTTTTGCTTTTTCCTGCATCCGCCGTCTGGCATCACACTTGGTTTCTGGTCATTTCAAGGAAAAGTATTTATCCTATCTTTACCAAATTTGGTATGGGTGTTTATTGGGTTAATATCTTGCATGGGATTGCTTTTGGTGAAGATAGCTCTATATCTAACTGAGTAATAGGTACTTAGCTACTTTTGTGTACTTCTTTTGTTTCTGGGCATTTTAAGGAAAAATATTTGACAAATCTTTACCAAATTTGGTATGAGCAATAGTTAGGTCAATAGCTTGCTTGGGATTGCTTTTAGTGATAATAGCTATATAACTGAGTAATAGCTACTTAGCTACTTTGAGTAGCTTTTTTATTTTAAGCATTTTAAAGGAAAAGTATTTTACCTGTGTTCACAAAATTTGGGATGGAGGATTATTGGATCAGTAGCTTGCTTGGGATTGCTTTTGGTGATAATATCTTTATAGCTAACTGAGTAATAGCTACTGTGCCATAAAACTATTATGCTATTTTGAGTTGACATTTTTCTGGATGTTTTAATGAAATAATGTTTTCTATCTTCACAAAAATTTATGTTAAGGATAATTGGGTCAATAGTTTGGCCAGGATAGCTTTTGGTTGATGATAGCTTTGTAGCTATCTGAGTTATAGCTGCTTTGCTACTTTGACCCTACTCTGAATTGCATTTCTGTTTTCACTCTTTTAAAGGAAACCTATTTAACTCATCTTTGTAAAATTTGGTGTGATGGTTTATAGGGTCAATTGCTTGCTTGGTATTGTTGTTGATGGTAATAGCTTTAACCTCCTGAGTAATAGAGTAATAGCTACATAGCAAAAAAACATGAATATGTCTATCTCCTAAACCGTGTGAGATAGAGCGATTTCATCGAAATTTCGACCCACAGGGTATCTAAGCAATGTGCTCTTGGCAATTTAAAAAAATTTTCCTCTCCCCAAAAATGGCGGCCATTTTGAATTTTAAAATTTTCGCCAAAATTGCAAAAACACAAATTTGCTTCTATCTCCTGAACTGTGCGAGATCGAGCAATTTCGTCAAAATTTTCAACCCACAGGGTATCCAAAAATATACTCTTGCCAATTTTCAAAAGATTTCCCTCTCCCTATTTTGAATTTTCGCCGAAAATAGAAAAACACAAATTGGTTTGATCTTCTTAACTGCGAGATACAGGGATTTCGTCGAAATTTTCGACCCCCAAGGCGTCCAGAGTATAGTGGCGACATTTCACAAAAATCACTTTCCTGCCACTTGGCAGCCATCTTGAATTTCCATGTGAAACCTAAAAACACTTATCTCGGAAACGGTGTGAGATAGAGCAATTTTGATGAAATTTCTGACCCACAGAGTATATGCAGAGTATGCGAAAATTGCTTTCCCGCCACTTTTAGCGGCCATCTTGAATTTTTGTGTAAAATGCAAAAGCGCATTTATCTTGGAAACGGTGCAAGATAGAGCGATTTCGGCGAAATTTTTGGCCCACAGGGTATGTGAAAAGTCTACTGGCGACTTTAAGGAAAAATCGCTTTCCCACCACTTTTGGCGGCCATCTTGAATTTCTGCATAAAAGGCAAAAGTGTATTTATCTCGGAAATGGTGCAAGATAGAGCGATTTCGACGGAATTTTTGACCCACAGGATATATGAAGAGTATACTGGGGTCTTTCGTAAAAATCACTTTCCCACTACTTTTAGCGACCATCTTGAATTTTTGTGTAAAATGCAAAAGCGCATTTATCTTGAAAACGGTGCGAGATAGAGCGATTTCGACAAAATTTTTCGCAAAAAATCACTTTCCCTCCACTTTTAACAGCCATCTTGAATTTCTGCGTAAAGTGCCAAAGCGCATTTATCTCGGAAATGGTGCAAGATAGAGTGATTTCGACAAAATTTTGGACCCACAGGGTGCAGAGTCTACTGATGACATTTTGCAAAAATCAGTTTCCGCCATTTTTTGGTGGCCATCTTGAATTTCTGCGTAAAACACATTTATCTGGGAAACCGTTGGAGATAGAGTGATTTCGATGAAATTTCTGACCTGCAGGTTATCTGCAGAGTGTACTGGCAACATTTCACAAAAATCGCTTTGCCGCCATTTTTAGCGGCCATCTTGAATTTCTGTGTAAAATGCAATAACGCATTTATCTTGGGAAAGAAATTTTGGTTGCCATCTTGAATTTTGATGGAAATTGAAAATGTCATTTATCTCAAAAACCCTTAGAGATAAAGTGATTTCGAGCAATGTTTGGACCTTTTGGGTACTAGAGACCTTAGATATAGTGCCTGTGAAAAAAAGTTGAAATTCCTGAATTTTGTCCGCCATCTTGAATTTTGGCGGAAATTGAAAATGTTGTTTATCTCGAAAACCGCAAGGGATAGAGCAATTTCAAGCTAATTTTTGACCATTTCGATATTAGAGATCTTTAGTATATTGCCTCTGAAAATGTCAAATTTCTCAAGTTTTGCCCACCATCTTCAATTTTATCGGAAATTGAAAATGTTGGTTATCTTATAAACCTTTAGAGACACAGTGATTTTCAGCAAATTTTGAACCAATGCAAAAAGGCATGAAGCTGAAATAATTGTATCCACCGGATAGCATCCGGTGGATACTATGGATTTGACTTTGTTACGCCGCCGCCGCAGTGTGTAGAGAGATTTCACCGTTACCGCTCTAACGAAAAAAATATTATAGCTAGCCTTCTCAAATTTGCAGGATATATTCATAGCCATAAAATCTTGCCTGGGAATATTTTTGGCCTCATTTTGAAAAAGAAGATGGCCGCCACGGGCGTTTTTCGACTTTAAATAAGGACTTTTGGTGGCCCTCTAGAGCAAAGGGTATTATAGGTAGGGATCTCAAATTCGCAGGATATGTTCCTTATTATAAAATCTTGATTGGGAATATTTTTGGCCTCATTTTGAAAAACAAGATGGCCGCCACAGGCGTTTCTTTGCAGTCATGAAAAGTGCTTATATCTCCCTTATTATTGGTCCTAGAGGTTTGGGATGGTAAACCAACCTATAGGAAATCATGGGCTGGGAATCTTTTGGTGTGGTCAGATTTGACCTTGGACCCCTCCTTCAAGGTCAAACGAGGATAGCCAAACTTAAAAGTGCTTATAACTCGCTTATTATTGGTCCTAGAGGTTTGGGATGGTAAACCAACCTATAGGAAATCATGGGCTGGGAATGTTTTGGTGTGGTCGGATTTGACCTTGGACCCCTCCTTCAAGGTCAAACGAGCATAGCCAAACTTAAAAGTGCTTATAACTCGCTTAATATTGGTCCTAGAGGTTTGGAATGGTAAACCAACCTATAGAAAATCATGGCCTGGGAATCTTTTGATGTGGTCAGATTTGACCTTGGACCCCTCCTTCAAGGTCAAACGAGGATAGCCAAACTTAAAAGTGCTTATAACTCGCTTATTATTGGTCCTAGAGGTTTGGGATGGCAAACCAACCTCTAGGAAATCATGGGCAGGGAATCTTTTGGTGTGGTCTGATTTGACCTTGGACCCCTCCTTCAAGGTCAAACGAGCATAGCCAAACTTAAAAGTGCTTATAACTCGCTTATTATTGGTCGTACAGGTTTAGGATGGTAAACCAACCTATAGGAAATCGTGGGCTGGGAATCTTTTGGTGTGGTCGGATTTGACCTTGGACCCCTCCTTCAAGGTCAAACGAGGATAGCCAAACTTAAAAGTGCTTATAACTCGCTTATTATTGGTCGTAGAGGTTTAGGATGGTAAACCAACCTACAGGAAATCATGGGCTGGGAGTCTTTTGGTGTGGTTGGATTTGGCGTTGGACTCCTCCTTCAAGGTCAAATGAGGATAGCCAAACTTAAAAGTGCTTATAACTCGCTTATTATTGGTCGTACAGGTTTAGGATGGTAAACCAACCTATAGGAAATCATGGCCTGGGAATCTTTTGGTGTGGTCGGATTTGACCTTGGACCCCTCCTTCAAGGTCAAATGAGGATAGCCAAAGTTAAAAGTGCTTATAACTCGCTTATTATTGGTCGTAGAGGTTTAGGATGGTAAACCAACCTACAGGAAATCATGGGCTGGGAGTCTTTTGGTGTGGTTGGATTTGGCGTTGGACTCCTCCTTCAAGGTTAAATGAGGATAGCCAAACTTAAAAGTGCTTATAACTCGCTTATTATTGGTCCTAGAGGTTTGAGATGGTAAACCAACCTATAAGAAATCATGGGCTGTGAGTCTTTTGGTGTGGTCGGATTTGACCTTGGACCCCTCCTTCAAGGTCAAACGAGCATAGCCAAACTTAAAAGTGCTTATAACTCGCTTATTATTGGTCGTACAGGTTTAGGATGGTAATCCAACCTATTGGAAATCATGGGCTGGGAATCTTTTGGTGTGGTCGGATTTGACCTTGGACCCCTCCTTCAAGGTCAAACGGGGATAGCCAAACTTAAAAGTGCTTATAACTCACTTATTATTGGTCGTAGAGGTTTCGGATGGTAAACCAACCTATAAGAAATCATGGGCAGGGAATCTTTTGGTGTGGTCGGATTTGACCTTGGACCCCTCCTTCAAGGTCAAATGAGGATAGCCAAACTTAAAAGTGCTTATAACTCGCTTATTATTGGTCCTAGAGGTTTGAGATGGTAAACCAACCTATAGGAAATCATGGGCTGGGAACCTTGGACCCCTCCTTCAAGGTCAAATGAGCATAGCCCAACTTAAAAGTGCTTATACCTCGCTTATTATCGGTCCTAGAGGTTTGAGATGGTAAACCAAACTATAGGAAATCATGGGCTGGGAATCTATTGCTGCGGTCGGATTTGACCTTGGACCCCTTCTTCAAGGTCAAATGAGGATAGCCCAACTTGAAAGTGCTTATAACTCGCTCATTATTGGTCCTAGAGGTTTGGGATGGTAAACCAACATATAGGAAATCATGGGCTGGGAATCTATTGCTGTGGTCGGATTTGACCTTGGACCCCTCCTTCAAGGTCAAACGAGGATAGTACACAAAATCATGTGCTGGAAATCTATTGCTGTGGTCGGATTTGACCTTGGACCCTCCATCAAGGTCAAACGAGGATAGCAAACTTAAAAGTGCTTATAACTCGCTTATTATTGGTCCTAGAGCCTTGGAATGGTAAACCAAAATCTAGGAAATCATGGGCTGGGAATCTTTTGGTGTGATCGGATTTGACCTTTGGCCCCTCTTTCAAGGTCAAATGAGGATTGCCAAAATTAGTGTTTATATCTTGCTTATTCATATTCCTAGAGCTTTGCAGTGTCACACCAACCTATAGGAAATCATGGGCTAAGAATCTTTTGATATGGCCAGATTTCACCTTGGGCTTCTCCTTCAAGGTTAAGCGATGTTAGAATGGCTTTGGTGAGTTTTCTTCTGGTGGATACAATTTGCATCGGTTCTCCGATGCGCTAGGTCTAGTTTACATATATACTGATAAATATTTAAGCATCATTGATATATTTTACAAATGAAACAGGGTCTTGTAAGACTACTGTACAATTGTTGCAAAACGTTCATGGGGTGCTATCCTGTTTCTTTTCGTATGTTGAAGCTACACTTAACAGGGCATCCTATTTCTAGTTATTTTGTGAAAATGTATGCAGCTGATAGTAGATGTATATTGGTGCATTTGTGAGTCAATAGTGTATGTTTAGTAGACTAAGCTTCTGTTGCAAGTACAGCCCTTTTAGACTGGTGTATGGCCAATGGTGACATTGATTTGCACCCAAAAATGTTGTTAATGTATTACAAAATATACAAGCCAGAAGGGACAAAAACTACATATAATGAAAAATATATGTACACATTAATGCTATTCAGTTACAATTTTCTTAAAGTTTGATTCAATCAGGGTTATTTGGACAATATTCTTTATCTGCTTGTCAATGAGTTTCAGCACTTTTGTCATTTTTTCAAATAACATTGAAATGCAGCAGTTTAATTGCTTCCTACACTTTTATCTATATTTATTTCTATTTTTCGTATGGAGTAAACATTTGGAAATAAATAATTTCATGTATATTATACTAGACAAAAATCATAGCACAACATTCTTAGCAATAACATATTGTAGAAAACACATTCTAATTTCTTTGCTTATTATGTGTACATACTCAAGAAGTTGCCAGCACACCGAGATGGAGGAGAGAGGTGGAAAAAACTTTAATTGTATCCCCGGACGAAAGTCGGGGATACTTAGGATTCAGTACGGTCACGCCGCCGCCGCCGCCGCAGAGATTTCCTTTTAGACGCGATAACTTAAAAAATAATTTAGTTAGAACTTTCAAATTTGGTATGTGGGTAGATATGGGCAATGCCACGAACGCTACGAACCTTCAATCTCAAGGTCACTGGTGGTCACTTAAAGGCCAGATTTTGGCCATTTTTTCACTTTTTGGCCCAGTTCTCATATACAGAAAGTCAGATCATCCTATGGCTGGTATATATACAGTAGAACCTCAATTATCCGAACCCCATGGGAGACATACAATCCGGCCGGATAATCGAGGGGTTCGGATAGATGAAGGAAACCGAAATTTACGGTCTATGGGTTACCGAGTGGGCGATAATTGAAGAATTGTTGTTTTTATGCAATATACATAGACGCTGGTGTTCGTTAATAAAATAATTTAATATATTTGTGTTATATAATATAACTGACCCTTCGATTGTCGTTTATTTGCTCCATATCCATGGATATTATTATTATTTTTATTTAAAATATTACGCGGACTTGAGCTGGTTGTGTTCGGTTTGTACTTGCATTGTTAGCATTTTAATTTTAGATTACCATCGTCCCGCATTTGAAATTGAAAAACTCCGGGAGATTATTTATTGTAAAACCCCAAGCGAACACGCCTTCAGTGACACACATGTTTGATTGGTAATGCATTGATAGACGTCTTTTCTTTTCTAAACGTTGTCAGTCTGTGAACCTACTCCGGGAGATTATAAATTTGCGAAACGCAATCGAACACACTTTCATTGATTTGCGCATTATCAAAGAAGTTGTGTAGCGGGGTTGTGTAATTGAATTAATCCCTCCCCTATTGTAACAATGGTGATAAAGATGAAAGAAGTTAGGCGTCTCTGTGAATGGTACGTTTTACAAAGCACTACAATTCATCGTTTAAGAGACTGTGTTAAATCTTGTATTATCGCTCACGCTTGACCGTGCATTATATGTAGGGAGACATCATTTCGGTTCGGTTAATCCGGAGATTCGGATAATAGAAGGCCGGATAAGCGAGGTTCTACTGTAATACATATATATGTCCTCTGTAAGCATGCAGAAATTTGACCTTGAAGTTCTTCATTGAAGGTCATCCACTGACCGCCAAAGTACCTGACCGAGGGTCATTTTTGGCCTTTTTGGAGATATTTTCAAACTTAACTCATATACAGAAAGTCAGATCATCCTATGGCTGGTATATATAATACATATATATGTCCTCTGTAAGCATGCAGAAATTTGACCTTGAAGCTCTTCATTAAAGGTCATCCACTGACCGCCAAAGTACCTGACCGAGGGTCATTTTTGGTATATTTGGAGATATTTTCACACTTAATGCTGACTACATTGCATGGAAACTATTGAAAATGGCTTTGGAGGTTGAGTACATGATGGAGTACCCGCATGCAGGCTTACCGGTTACAGATCTTCATTTAAGGTTATCCACTGACCGCCAAAGTACCTGACCGGGGGTCATTTTTGGCCCTCTATTTGTTTGTTTGTTTGTGAACAAGATAACTCAAAAACTGACAAATGAATTTTGATGAAATTTTCAGGATATGTCCAAAATGGTAAAAGGAAGAGATTATTAAATTTTGGGAGTGATCCGGATCACTGTCTGGATCTTCTGGATCCATGAAATTTAATTTTTAAAGACCGATAACTCAAAAACTTATGGGTGCATTTTGATAAAATTTTCAGGTAATGTCCTTAATGAGACGAGGAACAAGTGATTAGATTTTGGGAGTGATCTGGATCACTGTCTGGATCATCTGGATCCAGGCTGCCAGATGTGTTTGTGTACAGTATAGCTCAAAAAGTTATGGATGGATTTTGATGGAATTTTCAGGATATGTCTGAAAAGGTAAAAGGATGAAATAGTTAAATTTTGGAAGTGATCTGGATCACTATATGGATCTTCTGGATTCATGAAATGCAATTTTTAAAGATAGATACCTCAAAAGTTATGGATGGATTGTGATGACATTTTCAGCAAATGACCTAAATGGTACAAGGAACGAGTGATTACATTTTTGGAGTGATCTGGATCACTGTCTGGATCATCTGGATCCAGGCTGCCAGATGTGTTTGTGTACAGTATAGCTCAAAAAGTCATAGGTGGATTTTGATGAAATTTTCAGGAAATGTCCTAAATGGGACAAGGAACAAGTGATTAGATTTTGGGAGTGATCTGGATCATCTGGATCCAGGCTGCCAGATGTTTTGTGTACAAGATAAATAAAAAACTTATGGACGGATTTTGATGAAATTTACAGGATATGCCTGAAAAGGTAAAAGGATGAAATGATTGAATTTTGCGAGTGATCCGGATCACTATATGGATCTTCTGGATCCATGAAATGTAATTTTTAAAGACAGATACCTCAAAAAGTTATGGATGGATTGTGATGACATTTTCAGCAAATGACCTAAATGGTGCGAGGAACAAGTGATTAGATTTTGAGAGTGATCTGGATCACTGTCTGGATCATCTGGTCCAGGCTGCCAGATGTTTTGTGTACAAGATAAATCAAAAACTTATGGACGGATTTTGATGATATTTACAGGATATGTCTGAAAAGGTAAAAGGATGAAATGATTGAATTTTGGAAGTGATCCGGATCACTATATGGATCTTCTGGATCCATGAAATGTAATTTTTAAAGACAGATACCTCAAAAAGTTATGGATGGATTGTGATGACATTTTCAGCAAATGACCTAAATGGTGCGAGGAACAAGTGATTACATTTTGAGAGTGATCTGGATCACTGTCTGGATCATCTGGATCCAGGCTGCCAGATGTGTTTGTGTACAATGTAGCTGAAAAACTTATGGACGGATTTTGATGAAATTTTCAGGATATGTCTGAAAATGTAATAGGATGAAATGATTGAATTTTGGAAGTGATCCGGATCACTATATTGATCTTCTGGAACCATGAAATGTAATTTTTAAAGACAGATACCTCAAAAAGTTATGGATGGATTGTGATGACAATTTCAGCAAATGACCTAAATGGTACAAGGAACAAGTGATTACATTTTGGAGTGATCTGGATCATCTGGACCCAGGCTGCAACAGAATTTTAGGATGAATTTTGATGATATTTTTAGGATATGTTACAAATGGTAAAAGGAAGAAATGGTTCAATTTGCGAGTGATCTGGACCACTGTCTGGATCTTCTGGATCCATGAAATATAATTTTTAAAGACAAATAGCTCAAAAAGTCATGGGTGGATTTTGATGAAATTTTCAGGAAATGTCCTAGATGGGACAAGGAACAAGTGATTAGATTTTGGGAGTGATCTGGATCACTGTCTGGATCATGTGGATCCAGGCTGCCAGATGTGTTTGTGTACAAGATAAATCAAAAACTTATGGACGGATTTTGATGAAATTTTCAGGTTATGTCTGAAAAGATAAAAGGATGAAATGAGTGAATTTTGGAAGTGATCCGGATCACTATACGGATCTTCTGGATCCATGAAATGTAATTTTTAAAGACAGATATAAGTGAAAGAACTAGTGATTAGCTTTTGGGAGTAATCTGGTACTATGGAGAATCCTGACCTGGTGCTCCAGGAAACAGGCTCAAGACCGACATATTCACGCCTTAACTATGTCCCGTCCGGGGATACACTGCGTTGAGACGCAATCTCTAGTTACTTCTAGCTATAAACTCCTTATAGAATAGAATACAAACATTTATAATAGCGCAAAATTGATACAACATCCTCTTATGTGCTTGAGGTCAAGAAGGGAGAGTCCAGGGACATGTCATGTCAAGATCCAATTTAGTGCCTACCAGGGGAGATAGACTATGGTGGAGGATATGCTAGTCTGAAAAGGTAGGTTTTAAGCTGGCTCCGGAACCCTGTAATTGCATGCTGTGATTGGACCGATTGTAGGAGTGATTGTCATCAAATAATCACAGCAATATGGAATTAAAAAACTTATAATTATTAAGCGTCCCTGAATGGGCGCTTATTTGTTTTCGCTTCAGTTTCCTTGCTGCTGCCACTGCATTATAGTCTCCCTTGAATATCTCCCTTATTATTGGAGGCTTTCTAACCATATTTGGCATTTATGTACCTTAGACATGGGAAAATTTTTCCATTTGCTTAAATTTGACCTTTGATCTTTATCAAGGTTACATGATCAAAAAAATATTTTTTTTTTGGGCACACCCACCCGTTATCGCTGCTCAGCAAAATCTACTGGCCATGTGGGCTTGTAATGTCATACACATGTTTATACTATCAAAAACGCGAGTTGATTAGAATTTGGGAGTGATCCGATGATAATTGACCGATTTATGATTTTCTCACAGCTACCAGCCAGAAAGCTTAAAATTCATGTGAACCCCCCTATTATCTTCTTAAGTATTGCATTTGGAGCCATAAAATGTGGTGGTAGTAGGAAACCATATGTGGAGAGTCTAAAAAGCAAGTAAAATTCCCCCCCCCCCCCCCCCATAGGGTCAAACAGGGCGCATAAAATAGCCAATTTTGACATTTTGCCTTATATCTCTTTTATTATTGCTTTTACAGTTTTAGAATGTATTAATAGGTATTGGGAAACATTATGTGAAGAGTCTAGATAGCCAGTCAGATTTACCCTCTGACCCCCCATGGCTTAAACTGGAGTCATAAAATAGCCTATTTTATTGCGTAAAATACCCTTACCTTATCCTCACTAGTGCTTACGTGTTGGCGGGAGCAAACAAGTACGACCAAACGAGAATATTTTTAAAATAAATATTCTTGTCGGTACCAGTATGTATACGCATGACCGCGCATGCGCGTGCACCGGAAGAACCCCGTTAAGCCTCACTTTTATTTTGGTCGTGAGGGAGTAAACATCGTTTGACACGATCTTCGTTTGCGAAGAATTTCAACATGGCTGGCGAGGAAGAAGATGTGAAGAATGTTATTATTGTAAAGAATTCACTCTTTCATAAGAATTGGAAGAGTTATTCTTTCTTTGTGGTTTGCCAGCCATCCTCATTGAGAAGTCTGCTTTTGACTGGATCTGCGGCGCTTGCAGACCTTTTACAGGGTACTGCATGGTAGGGTCCTGTTCGTCATTTAAGAATAAGTTTTTCCTCGACATTGAGAAAAGAATTCACCTTCTGACCCTCTGCAGCTTATACTAGCACGTCTAGAAGCTATGCACGGTCCAGCAACACTCTTATTATGCAGAAGAATCTCGGCTTCATTGTTTATTTAATTCAGATGGAAGATGACAGAATCTGCATTTCTTCATAAAGACTTCTTCTCATAAAAGGGTAGTACCTCTGTCTCCTCTAGTGAGGTGAATATGGCAGAGGCAACCCCTATAACAGAAGAATCCACCATAAACAGAAGTTCTTCTCATCAGATAGGTCACACCTACAGGCTACAGATTTTCATTTGCAAACAAATGACAGTTCTGCCTCTGGTGAAGCAATTTAGCAGGGACTGCACGGTGCTTTGAGGCGAAAGGTGGCCAGAATAAGATCTTCATCTCAAAAAAGAGTAATTCTTCTGTCTCCTCTAGTGAGGTAAATATGGCAGAGGCAATCCTGTAACAGAAGAAGGGTTCAAGAATAAGGTTCTTCTCATCAGATGGTTTCACAACTACAACTTACAGGAACTTCAGTTGCAAGCAAATGGCAGGGCTTCCTCTGGTAGAGTAAACTCGGCAGAGAATGCACTTGGTCAACAGAGATTTCTTTCAAACTGAGCAGTATGGGTACAAATTAAATTTCACTGGTCAGTTATTTTCAACAACAGAAGAAGACGATTAGGCTGTTAATGAAGGTTTTCTTCTAGCTAGGAACTAGAATGTCACCACAAATCTGGCTTTCTTATTCCTCTCATACTTCAGACAAGGTATCCACGGCTGGGAGAGCTTCATGATGACAACTTGAACAGGAAACAAGTTACAACCCTGTCTTTGCTAGGGTAGATTCGACACAAACTGCTTGAGATCAGGGAGAACACACCCAACAGCTATCACATACATAGAAATACTGCAATGTTTTTGCTTCCAGCGGACCAACACTTCATTAAGAAGTTGAATCACTGCTCACCTACATTCAGATCTAATTTCTTTCTTCTCATTTATCGGGAAGCTTTAGAAATTAAAGAAGAGGCATCAAATGGCAAGGAATTTGCAGCATGAACTTATTCAGTATCACATATACACTAATATTTCACAAGGTATTTGTTGGTACAACAGACAAGAATTAACAGAATGCATCACAATCCATCAGAGGGGATGTGACAACCAAGATATAAAGAAATGATGGATGGAGGTTGTTTTACTGCAACATCTATTTTAAAACGAATCTCATTGCGAAGTTGGGCACATTCTGCAATGCTGTTTAACATTGGAACTACCTTATCGAATTGTCGAGAATCCCCACAATTCATAGCGGTTATATATTCTGACAGGAAACAACAATAAAAACGAAGTGGGCTTCAAATGCTTCTATATGTTCAGTAAATCTCAGTAACATGTGTACAACCTACAGTTTTACAGTATATTGGTGACCTGAGAGGGTAGTGTACATATCAAGCATCACACGGCTCTGACAATGCAAATTCCAAGGTAATCGGTACTCCATTTGTGAGGTGGATAGGTAGTCGCGTTACATCTATCAGACGCGTTCTTCCTCAACCCCAGGTACATCAAAGTGTTATGCTTCATTAATTGTTTGCTGCTGGAAGAATGCACCCTGTCATAGGTCATTCTTTTCAGTTCACTGCTCTACACTTCGGTACGGCAACGGATCCATTCGAATTTGTCCGTGTAGCTCCACATTCATCAGTATCGGGAACACTGGTTATATGCTGTCACCAACATCGCATATTTGCTTGTAGAAATCGAAGCAATTAGTGGCCTGTGCACAGAACTACAGTGGGTGATAAG
The DNA here is from genome assembly GCA_964017235.1 of Sabellastarte sp. h YS-2021. Classification (NCBI taxonomy): domain Eukaryota; kingdom Metazoa; phylum Annelida; class Polychaeta; order Sabellida; family Sabellidae; genus Sabellastarte; species Sabellastarte sp. h YS-2021. Next base: position 79,100,884 of record OZ024931.1, on the reverse strand, counting down.
CTTATGGGGTTAGAACTCATCCCAGTGAAACACTTCCAGTTCTTTGGTGACAAATTCAACCTTGGCAAGGGTGAAGTGTCCCTATAGGAAGAAGTCTGGTATTTGAGAAGTTTAGGGATACATTGTACATGGGGTGATAACCTTGATGTCAGAACTCAGCCCATCACAGCACTTACTAATTCAACCATGGCAAAGATGAAGTGTCCCCATAGAAGGGAAGTGGGGTATTTCAGAAGTTTATGGATGGTGTACATACAAGTTTGTAAACCATTCCAGAATTCTACTGTCATTTATAGTTTTTTAGAACCTATAAATATTCACAATCTTTACACATTCAGATATGTTGTTCATACCTTTGAAAATATATCTGTTTTTGATGTAAATCAGAGGTCTTACCAGGTCTTAGTGCCCTAAAGGAGAGGGTATTCAGAAGGCTATGGATGGGTATATGCAAGTTTGTTAGCATATTTTCATTCTCATGATTCTAATGTCATTTATAGGAATCTATAACCTACATGTTATCCCAATGGACATTTTTCACATAAATGTTGCTTGGAAATTCCATTGGAAACCAGAAACCAGGAAGTACTCAAGGCTGCATTTCTGATAATGTTTCAGATTCACCTTCACAGTACAGGGTTTTACTTCAGATAATGGCATGGCACAGTGTTGTCTTATCTTAACAAGAGGGACCCATTCATTAGATATGTGTCTGAGGGTCTGATATCTAATGGTCCTTTGGAAGCCCACAACACTGTCTGAGGGCCCGACACAGTTAGGGCTGTCAAGGTGTGATATCAACCTCTTTTCATACAGGGATAAGCCATTCAAACAGAATGTCCTTCATCCTATAGTTTCGCATTCTTTGCCAATTTGGCACACTGCAAGGATAGATAGTTTTGTTTCAAGGATAAAGAACAAACTATCTGTGTTTATTTCTCCAGTCTAATACCCTAATACAATGCAATACAATGGCGGTAGATGTATTGAGTATCCTACTGTTGAGTATTTCTCATTTCAGAGGTGGTACAAAAAATGGGAATTATACTTCTTACATACTACCAGGAGCCCCAGGGTGACCAGGGATGTGTTGGTTTGGGATCTATTTGACTTATTCTCCAAACCACTTTTGCCCTACAGAATAGAGGAATCTCTGTGAACAGCTATCAAATAGAGTCAAGATAGCCTGCCATATTTCCAAAAAAAAAAAAAAAAAAAAAAAAAAAGGGTCAAGGTAGTTCTTTTTGAATCTGATGCAAAGAGATTCAGTTGGACTAACAGTATCCTCCTCTCTTCTCAATAGCAGATTTTTGAGCCTTTGATTCACAGGCAAAATCTGGTTTCTACCTCACTGACATGATGCAGTGATGTTATTGCTATGTTATTTGGGTTCACTACTACAATCATTCATAGTTATGAACTCAATGGACTGATATATGGGGTTTTCATTTGGGTTCACTATTGAAGTAATTCTTAGATATGAATTCAATAGACTGATACATGGTTTTCCAGGTGGGTTCACTGTGGGAATCATTCATTCTTATGAACTCAGTAGACTGATACATGTGTTTCATTTAAGTTCATTGTTGAAATCATTCATAGTAATGGACTGAATGGATTGATAGTGGTTTTTTCTGAGGATGGACCAATGAAGGATGGTGCTATACCTTTTACTCTCTTTGGACTTGTCTTGATTATTCTTAGTCTTGACAAAGTCTCTTTTGAATCATCTGAATCCATGACCTTAGCCTCGGGTAGATAGAGAGGTGAGGGTGTTTTGGTCTTTCAAAATCATTGAACACAGAACTGGAAGGAGTTCACAGTTTCTCCTTCATCAGTACTCATAACAGTGAACAGAGGACCTCAGTGGGTCACAATATTGTTCAAGCTGGTTTCATTCCTGCTTTTATGCTAAGTCTAGATCATTCTTTGTCTGAAGATATGACTTTTTGCCCCTTTTAGAGCTCTAAGATTTTATCTGGATATATTTCAGATCTTATATAGGGGAATATGCGTTATACTGTACATGTGTGTATATGTATGGACTCTTCAGGAAGCATTCAAAGACCTACCATGTCAACACTTCTAGCTGATCAAGTATTTGACCTTGAAACTTAGAATGCTTCCTTGGCCAAGGCCCAATTTGCTCCTTTTATGGCTGGAAGTCAGACTCTACAGTTTTACTTTAACTTCTGACGTGGAAGTCTAATAAAGGTCAGATTAATCATTGGAACTATAGTATCATCAGGTTCCTTCATAAGGGGTGTATGGTATGATACATTACAGTAATTGAATGTATATGTACAGTTCCAATGGCCAGATCACACCTTTTAGTGGTACCTGAAAGCCCATTGAGAATACCCAATCATGTTTCCTGTTTTTGGGGAAACATCTGATCTGGTGGAAAGGCCCAAGGAATGGGATAAGAGGTGGTCTTATCCATATAAAGGAGCACAATCTCCTGTTATTACCAATGTGCCTGTTCATGTTCATGGTTGGTATTTAGTGTTTTAAGATTCCAAGGTGTGGGAATTTCTCAATGTCTATTCTGGACAGGTCCAGTTTACTTAATAACAGAATATAACTACATAGGTTATTTTGTTATTTTGCTTAGTATGCCTATCATACTCTTGTACTTATCACCACAAGTGTGTTTGAAATTAGTACATTGGATATAAGATACATGCAGGGCCAAGGCACCTTTGGGAAGGTTGCCAGGTAGTGCTTACATATATAACTACTAAATGTTATTTTTGTTAAGTTACTTTTACTGCATACTATAGTCTGGTACTCTCAAGTTTTCTTGAGATGTGTACTTTGTCTTTTCATTTGGTTATACTTGCTTTTGGTGGCAAAAATATTAAAAATCCCACCACCAGTATGGTTGTAATCAAGCACTAGTGAGGATAAGGTAAGGGTATTTTACGCAATAAAATGTAAAAATTTTATTGTAATTTAACTTTTTGTAAGTTAAATACTTACCTTATCCTCACTAGATTCGGATTCCCACCCATCCAACCCCACATTTTCAAAATTTTTGGGTTTGCAATATATTACATTGGCTCCCAAAATTAAAGTGAGGCTTAACAGGGTTCTTCCGGTGCATGCGCATGCGCGGTCATGCGTATACATACTGGTACCGACAAGAATATTTATTTTAAAAATATTCTTGTTTGGTCGTACTTGTTTGCTCCCGCCAACACGTAAGCACTAGTGAGGATAAGGTAAGTATTTAACTTACAAAAAGTTAAATTACAATAAAATTTTTACATTTTGTGTTTTTCCCTGATATCTCCTTTATTAATATGATGCTTTTACAGCTTTAGAATATATTTAGAGGTATTGCGAGACCACATGTGCAGAGTTTATACAGCTGGTCAGATTTATTCCCCGATCCTCCACCCATGGGTCAAACTGGGATAATAAAATAGCCGATTTTGTGTTTTTGCTTTATATCTTCTTTGTATTAAGTGGTATTGGGAAACCATATGTGAAGAGTCTATATAGCCGGTCGGATTTACCCCCTGACCCCCTTTTATGGGTCAAACTTATGGGTCAGATTTGGTCCTTTTGCCTTATATCTCATTGTATCCACCGGATAGCATCCGGTGGATACTATGGCTTTCACTTCGTTACGCCTACGCCGCCGCTGCCGCCGCAGTGTGTAGAGAGATTTCACCGTTACCGCTCTAACGAAAAAAGTATTATAGCTAGCCTTCTCAAATTTGCAGGATATATTCATAACCATAAAATCTTGCCTGGGAATATTTTTGGCCTCATTTTGAAAAACAAGATGGCCACCACGGGTGTTTTTTCGACTTTCAGTAAGGACTTTTGGTGGCGCTCTAGAGCAAAGGGTATTAAAGCTAGAGATCTCAAATTCACAGGGTATGTTCCTCATAACAAAATCTTGACTGGGAATATATTTGGCCTCATTTTGAAAAACAAGATGGCCGCCATGGGCGTTTTCTTTGTCAGTCATAAATAATGCTTATATCTCCCTTATTATTGATCAACATATAGAAAATCATGTGCTGGGAATCTTTTGATGTGGTCAGATTTAACCTTTGACCCCTCCTTCAAGGTCAAACGAGGATAGCCAAACTTAAAAGTGCTTATAACTCGCTTATTTTTGGTCCTAGAGGTTTGGGATTGTAAACCAACCTATAGGAAATCATGGGCTGGGAATCTTTTGATGTGGTCAGATTTGACCTTGGACCCCTCCTTCAAGGTCAAATGAGGATAGCCAAACTTAAAAATGCTTATAACTCACTTATTATTTGTCCTAGAGGTTTGGGATGGTAAACCAACCTATAAGAAACCATGGGCTGGGAATCTTTTGATGTGGTCAGATTTCACCTTGGGTCCCTCCTTCAAAGTCAAACAAGGATAGCCAAACTTAAAAGTGCGTATAACTTGCTTATTATTGGTCGTACAGGTTTGGGATGGTAAACCAACATATAGGAAATCATGTGCTGGGAATCTTTTGATGTGGTCAGATTTGACCTTGGACCCCTACTTCAAGGTCAAGCGAGGACAGCCAAACTTAATAGTGCTTACAACTTGCTTATTTTTGGTCCTAGAGGTTTGGGATGGTAAACCAACCTATAGGATAACATGGGCTGGGAATCTCTTGGTGTGGTCATATTTGACCTTGGACCCCTCCTTCAAGGTCAAACGAGGATAGCTAAACATAAAAGTGCTTATAACTTGCTTATTATTGGTCGTACAGGTTTGGGATGGTAAACCAACCTATAGGAAATCATGGGCTGGGAATCTTTTGATGTAGTCAGATTTGACCTTGGGCCCCTCCTTCAAGGTCAAATGAGGATAGCCAAACATAAAAGTGCTTATAACTTGCTTATTATTTGTCGTACAGGTTTGGGAATGTAAACCAACCTATAAAAAATCATGGGCTGTGAATCTTCTGGTGTGGTCAGATTTAACCCTGGACCCCTCCTTCAAGGTCAAGCGAGGATAGCCAAACTTAAAAGTGCTTATAACTCGCTCATTTTTGGTCCTAGAGGTTTGGGATGGTAAACCAACCTATAGGAAATCATGGGCTGGGAATCTTTTGGTGTTGTCTGATCTGACCTTTGACCTCTCCTTTAAGGTCAAATGAGGATAGCCAAACTTAAAACTCACTTATTATTGGTCATACAGGTTTGGGATGGTAAAGCAACCTATAGGAAATCATGGGCTGGGAATCTTTGGTGTGGTCAGATTTGACCTTGGATCCCTCCTTCAAGGTCAAACGAGGATAGCCAAACTTAATAGTGCTTATAACTCACTTATTATTGGTCCTAAAGGTTTGGGATGGTAAACCAACCTATAGGAAATCATGGGCTGGAAATCTTCTGGATGTGGTTAGTTTTGACCTTGGACCCCTGCTTCAAGGTCAAACGAGGATAGCCAAACTTAAAAGTGCTTATAACTCACTTATTATTGGTCGTACAGGTTTGGGATGGTAAACCAACCTATAGGAAATCATGGGCTGGGAATCTTTTGGTGTGGTCATATTTGACCTTGGACCCCTCCTTCAAGGTCAAGCAAGGATAGCCAAACTTAAAAGTGCTTATAACCCGCTTATTATTGGTCCTAGAGGTTTGGGATGGTAAACCAACCTATAGGAAATCATGGGCTGAGAATCTTTTGGTGCGGTCATATTTCACCTTGGGCCTCTCGTTCAAGGTCAAACGAGGATAGTCAAACTTAAAAGTGCTTATAACTCGCTTATTATGGGTCCTAGAGGTTTGCAATGTGAAACCAACTTATGGGAAATCATGGGTTGGAAATCTTCTGATGTGGTCAGATTTGACCTTGGGCCTCTCCTTCAATGTCAAACGAGGATAGCCAAACTTAAAAGTGCTTATAACTCGCTTATTATTGGTTTTAGAGGTTTGCAATATGAAAACAACTTATAGGAAATCATGGGCTGCGAATCTTTTGATGTGGTCAGATTTGACCTTAGGCCCCTCCTTCAAGGTCAAACAAGGATAGCCAAACTTATAAGTGCTTATAACTTCCTTATTATTGGTCCTAGAGGTTTGCAATGTGAAAACAACCTATAGGAAGTCATGGGCTGCGAATCACCTTGAGCCCCTGCTTGAAGGTCAAATGAGAGTAGCCAAACTTAAAAGTGCTTTCAACTTGCTTATTATTGAAAAATGCTGTTTATCTTCTAAACTATGTTAGTTGGCCTTTTCTGGTGGATACATCTTGCATCTGGCCACAGATGCGTCCTTGGTCTAGTTAAATTAACTTTTCACAATTTATGATCATAGAAAACAAAATAAAGCTTACATTTTTCTTTCATCTTAATGCATAAACCTCCATACTGTCTGCTTAGCATTCACTTCTTTGCTTAGCCCTGCATTTTTTCTTTTTAAAAAGCTTTTTCTACTTTATACTATATTGCATCTAACATTTGGGACGCTTTGTTTTTGTTAGCAAAAACATTTTTTTCTAGTTTTAACAGTATGCATGCATACAAACGCTTTCATTTACAACAAAAAACTGTGCTTTTACCCATATCACATGCAAACACAAAGTACCAGTCGAAAATCACCAATCCTTGCAAGTATTACTATTTTCTAATGCTAATATAAACACAAAGATCTTATCTGGCTAGTATGTTCCTGGGTGTGCACTGGTCTCCAAACACTTAACTGAATTTCTGTCATCATGACAACCTTTAACCCAATCAATCAAATAGGATCATTTGCAAAAGAGGTCATTGGTAAAACAGTGTCATTTGTAATGAAATAAAACATGTTTCAATGATTTAACAAAATGGTAAAACAAAATGTCTTTTTGACAAGTAACAAAAATATTTACTTCTGCATTTGTCAGAGCTGGTCCACAATCATTATATATGTCGTGTACAAGTTGGGATTTTGTACAAATTATAACTTGCACAAAATCTTGTACAAGTTATAACTTGTACAGCTGAGTTGTACAAGTTATAACTTGTACAAATTCTTTTTCAAATTTTGTACAAGTTATATAACTTGTACAGCACTATTCTTCATTGATGTTTGGTAATATATTTTTGCTTTGATCTGTTCAAATTACAGTAGGCTTTAATATAGGTATTCCATTTAAGGAAATGGTTTTTTTTGTGGATATTGAAGTAATGTGACAATCAGATTATGCAGAAAGACTTTTCAAATTACATTAGGCTTTAATTTTTTTTTTTTTTTTTTGTTGTCAAATTATGATACTTTATGTATAAGAAACAACAACCAAGGTAATAACATTAAGACATAGGTCCTGTTCAAGAACTGAATTTCTCTGCAGTTTTAACAATGTAATTCTTGTGCCAATAGTTGTTTTTTCAATAACACATTCAAGTTTATTTACCCTTTTTTGACAGTAGTGCAAGGAACCTTGGGAGGGCAAGGGTAGCAAGCCTTCCATCAAGGCCTGTTTCCAGTGCCATTTCATACACAGTATGAAATACAAGTTCCTTATGATTTATATATTAAATATATTAATAGTTCACTTGGTTACATAGATTTACAAATTCGTTCTTTATAAATTCTTAACATTTTTTTTTACATATATCTTCATATGTGAGACTGAAAGTATTACAATACAGTATAATGTACTCTTTAATGATGTGATTTAGGTCAATAGTACTATAACATATATTTTCAAAACTACATTTTACCCAGGTGGAATAAATAGCATACATGACCGTTACAACGACGATATTTTTTATTTCATTTTGAGTGGAAATATTCTGTAGTCCTAAAATAATATACTTCAGTTTGATATGTATCTGTAATATTCCACTCAGCTGAAGCCATAAGTTCTTAATCCTAGTGCATTCATAGAGCAAATGTTGTATATTTTCAGTTTCTCTACAGTAATCACAATATCTGGATTTTGTTTTGTTCCACTTAGAAATCAGTTTCCCACAGGGAAGAATATTATGAAGGATTTTGAATTTAAATTCTGAGTATTTTCTGTACTTGATAGAGTTTGTAATATTTTTGTATATGTTTGTCCATTCATGGATCTGTATAGTAAGGTTAAGTTCCTTTTCCCACATTTTTTCTGAAAAAGGTCGTTCAAATTTTTTATCTCTCAATATTGTGTAGAAAAACTTTGCATTGCAGTTATCTTTAGATATATTATAAGCTTTTAAACGTGTAGTGAAGATCAACCTATTAAGCAGTCTATCTTGGATGTATTTGTAATTTGAAAAATCTTTGTTTTGTAGGTATTTACGAACTGCTTTTTATCTCCCGCCGGGCTTTAGCCCGGGAGGGAGATTATGAAATGCCGCTGTGTGTGCGTGCGTGCGTGAGTGCGTGCGTGTGTGCGTTAGTCAGTCAGTCACGCAGATTTCTCCAAAACTGCTACAGCTACAGATTTTTTGTAAATTAATTGTCCCAATGAATTTTCATGCCCTTGAAAAGTTTTTTGGTTTTATTGACTTAGGCCTAAAGATAAGGAGTAATAGCAATCTTAGCTACTTTGAGTAAAGGGCTCATAACTCAAAAACTATTGCATTAACAAGTTTTTCTTCAAATATGTTGTTCAGCTACTTTGTCCTTAGCTATAAGATGGTACATAGTTTGGGGTCCCATTGCATGCCATAAGTGAGTAATAGCTATTGTCTCATTTGTAGCTAAATAACAGAAGAAGTAAATGTCAAATATCTTCAAAAGTATTGAAGTTAGGGAAATCTTTTCAAATATGTTGTCCATCTTCTTTTTGGTAAGCTATCACATACTAAAGTTTCAGACCTGTTGCACCTTGGATAGATGAGTAATAGCTACTTTGAAATTCTGACTGGTGAGTAAAGCGATTGTAACTCCAAAACTATTGCAGTTAGAGTATTTTCCTAAAATATGTTGTTCAGCTACTTTGTCCTTAGCTATAAGATGGTACATAGTTTGGGGTTCTATTGCATGCCATAAGTGAGTAATAGCTATTTTCTCATTTGTAGCTAAATAACAGAAGAAGTAAATGTCAAATATCTTCAAAAGTATTAAAGTTAGGGAAATCTTTTCAAATATGTTGTCCATCTACTTTTTGGTAAGCTATGACATAGTAAAGTTTCAGACCTGTTGCACCTTGGATAGCTGAGTAATAGCTACTTTGAAATTCTGACTGTTGAGTAAAGCTATTGTAACTAAAAAAGTATTGCAGTTGGAGTATTTTCCTAAAATATGTTGTTCAGCTACTTTGTTCTTAGCTATAAGATGGTACATAGTTTGGGGTTCTATTGCTTGCCATGAGTGAGTAATAGCTATTTCCTCATTTGTAGCTAAATAACAGAAGAAGTAAATGTCAAATATCTTCAAAAGTATTAAAGTTAGGGAAATATTTTCAAATATGTTGTCCATCTACTTTTTGGTAAGCTATGACATAGTAAAGTTTCAGACCTGTTGCACCTTGGATAGCTGAGTAATAGCTACTTTGAAATTCTGACTGTCGAGTAAAGCCATTGTAACTCCAAAACTATTGCAGTTGGAGTATTTTCCTAAAATATGTTGTTCAGCTACTTTGTTCTTAGCTATAAGATGGTACATAGTTTGGGGTTCTATTGCATGCCATAAGTGAGTAATAGCTATTTTGTTATTTGTAGCAAAATCATGACATAAGTAGATGTCAAATATCTTCAAAAGTATTAAAGTTAGGGAATTCTTTTCAAATATGTTATCCATCTACTTTTTCATAAGCTATCACATAGTAAAGTTTCGGATCTGTTGCACATTGGATAGCTGAGTAATAGCTACTTTGAAATTCTACAGTTGAGTAAATCCATTGTAACTCCAAAACTATTGCAGTTACAATATTTTCGTAAAATAAGTTGTTCACCTACTTTGTCCTTAGCTATAAGCTGGCATGTAGTTTGGGGTTCTATTGCATGCCATAAGTGAGTAATAGCTATTTTCTTATTAGTAGCAAAATAATGACATAAATAAATGTCAAATATCTTCAGAAGTATTAAAGTTATGGAATTCTTTTCAAATATGTCATTCATCTACTTTTTTGTAAGCTATCACATAGTAAAGTTTCAAACCTGTTGCACATTGCATAGCTAAGTAATAGCTACTTTGAAACTGTTACTGTTGAGTAAATCCATTGTAACTCCAAAACTATTGCAGTTACACTGCTGACAAGGGACATCCTTGCCTTATACCTCTCTTCATTGTTAGTTTTCTTGATAACCAGCCATTATTTCTTATTGTTATTGTGGGTTCTGTATAAAGAATATTAACCCAGGATTTAAAGTATTCTCCAAAGCCAAATTTGTTCAATGCTTTTGACATAAAGTTCCATTCTAAAGAGTCAAAAGCTTTAATATGGGTATTCTGTTTAACCTAACAAATACTTAACAAAACTTTTAAAGTAAGAATTTTCCAAAGTCATCAATTGAATAAACTTTTCAAATATTAAGTTTAACTGCTTAGTCTGATGATGTGTTTCACTTGTTTACCACAGTGTATTATCTAATCTAATCTACTGCTTTGCAGGCGCAATATCTTCCCCACTAAGGAGAAGTCAGTGTAGTTAACAAAAATCATTTTTAATAAGGAGAGTCGAATTGCGTTCAAGGTCAGAGGGAAGGAGACTAAGTTGGGAAATTAGAATTGAAAAGGTGGGTTTTGAGGTGTTTCCTGAAAGATGCGACAGAGGGACTGTTTCTTATTTGGAGGGAGAAAGAGTTCTAAAGAACTGGGGCATAGTGACTAAAAGAATTAGAAAAGTGTTTAATTGATTTATGAACTCTATGATCAAAAGTGGGGGTATGAAGGAACTTGAGTTTAGGGGTACTACGCCCAGTATTTCTGGAAGAAGTGTAAGGGTGAATTAATTCTCTTAGGTAAACAGGTTGACCTTGGTTGATGGAGTTTTAATTTATTTGTGAACATGAAATTTTGAATGTCATTTAGGCAATTCTTTAGTTTTTGTATAGAGTGAGAGAAATTAGCTGGAGAGACTGCAATGAATTATAAGCAGAATATTAACATGAAAGAGTAAACGTTTCAATTCTGATATCTTTCATCTGAGCAAAAAAAAGGGTAAATGTCATTTAAGGATGAATAGATTGGACCTCAAGCCAAAAGAAGCCACATGTCAATTACTGTTATTGAAGGTCTTCTTATAGCTTTGATTGATACTGATTATAAAAAGTCTGACAGGCTCAAGAAGCCCCTATTGTAAGGCAATTACATTAACCCATACTGCCTGTATTGCTTTAATTGATAGTGATTATAAAAAGTGTGGAAACCTCTAGAAGTCCCTATTGTCAGTCAATTACAATCATTAACACCTAACTTAACCAACAAAGGGTTTCTTAAATCTTTCAGGTGCAACCGCACTGTTTAGTATATGTTAGTTACAAGAGATTTCTTTAGTCTTTTAAACCTGTATTAATCCCCACTGTTTAAAATATTTTAACACCTGATAGACCTAAATTATACCTTTAACTGCAATCTATTAAGTGAGCCGGCCTTAATAGGAATCCAAAACTATAAAAAACGTACTTGTACAGGTGCAAAACTACTTTAAAAGTTTATTGGCCTAACTTGTACAACTCACTTTTTGTGCTTCTTACAAGTTTCACTTTTACAATACAGTTGTACAGCTCAGAAACTATGTAAAAGTGTATTGGCCTAACTTGCACAACTAATTTGTTCAAGTTAAGCTTTTTAGAAGCACAAAAACTTACTTGTACAACCCCAAAGCTATTAAAAAGTGTATTGACCTAATTTGTACAACTCAGTTGTACAAGTTATGTATTTTAGAAGCACAAAATCTGTACAAGTTATAACTTGTACAAAATCTTTTTCACATTTTGTACAAGTTATAACTTGTATAGGATTTTGTTCAAGTTATAACTTTTACAAAATCCCAACTTGTACATGACATATACATGTTCTATGTTACAGTGAATATGTGTAATCATGGAATACATACATGTATTCCTTAAATAGAAATTGTTGAGAATGCAAATTTTCCAATAATGGTGTATTATTTAGTAAAGGTTAAGTGATGGTTTTAATAGGTTAGAAAATAATACACTTCCTCACTTTATCCAATGGACTTTTAGTGCTTCGAATTAATTGTGTTTATTATATAACCAGTCTGATTAAATAAGTATTTCAGTTGTAATTTTAAATGTCATTTAATGGAATCCACGCAGGTTGCAACTAAAATATCTTTATTTTAATTTGTTGAATTAAATTGAAATTTATATCTGACAAAAAATAATACGAGAAGCTGGCTATTACTGCAAGAAATATTTATAAAGTATCAAATTGATGTAGACATTGTCGAAGACACTGGGCCTGTATTCGTAAAAGGGCTTAGACTTAAGTGGGAACTACACCTGTCCTTTTTTCTTCACCCATATCCGTGTCCGTTATTGCCCGTATCCGTGATACCCTAGATATTTTGGTATAAAACAGTGTACTAGCTGTCCGTGTCCATGAAGAACAAATTTTTTCCTTCCTAATCACGGACACGGATGAGTTCACTGTTTTATAGCAAAATATCCATGGTATCACGGGTACGGGCAATAACGGACACGTGTACGGGTGATGAAAAAAGGATAGGTGAAGTTCCTACTTTAGCCAGGTCTTAGGCTTAAATCCAGTCTTAAAGTTAAGACTTTTATCTCAGCCAAGAAAGATATGAGAAAGTGACTATGTTCACAATATTACGCATTTACTTATCAAAGAATATATATATGTTACAGTGAATATGTGAAGTGGTCAGGGAATACATGTATTCCCTGAAAATTTTAGGGAATATGTGTATTCCCTGGTTTTGATGACCAGGGAATACGCGTATTCCCTAACTAGAAATTGTTGAGAATGCAGCTTTGTATTCTTATAATATATAAAAAATAACTTTTGCTATGGACTCTTGTGTGTTTATGTACTATAACCATTAAAATCTCCCAACATGATTTTACATAACTTTTACTATACCATAACAAAAAAACAAAAAAAACACAAAAATATCACTTTGCCAAAAGGCAGTATTCATGTCTGTTAACATTGAGCTCTGCAACTAACTTTTATGTAGTTGTGAAGACAAACTGCAACTGATTTAAAAATAGCTAAAGAAAGATTTTCAAGAACAGTGTATTATTTTGTAAATATTAAATGCTGTTTTAATGGGTTAGAAAATGACACATCTCAATCTGTTTGGTTTCCTAGTCCTTTGACTTAACTGTATAAATGTCCAGTATACAGGTCAGTAATAGCCAATAATGATGATTGTGTTGAGAGTCAGGGGAAGCAATGTAGTTTGGTACTGAATTTAAAATTTAAATATATTTTGACAAAATATAATACAAGAAGCTGACTATTCACAATATTACATATTTATTTATTAAACAATATGAATGCTTATAATTTATTAGACACCAACTTGTCATAGCAGTTTTCTCTCAAGGCTTAAAGTATTAATTAAACAATCTCAGTTAATCCAATTGGCTTCCCAGTCCTGTGATTTGTCTTTATTTTGCTCTTTGATCTTTAATACTTTCAATTACAGAGAAGTCATCCATTCTACAGTGGTCAAACAGGTGGTTAAGGTTAAAGAAATAATCCCTTTGTTATTATAAATTCAAGGGAAGCCATTCAGTTTGCAACTAAATATGTGTTTTGTGTCAAAAATATTTGTCAGGGATCTATAACTAAAAATTCTATTAATTCAAAACAACCGTCTATTTTAAATATTCTAAAATAGACAAGTGTGTCAAACTAAAAGTTAAAGTTAAGACTTTTTGCATAGGATATAAAAACATGAAATTTAAATCACAACATTCATATAATCTCTACCCAAAGGTTCAATATTTAAAAAAGCAACATGCATATAATCTCTACACAAAAGTTCAATATTTAGAAGCACTAAAAACAGATGACCCATTACACATATTCACTGATTTCAGTTCAGTGAATATATGAAACTATTACTTGACAAAACCAGTGAATACGCGTATTCCCTAAAATTTTCAGGGAATACGCGTATTCCCTGACCACTTTAGAGAATACGCGTATTCACTGAAAATTTCAGGGAATACGCATATTCCCTGATTACACATATTCACTGTAACATATATATCATATCACTTAACAGGTATTTAGTTGTTTTAATTTTTCTGTATAATGCAATTTTTCCCTTTTAAAATTATTCGTACTCTGAACAGATGTCTTGTCCTTCTATATATTATAAGTGTCCTTCAGGATAGCTTTTAGTGAAGTTAGAAAAACTAACACATGCAGAGAAGTGGGACACTAAATTTTTACATTTAGACGTGAAATTTCTCCTTTTCTTTTGTAATTTCCCAATCGGTGTGCTGTGCCAATACATAACACATCTTTAATAGTTACCACCAGTGGACCATTTCGTTGTAGACGTATTGCTTCATTATTTTAAAAATTTCAGAACACAAGTTGTTGGTATTTTTCTTTACAGCTAAAGTATAACCTCTAGTAACAGCCCTTCCATTAAATGGATATTCAGTTTTATGAACTCATTTACACCGTCAATTTTATGTTTTCCTATTGTTTTATTATACTGAAATGCACATTTTATTTTACAAATCTTCTGTTATATGAACAAAATCATATTTTCTCAACGTGTTCAGACAATAGAGGTTATGTTGAGCATCAACTCACAATCGGGAACATCTCGAGATTGTCCTTGCACAAACTCAAGATCTTGAATTGAGGCAAACATCTTGAGATGGTGATGCTGCACAAACTCAAGATATTGATCTGGGGCTGTGATGTGCTAATCACTTGTGCTCCACTATTAGCTGATTGGCTGATTTTAATGACTGAACTATATGGTGTTAGGCAGCCCTTAACTTTTCTAATTGCAATTGCCCTATACATCATGATAGGCACTTTTGGTGATGTAACTACAAAGAGCCTGAACTTGTTTATAGGAGAATTTAATACTACACCAGAAACAATTCTAAAAGTGCAATTGGTAACCTTCAAAAGGGAAACATCTGATAGCACATCAACATTAACATAAGTGTAATTCAAAATCTATGGGAAGCATATCACACAAACAAGACCCTTTAATTATATAATCAACAAGCTTTCCATAAATAAACGTGAAAAATATCTGACAAGACACCAACAATTGTAGAAGTGCAATTCACAATCTAGGAAAAGTGCAGAAAACACATCACAGCAACAAAACCCCTTTTATTAGTATAATAAGCTATTAAAGAGCCTGAGGTATATCATATCAAATTTATCTTAAGTTTGTGCAGCCCAAACGTGAGATGTTCTGCACAATCTCGAGATTGTTTGCCTCAACTCAAGATCTTGAGTTTGTGCAAGGACAATCTCAAGATGTTCCAGATCGTGAGGTGGGGCCTAACAGTTCTACTGTTGAATTATCACTCAGTTTGTTTGTGAACTATATGATATTTTTATCCTAACCTACTGAGCTTTATTGCCAAAGTAATGTGATGGCCCATGCACTTATTCAACAAAATAGAGTTATTTTTGTGTAAACAATAATTAGTGTATAATTGAGCTTTACAAAATGAATGTAGTAGTATTGGGTAATAAAATATTGACAAACATATATTCAGTATGTGATACTGTTTAGTTTATACACTATTGTTTAGAATTAGCAGTATTCAGTGTGTCATTATATGTAGTTTAAACATTAATCTCACAAAATTAATATAAATCAGTGAGAGTTTTAGATTCATGCCATTCGCTTTTAATTAGAAATAAAAAAGTACTTGTGTTAAAGTTAGGTCTGGTATGTTATTCATATATATCAATGGGACTAATAAATATACCTTCATAGATGCTATTCTTTTACCAGGTTGTGTTGTTGGTATTCTTATAACCTTGCAATGACTTACTTTATATCTTGATGATTTGTTCAAAATATTGATATTATTTTCTACAATTAATGTGCTTTTCTCACTGATGAAAGTTAAGCTGTTAAAGGTTTTGTGCCAGTTATAAACATTTTGCAGAACTATACATCCAGAAATCATTGACAGGATATACAGAGATTTTCTTCTTTGTCAGGGTGCCAAATCTCTCCAGGTATTAGAGGGTATTGATCCTAGTGAAGCAGCTCCAGACTTGCATAATAATCTGTTTCTGATATTCTGAAAGGGGAACAGAGATTTGGTTGGATAATGTTTCTAGTTTGTGTAGACTCATTCTAATATGGCTATTTTTATTTTTGGATGTCAATAAACTTTCTTGAGACCAAATAATTTTTATGCAGATGTATAGTTGGTATCTCAAAGCTACTGTAGCATATAGCCAATGATTGAATGGATTTAGTTGATATATAGATTCTTGCAGCAGAGGATATTTCCAATGCAGAAAACCAAATAACTAATATTGAGTATTTGGTGTAGCTATAAGCTCTATTCTTCTGTAGAAAACAACATCTTGCTTATTTTTTTTCTTTCTCTGCTATTCAGTATGGATACATGTTTGATGTGACTGCAGATAATTTACTTCACTTCATAATTACATATGCACAGGCAGAGATCATAAACAGGTAGAGGTTTAAAAATGTCTTTTTGTGGATTTCAGAAATTTATTATATATGCAAAGTTAAGAGGTTTTAACAGCCTGTTTGAAAATATTTGTAAAGGTTGTGATAATTTTATGCGGCACTATTTTCTGTCCAAAATAAGTAAGTTCATAAGTAAATGTGTATGCTCTGTGTATTTTCTACTTATTTTGGGGTTCTTAAATATGTTTTATATACACATTGTATATGTTTAGTCTCAATTATGAAAGACATGGCTTTTTCAGTTCTTAAAATATTAGTGTTTGATTCAGGAAGTATAGTTTCAGTACTGTGGTGAAGTTGGTATTTAATTTAATGCCTGTTCAGACCGAACTGATCCAATTTGATAAATGTGATATGTAACGTCTTTATAACAAAATGGTGAGAAAGTTGTCAAAATTGGAACTGAAACAAGGCAGTTTTGGCCATTTTAACCAAATATCTACTATGTGTGCTTTCAAAAAGTAAACAATTAGTATGAAAAATATCTGTTACAATATTGTACCATAGTTTGTGATCTGTTGATATTTGTTTGAATAAGGATAATTATCTTTATTTAAAGTGTTTGTTTTCAACAGGGACAATTGTTTGAGAATTCACAAAATGGAATAGGCAAAGGTTACACCATAACAATTTCGGTAATAATTAAATGTAGTTATCCACTGAAGTTAAGCACCCACTGAAAATTTGTTGCCCGTTTAAGTTTGTTACCTTTCCCAGAAACTCTCAAGGATGTGCATTATATTTATATTTAAAGAAGTGGAACATCTGCTTTCTTAAGTAAAGTATAATTCTAGACTGAAATTAATTATGAAGGTCATCAAACACCAGCAAATTTCATTGCCTGAGTGGTATGTAAAGTTAAATTTGAGCTACTTTTACTAGTATCAAACAGGAGTTAATGATTGAGTCAATGATTTTTTATTTGTTCTTCTGTCTGTTAGAGATTCTCACCCTATTAAGAATTGATCTCCTGAAACAAGAACCATAATTCCCTATATTTGTGTGTTAAAATGAACAATAAGATATATATTTTAATTTGTTTTGCAATATGTTAAGGAGTACATATGATTTTATGGTTTACCGTATGGTAAAAAGTAACAAGGTTTTATTGCGTGCTTCTATAATTGTGCATGAAGAACTTTCATTCTCAATGTACCGGCCGTTTCATCCATTTGTCACTTGAGGTCTGAAATGACAATCTTCAATTTTTTCCACTGTATCTTGAGATTATTCAAAATTATGATCAATTATGTAAACATTGTTTGTCATAGATATCCAGACCCTCCATTAAGAATGGGTTAAGTCACTGATTCAGAACAAAACAAAACAATCGGATCATAATTATAATATACCTAGCATACTAGACTATAAGTGTTTTAAGTATTGAGTGGGCTTATGTGATAAAACATTTTCACCTAATTTTCAGGATATGTTTACTCCAACAGGATCTAGGGCCAAGTAGGTTTTTGGGGGTATCTGGCTATAACTGTTGCCATGGCAATATTTTTAAAATTTTTGGCTCTTTAAGTTTGTGGGTATTCCACAGCCTAAACCCATGCATGAATTTTCACCAAATTTTAAGAATATGTTTACCCCAAGAGGATCTAGAGCTGATTAGGTTTTGGAGATATCATCGCAACAGCTGTTGTCATGGTAACATTTTATATACTTTTCTTAAACTTCTTCATTGACAAAGAGGCGCTATTAAACCAATGTTACTACAGTTTCATTTTATCTCCAACCAGCCAAAGGCCAGAGTTGGGATAATATAAAAGTTTGAAACACCTTCAAATGACTTTTATTTATTTAAACTTCAAATGACTTCAATCAAGTTCCATGTGCGGGTGTGTGTGCATGTGTGTGTTTGTCACATTTTTACATTAATCCCCTTTTCTCATTCATTTCTGAAGATATTTTTATCAGATTTGCAGAGCATGTTTATGGCTGTGAAAACATGTCTGCAAAAAATTTGTCCTCATTTAAAAAAAACAACATGGCTGCTAAAACTGATCTTACAAAAATCATTAATATGTTCTAAAACTTAAAATATTGCTTCATCAGATTTGCATAAAATGTATAACTTGCCTTAGACTAATTTTGGCCTTGTTCTGAAAACAAAAATGGCCTCCATATCACATCTTTAATGTCAAATAGGGGGGGGGGGAGTCATCATACCAAAAAGGCCTAATATCTCTCTTTTTATTGGTCATAGAGGTTCATAATGAGAAAACAGTTTTTAGGAAATCATAGCCTGCAAATCTTTTGCAAATGACTTCTGACCCCTGCTTCAATGTCAAATGGAGTCATCACACTAAAAAGCTCATATCTCCCTTATTATTGCTTCTAGGGCTTCCAAATGTGAAAACAACTGATAAGAAATCATGGCCTGCGAATTTGTTTGCAAGTGTAAAATTTCACCTTTGACCCTTACTTCAAGGTCAAGGGCGGTCATCACACTAAAAAGGCCTTATATCTTTCTTATAACTGGTTCTAGGGCTTCAAAATATGAAAACAACTTGTAAGTAATCATGGCCTGTTAATCTGTGTCAAATTTGACCTTTTTGACCCCAGCTTCAAGGTTAAGTGGTGTCATCATACTAAAATAGCCAAAATATCTCTTATACATTGGTCCGTGGGCTTGCAAATCACATCATGAATGAATAAAATATGTAACTTCCCCCCCCCCCCCCCCCCTTCAACTACATGAAAATTCTTACACCTGACTCTTGTTCTTACACCACACTCTTGTGGGTTCTGTATACTTTTTGCAACTGAAGTTGTTCGTAAGTTTTTCCAAATTTTAATCTTGTTGCCCATTTAGTTGTACTAGCAGACTGGGTTTCTTTTTTTACTTAGTTATGTCACAAAGAATATGTTTGTTTCAGTATTCAATACTGGTAATACAAATTGGTAAATAAGTATAAATACAATCATATATTGAAAACAGGAGCACTCAGAGACTTCTAGATAGTTAGGTCAATTTCAATGGTAAGCACCCTCTGATGGCCTTAGATTGTCTTTTTACTTCAAAGGGAATTTTACTTATTAGCGTTCCAATTAAAGTGGTTAATTCAACTGTACAGGATACACCTGGCCTGTATTTTGACTGCAGGAGGAAACTGAATGTATCACATTGTGGAAATTGTGTTCCAGCTCACCATGAAGATGAATGGTTCTGGCTGTGTTTTTGATTACTATGGTAGAGTGCCCAACACCATCTACCACCCACAGAACTTCCAGTCACCAGTGGAGGAGACTGTATACCAGAATGACACCAAAACACTGCTCAAATATGTACAGGTATGTGTAGCCAGACAACAGACAGTATAAGATTGTCATGTGCTATAGAATATCTACTTAAACATGTGATAATCATATTGTTTTTCTAAGTAATTTCATTTTCATTAATTGAAGATGGGTGTATTTTAAACTATTTTTACAAGAGTCAATTATTATAGGTCCATTTAATGTGTAATTATAGGTTTTACAAGTTTTCACATAAAGAAGAGAAAAAAAAAACAATGATCAACATGTACAGATTGCTGTAACCAGACTATAGAGACAGCATTGCTGAAACATGTACCGATAGTTGTACACAGACTACCGTATTTTTTCAAAATATGGCCCGGGCGTTAATTATTTTCAAATGGCATCAGACCAGGCATTAAATTGAACCAGGCATTCTTTTGAAATACAAAAAACAGTGTTATAAATTGTAAATAGTGTGCTTGGCACCAGGCGTTAATTTGAACCAGGCATTTATTTGAACCTGGGCGTTATTTTGGAAATTTACGGTATATAGAAAACAGTGCTCAAACATGTAGATGTGGGTTTTTATAGACTATAGAGAAACTTTGCTTGAACATGTACATCTATGTGCACATGTTTATAGACTGTAGAAAAACACTGCTCAAACATATACATATATGTGTGGACAGAATATGAAGAAAAAAACTTGCTTAATCATGTTCAAGTATGTGTACAAAGCCTATATGAAAGAGCAATGGTCAATTATCAACAGGAAGGTGGAAGGAAATGTATTAAAAGTACTGTGCATTTATAGGTGTGGGTCTTAACGTCACCTTCAACATTGTATAGGTCATATCACGATGAGTAGTTTTGTGGGCAGAGGAAACCAGCACATACAGTTGGTCAACATTCTGTACTATAGACTGCCAACTCTCAGTAAACAACTATCAACTTCCCACATAGGATCTGGGGTTTGAACTGCAGACCTCAGAGGTGGGAGGTGAGTGTGTTACCACTGTGCCACCATGGCCCCTAAAAGTACTGTGCAAATATGGAAAATGAAGATGTATAATGAGCTGTCAAGTATATTATGAAAAAGCACGGCTAAAATTTCAGTGTAGAATTAATTACATTTCATTACTAATATGAACAAAAAGTGTTGGGATTTTCCCTTTTTCTGTTGGTTAATATCTCATCTAAAAATGTAGTAATATTGCGGAAGGAGGAAATGAGATGTTTTTGTGTAATGTTGGGAAAAATGACCTGTGCCTCTCTCAGCCTAATCCTGTTTTTACAATAACACATAACTTATGGAATGCCTCAGTGTTTCAGGTTAACAAGGAACACAAAACACTTGGACTTCCTCACTCTTTCATAATTTATCTTAAAACCAGTTGACGTAATGAAAGTGACCACTTAATAAGTGAATAGATTTGTCTTGATATGTATGTAACAGAAAGGTTTTTAGGTGCTGTACTTTTGTAACATAAGAATTTTCCAGACTTGATATTCTGTCAGATCAATAAACATATTTGCTTATATCTGTACTCTTTTAAGTTCTTAAGAGTGGTTCAGGTTTTTAATTGGTGCCTACCAGTACCATTAACCCTTAAAAAGAGAGAACTGAATTTATGCTTTTATATAAACTTTAACTTTCTGAACATATCTTGACTCTTAACTGTATGATTTCATACTGTTCATTCTTATACTGTGTTTATATATTAGAAGTTCCATTTGTTGGTTGGTGAGCTCTTCAGTCATTATTGCTAAGTCAAACTGTGACTTTGTTATATATATATATATATATATTACTGGTGCTATATTGTGTTCATTTTTGTCTTTTTCATAAACCTATACCAGTCCATTCACCACGTTTCTTTGTCTTGTCCTGTTATTGTCAAACTGTAACCTTGTTTGTGTGTGTCATTTATTAATGCATTCTAAGTGCCTCATATTTCTTTTTACCCCACAGGAAGGCCAAAGCCCTAGTGCCAATCACAAAGTTGGCCAGATGTCTTGTGTGGAGTATGCTGCTATGATGGGTTACTCAGAAATACTCAGGCTTCTGATTGAACACTCCAAACACAGGAGCGTTCTACAGTCCTACTTTGCACTAAGTGGTGAGTTACCATGTCAATAATATATGAAATACAGTGGCAGCTATCTTGTTACATCTTCTGTTGTCCAAGTATTAATTTTCATGACCTCATTATTACTGTCCATTGTTAATTATCAACCATCTATTTTGTGAATAAATTATACTTCAGTAAGCTCAGATAATCAAGTTTCTGACTTTCTACTGTGTGAGGTAAGACTAAAACCATATAGGAGAAACACTATTTAAATATTTGCTCCTGATATTTGGTGAAATGTTTGAATATTTGGTGAATATGTTATTTGTAACTGCACTGGTTTCTTATGTATAATTTTCCATTGTCTTCCACCACTCATAAACATGACAACAATTCATCACACAACACAAACCTTGACAAATTTTACAGCAATATTTACATGCATGAGAGCTCAATGCACTTCAACCTGTACTTAATACTTCAGACAGATGATTACAAGTAGACACAGCTGATCCCCAAGAAATTTTTGATGTACAATGTTTGTATTAATATAAAATTTAACAGAAAGGCATGGTAGCACTATGACAACATAGAGAATGATTTTTGAAACGTATGTAACTTTGCTTCATATTAGTCTTGTGCCCCATGGATTTAAGAATGTTAGTTGGAATTAAGACATGCAAAATATTTGTTGTTGTCAAATGATGTTTATGTAGTGCTCCTGACAAATTGGATAAATAAGTAGCTGATATTTGACTCTCATGTTTTGTGTATTACATCTGAATCAATGTTAATCTACCCTGAATAACATTTTTCTTAAATATGACCAAGGTGGTCATTTTTGTCAGATATGTTTAGGGCTTAAAAGTAGCAATTATAACATTTTGGTTGGCAACTCTACTTGCATCCTTCAGTGACTTTCACCTTTAGGTGTAATAATCATACTTCAACAGTCCACATTTCTCACTGATAAATGTTCTTGTTATTGTGAGATAATTATTTCTTTTGTACCAAGTTTAAGTTTTGTTTATTATGATCTTTTCTATTATTTCAGAGGAAATAGGTATGAAAAACTGCTTGGGTGGCAATGATTACTTTATGAGTTTTCTGTTGTGTGTTTGTTCCAGAAAGAACAGGTCAACACTAATAGTAGCTTGTATACAATGGCTCTCCCTTGGCCTATAATCAGTGAAAGCTCTTGCGTCATTTATCCAAAAGATAAACTAAAGGAAAGCCTAGATTTATGACACGTCTTAAGTAAATGTTTTATGACAAGTGTTTGCAGTGGGCAAATATACAGTATTCTTCCAAAAGATGGCCTTGGTGTCAGTTATTTTGAAATGTCAATTGGCCAAATGTCTGTTCTGCGAGTAAAGGTAGAAAAAATTAACAGAAGTAAATGGGTTTTAATTTTAAGAAATTTTACACCAGGTTGGATGCTTGCTTTAGCTAGACATTTATTTTACCTGAGTAACATATTTATGTAAGTTGATGTAATTAAACTCAGCTTGCATGGCCAGTACTGTCAAATAATTCTGACACAGACTTTACTCCTGATAAAGGTCTTCTCTCTTTTAATTATCTTTACATACAGTATATCGAAAAGGAAAAAGAATTCAGAGTGACAGGTGCAACTTAAGTTAAATATATTTACTTATAATTTACTCATATTTTACCAAGATATGAAGTCATGTTTTCCGCAAAGAATATTTCTCTTTTATTAGAATGCTTGGTTCAGTTGATTATCTGTGTACAAATGAATCTGTCAAGGGGAATGAATAGGAACCATGACACCAGTTATTTTTTGTCATCGCGTGATTATTTTAACATAACTAAACAAATTAGGTAGAAAAATGTCGAAACAGAAACAGTCAATCAGTACACAAAAAGGTGCCAAAATAATTAGAGTAATGTGTTTAAATACACAAAACTAGCTAGTAAGAGCCAAAAAAAGCTAAACCAAAAAGCCTGGCCTGCATTATTGGCACAGGTTCCAAGGAGAAATTCTCCACAGACATTGTAACATTTGAGAGATATTGGACAGTTGACAACATTTAAAGATGGCTTCTATGAATTGTCTCCCAGGGTAAATCTGGTTTAATTGGGCTGCTGGAAAGTAATGTACCAAAATTGCTGAGTCATTTCTGACCTTAAAGTAAAAATGGTTCAAGTGTTGTACAAGCAGCCCAGGTAAATAGTTGTAGCCTGTTGAATTGAATCTCAAGGGGTCAGATAGATACTCCCACCAAGAAAAATTTTTTTTAAAAAAAGCAAAACGCATAGGACCAGAGAATAGAGAATTCTGTCCTGTATTCACAAAAGGGATCAAGCTCAAGTTGAGCCAAACATCAGCTCAAATTTACAGTTATCCGAAACTTGAGCTGATTTTTTGGCTCATCTTGAGCTTGATCCCTTTTGTGAATATGACCCCAGGAGTTTGTTTTGTTGAAAAAGCAACTGGCTTTACAGAAACTATTGATTAAATTGTTGTGTTAAAAGTATTCAACTTGATGCAACTTTACAGTTCCTTGGTTCAGATCCTGATTTGAGGAATAAGCTTGTGTTGTACAACAGTCCCTTAGTAAATGTATCATCAAACTTGGTGTCAGATGCAATGTACTTTCAAAAATGATGCATTACCATTACATTACATTACACTTTTAGTAGACTACATTATATTACACTACTGCTACTTTAAGAAAGGGAGACAATTCTTTACACTTTTGGTAGACTACATTAATATTATTACTATTAGTTTTAAATAGGAGATAGTGCATTATATTATATATTGATATTATACTGTCCGATAGTAATTGGGAAAAAAATTAATTCTATGATGTTTAAATGTGAGTGATAGTCAGTACTCAGTAGCCAGAGGACATTGTTGTTGCATCTGTGTGACTGAGATATGAACAAGAGTACTCAGAAAGCCACTAGCAGATCCAGAGGCGGGGTTCACGGGGTTCAAACCCCCCTCCTTGATAAATGTTAGGGGTTTGATAGTGAACCAAAAGCAACAGACACAGATTTAAATGTTCAGAACATCCTGTACTAGATTGTGCATGCTGTGGACACATGAACCCAATCCTTATTTAAAGCTGGATCCTCCCCTGAAAGTGCATCAAGGCCCAACACCTTCACTATAGCTTATTTTTGCAATGATAAAAAATCCTTTCAAAAAATCCTTAATCCAGAAATTATTGCTGATCATTCCAAAAATCAAATTTAAGTTACTATGGTGTATAGAATTGTTTACTTCAGGAACACTTTACCACGAATAGAGGGTTACATCTTGTGACAGAAACATTATTTATTGAATATTAGTTCATACATAAGAAAACAAAATTCTCCATGGAAGAAAAAGGATTCATGTGAATGCAACGTGAAAGTTAGTCTGTGAAATACATAGCCACATTTCCTTCTGTACCTGCTACTTCAAAATGAGTCGAGTTTGGTATAATCACAAGACTCTATTTCAAGATTAATCAGGCATTGCAGAGAATAAAATTGATTGTAATAAAATTTCATACTATTTCATTTGTATTTACATACCAGATTTAAATTTCAGATTTAATTGGCATTCATTCGCAGTTATTTTAGAGTTCAGTGGCCTCATGTGTTTTTTGCTTAATCCTCATATTATATAAATAGCAATAATTCTCTTTTTAGTAAGTCAGTAAATGTCACTTCTGGCGAAAAGTCAGATAATTTTTTGAAGTGTAACAAGACTATTCATGGATAAAAGCAGAATCTAGAAAATTTGTACTGCTTAAGGTTCAGTTAACACAATAAATTAAGGAAGTAACAATCCATATTTACTTTGTCATGTGAGGTTTCTTTATTTCCTCACTGGAAGATTTATATCAACTTTACAAATTTGCTTAAACCTAACTCTCAGTAAATATGTGTGATTAAGCAAGGCAGAAGACTTGGTCATACATTGAGGCCATAGATTAACTAAGTCCAAAGTCTGGAAGCATTTGAGAATATTAATTTTGATGTTGTTTTATATGGTCTTTTGGCAAGTGTCCATGTTAGTTACCATGCTGTAATAAAGCATTTACATAGCATTCTCATGTTATGGCAACAATTTCAAATTATGTCATTAATCTTAGTCAAAGACAAAAAGCTGACTGCATTGTTGTAATGCATTGTGAGCACTCTCACTTGTATTTTGCGTTCTTTGTTAAAAGTGATATGCGAACAAAGCAGAGTGCTATCTTAGTTTCTTTTTGTAAACAACAGTTGAAAGTGTACATATAGAAAACGTGAATACACTCTATAAAATACCATCAAAGTAGTGTAAAGGGAGGGGGGAATGAGTTGACTAATGCCTGTAGCCATTCTCTGGCATGAAGGAATTATTGTGAAATAAACTTTATATTGGTTTTTATTAACTTTGTATTAATAATAGTTCAATAATTCAGTCATTTTGTCATGTTTAAAATATGAAATAAACATCATACTACTTTGTTCTTATAAATGTCTAGTTCGTAATACTTAATAATTTGTTGATATAACATTTAAAGAACAATTGTTGAAGTTAAAAGATGGGAGAAAATATTATTATTATGCGGCCTCATTTTGTGTTATGCAAAGCTGTAGTTAAATGAATAATATCCAGCCTAAAAGTGATCACAATTCAGGTAGATTGTATTGCGCTAATTCAAATTTGACAAGGAAAATAGAAAATCCATTAAAATAAAATCACATAAAATTTCATTAAGAAACTGTCACAGTGCCCCCCTCCTCAACTAATCTGGTGCTTACAAGAATAAAGTGAAAATGTGAAATACATTACAAAGTACATCTATTGCATTTTATAGTTTTAATGGAGTAATATTTAATAGTAATTACCATATTTTGATGTAAATGGAAACTGAACTATAATGAGCTTTATTTTTCTTATCCTGCTATGTTACATTTAGTTATAAAGGGAATAAAGGTGCACCTGGGTAAGGGGTGCAGTAAGAGGGCATAACCTCATACAAACATGTTGATGCCTGCAGGGTGGAGTGTAGGGAATGCCCAAATAAAATATAGTTCTTGCGCCTGCGCCTGGTGGTGGCATTTGGACTTGTTGGATCCCCCATCCATTGTACAATGCTAAATTCCATGCTTTTCACCAGAATGATTTTTCTGTGTGAAGTGCCTTGAGTTACATTTAGTTAGTTAGATTTTTAAACAAGTTCTCTTTTACTTGTTGGGTGTTTGTAATTGCCACATTTTAGATATTAGTGATGGAAAATATTTCCGACCTTTATTTTCTCAAGCAGAATCGAATGTGTGTTATACCCCTTTCACACTACAGGCGGTATCACCCAGAGTAACCAGCATTTGGGGAAATGTCCCTGTCGTTGGATCACTGTCTGATGTGTGTATGCAACCTTGCAAGTCAATGTTGAATCGGCCATTACCTTGCTGGTCCTTCCAAAGTTTTGAAATATTTGAAGTTTCCGCCTCTGATTTCGGTACCGTGAGCATGCGCAGACACTTTTGAGCATGCGCGTATGAATTTTTTACTACGGTAACCAAAGATGTGGTCCATGGTGTACATAAGGTTGTGATTTGGTTGTCTTTCAGTGTAATACGGCAACATAAGGTGAGTTAAGGTATTGGCTATTTCACCAAAGGTGAGTTAAGGTTAATGGAGGTTGCTTCATGGTGACCGACGTTTGTAGTACTGTCATTCTACTGTTATTGATGGTTAAGAAACCGTGTCCAATCAGTGGCTGTCCACCTGTAGTGTGAACATCTCGGACAAAATGGGGTGACCTGGGGGCAGTTCCGCCACCAAATAAAACTTCTAACAGCGGGACGACCGCCTGTAGTGTGAAAGGTGCATTGCCTCTATAAATACTGATAGTGTTCATTGAATATCTTGCCATAAGGATCAATCTAAAATACTCTAACAAAAATATAGTAGAAAAACAGAGAACAAGCATTCAGATAGAAATATATATCCAGTTTTTGTTCCTGTTGCTGGGATTATCAGGTTCTTTTAAACAAATTTGTATGCAGAGCAAATGTACTTACAGGTTTAAGTTTGCAAAGATGTCTGCATTCACTCCAATAAACTAATGAGATAGCTTTTTCTGTTGATTCTGAGAAAATAAACTTTAAATTAAAGTAGATTTTGTAAGCACAGTCAGCATACAATCATTTAAAATGGTACTCATCTAAAATGTCATTGGAAATGTAGAAATGGTAATATAACAAAAATGGTTAGTATGATTGAAAAATAGATTGTTCATTTCAAAATTTGAAAATGTTATTATTGTTATTAGTAGTAGTATTGATGTAAACAAGATTTAAGTGGTTCAGTTGTGGTATTTTGAATCTGATATTAAATCTAGAATAATTCAATCAGGACAGGTATTGAATCACACATTTTTTTAAATTATTGTACACCTTCAATTTAACAGAGTCTCTAAGTAAGTGTTCATGCCATGTCTTGTGATAATATAGACTTGATAGATTGTGTGCGATTGATTAATGGAATACTGTGGCATTGCAATGATTAATCCACTGTTGTACATTTTATTTACAAAGATCCATCCATATTGACTGAACAGTAATAGAAATATATGATAACTGTCAAAACACTTCTTCTGTTCTAATCAGAAGTAAGTAGATTCAGAGATTTGGTGGAATTGTAAAGCTTTGTTTCTGATAACAGCTTCACCCATGTTCTGTAGTTTTGTTGTGAGGATTCTTAAATTTGAATGTCAGTTTATTGGCTAATGTAAACTGTACTTGAACAGATCTTTAACAGTCCCTGTCTAAAAGTAACAAGGGATTCAATAAAGTACATTACTTCCATATTCCATAAATTTCTTTAATAGCTATTTTTTGTTTTAGTTAGGCATTGCCTGACCAATGGTCAATTTTCAGATGTGTAAAGTTAGATTCAAAAGTTTTCCTTGTAAAACGATTATTATCCATTTTCATTGAGCAATTCCAGTATCTTAGCACACATACAACATAATGGGACGTAGCATCAAATCAATCCATTTTTAAGAGTAAAGATCAAGTATAAGTGCAAAGACATGTTTGCCCAGGTAATAGTGAATTGCTCAGTTTTACAGCGGTTGACCCTATTTATCAAATGCCCAAATAGTAGCCCCAAAAGTAACAAAAAGTATTTATTTATTTGGGATTTTACGTCGCTTTCAACGCTGTACAAGTCATGACACGACGGGTAGTTTTGTGGGCAGAGGAAACCAGTACATCAGGTTGGTCAAGTGCCGACCATCGGTAAGCAACTACCAACTTTCCCACAGCCTTCTTCGCTGGTAATGTTTGTTCCATATTTTTCAGTTGAACAAGGGTTTTTCTCAGGGCTATAATAAGGAGTTTGAACCACCGAGTGTGTTACCACTGCACCGCCATGGCCCCTTAACAAAAAGTATGACCATATGTTTCAACCAGTTTGCAGTAAAATTGTTGTGACAAATTTTGGTAAATGTTTATGATTAAAATTTATGAGTATGAGTACTTTATGAGTGCGAACTACAGTCATTTCAGTTTGCCAAATGGAGGGTTTCTCTTCCACAGAAAGCGATCACACTAAATGCAATAGATCATCCCCTTTACTCAAAGAAACACCCAATAACAAATTTTGTTTTTCTGAATGAACTTAGTGATAAACTCTCTGACCTAGCTATTGAAGATAACACAGACTCAATTATTCTGGGTGACCTCATTATCCATTTAAATGATGAGCAAAGTTATGATACAGAATTACTAAATGATATTATCAACTCACTGGGATACAAACAGCATGTTAGCTTTTACACCCATACAGCTGGACCCATACTAGATGCAGTAATCACCAAGTTTGACAGTGATTTAATATTAAAGTGTGTTCCAGGAAAATTTATATCCGACCATCGTGCTGTCATTTGTTATTTGAAATGTCACAAAGAGAGACCAAAGAAACAAGTACAATCAGTAAGGAGATGGAAATAAAGAATTGGACCAATTATATAATGACTTAAGTGAAATAGGTCTGCCAAATGAAGAATCAACATCTATTGATACATTAGTGGAACATTTTGAAGATAAGTTAAAGTTATGCTTAGACAAATATGCCCCACTGGAACAGAAAGAGTATGTGTCTAGAAGAAAATTCCCCTGGTACAATGAAGAAATAAGAACACAGAAACAGAAAGTGAGAAGAAGAGAAAGAATATGGAAGAGATACAAAACATGGGACACTCTGAAAGCATTAAAAGTAGAAAGAAACAAATACAAGTATATGCTAAAAAATTCAAAAGTTTCAGTCCTAAGTAAAAAAATTGATGAATGTGGCAGAGACTCAAAAAAACTTTACAAATTGATCACAGAACTGACTGGAGGCCCAAAAGAAAACCCTTTTCCTGCAAACATAGATAATGAAGATCTAGCCAATACATTTGCTGATTTCTTCCTGAACCAAATCAAGAAATTTAGATTAGATCTAGAAGGATGTCCCAAATACGAACCTCAAGAGAGGGACTGTAAAATATTAGAAAACCTAGCTCCTCTAAGTGAAGATGAAGTAAAAAGCCTAATATGTGACATGCCTAGCAAAACCTGTGAATTAGATGTGATTCCAACTAAAGTATTTAAAAACGTTCTTGGTGCTATTATTAAGCACATAACTCTGATCATCAATAAGTCATTGCAAACTGGTACCTTTCCAAGTAAATGGAAGAATGCAATAATCAGACCACTCCTCAAAAAGAAAGGACTAGGCTTGGAACTATGTAACTACAGACCAGTAAGTAATTTATCATTTCTCTCCAAGGTTCTAGAAAAAGCAGTTCTGAAGCAATTTAATGAGCATGTGGAATCCCGAAATCTTTTTCCTGATTATCAGTCTGCTTACAGGCAGGGGTTTTCTTGTGAAACTGCCCTTGTGAAATTAACAAATGACATTCTGTGGGCCATGGAACATCAGGAAGTTACTGCAATGATGGCAATTGATCTGTCAGCAGCATTTGACACAGTTGATCATGATATTTTACTTGAAGTTTTGCAGAAACAATATTGCATATCAGGAAATGCTTTGAAATGGTTTAATAACTATCTACAACCAAGATCATTCTGTGTGAACATAGGTGATAGTTATTCTGATAAAACCCCACTAAATTTCTAGTACCGCAGGGCAGTTGTGCTGGTCCAATTCTCAACTCCAACTATGCAAGTACCATGAAGTATATAGTTCCAGCTCACATGTCATTGCATGGATATGCAGATGACCATGCAATCAAATTAACATTCTCTGCGTATATCATCTCAGCAGAAGCCACAGCTCTTAGATCCCTCCTAAAACAATGGATGGATTCCAACAGGCTTAAAGTGAATAGCTCAAAAACTGAATTTATCCTTTTTTGTCATCCAAAGCAATTGAGAAAGTGTTCTTCAAACTATTTAAAGGTGTGTGGTGAAGATGTAAGTTTAAGTGTTGATATAAGATATCTGGGAGTCTACTTAGACAGTCAACTTAGCTTTAAACAACACATTACCCACAAGTGCAAAGTAGCTAAACATTCACAGAATCAGGAACATCAGATCTACTCTCACAACAGAAGCCACTCATACTCTTGTTTTAGGTTTGGTTACATCACATTTGGATTTTTGCAACAGTGTACTGTATGGCCTACCAAAAAATTCAATCAAGAAATTACAAAGAGTTCAAAATATAGCTGTCAAATTAGTCCTCAACAGAACAAAACATGAAAGCTCAACAGAATCCAGATAGCAGCTGCACTGGCTTCCAATTGCTGCCAGGATTGAGTTCAAGATAATTGTGCTTGTCTACAAATGCCTACACGGAAATGCTCCAGAATATCTGCAAAAAATCGTGACTCCTAAACCAGTGCTCAGAGAAGGACTCAGATCCTCTACTTTCACAAACAATCTTCATATACCAAAAACAAGTCAGCACACATTTGCATCAAGATCTTTCAGTGTGAGCGGCCCATCGCTGTGGAATGAGCTTACCCTACAACATCAAGGAATGTACAAATCTGAAAATGTTTAGGAAAGAAGTCAAGACCTATCTCTTTAAGAAATATTATAGATAAGCTTCCATGTAAATGTGCATTTGAAACAGGATTGTAAAAAAATGCGCAATATCAAATGCAATATGTTATGTTATGTTAAAATTTAAAACTAATGGATGATAGGTCTCTGGACTTATATTCTTTAATTATTTTCTAAATGTCAAATGCTAAAGGACACCTAAATACTTGTAACACAAAACTCTTTTCTAATTTGATCCTCTCCTGGCCCGAATGTAAAACATATTTGTTTATTCTTAATTCTCCTAAAATAAACATTTTTATTTTTATAACTTTTTTTATAACTATCCTTTTCATATAAGCCAAAAATAACAACAGGACTGGTTAATACCCAAGCTTATATTCAGAACAGTGGACAAACATTAAACAGATTCTCTGACTTCATTGACCTGAGTTAAGTCACTGATTATCTGTTCTCATATTTGTAAACAGTGATCAACAGAAGGCTTGTTCTGTGCTAATAATATCTCCTTATACACAAATGTATGGTGATTTCCAGATCTTATTTACAGATCCCCTAATACTCTGACACAAACACAGCCTTTGAACCCTTAAATTAGCTTATCTGTTGTGTTTTATTACCCACACACATGTTGTCATACATATATTTGTCTGTGGATAGCTCTTCAGGTACAATAGAATTAGAATTTTACCATAAAGTAGGTTATAACCATCATTGAGTCTTATCATGCATAATCCAATACTCAATATGGCATAGAACTATTCCAATAAACATGGCAAAAATTTTTGTTTTTAGTCCAAAGATCCTAACTTTTTATCAGCTGATCACATTCGATTATTAGATCAAATAATTGTTTTTTCTTATTGACAAGTAGAATTACTAAATGACTGAACCGAGTCACCAGAAAAATACTTTACCTCATGATAAATGACCTCAGTTCAATCATTATATCCCCAGATGAAAGTCGGGGATATATTGGATTCAGGTCCGTCGCGCCGCCGCCGCCGTAGAAATTTCCTTGTGGACGCGATAACTCAAAAACAAATTAATATTTTTTTTTCAAACTTGGTACACATGTTAAGGGTGCCCAAAGGAAGATCCCTATTTTAAGGTGACCTTAAAGTCCCAGTAAAAAAGAACTTATGGCCACCTTAAGGTCAGAAATTGGACTTTTGGCCACTTAGAGCCCTGTAGGTCACAAACTATGATGCTCAGCTGGCTGAAATTTTACCTGACAACACATTAATATGTTCTTAGTACATGTGCCGAAAATCACGACTTTAAGTTGAGGAGAAAATTGTGTTTGAGGCCCATAAATACCCCCACTTAGGGATTTTTTGCTATACTTTTCACATATTTTGCCCTATAATTTGGAAGTGGTAATTCTGATGAGTCTCAAACGGCGCTAGGTATAACTTTGATATGTAATCCTTGTCTGTAGAAAATTTTAGGGCTGTAGGTTTACCCAAAGGGGTCGACTTAAGGTCTCAAAAGTGCCCACAGAGACCCAATTTATGCACTTTTTGCCACTTTCAAGCACTGTAGCTTTCAAACTATGTCTCTCATCTAAGTTAAATATCATCTGGGAATATATCTATGTGTTTTCTTATATGTGCCCCAACATTTAGGCCTTTAATAGACAGTTAACCTGTGTATCAGGACCATAAACACCCACCCGAGTGACCCTTATAAGACATTTTTCACGTCTGTTTCCCTGTAACTTGGAAATGGTAAGTCTGAGAAGTTTCAAACTGTATTAGATATATATTCTGTGTGTAATCTTAGTATGTAACAGATTTTAAGTCTGAAGCTTTAATTTTGAAGGTCAAATTGAGGTCTCT
Organism: Sabellastarte sp. h YS-2021; assembly: GCA_964017235.1. Taxonomy (NCBI): domain Eukaryota; kingdom Metazoa; phylum Annelida; class Polychaeta; order Sabellida; family Sabellidae; genus Sabellastarte; species Sabellastarte sp. h YS-2021. The sequence continues at coordinate 79,067,142 of OZ024931.1, read as the reverse complement.
AAAAGGCTCCCAAAGACCCAATATTTGGACTTTTTGCTACTTTTAAGCCCTGTGACTGTCAAACTATGTGACTGATAGAGCTCAAATCCTATCTGGGAAGATATTAGTATGTTATTTTTATATGTGCCAAAAATTAAGGCTTTAAGAAGACATTTAACCTGTGTATGAGGACCATAAATCCCCACCCGAGTGACCATTTTTAGACATTTTTCACATATTTTGCCCTGTAACTTGGAAATGGTAAGTCTAAGAAGTTTCAAACTGTATTAGATGCATATTCTATGTGTAATCTTAGTATGTCACAAATTTTAAGTCTGAAGCTTTAATTTGAAGGCCACATTTAGGTCTCTAGAAGGCCCCATAAAGACCCAGTATTTGGACTTTTTGCCAATTTTAAGGCCTGTGACTGTTAAACTATGTGACTGATGGAGCTGAAATCTCATCTGGGAATACATTATTATGTTCTTTTTACATGTGCCAAAAATCAAGGCTTCAAGTAGACATTTAACCTGTGTATGAGGACCTTAAACACCCACCTGAGTGACCCTTTTAAGACATTTTTCACATATTTTGCTCTGTAACTTGGAAATGGTAAGTCTGAGAAGTTTCAAACTTTATTAGATACATATTCTATGTGTAATCTTAGTATGTAACAAATTTTAAGTCTGAAGCTTTAATTTGAAAGGCACATCGAGATCTCTAAAAGGCCCACAGAGACCCAATATTTGGACTTTTTACCACCTTTAAGCCCTGTGACTGTTAAACTATGTCATTGATGGAGCTGAAATCCCATCTGGGAATGCATTATTATGTCCTTTTTACATATGCCGAAAATCAAGGTTTTTAGTAGACATTTAACCTGTGTATGAGGGCCATAGACACTCGCCCAAGTGCCTTTTTTGACATTTTTTCCGTATTTTGCCCTGTTATTTGGAAATGCTTAGTGTGACAAGTCTTAAACTGTATTACAAAAAATTTTTTTTGTTATGTATGTCCCCCAAAAAGTTTCAGATCTGTAGTTTAATTGCTAAGGTCTCTTTAACAATTGTAAAATGCCCACAGAAACCCAATTTATGGACATTATGCCACTTTAAAGCCCAGTAACTGTCAAACTATGTGGGTTATAGAGCTGAAATCTTTGAATTTTTAAAAGGAAATGCCTGTCTATTTAAATTTTGAATATTAATAATGTTATGGCTATCTTAGCCTTTTAAGAACTTATTTTTGTGTGTTATACCTCTGCTTGCTGAGTTTTTAACTTTTTAAAATGAAACTGGTTAAACATATTCAAGTAGACAAAATGGACAGATTAAGTGAGCTTTAAGTCCCAATATTAATAAAATTATATCCTTATGTAGTAAAACTAGGGGATTTTTAACCCTCAACTAGCCCAGTCCCTCTGGGACTTCCAGCTATATTGAGTGACACTAAATAAACAAAGGTATTTAATGATATCAGATGAGAAACAAAGAACTCAATGGGGTTGCAGATCTTGTGTAATAGTGAGAGAGGTGTGGAGAAGGGAGAGGGGTGGGGGTGGGAGGTGGTGGGCTTCATTACATATAACACAAAGGGGAGTCAGAACTGAGATTGTGTCAAATATTTAGGTTGCATATATATGGACCACATATATAGGTATAGAGGAAATGAATAACTGAAAACAATTTGCAAATTCTAAAAATAATATAATAAAATAATAATATAAATAATTTTTTTTAAAATAATATTTTATTTGTGAACAAATATAGAAACAGATATGCGCTTTTGGGATTATGAATTTTAGAATGGACATTCAATCATCAATCATTTAAATACTTTGAAGGAAGATTGAAAAGTATGATGAGTTGAGTTAAAAATAATATTTTGTCAACAAATATAGAAACAGATATGCTCTTTTGGGATTATTATTTTAGAATGGACATTCAATCATCAATCATTTAAATACTTTGAAAATAGGTTTAGAGTTATCATTGCAGGAAGATTGAAAATATAATTTGAGTTATGTATTCGGCGTCTGGGGATACACCATCTTCCTTGGGAAGATATAAACAGAGTAGATTGATGTGCTGAAGTTCATATAATAATGGGTAATTATGTTTTAAAAAATTCCCGATCAAAACCTGTGGCGTGAGTGATGACCTGTCTGGGGATATGTTGGCGCCGAGTTGGCCCAATCTAGTTTTTTTTTTCATTTTGATTGCTGTCAAATTTTTGATTATTTAAGCGTCCCTTGAAAAGGGAACTTTTATTGGTTTCACCCCCTGTTTTCAGACAGCCTACACCACCATTGCAGTATTTTATAAGTTCAATATCTCCTGTAACATAATGCCTCTCAAAATGATTTTTGGCGTTATCATCTATGGGCATGGGAAAAGTTTTTGACCGGTATGAATTTACCCTTTGATCTTCATTTGAGTCACATGATCAAAAACAATTTTTTTCTCTCGTACTTCCTTTTCACTTGGTTTCATCACACAATATACATACGTTATAAAGGCAAGTATGCATGGAACTGATCCAGTTTGATATACTCAGGTATGGGTCTTAAATACACTGAAGAGAATGGTGAAGAATATTCAAAATTTGAAATCCAGAAGTAAGGAAGTCCTGGTTATTTTAACTGGAGATCAATTGTTATATGCTGAAAATACCCACCAAATCTACAAATGTTGGAAAATTCTTCAAACTCAGAAAAAAAATCACTTTACTTACATTGGCTCATATCATTATTTATGGTTCTCATTGACAAAATATATCATACCAGTTCCGACTATTTTAATAAGAGAGTTTAAGAATCCTGTTGTGGAAATGTTGGAGTATTGCAAAACCTACAGGTATCCATATACTTTTGATGTTCATGCATATTTTGTCTATAAGATACAAGTACTCTATGACCAAAGGCAGGAAATAGTGTTAATGGTGAAGATAATCAGTAAACCTACATATAAAATTTGTGGATCATATTTCAGTCAGTAATTGCTTGAAGTTCTTACCTTTAAAATTATGTTTTAACTTTGAAAATTGAATATAAACAAACACGGTTTCTATAAACATGTATGGCTATTTGACATTCTGCACTCATCTGATGGTTTGAAGTAAAAGTACTTGAAGTAAAATTTGAGGCAACAGGAAAAATGGTTTCATCCATTTGGTGTACTGTACATGTTGTAACAGGTACATATATCTTGAACTCTCTATAGTATTATATCCTATCATCCTAGTGTGTTTTGGCCTTTAGAACACTCCTTTCAACAGGCAGACAACCAAATATATTACAAATGCTGATTATCTACACCATACCCTCCTTGCTTGTCATTCTCTCTGGTATCAGTAACAAATTACAAATTTACACTCAGTCTTGAAAAGTAATTCCTCAAAAAATACTACACCAGTTATGATTTACTTTTTGGTAGTTGTGAAATGTATTCCACAGAACATCTGATTACAGTTTGGTAACAGAATACAGCCGACTCTGTTTTTATAGTAGAACCAGGATAAATCTAATTTAAGCATAGGTGGAACCTAAACTGCAGTATTTTTATTGCGTAAAATACCCTTACCTTATCCTCACTAATGCTTACGCATTGGCGGGAGCAAACAATACGATCAAATGAGAATATTTTTAAAATAAAAATTCTTGTTCATACCATTATGTATGGATGACTGTGTATGCGCCTCCACTGGAAGAACCCCTTAAAGCCTCACTTCAATTTTGGTCGTCAGGGAGCAAACAGCTTTGTTTACTTTACTGGATTCGTTTGGTACAATGAAATTGATCATGGCGGAAGGGCAAATTAAGTCAAAAGGACAGAGAATTGCTCCTGGTTGTCATCATTTTACCTCAAAATGGGACTCGCATCACTATTGTTGGTCCTGCAGAGATAAGAAGAAGGGATATGATGTCTGTGTAACCTCAAAAGAGGAGGATTGCTATGTATGTATTCGATTCTCTTCAGAACAGAAGAAGAAGTTGGAGGCTAAGAAAGCATACCAATTGAAGAAATCTAAGGATATCTCTAAAGATTTGGAAGATTCTCTGCTGGGTCCAGAAGAAACCCCATCTACGACTCAGCTTCTACTTCTACAGCTTCTTCAATTGCAGCTTCTGGTTCTACAGACAAGTCTTCTTCCTTTAATGCCTATACTGGAAAGACTGGATAGTATGCAAGGTAGATTATCAGCTCTTGAGAAGGGAAGTACCTCTGTCTCCTCAAATGAAGTGAATATGACAGAGGCAACCCCTACAGAGGGATCTGACATACTCAGAACTTCATCTCACAATGTGTTTGCGGTTACAGAGGAAGAAGAAGCGACAGAAGAGTATTGGGAGGCTAGAACTAAAAGAGCACATTCTTTGTCTCCCTCATCGGATGTGATCCTTCCTATAGGCAGGTTTTAGCTTCTGTGAGGAATTTGTTGGATCTTCCAACTCCAGAAGAGTATTCTGAAGGTCCTTCCAAGATTTTTGGTTTCAAGGATAGAAGAAAGAAAACACCCATTCTGCCTATGTCACTTCCTCCAGTGGAAGAAATTAATAACAGATGAACAGAACTGGAGAAGAAGGTGGCTGGAAATCCTTCAGAGAGTGGGGAGCGATATCTTTCAGCTCCTTATAACTCTGACAATTTCCTGCCTTACACTAGACCTTTGATGAAATTTTATAGGTCAACTTCATCTGAGTTTACAACAACTGCTCCAAAGTGCCAGCATTCCTTTAAGAGTGTGTGTTGCAAATCTTTTACCTCTCCTACGATTTCAGTTTCTACTAAGCAGTTTACTTCCATGGAAGCAGTGAAAGGAGAGCATGTACAAATGCTTGGGCTTGTAAGCATGTTCATCAGAACTATTGAGAAATGTGCCACCAATATGGAGGAGTTGATGCAATCTTGTCTAGGTTCAGTAGATGAATCTTTCAATAAAGACTTGGAGGAGTTACTGAGCTACATTCATGTTCAATTGGCCACCATTTCCTTCACAGAAAGGACTTTGGAAACCATCACTGAAGCTTCTACGACCATGGCTTGTAACTTGGAATTAGCAAGAAGGGATACGATTCTCAAGTTCTCTGCTCCTCAGTTATACAAGCATGATAGGAATCGTCTGCATAGGTCTGGCTTCACATCAACGGAATTGTTTTCACCTTCAGAACTAAATAGTGTAGAAAACAAATATGACAGAGAAAGATTACCTAAAAGACAAAAGTTGGACAATAGATCTTCATACGCTTCAAGGAAAAGCACTTCTTATGGACAAAATTCTAATCAGTCCTTCAACAGAGGTTCTTTTCGTGTCCTAAGTGATTACAAGAACCAACAGAAAGCACCACAGTCCACCATAGGGGGCTGTGGTGGCAGAAGGAAGTGACCATATAAAGTCGGAGATCTCACCTCCTGGAGGTCATTTGGAGTTATTTGTCAACGTATGGGACCAAAACGAATGCCACCCCAGAGCTGCACTCATTCTGAGACACAGTTACAAAATTGTGTTGAAACAGCCAATCAAATTGTCTGTAACTCCAACAATTCACTATGCAAATCGACAAAAACAAAAGTTTCTTTTGGCCTGTCTTCGGGAAATGCTTCAAAAAGACGCCATTAATCCGGTAAGAATGAGTGCAACTCTAGGCTTTTACAGCAAACTGTTTCTAGTTCCAAAACCAGAATAAAATGGAGACCAGTAATAGATTTGAGTGTCTTAAACATGCATCTATCGGTCCCAACATTCAAAATGGAGACAGCAGAGGTCATCAGAAACTCCATTTGCAAAGGGGAATGGGTGGTGTCCTTAGATCTGACAGACGCGTATTTTCATATCCCCATACATCAAAAGTCACAAAATCTTCTGCAATTTCATGCCGGAGGTTGGTCGTTTCAATTCAGAGCCCTACCTTTTGGTATAGCAACGGCTCCACTCAAATTCATCGGCATAGCCAGAGAGGTAAAGCTTATGCTGCAAAACAAAGGCATTCAGATACACCAGTACCTAGACGACTGGTTACTTCGAGCTCCATCTAAGCAGATTTGCTTAGAGCAATCAAAACAACTGGTCGCATTTGTTCAGGAACTCAGTTGAGTAATCAACTTAAAAAAAATCGGAGTTAACACCAACTCAAAAATTTTACTTCCTCGGGTACAGATTCGACTTAAGCAAGGGCGAAGTCTCACCCACAAAAACGAAATGGCACATTTTGACAACAGCCATAGAAGGTCTAAACAACAGTTTGACAACAACTCCCAGAGTCCTGATGTTGTTTATAGGCATTCTGACATCTCTGGAAAAGACAGTACCAATGGGCAGGTTATACATGAGGGCTTTCCAGTGGTACCTGAAAACCCATTGGAGGTATCCCCAATCATTGGACAAGAAGATTCCATGTTCAGAGATTTTGAAAAGGCTTCTGATCTGGTCGAAAAATCCAAAAAATGTTTGGATAGGTTGTCCTCTCCATGCAGAGGAACACCATCTCCTGTTATGTACAGATGCATGTGTCAAGGGTTTGGGTGCACATTTGGGAGACCTGACAGTCAGTGGAATGTGTTCGGACACAGAGGCAAATTTGCATATAAACATTCTGGAATTGAAAGCAATGTTTTTGGCAATAAGGTCCTTTCAAACCCATCTAATGAGCAAGAAGGTCCTGGTGGCCTCAGACAAACCCAAAGTAGTGTCCTACCACAACAAGCAAGGGGGGACCCACTCCTTAGAAATGTGTCTAATGATTTGGCACCTGATGGGATTCTGCTGCAACCCCAGGGCAATTTTGCTGAGGGCTCGACACATCCAGGGCTGCCTGAATGTAATTGCAGACAGTCTTTCATGCAGGGACAAAATTATACAAACAGAATGGTCTCTTCATCCCAAGATTTTTCAGATGATTTGCCAAATTTGGCACAGACCAATGGTGGACATGTTTGCAACCAAAATGAACAACAAACTACCTCTTTATGTATCTCCAGTCCCAGATCCAAATGCAATGGCAGTAGATGCATTGAATATCTCGTGGGAGGCACTAGAAGGTTATGCCTACTGTCCAATAGCTCTCATTCTAAAAATGATTAAAAAATGAGAACCTATGCTTGCCAAATGATTGTAGTAGCTCCAGGGTGGCCAGGGATGAGTTGGTTTTGGGAACTGATAGATCTTTCCACAAAACCTCCACTACTACTTCCACATTGGGAAACTCTTCTGAAACAACCATTCAGTCAAAGGTTTCATCAGAATCTACAATATCTCAATCTTCATGTTTGGCATCTGGATTCGAGGCCAAATTACCTCAAAAATTCTCAGAGTCAGTGGCAGAAAGAATTAAGGCACCTCAAAGATTTTCATCCAGAAGGGTCTATGGATCAAGGTGGACCATTTTTGAACCATGGGGCAAAGAGAATCAGGTGGATTTCAAACAATCTTCTGTCTCCTCAATAGCAGATTTTTTTACCTATCTGTTCAATGGAAAGAATCTGAAACCCACTACAATTGCAGGTTATAGGACAGCTATTGCAGATCACTTAGGGCCTGCAGGCATTGAGATCAGCCACAGTTTTGAACTTAACAGGTTGATTTCAAGTTTTCATGGAGATAGGCCAGTGAAGGATAGGAGTATACCTTCTTGGGACTTATACCTTAGTGCTTTTAGCTTTGACATAACCGCCTTTTGAACCACTCAAGGATGCTCCTTTGAAAGTTTTGATTTTCAAAACGGTTTTCCTCATGACTTTGGCCACTGGTAGAAGGAGGTGTGAAGTTCATGCCTGGACCTTCAAATCCTTGAAACATAAAACTGGCTGGAACGAGGTCACAATTCCTCCATCAGTGTTTCTAGCAAAGAACCAGTTCACGTCAGATGGTCCTAGCATTGTCCAGCCGGTCGTTATTCCTGCTCTCAAACTAACTTTGGATCAATCTTTGACCTTATGCCCTGACAGATCTTTGAGACATTACATTGATAAGACTTAAAGATCTTAGGAAAGAAAAGCATCTTCTGTTTATCTCCTTCAAAAATGGGTTTTCAGGGGATATACAAGGGGGTACCATATCTTCTTGGATAAAACAGTTATGCTAGCGTATCAGGGATCTGACCTTGAAACTCAAAATTTGTCCAAGGTCAAGGCTCATGATGTACACTCAATGGCGGCTTCCTTTGCATTCAAGGGAGGAGTCTCTCTCAACCAGATACTGGGTGCATGTTTTTTGGAAATCACACACCACATTTACAAATTTTTACTTGAAAGATGTGGCTTGGAAGTCAAAAGAAGGGTCAGAAGATTCCCTGGGTTCTGTGGTTTCTGCCCAGTATATAGTAAAATTATAGTATGTATTTCCTATGAATATAACTATAATTCACTATTCATTTCTAATCTTGCTTTGTATTGTGCATGGATATTGCTTATATTTTGTGTACATTCTGAGTTTTCCATATGTTTACAGGTCATTCAGGAGGATGTTTGTAAATAGGAGGTGTTGGTTATTGATGGAGTTATGTTGTCATTGGAACTGCAACTTTTTAAGCAAGATGAACAACAGTCTTTAATGTGTACAAGAACACAAACTGAATATAGAGCCAAAGCACTGGTGGAAAGGGGCCAGGTTAGTGCTTACAAACATAACTAGAATTGTTAATTTGTTAAGTTACTTATTTTGCATAAAATGACGTAGTACTTTATCCTCAGTCACAAGATTGCTTTGTATTTGTACTTTGACTTGTCATTTGATTATACCTACTTTTTGGTGACAAAAATTTTTAAAATCCCACCACCTGTATGGTTGTAATCAAGCATTAGTGAAGATAAGGTTATTTTATGCGATAAAATGTAAAAATTTTATTGTAATTTAACTTTTTGTAAGTTATATACTTAACTTATCCTCACTTGATTTGGATTCCCACCCTGCCAACCCCACATTTTCAAATTTTTTGGTTTTCAATACATTACATTGACTCCCAAAATTAAAGTGAGGCTTTAAGGGGTTCTTTCGGTGGAGGCACATGCACAGTCATGCATACATAATGGTACGAACAAGAATATTTATTTTAAAAATATTCTCCTTTGGTCGTATTGTTCTCTCCTGCTAACACGAAAGCATTAGTGAGGATAAGGTAAGTATTTAACTTACAAAAAGTTAAATTACAAGAAAATTTTTACAATTTGTATTTTTAAGTGAAAGTTAGGCGTAAATTGAACAAAATCCTTTGGATATTGGAAGTTCTAGTTCCAGAACTTAAAAAGTGTTTTCGTAAAAGATTTTTGTACCGCTTTCACACTACAGGTAGTATATCCCACAGTTAGAGCAGTGGAATCGCCTCCCTGGATGCCTCATGTCTTCAGAGATATGGTGTACCAATAAGGTAGCATGGCAGCTGATGGGACACAGTGTGTAACCATGAATAAATGTAAAGGTGCAACAACCAAGATTCAAGTAAAAAGATATGAGAGATATAAGAGAGATAAAATAGTATCACATATCCCTGTAGAGAGATAAAATAGCATCAGATATGCAAGATCAAAAGTTAAATCCAGGTCAGACCATGACGATGCACATCTATAACCCCCGACCAATGTCCCTACCAAATATCAACTTCCTACACCTTACGCTTTCCGAAATATAGGCTGGACAAGGCATTATAGGTAAAGGTCACTATGGCAAGGTCAAAGGTCAAATCAAGGTCACACAATGATGTTTTACATCTACACACCCTAGCCAATGTCCCTACCAAATATCAACTTCCTACACCTTACGGTTTCCGAGATATAGCCTGGACCAGATTTTATTGGTCAAGGTCACTACGGCAAGGTCAAATCAAGGTCGCGCCATGACATTGCACACTTACACCGCCTAACCAATGTCCCTACCAAGTATCAACTTCCTACACCTTACGGTTGCCGAGATATAACCCAGACAAGATTTTTTAGGTCAAGGTCACTACGGCAAGGTCAAAGGTCACATCAAGGTCACACCATGACATTGCACACCTACAACCCCCAACCAATGTCCCTACTAAGTATCAACTTCCAACACCTTACGGTTTCTGAGATATAGCCTGGGCAATATTTTATAGGTTAAGGTCAAATCAAGGTCACACCATGACATTGCACACCTACATTCCCTAACCAATGCCCCTACCAAGTATCCACTTCCTACACCTTATGGTTAATGAGATATGGCCCGGACAAGATTTTATAGGTCAAGGTCACTACAGCAAGGTCAAAGGTCAAATCAAGGTCACACCATGATGTTGCACATCTACACCCGCTAACCAATGTCCCTACTAAGTATCAACTTCCTACACCTTACGGTTTCTGAGATTCAGGCCGGACAAACTTTTTCTCTCTGCCCACCCACCCATCCGGACACTATGGGTGAAAACAATACCCCGACAGCCCTTAAGGGCTGTGGGGTAAAAACTCTCTCTGATATGTATATATGTATGTGTATATAATAGGAAAACGTCCCGAATGACATATACAGAAAAAATATATCACGAATGAAGATAACAATATTATACGAGTGCGTAGCACGAGTATTATATTGTTAATCTTCATGAGTGATATATTTTTTCTGTATATGTCTGATGAGGGATGTTTTACTTTTATTATCCACCATTTTGTGCGATTTATGGGTCAAATAATATGAATATTTAATGAGAAAACGTGAAACAGACTGTCAAAAAGAATGAGCAACACTGAATATAAAACTTCAATCTTTACCTTGCAATATCTCAGTCATTTCTGCATGGATATTTATGCAACATACATGAGCAGAAGCGCTAGAATAACACCTTTCTAATGATATATTATACATATTTTTAAGTTACATACTTTCCGAGATATTGTTGAAAAACCGGAAGTTAATCACACTCAATATCCATAGTACCGGGGCGCTGGTGTATACAAAAAAAATACATCCCGGTCTGTATTTCCCCGTATTTAGGGCAAATACGTCACGTGGTGGATAATAAAACATATACTGTCCCAAAACTACTGGGATTCACAGTGGTTAAATTTTTAAATGATTCTTCATAGTGCTCTTGTTTATCAGTAACATATAATGATTATCTCCATGTTGTAGATGTGGTAGAAAGAGCCTACATGATATCAAAGAAAAAAGCCTTATTTTTCGGACCTGATGGGGCCTTAGCTGAAGCCAACAGATATGAAGCAGCCTTCTTCACTGGTAATGTTTGTTCCATGTTTTTCAGTCGAACAAGGGTTTTCTCAGGGCTGTAGAATTCAACCTTGTAATATTTTTTATTCATTCTTCAAGTATGGTTAAAGGAAGTACTAGTGATCTGTGTACACTTTACAAAAGTGAGTGCCAGAATGGACTTGCAGACAAGCCATCCTTTACCAAACTGAATAACCACTAAGCCCTTGAAACCTCTTCCAGAGGAGGGTTGCCATACTTATAATGGAGTTTGTATAAATGCTACATCTGTATTATTTAGCTGTTGTCCCGTGCATGGGATTAGCAGAGTAAGAAATGTGAAAAATATATCGGTGAGAAAATTTGCCACTGGGGGACTATTTACAAGGTTAGACAAAATAATCGAAATTTGCACAATTTTGCATCATGGAAATTACTGCTTGAGTAATTGTGATAAAAATCACCAAAAACTCTTATTTTATTGAATTTTTGTAGCTCAAATAAACAGGTCTATCTATATTGATCACAGTTATTTGTGAACAACACAGCACCATAATTGTTGATTTCCATTGGCTGTGTATGTGATGGTGTTTGTTTATCTATAGCTAGCACAATAATCACTGCTTAATGCTACAATTACATACTCCAGTATGCTAAGTTCTGTATTAATACACAAGAGTTCAGGGTGTTATCGTTGTTTGAAAATTTATACAAGTGAATTATTAATTAGGCTTTAGGGGTTAATAAAATAGATTGGATCGACAGACTAATAATTCAGTATGAATAAGTGAATGTTTTGATTCTGCTATTAATTTAAAAAAAAAACACCATCAGTGATTTTGTGTATTCCATGAAACTCAAAAATCTATGAATGCATAATTTCTGTGAAAAGTTTAAAAATATATTTGGTGATTTATCCTACTTCACTGTAAAATTGTAAAATATGGTATTTTATACTATATTTATCCACATGAGTAACTGTAAGAAATGACATTAATTAACAAAATCATTTTGAGTAGTGACTTCTTTGAATTTGCTTGCACTGTGAAAATACAGTATAAAAGCCTAGATTATATTATCTGATAAAGTAAGACAAATTCACTGAATAGTGGGCTGTACTTGTGATACTGATGGTTTACTAAATATTGTTTTTCTCCTTTTTACCATTGGAATATGGTCAGCAATTGGTTTGCTCTTGTTATATGATTTTGAAAGAATGATAATTTTAAATCCCCTCATACAGAGAATTAGTGGCACAAAAGACTACAGTGTATTTACTTTGGATAAGCTGGCAAAGTGAGAGTAATACACTAAATATTTCTCTATCTTCCTCTGTAGCCGTGGAGTATAACCAGCCTGACTGTGTACGAGTGTTGCTAGATGTTCTGGGCTCCAAGGAACCCAACAAACACAACTTCATCCTGCACAGCTCCCAGCAGGAGAATGTCAGTGCATGTGAACTGGCTGCAGCCAGAGGTATGGTTCGTAGAGGTCAATAAGTGCAGTTAAAACTGTGGCTGTGTAGTGCTGCTAATATATACACCAATCAAATTATAGCCTCCATTTCCTGGCTGTGTGAAAAAAAATGACATGAGCCTGTCAGTGGTCAATAAGTACAGAAAATACTACTGACAATATTGTCTGAAAAGATATACATAACAATTTAATGTAAGGAATTACATTTTGAGTAAGAAATGTGAAGTTTCTTATGTACAGTGGGTGAAAATATTAAAACCAATTTAGCACTGGAGGAGGTCACAGGCTGTCACGAAGATCACAAACTTATCAATGGTGATGAGTGAAACAGTCATAGACATTCTATTTTAAAATCTCAGTCTCTGGACCATAGAAGTTGAGGACTAAACTTAAACATAGTCTTTATCTTCCTGGCCGTGATGTAGTTTTCCTTGATGTAGTTTTAAGTGTCAAAGTATATTCAGTTTAGTGAATTTTTGTATGTGGACTGTGAGGTAACATAATGTCTTATCACACTTCTATTCCTTCAGATTTTCATAATACCGGTAATTAAAGATTTTGTGATTATTTGGGATTTTGTTTACTATAATGTTACACTATTATACTTTCAGGTAACAAAGTCATTGATACTTAATGACTGTACATTGTACTTCTGTTTCAATCATTATCCTGGCATCTTCTATTAAATCAGGATAACAAGTCACTCCCACATAATGTATGTACATTGTACCTACAGGTCACACAGAGTGTTATGACATCTTGCGTCGTTGGCATTGGAACATACCCGTCTCCTCCAGCCCATTACCACCAAGTCAGCCGAGTAGAACACAGTCAGACTCTGAACGCCCTGAATAACAGTACTACAGTAGAGTAGCTCTGTGAATATTATTTATACATGCAGACTATAAAGTGGGGGTGATCCAGACTCAGAGGGTATAGTAGACTCTGTACAGCTGGAACACCCAATATCCAATATATCACTTGACAAAAATATTGCAGTTTGGGATGCTGGGATTTAAAATCTGGTTCTGCTTAGACCAATATTAATGCAGGCTCTAGTTGTACAAACTCTACTGTGTTCTAAACTAGGGTGGATTAAACAACAGCCTGTCAATAATGTATTTAGGTTAACATCATAAAACTTGGTTTGCAGGTTATTCTGACGAGCCAGGATACATTGAAAAATTTTGTCCATACTTACAAAATTTGATTTAAATTCTGTTTTATCATTTGCAAATGTGTATTGTTGACTGTCTGTTCAAAGGCAGTTTAACTCAACATTAAACCACTTCAGTTATGTTTCACATTTCTGATAAAAGTGTGTTTTTAAATGTTTCATAAAAAGTTACATTTACAGTTATTACTGTACTGAAAGGTATTGCCAAATTATATAGTGCCTACCATGTTTTAAACTCAAGCACAACCCATATAATAACTGTGGTACAGTTTCTGAGAACCCTAACTTAAAATCAGTTAGAGTAATGAGGTGTGTGGAATCCTTTCGCCTTTGTGTGATGTAAATCTTTTAATGGTGCATTCATTGTTCTGTACGCATGCTCGTTGTGGTTTGGTTTTTCCCCTTTTTGCTGTGTTATTATTTTTCGAAGACATTAGAAACTGATTTTTCTTTCTTGTGTTTTCCTTGCATACTTTTTGGTGTGTAAATAGAGTGACTATTTCTGCTTAGTTATATTTTTGTTTCATTCAGTAGACAGGGCCTAATTTTGCTTTGTTACAAGTCATGTGATTCTTTCTTTGCATTGTTCTCCAAGAAACGGATAAATAATAAAAGGATTTTGTCAAGTTGTTATAAAAACTTAGTATTAAAGGCTTTAAGTGGAAACACAATAACTTAATGTTTTGTGATAATTTGTAGACATTTTCTATGATCATAAAGCAAAACTCAAGCTGCTGAACAGATGTGTATATATTATATATATATATATATATATAATGCTAAGGATAGTGAGAGATAGATACATATATATATATATATATGTATGCAACAGATGTATGTATATATTCTGGTTTGTTGAAGTGTTGTTTTGGTTTACCAAGAAACTGTATATTTCCAGAATATAACCTGGTCTGCAATTCATGCATTATAAATAGATGCCTGGTGGAACTAGATTTTTAAAGTAGAACCCTTTTTGGACCTTCTATTATCTGAACATTTGATTTTTATGAACTCATTCCCACTCTCCAAAAGGTGTACAATTGATGTTGCTTTGTGTTACAATGCCTCGGCCCATGTTCACAAAAAGGATCAAGCTCAAGTTGTGCCAAAAAGCAGCTCAAGCTGAGCTACAAAAATGACCAGGCTTATGTTTGTAGACACAGAGAAGGTGAGCTGATTTTTGGCTCAACTTTTGGCTTAACTTTGATCCACCCATCAATGTGGATTAAATTTGGGATTGGATATGACCGAATCTTCCACACTTGATCCAAAAGTTTTTTTATAAATTTGTGAAAACTGATTTAAGCCAAAGATTAGCCGAGCCATTTTTTTGTCAAATTTAGTGTAACTTTTGTCTTAGCTTGATCCTTCTTTGTGAATACGGTCCCTGTCCTATTATGTGAACACAATCCCTCCACCCTTAGCATGGGGGAATAACGTATGTGGTACTGTAATAAAACGGCCAGGCTACATTTTGACAAATAATATGGTAGCAGTAGCACCGGTGGACTGTGTATAACTAGGTCTTTGTCTTTCACACCTTGTCAGTTTGGGCAGCTGTTGTTTATTGTTAATGATTTGCTTCTTGTTTTCTGCTATTTTTGTTATATGCAGTGCATATAACAAGAGGTTTTATCAGTCATAAATTATATGTATATACTGTTACGTTTTAAAACACAACTGGGCTTATATTCTAAGTTTATTTCTGTACATCAGAGCTTCTTTTCAGTTCCTTACTTTTGTCAATTAAAGGTTACTATATAGTCAGTTTGTATGATTTAAATATGTTCACTATGCCAAAATGAGCTTCCATATAGAGAATACAGTAGAACCTCTATTATCCGACCCTCTAGGGAGAGTAACAATTAGGTCGGATAATAGAAAGGTCGGATAATAGAAAGCCTAAAATAACAGGTTTAAATGTAGTTGGGAGAGCGAGTTTGAGGTTGGATAACTGAAAATTTGGATAATGAAGGGTCAGATAATAGAGGTTCTACTGTATATCATTGAGGTGTTATGCCTGTGCATGTAAATTATTGCAGGAGCTTACATGGAAAACCATAAAATAATAAATATGTACCAAAACTTTGAGTTCAGGGTCTCCTAATGGAGGTGTTGATAGAACCATAACTAATTCAGCCATGTTGGTTTTACTAAAACTTTTCACAATGTCAATGTATATGAATTGGCTTTTAATCTCTTCATCCAAAACATAGTTTTGTTCACATTTTACCTGCACAGAACTCCTTGTTTTAAACTTGTAGTGTTTTCATTTGAAGTATTCAAATTCTGTAACCCCATGTATTTAGTAGAGCTGGGAGTAGGGGCATTACTCAGTATTACCTTTGGTTATGTTGGGAGTACTTATGTAATTTTATATAATCTCTTACATAAGGCAGTACCAGTTATGCATTTAAACTGTAAGTAAATATTGGTGTTGTTGCAAATTTAGACTCAAATTTTGTTATGGTATTTCATTTCACAGAGGGTAATTTTGAACTTTAATTTATAACACAAGTATTTTTTTTATTTATGTGTATTGTGATGTTTTTGTAATTGATGTAATTTTTGGGGACAGTAGGTGAATGATATGGGCCCTTTCTGAGTAATTCAATACAGTTGAATTCTGTTGAGTTGAATCTTCAGAGAATAGGGCCTGTATTCACTGATCCTCCATTAATCCAAGAAATCCTTAAAACCTGGGGATTTTCTTGATTTATCCCTCCTTGCTTTGCTTTACTATTCACAATAAACACCCTCAAAACAAAGGAACACGTCTGTCCTTAAATTTAAGAGTCCTTAAAATTTGTGAAATCCTTAATTTTTAAGGAAATTCTTAAGTTTGATATTAATTCATGTTACTTTGGTGATAAATCCCTTTTTCTTAGCCTTAATATTTTCAGGTTTAGTGTGTATGTACCTTTATAATCAAGACTCCTTTGATGGGTTGTAATTTTCTTAGGGAAAATTCGATTTAACAAGTGAAATTTCGTGATTTTTTTTTTCAAAGATTGAAAACATTGCTCGCAAATGTTACTCACATATATATCATATTTTTCAGTGAAGTCTATATGACATCTAATTGATACATAATTATAAACTGCAGCTGTCATGTCCAACTGAAAATTTGTTCGATTGTAGATTGTCCCAGTATCTAAATGAAAAGTGGCAGCTGTGACAACAACATGGTATGCAATACAATTTCTTAAAAAATTGAAAATTTATTACTTACACTATCACATTTATATGACAACAGTAGAAATACTGCATACCTTATACTGAATATGTGAAGAATGGGGAGGCATGATATTCCCAATGGCCCATTCACACTACAGGCAGTACGTACCGTGGTTATAAGTTTTTCTCGGCGGCGGAACCGCCCCCAGGTCGTCCCATTTCATCTGAGTTGTTCACACTACAGGCGGATGTCCACTGATTGGACACGTGTTTTTTAACTGTCAATAATAGTAGGATGACAGTACTACAAACGTTGGTCACTGGCAAGCAACGTTCATTAACCTCAACTCCCCTTCGGTAGCCGTCGGACAAACACGTGGCGAAACGACCAATACCTTAACTCATCTTATGTCGCCGTATTATACCCAAAAACGACTGAATCACCATATGTACACTGTGGACCATACCTTTGGTTACCATAGTAAGAAATTCATATGCGCATGGGCAAAATCGTCTGCGCATGCCCACTGTACCGAAATCAGAGGCAGAAATTTTAAACATTTTAAAAATTCCGTAGGATGCGTAAGATATTGGATGGTTCGCCACTGACTTGCAAGGTCGCATGCAGATGTCCGATGATCCAAGGACAGGGACGTTTCACCGAACGTGGGTTACTGCGGTTGATACCACCTGCAATGTGAATGGGGTATACAGTAAAGGAAAAACTAATTTAAAAGAAGCCTTTGTGGGTCAAGTTGTTAAGGTCCTTTAACTGTGGATCCTTTATTTATTTGAGGCTTCTTTACATAAGGAGACTACAATGGAGCCTTCGTGAATATCGGTTTTAAGGTAATCTAATCAAAGGAGATTTTTTTCACCTTGTTTTAGTAAAGAGACACTAAGCATAAAGGTTTAGTGAGTATAGGCCCTGCAAAATACTTCTGCTTAATTTAAATATCCAGATGATGGTTAAATTTCAATGGAAAGGACTCCCTAATAATCTGATGATGGCTACACTGAATTTGGAAATTGAAAATTTACAGAAATTTCTCACTTTTATTATGTTATTAAGTATCAATCATTGGAAAATGTGATCTTTCCCAACAAGCCATAAACCTCATTGTGGCAAAACTGTTTTAAATTTTCTCAAAACAAATGCATATAACTGATCTTATTTATGATGTGTTTGCTTATCGCTTGTGAAAGCTAGAACCCAGCCCAAGTACCCAAAGGTTAGACTTGTATTATTGTTGTGGTCATTCAGAGGCTTTCATATCATGTAGTCTATGTCAAAGACTGTGCATTTCTTTCAGTTCATTGTTCCATGAAATAATTAAATCTGATACACTGAGGGTAGTCCTTGGTTTTACTTTGAATTATGCAAAATTCTTTTTGAATTTGTGACTTTTGGGACTTATTTATGCTGTTTATCGCACACAGAATATAACTGTATGTTGCTTCATGCGGATTACTGCTGTACTATGAAACTTCAATCATATCTCTCCACCATCAGATAAAGTAAGATATAAAATCCAAATATTCTCATATTTTAAGTTAAATACAAGAATCGAGGAAAGACCTGCGGTCCCCATAAAATCAGTACTGTGCTTGCTTAGAATGCTGCTTTTCTTCTGATGCAAAATTACACATTTTAATAAGAAACCATTTGCTTGCTTAAAAGTCACAGTTATGTTAAACTGATGTCATGTTACAGTTCTATAGTGCTTCAGTGTTGAACTGGCATATTCCCAGGGATTGAAAACATTGTTTATAAATACCAGGGATGGGTTGGTAGCATATTTTCCATTTCGGTATCTTGCCGGTGTGAAACTGTTCCGATTCTGGGATACCAAAAAAGGTTATAAGTGTCAGCATATTCCCAGTCAAATAGATGTGCTAACAGGAAGTGAACTTCATTAAAACAAAACATGGCAGTTCTACTCAAAGAAATCACTATAAAACTCTCAAAATATGCAAAACTATGGGACAAAAATTGATACTTTCCTCAGATTTTGAGTTTGAAAAATTTTTAATTTTCCTTTAATTATATGTGCCAACAGTCGAGATGCCGGTTCTCAACAGTCATCATAGTTGTTCAGTAAAATGGTCTCAATAATGTGATACCCAAGTGTCACCGACCAATCCCTATTAAATACATACAGTTATTGGTGTTAAAGACACAGTGGGCCTTCAGTGCAGCAGACAGTCCACGTAATCAAGGTGGTAAAGCACTGCTGAATAGATGCATCATCAATGTGGAAAGAATATGCACCAGTTGCCTTAAAAGTTGTATACTTAGATATTTGATACATATCATGCAAATATTTAAGTTCAGAGTTTTCTGAAGAACCTATTTGTGAGAAACACGCATGCATTGGGTCTCATTTTCAGCACCAACACCCCGGTTAATTACAATATATTGATGACTCAAGTTGTACAGGGGGTACTGTATAATGTATATGTTTGCATCTTCCATTGTGTTTTTTATTTTTATTTTGTAGCAAGTCATCATAAACCATTTACACTGTTAATCTTGTTATAAAGCTGATTTTGTTAGAGAATTGAAATACCATGTGTGGTGAAAAAGAGAAAAAAAACTTGCAATAAAAAGAAGTGCTGTGATTTTAATTTTGTGTTTCATTGCAGTAATTATACTATCAGTCTTTTCCTTTTACAAGCACTCACCCTTTTATTGGGCAAAGTATTTGCCTTAGAAACAAGATAGGAAATTATGAATTACTTGGAATCTTGTTACCACATTTCATTTTTTATATTTTTTATTTCATACATGTATTTGTCCAACTTTTTGCTGAAATTTTTAATAAAAATTTTCTGAAAATTGAATGAAATATTCCCTTGCTTGGTTTCTTTGCAAACTCTTTTTTTTCCTTCACTGGATTACAATTAAACAAGTACAGTTGTATTTATCTCTTTTTATACAATGAGATATTATCAAAATAGAATTGTAAGAAACTACTGAAGTCACCATGGACAGCTGTAACAAAATGGAGTCTCTTAAGATTTTCCACAAACTAATAGTACGGTAATAAATGGAATCAATACCACTGTGTAAACATTTTTCGTATGTATTTATTATTTTCTTTAAAAATACAGACATGCAAGTTCTATTAACTGATATTTCTCTTTCAAAAGATAGTAATTGCAGAGTTTTTCTGGTTTTAACTCTGTTGTATTTACTCACGCTTCTTCACTTTGCATCATATATTGACAAACAAGGCAAAATGTTTTATCATAAATTTTTTGATTTTAAAGTTCTTTTCACAGAAAACCAATTAACAATAGTTCTAAATGTATTTTATATAGTCTTCATTCCAATTTAATATTTTTAATGTGCTTCTTATAACAATGCAAGGACATGTGTGAATGCTCCCTGTATGAGACTAATGTTATCAGGGCTGCCAGTGAGTTAACTGACTCAGATGTACAACCGAATTCCTGATTCTGGAGTACACACAGTTGTATGACATCCCTCTTTTGCAAAGCGTGTCACTTTGTGTGACAGATGGCTTTATTATAAATCTCTCCATTTTACAAGGTAATTCTTTTTCTTTCCTACAAATACAAGATATGAAACATGTAGCTCATGTATTGTTACACAGTGGAAAGCCACAATGTAACAGTTTGTGATAACTGTGACATTGTAAGGCTGTAACAGTGTTGTAACTGTTTTGCATTGTTAAAAACTCCTGTCAGTGCCAACATAAAATTTTCATCATAATTTTAGAAAAAAATTTTTTTTTTTTTTTTTTTTTTTTGCAACATACAGCACTTTTGAAAAAAAACTAGAGGATCGCTCGCAAAAAAAAAGATAATGCAAAAACAAAGCGTCCCGAAAAGGATATAAAGGTGAGTGCTAAAGTATTAAGAAAATGCTTCGTTTCTAGCCTTATACTGTTGTGGCAACCAAAGTCAGCGCAGTCTGCTCTATCTAGCACAGTTTTCAAGATATAAGCATTTTTGTGTTTTGCAAAAAATAAAAAAATTAAAAATGTCCGCTATATTTGGCGAGACAAAAATATTTTGAAAATTGGCATGGCTACTCTGCAGAGATACCCAGCAGGTCCAAAATTTTGTTGAGTTCGCTCCATATAGCACGGTTTTCGAGATATAAGCATTTTTGTGTTTTGCAAAAACTTTGAAAAGTCAAAATGGCCACCATTTTTGGGGAGACAAAAATTTTTGTCAAGACCACTGCCGTGGTGTGTATCTCCCGCCGAGCATTAAAGCAGAAGAAATAGCTTTTCCGAGATATTCACAATTTTTCATTTTCGTGTGTGAAAGGTCTTCCAAAAGTAGGTGAATGAGTTATTTGAGAAAAACTGGCTATCTGCAATACTATTAAGAGATAATTCACATTTACTCATTTTGAGTAGGTGAATAATTATCTATGGGTCTGAAACTTCACCAAGTGAAAGCTCTCCCACAAGTAGGTGAATGAGTTATTTGAGAAAAATTGGCTATCTGCAATACTTTTAGAGATAATTCGCATTTACTCATTTTGAGTAGGTGAGTAATTAGCTATGGGTCTGAAACTTCACCATGTGAAAGCTCTCCCACAAGTAGATGAATGAGAATTTGATAAAAATTGGGTATCCGCAATACTTTTACAGATAATTAGCATTTACTCATTTTGAGTAGGTGAATAAATAGCTATGGGTCTGAAACTTCACAGAGTGAAAGCTCTCCCAAAAGTAGGTGAATGAGTTATTTGAGAAAAATTGGCTATCTGCAATACTTTTAGAGATAATTCGCATTTACTCATTTTGAGTAGACGAGTAATTAGCTATGGGTCTGAAACTTCACCAAGTGAAAGCTCTCCCAAAAGTAGGTGAATGATTAATTTGAGAAAAATTGGCTATCTGCAATACTTTTAGAGATAATTTGCATTTACTCATTTTGAGTAGGTGAGTAATTAGCTATGGGTCTGAAACTTCACAGAGTGAAAGCTCTCCCAAAAGTAGGTGAATGAGTTATTTGAGAAAAATTGGCTATCTGCAATACTTTTAGAGATAATTCGCATTTACTCATTTTGAGTAGGTGAGTAATTAGCTATGGGTCTGAAACTTCACCAAGTGAAAGCTCTCCCAAAAGTAGGTGAATGAGTTATTTGAGAAAAATTGGCTATCTGCAATACTTTTAGAGATAATTCACATTTACTCATTTTCAGTAGGTGAGTAATTAGCTATGGGTCTGAAACTTCACAGAGTGAAAGCTCTGCCAAAAGTAGGTGAATGAGTTATTTGAGAAAAATTGGCTATTTGCAATACTTTTACAGATAATTCGCATTTACTCATTTTGAGTAGGTGAGTAATTAGCTATGGGTCTGAAACTTCACAGAGTGAAAGCTCTCCCAAAAGTAGGTGAATGAGTTATTTGAGAAAAATTGGCTATCTGCAATACTTTTAGAGATAATTCGCATTTACTCATTTTGAGTAGGTGAGTAATTAGCTATGGGTCTGAAACTTCACCAAGTGAAAGCTCTCCCAAAAGTAGGTGAATGATTAATTTGACAAAAATTGGCTATCTGCAATACTTTTAGAGATAATTCGCATTTACTCATTTTGAGTAGGTGAGTAATTAGCTATGGGTCTGAAACTTCACCAAGTGAAAGCTCTCCCAAAAGTAGGTGAATGAGTTATTTGAGAAAAATTGGCTATCTGCAATACTTTTAGAGATAATTCGCATTTACTCATTTTGAGTAGGTGAGTAATTAGCTATGGGTCTGAAACTTCACCAAGTGAAAGCTCTTCCAAAAGTAGGTGAATGAGTTATTTGAGAAAAATTGGCTATCTGCAATACTTTTAGAGATAATTCACATTTATTCATTTTCAGTAGGTGAGTAATTAGCTATGGGTCTGAAACTTCACAGAGTGAAAGCTCTGCCAAAAGTAGGTGAATGAGTTATTTGAGAAAAATTGGCTATTTGCAATACTTTTACAGATAATTCGCATTTACTCATTTTGAGTAGGTGAGTAATTAGCTATGGGTCTGAAACTTCACAGAGTGAAAGCTCTCCCAAAAGTAGGTGAATGAGTTATTTGAGAAAAATTGGCTATCTGCAATACTTTTAGAGATAATTCGCATTTACTCATTTTGAGTAGGTGAGTAATTAGCTATGGGTCTGAAACTTCACCAAGTGAAAGCTCTCCCAAAAGTAGGTGAATGATTAATTTGACAAAAATTGGCTATCTGCAATACTTTTAGAGATAATTCGCATTTACTCATTTTGAGTAGGTGAGTAATTAGCTATGGGTCTGAAACTTCACCAAGTGAAAGCTCTCCCAAAAGTAGGTGAATGAGTTATTTGAGAAAAATTGGCTATCTGCAATACTTTTAGAGATAATTCGCATTTACTCATTTTGAGTAGGTGAGTAATTAGCTATGGGTCTGAAACTTCACCAAGTGAAAGCTCTCCCAAAAGTAGGTGAATGAGTTATTTGAGAAAAATTGGCTATCTGCAATACTTTTACAGATAATTCGCATTTACTCATTTTGAGTAGGTGAGTAATTAGCTATGGGTCTGAAACTTCACCATGTGAAAGCTCTCCCACAAGTAGATGAAGGAGTTATTTGATAAAAATTGGGTATCCGCAATACTTTTACAGATAATTAGCATTTACTCATTTTGAGTAGGTAAATAATTAGCTATGGGTCTGAAACTTCACCATGTGAAAGCTCTCCCAAAAGTAGGTGAATGAGTTATTTGAGAAAAATTGGCTATCTGCAATACTTTTAGAGATAATTCGCATTTACTCATTTTGAGTAGGTGAGTAATTGGCTATGGGTCTGAAACTTCACCATGTGAAAGCTCTTCCAAAAGTAGGTGAATGAGTTATTTGAGAAAAATTGGCCATCTGCAATACTTTTAGAGGTAATTCGCATTTACTCTTTTTGAGTAGGTGAGCAATTAGCTATGGGTCTGAAACTTCACCAAGTGAAAGCTCTTTGGGATAGCTGCTCTGCAGAGATACCCTGAAGATAAAAAATTTCGTTGAAATCGCTCTATGTAGCACGGTTTTCAAAATATTAGCATTTTTGTGTTTTGCAATTTTTGCGCAAAAATTCGAAAATTCAAAATGGCCGCCATTTTTGGCAAGACAAAATTTTTTTGAAAATTGGCATGGCTACTCTGCATAGATACCCTGCGGGTCAAAAATTTCGTCGAAATCGCTCTATCTAGCAGGGTTTTCGAGATATAAGCATTTTTATGTTTTGCAATTTTTGCGAAAAATTCGAAAATTCAAAATGGCCGCCATTTTTGGCGAGACAAAAATTTTTTCAAAATTGGGATAACTACTCTGCAGAGATACCCTGTGGGTCAAAAATTTCGTCGAAATCGCTCTATCTAGCACGGTTTTTGAGATATAAGTATTTTTGTGTTTTGCAATTTTTGCGAAAATTTCGAAAATTCAAAATGGCCGCCATTTTTGGCGAGACAAAATTTTTTTGTAAATTGGGAAAAGTACTTCGCAGAGATATCCTGCGGCTCAAAAATTTTGTCGAAATTGCTCTATCTAGCACGGTTTTTGAGATATAAGCATTTTTGTGTTTTGCAATTTTTGCGAAAAATTCGAAAATTCAAAATGGCCGCCATTTTTGGCGAGACAAAATTTTTTTCAAAATTGGGATAACTACTCTGCAGAGATACCCTGTGGGTCAAAAATTTCGTCGAAATCGCTCTATCTAGCACGGTTTTCGAGATATAAGCATTTTTGTGTTTTGCAATTTTGCGAAAATTTCGAAAATTCAAAATGGCCGCCATTTTTGGCGAGACAAAATTTTTTTGAAAATTGGGAAAAGTACTCCGCAGAGATATCCTGCGGGTCAAAAATTTGGTCGAAATTGCTCTATCTAGCACGGTTTTTGAGATATAAGCATTTTTGTGTTTTGCAATTTTTGCGAAAAATTCGAAAATTCAAAATGGCCGCCATTTTTGGCGAGACAAAATTTTTTTCAAAATTGGGATAACTACTCTGCAGAGATACCCTGTGGGTCAAAAATTTCGTCGAAATCGCTCTATCTAGCACGGTTTTCGAGATATAAGCATTTTTGTGTTTTGCAATTTTGCGAAAATTTCGAAAATTCAAAATGGCCGCCATTTTTGGCGAGACAAAATTTTTTTGAAAATTGAGAAAAGTACTCCGCAGAGATATCCTGCGGGTCAAAAATTTGGTCGAAATTGCTCTATCTAGCACGGTTTTTGAGATATAAGCATTTTTGTGTTTTGCAATTTTTGCGAAAAATTCGAAAATTCAAAATGGCCGCCATTTTTGGCGAGACAAAAATTTTTTCAAAATTGGAATAACTACTCTGCAGAGATACCCTGTGGGTCAAAAATTTCGTCGAAATCGCTCTATCTAGCACGGTTTTTGAGATATAAGCATTTTTGTGTTTTGCAATTTTTGCGAAAATTTCGAAAATTCAAAATGGCCGCCATTTTGGGCGAGATAAAAATTTTTTGAAAATTGGGAAAACTACTCCGCAGAGATACCCTGTGGGTCAAAAATTTCGTCGAAATCGCTCTATCTAGCACGGTTTTCGAGATATAAGCATTTTTGTGTTTTCCTTATTTGGAAAATTCGTAATGATTAATTAATCATTAATTACTCGGCCATTTCTTGACCAATCAATGCCAAAATCTAATGATTTCCAGATTTTAATAGAATGAATGTATTTACCAAGTTTCAGGTGAATTGATAAAATTCCTTTCAAGTTATCATCCGGACAAGCTTCCCCATCGAAAAAAGACATTTTTGGTCATGTGACCTCTCTGATTGGTTGAAATGTCACTGCAGCATATTCAAAAAAATTCCCCAAGGCTACTGCCTAAACCTGCCAAATTTGAAAAGAATCCGCCTAACGGTTACAGAGTTATAAGGAAAACAAAATGCGGAGCCGCCGGAGCCAGAAGCTCTCCCATACACAAACAAGCGTCCCTTGCGGGACGCTTAATTACAACTGTATAACTGTACATAAATGTACATGTAGAAAAAATACCAAATTTTGTAGGGTAAAAATCTATGTACAGTTATGAGACAACATGGGCCAGGGCTTTTGAGTATAATCAAAATTCAATCAGAAGTCCGATCATTCCCTAACGAATATACAATTATTGGGAACGGCAACAAATTTGGAACAAACACAGTGACAGTCCACTAGTCTATAAAATCAAATCTATATGCTGAAAGCAGCAAAAGTACACCTGAACTCACCAACACGCACAAATGTGATATTGTTGTGTAACACATGCTCTCCACGAATCAAGACATACTCGGGTTCTGTGACTCGCTGATGGTTGATAAACAAACCGCCTGCTTTGATAATCCTCTCCGCATCCACTGAAAACATGGAAAAGTCCAAGTCTTTTACTGATATCTCAGTGGCTGTGAACTTAGTGACCTTTCCTGGCTAAGCTTATATTCCTTTGCACTGGAGGTTTGCAATACAAATAAGGAATGTAAGTCACAGTCTTGGTTATATTTGTGTCCATGTCATAAATTTTTTCTAACAACGACAGCACCTACCAGATGTCTGATACAGTTGCTCTTGATATTTATTAATGCGCAAATGCATTTTGAAAATACACAAGTGGTATTCTATGTTGAATAAACACTGACTTTGCAACAGCCACGTTTTCTGTACTGTTTATGCATATACATAAAACTGGAAGTACCATTTACCTTTTATAATGTCCACTTGCTGCATGAGAAAAGTGCATCAGAAGTCGCAGGAGAACAGCAAATTTATTAGATTTTACATAATATTACATGCATGTATTTTCATTTTATTTCACATATTTATCGTTTTCATTGCCTTTTACAATATGAAACTTAAGATTTGTGGTAGTTATATAAATTTGAGGGTTATTTGATGTCGACACAAACAATACTTGGTGATTAGCCGACATGAAATATTTGGAGTCGTGACATCCCTATGCATAACCATATATAATATACAAAGAAAATGACTCGCTGTCTTATGCATTTACCACAAACAATATGACTGTAACACATATTTATAAACTCCTATCCACTTGAACAAATTTGTATTTGTCCATTCTTTTATTATAATATATCAGAAACGGCCCTTTTATTTTGCAAACCTTCTACATATTAAATCAGAATCCTACACTCCAATCATGACTGGGTAAAAGAGGTTCTAATGTACATGGCAATGAAAAACTTCCCAGAACACCTTTTGTTGGTGTAACAGCACAGTGTATATACCAAGCTCAACTCTGCATACCTTCTCTGCCAAAACACTTGATTTTCATGACTAGATCCATCACAGTTGTTCCTGGCTCCAGGATCAGACTTGACACAGGGATATTTTTGAAAAGTTCTTCAATCTCCACCTCACTTAGCTGAGATAAGGCTTCTGGATTGTTCTGGAACAAAGCTTTGGTACACCTTTCTGCCGACACTAGACCTGGCTCTAGATATGTGATATATATGTCATAGTAAGTACATGTACTATACAAGGGTGAAGTGGTTGGCCTTCACCCAACCACAGAGTCGAATCTTAGGACAGTACTGGGTGTTGAAATCTGTAAACTCGGTTATTATCGCCCACATTTGCAAACCACTTCCAGGGAAGTTGTTTTCAGATTTGTGTCGTGAGATGGGTATTTGTAGTGACGTGATGTGAAAGGTTTACAAATATAAAGGGTCTGTAGATGCGCAGTTTTACAAGGCTGGTTTAAAATGAAAACCACCAGGATATTTCCTGTCCACGGACTTGCCTCATTAATATTAATGAGCAAACATGCGCAGTCACGGCAGTTCTTTGAGGGGGTTTCCTTTACAAGGTTGGTTGTAGAAATAAACTACGCATGCGCGGACATTATTGGCGATTCAATCACAAAAATAACCTCAAATAAAGGACAAGGGCCGAACAGAAGCAGAAGTTTACAGAAGCAAACTGTAAGTATTTTACTAAAATATTCGTGTGATAGCCATAATGAGCGATAATAGGGAAAGACAGGTTATGCCGTATTTTACCGATGAAGTATTTTGTCGTTTAGCCAATCAGAATTGAGGAGTTCTGTATGTAGCTTAAAGTATTTGATCTTTGTTGAAACGTCCATTTTATAAAATATTGTCAGGAAATAAGATTAGCGAACTGGTTTATTTTGTAAATATACTGTAAAACAATTTGGAAGACAACTTCCTCCAAAATAAGAAACAGATTGACAGAAAAATGAAATCACGTCATAACTTCTAGGCATGCAAAAGCGCCTTCGAGTGGTTGAATGTAGAACTACAGAGTTTGAATATTTTCATTGTCTCTGTCAGAGGTGTCCTCGATTCTGATTGGCTAAAAAAAAAATGTATAGTACTACCGTGACGTCACTTCATTCATTAATTTCTTTGCGGTTTATTTGTTTGACAAATGTGTAGATGCCCAGACAACAATTTTACATTAACAGTGACTGCGTGGTAAACCAGCAGACAAATAAATTAATTGGGGTTTCACCAGCAGACGAAACCGTTAAAAAAGACTCGTTCGAGTAGAAAATCACAATGGAAATACAATAGGTTCTAGGACATACGGGTCCTTAGAGAAAGCCAGACGTAGTACTAGACAAGCTTTTTACTTTATAAAATATAACTGAATAAAAGCATTAAAAATCTTCAAAATGGCAGAGTGTATAGTATACACCTTAATGTACCGATATGTGAAGAAATATTATGCAGAATTTGATATTTAAGGGCTTAAACGGCCAATTTAAAATCGCGGCCACAACCCAGTACATAACTCGAATCAAAGATTCGACTAATAAAGCAATTAAAATGTTGGCTTTATGTCCTTGTACACAGAGTAATGCTGAGATAGGCCATCAGTATTTTCCATATTCCATTCCGATAGTAGTTTTTTTAGCACTTGCTATTTGGTGGGCCGGTCTGCACTGACCAGATTAGCAACTGTCCATTGGGTAGGGTATTAACTTATAAAAATTTGATTTACTTAGTAAATTTGCAACTTTGTAGACTTTCTATCACAATAAAACAGACTAGAAATATATTTTATGAAAATTTGATACGTTCACCAGTAAAAATCACAAAACTAGCTGTAGGCAAAAATATAAACACAAAACACCTTGGGGTATTCCCATTGCTGTTAAGGTGATCATAAAATCAGCCAATCACAAGTGAGGATAGGTCAAGCATGGTCTGTAGTGCGGGAGGCATTTGTGAAAAGCCTTTAGGTTATGTTTTCAATATATTTGTGGTGATTTTTGTCTATTTTCCTCTTTTTAATTTAATATTTGATTATTCTGTCAGGTTCACACTTTTTACTTCATGATCAACAATGATGGATGTTTGTTCACATTTTTCCAATATGAATGTCAGCAGTTAAAATCATGGTGATCTCCAAGTATTAGTCATAACATATTAGGTCACTGGGCAGGGTCAAAGTTGAGGTTTTATCTCCTGATCAGTAGCAAAGATCATATGAGGAAAGGGTGACATACTGTCATTAGCTGGCTATGAAGCCATAATCACAAAAGTGAGAGCCAAGTCAATAAATGTAGAATTTGTTAAGCACTCAGACAGTAATGCCTCTCTTTAGGTAACTAACTACCCTGTAAAATACACCAATACCCTTTCTAAAACTGCCATAATGGTACAAATAGCCATAGACCTGCAATGAGGAAAATCATCTTCAAATCTTAATCAAGTTCAAATCATATTTGTCTCAGAGAGTACCCCATAAAATTAAGCAACAGGGAAAAAGGAAAATTCAAATTCTAGAAACTCTCCACTGGAGTAGATAAACGGATTTGCTTGTTACAAAAATTACACATTTAATGAAGAAAGTGACATAATTCAAAGTAAAATAAAACAGGGCTGAGTCATATAGGTGAAAGTGGAGGAAGGCAGACGGTACTTGCAAGCTTCTCACCAACTAGTACTCCTATAATTCTAACTGATAAGCATTCTAAATTTTATTTTTCTGGTTCATCTTTTGTACATGCTAAGTATCATTCTATGTGTATCACTCACCTCCATGGACTAACTTTGTCACCTCCTCTGCTATTGTTCTTTGAGCCTGCCTATCTTCTGGCTTTCTCTGGGAATAAACAAACATAGTTAATACACACATTGTACATTTATGTAATGTAGTTTTTGTGTCTTGTAAATTCAGTGTTTTTTTATTCTTAAATAGGGTTATTTCATCCACACAAGGGTTCTATTATTCATAAGTTAATATTATTTATAGATAGTTATCAATAGAATCATGGTCAACAAACAGTATTGGCAAGTGGTCAAATAATCAGCACAAAATTTCCCAATATTCATAACCATTGAAAATTCTCAATTACTAGTAAATTACCTTGGTGAAAATACTAACACCAGGTTCAAACTACACAAAGCATAACAATATAATTTGTAATATTTTAAATAGCAACCTGGTCCATACAAATCCCCTTTTCCTTTTAATCATAATAATAAATGTGTTCCACCATCTTGAGGGCCACAACTCAGACCGTGTGAAAAAGATATAGGACTTGTCAGAAAATGTGGTTATTTTAATAGATCCAAGAATGATGCCACAAGTTCCTGACAAGCCAAAGTGAAACAGTTTATATATGTTATCATCATCAAGTACTGTTTACCTATATTACGAAATATTGTGATATAACCAAATACATGTGTTATTTAGCCTCTTGGTTAACAAAAGAACAAGATCCACCAATACCACAGGTAATTCTGGATTATGAATTTACAGTCTAAAATGTTAAATTCACAGCATAAATGATTCATGTCATCTATGACATACTAACACATATTTTATACAAAGAAGTACATGTATTTTATTTGGAGAGTTTTAAATATACAGTTACTACAATAAGTAAAACAATAGGACTCTGGCCTTCACTGACAGTGGTACAACTGATGACTACACTTTGATCACTATTCTAACATGACACGGATGTGTCCGTCATTCTGATTGGTTGAGAGCGAGTTGTGCGTTTTTTAATTGTTTGCTTGTATCTTAATTCAGAAAAAGTTTACAGACTGAGTATATCTTTGAGGAAAAAAATCATCCCCCTTCGCCTTGGTGCTCTGACCATGCCAACCAGTCTAAAATTCTGTGTTTAGATGCTTTTTTCATGCTATATTCCTATAATACATGAAGTGTTCTTACTTTGTGTTCTAGGACTATCGAGTCAATCTCATCCATACTGAGGAATGTAAACAGCTTCAAATACGTCTCTGCGTCACTGTCTTTCAGGTTCAGGAAATACTACACGAATACATAATGTTACTATATTATCATACAACAATTAACACATCACACAAACTTAGAAGTTTAGATACTTTTAAGCTCTGCATGATTACCTCCATCAAGGAAGCTATGTGATTAGTGAATTCAATGTTCAGATTTACATCAAATTTTCACAGTCTGTGGGTCTTAGCCAAACACAGAACTGAATTAATTTTTGGGAATGATGTGTACCTAATTCGGGATCCGAGATTTTTTATTACATTTTTGCAATCATAAGCAATGGTGAAGGTATTGAGACTTGGCGGAGGTTTGCGCTCCCTGGCTGCTCATTTCTTATGATTTGGCCTAAAAGTCCGCCATTTTAGATTCAATTATAAACAAGACCTCTGACGCGGTCATTTATCTCACGCTGTAAAATAATGGTGCTGTAGGTAATACATTACAAAACTGTAGTTTTATATTGGAAAATATATTGGAAAACTACATTAAGGATGCATTTACCTTAAAAGGACAGCTAACATGGTTGTGAAGACAAACAGCATTTTCATGATTAAGAATTAATTAAGAAAATTCTACATTATTATTCAACATTACAAGGGTAATCCTTAGTACCCTAAGGGAAACATATTTTATAACAAACCTATAAACTGAATAGTTTTGAAGTGACAAGTGACTTACTCAGTTGGAAAATGTCAAAGTAGCTATTACTCAGTTAGCATTATAGCCAGAGCTCTGAAAATTTGTCATGACACAGAAGATGAAACAGTAGATGAACAACATATTTCATAAATAAATGATTTACTCCTTGGCAAAATACTAAAGCAGCTATTACTCAGTTAACATTATAGCTACAGCTCTGAAAATTTGCCATCACACAGAACATCAGAAAATAGCACAGTAGCTATCATTTTGTTAGCTCAGTTAGGTCCTAGAGGAGTAGTCTTTAGTACCCTTTGGGTCCAAAATTTGCCCAGAATCGCTCTATCTCTTACGGTTTTGAAGATAAAAGACATTTTCCATTTCTGCCAAAATTCAAGATTGCGGCCGAAAATCGAAAAATTCTAAATTTTTCAGAGGTGTTAGAGGAGTAGTACTTAGTACCCTGGGGGTCCGAAAATTTGCCCAGAATTGCTCTATTTCTTACGGTTTTCGAGGTAAACATTTCATTTCTGCCAAAATTCAAGATGGTGGCCGAAAATTGGAAAAGTTTAAATTTTGCAGAGGTGCTAGAGGAATAGTACTTAGTACCCTAAGGATAACATATTTTATAGCAAACCTCTAAACTGAATATTAATGAACTTAAAAGTGACTTATTCAATGGCAAAATGTCAAAGTAGCTATTAATCAGTTAGCATCATATCTACAGCTCTAACAATTCATCATGACACAGAACATTAAAAAGTAGATGAACAACATATTTGATAAAAAATCTCTAATCTTAATACTTTTGAAGTTACAAACGATTTACTCATTAGCAAAATGGCAAAGCAACTATTACTCAAGTTACAAACGATTTACTCATTAGCAAAATAGCAAAGCAACTATTACTCAGTTAGCTGTGGAGCTATAGCTCTGAAAATTTGCCATGACACAGAACATCAAAAAGTAGGTGAACAGCATATTTAATAAAAAACCTATAAATTGAATACTTTTCAAGTTCCAAGTGAGTTACTCACTAGCAAAATGAGCATAGCTCAGGTGGATACAATAATGTAAAAGTAGTATATGATATCTTATTAAAAACTCAATGGATAATATATTTGAAAAGATTGGCCTAACTAAAACTTTTAAAGATATTGGACATTTACTTCTTCTGTGATTTAGCTAAAAATGAGAAAATAGCTAATACTCATTTATCATATGCAATGGAGCTCCAAACTATGTACTATCTGGTAGTTCAGGACAAAGTCGCTGAACAACATATTTAGGAAAATACTCTAACTGCAATAGTTTTGGAGTTACAATGGATTTACTCAACAGTAAGAATTTCAAAGCAGTTATTACTCAGCTATAATATGTGCAATAGGTCCGAAACTATATCATATGATAGCTTATCAAAAACCAGATGAATGATATAATTGAAAAGATTTAATACTTTTGAAAATATTTCACATTTACTTCTGTCATTACTTTGCCACAAATAAGAAAATAGCTATTACTCACTTATGATAATGAAATGGAACCCCAAACTATGTACCAGCTTATAGCTAAGGACAAAGTAGCTGAACAATATATTTTAGGAAAATACTCTAACTGCAATAGTTTCAGAGTTACAAAGGCATTACTCAACAGTAAGAATTTCAAAGTAGCTATTACCCAGCTATTCAATGTGCAACTGGTGTGAAACTTTACTATATTATAGTTTATCAAAAACCAGATTAATAACATATCTGAAAAGATTTGCCTAACTTTAATACTTCTGTCATTATTTTAGCTACAAATAAGAAAATAGCTATTACTCATTTATGGCATGCAATGGAACCCCAAACTATGTACCATCTAAAAGCTAAGGATAAAGTAGCTGAACAATATATTTCAGGAAAATACTCTAACTGCAACAGTTTCAGAGTTACAATGGATTTACTCAACGGTACGAATTTTAAAGTAGCTATTACTCAGCTATTCAATGTGCAACAGGTTTGAAACTTTACTATGTGATACCTTAACAAAAACTAGATGAATAACATATCTGAAAAAGTTTGCCTAACTTTAATACTTTTGAAGATATTTGACATTTACTTCTGTCATTATTTATCTACAAATAAGAAAATACCTATTACTCACTTGTGGCATGCTATGGAACCCCAAAATATATGCCATATTATAGTTAAGGAAAAAGTAGCTGAACAACATATATTAGGAAAACACTTTAAGTGCAATTGAATAGTTTTGGAGTTACAATGGATTTACTCAACAGTAAAAATTTAAAAGTAGTTATTACTCAGCTATCCAATGTGCAACCGGTCTGAAACTTTACCATGTGATAGCTTATGAAAAACTACATGAATAACATATATTGAAAACATTTGCTTAACTTTAATACTTTTGAAGATATTTGACATTTACTTCTGTCATTATTTTGCCACAAATAAGAAAATAGCTATTACTCACTTATGACGTGCAATGGAACCCCAAACTATGTACCATCTTATAGCTAAGGAGAGAGTGGCTGAACAACATATCTTAGGAAAATACTCTAACTGCAATAGTTTTGGAGTTACAATGGATTTACTCAACAGTAAGAATTTTAAAGTAGCTATTACTCAGCTATCTAATGTGCAACAGCTCTGAAACTTTACTATGTGATAGCTTATCAAAAACTAGATGAATGACATATTGAAAAGATTTGCTTAACTTGAATACTTTTGAAGATATTTCACATTTATTTCTGTCATTATTTAGCTACAAATAAGAAAATAGCTATTACTCACTTATGGCATGCTATGGAACCCCCAACTATGTACCATCTTATAGCCAAGGACAACGTAGCTGAACAACATGTTTGAAGAAAAAGCTCTAACTGCAATTACTTTTGAGTTATGAGTCCTTTACTCAAAGTAGCTAATATTGCTATTACTCGCTTATCATTAGGTTTAGAGCAACAAAACCAACTGAATTTTCAAGGGCATGAAAATTCATTGGGACAACTAACTGACAAAAAATCTGTAGCTGTAGTAGTTTTGGAGAAATCTGCATGACACACTAATGCACGCACGCACCCACGCACACATGATGCATTTTATAATCTCCATCCCGGGCTAAAGCCCGGCCGGAGATAATGAGATACTATTTTTACTTTTGTAACATACATTAAAGTTGAACCTTTTCTATATATATTATTATACAATTTGTGCTAAGATATCTATGTGTGAGTAATATTCATGCTATAAAGTGAATGCATTCATTGATCAAAACATAAACTGACTGAAAAATATATATTACAGTGAATATGTATAATCAGGGAATACGTGAAGTCCCTAAAGTGGTCAGGTAATGTGTGCATTCCCTAATTTTCAGGGAATACGTGTATTCTCTGGTTTTGATGACCATTGAATATGTGTATTCCCTTACTAGAAATCATTGTCAATGGTATTTTATATTCTTATGCAATAACTTTACCATGTTTATGTGCTAGAACCATTAGAGTAAGGAATCTAAAATTCGCCAGAAATCTAAGTTTCACCACCTCTATAAACCTTACTTAATTCTATGAAAAAAATATATCTTGTGTTAAACTTGGTATTTTTCAGTTGAAAAGCATTAATTTACTATACATTCAACAAATTTCACCTCAATTCATTTACTTTTATTAGTGTTTCCACATGTGGCAAATTTCAGCTATGTGGCAAATTTTACATTTCTTACTCTATAACCTCCCAACATGACTGGACAACACAACTTTTACTGATGACCAGAGAACAGGCGTATTCCTGACTAATAATTATTCATAATGCAACTTAATATTAGATGCTATTTGCATGTTTGCTAGCATAAGCAATACAAATCCCAACATGACTGGATAACATAACTTTTACTGTAACATAAAAATACAAAAAAATAAAAAAAAAACAAAAAAACAGCAGCTCTGACAAAAGGTAGTAATCATGTCTGTTTGCCTTGAGCTCTTCAACAAACTTATAATACTCATCCTTTGGAATAAAATTCTTGTTAGTTTTTCACATTTATCAATAGTTTTCTTTTCAAAATAAGAGCCTGACTATTGACAATTTTACATATTTATTTATTAAGCATTATACTAAGCAATACACATCCATATAATTTATTAAAAGGATGTTGACGATTCAAACTTTTGAATATTCATTTATCGAACAATATGCCAGCATATAATTATATATTATTTATTTTATCACCTCGCCATAGTAATTTTCTCTCAAGGCTAATGTGTTAATCTAATTGGCTTCCAATCCTGTAATTTTACTTTACTTAGCTTATTGATCTTTAATACTTTCAATAAGAAAGAAGCCACTCATCATTCAGTGATCAAACAGATAATTTTTATTTAAACATAATAATAATTATTTGCAACTGGACAACAATCGTAAAGGTTCAATTATATTATGTCATTTTGCTAAATGAAATATTTACAAATGGAATATGATGCGATGGTTGAAATGAATGCGCACAGAACTGGTTAGCCGGTGGCATTAATGATTCAAGAATCACCTAGATTTGTAGAGAAACTAGAGGATCGCTCGCAAAAAAAAAAGATAATGTTTTTGCATAGCAAAAACAAAGCGTCCCGAAAAGGATATAAAGGTGAGTGCTAAAGTATTGACTCAGTATTGACTCAGTTAATCCTCCTTCACATAAGGCAAAAGTTGTCACTTTCAGGAGGTATCATAAAATTGACATGGACAGTTTCCGTAAGGATTTGGGAAATAGTGCATTCGTAAAATGCCCTGGTGATACAGTCAGTGGTTTGTGTGAACAATACTTAGATGATTTGAGCAAATTGCTCAACAAGCATGCACCATTGGTTACTCGCACTTTTACTAAGCAAGCTACTGGTTGGCTATCTGACACCTACAGGCTGGCAAAAACCATCAGGCGACAGCTGGAACGAATCTGGCGTAAAGATAAATCTGCCTATAATCGAGCTAGACTTCGAAGACAGATTGGTCGCTGCAATTCACTGGTCAACAAAGATAAGGCAAATTACTTCAGAAACCTGGTCAAAGAAAATACCAATGACTCCAAGAAGCTATGGCAGGTCTTGCGTTCCGCACTGCACTCTAGTCCAGAAGCAGTACTCCCTTCTCATGAATCTAAGAAAGGTCTTGCTGACCGGTTTGTCACTTTCTTCAGTGACAAAATAGATAAAATCAGAAACTCATTTTCCTCTAGTGACTCATTCACTCTATTCACTCTGCCTCCTCCACCTGATATACCCAATTTCAGCTGCTTTAAACAAGTTTCTCAAGAGGAAATTAGAAAAATTATCATGAAGTCACCCACTAAATCTTGTTTGTTAGACCCATGGCCTACATTTCTTGTTAAGGAATGTATTGATATTTTACTGCCCTCTATCACCAGGCTTGTTAACTGCTCGTTGTCAGAAGGTGTTGTACCTGATGAATTCAAGAAGGCTATTGTAACCCCATTGATTAAAAAGTCATCACTACCACCCAATGACTTAAAAAACTACAGACCTGTTTCTGGGTTGGGCTTCATATCCAAACTGGTTGAACGTGTTGTTGCTTCTCAGTTGAATGACCATGTTAGTTTGAACGGACTGGAGAATGTCAGGCAATCTGCCTACAAACTAGGTCACTCAACTGAATCTGCATTGCTTTCAATTAAGAATGATGTTCATTTGGCTTTTGCTAAAGGTGAGGCTACTGCTGTCGTTCTCTTGGATCAATCAGCAGCGTTTGATACTATTGATCATGATACGCTACTTAATTCTCTTAGCTCCTGGTTTGGTGTGAGCGGGGTTGTCCTCGATTGGTTTAAGTCTTATCTCTCAGACCGTGTTCAGTGCATTAAGATTGGGTCAATTTTATCTGATGCCAAAAAGTTATTGTATGGTGTGCCTCAAGGCTCTGTCCTGGGGCCAATCCTTTTTTCACTCTATACTACTCCACTGAGTAAAGTCATACAGAATCATCCTGGTATTAGTTTCCAGTTCTACGCTGATGACACACAATTGTATGTACACCTCACACATAAAAATGTTGCCTCGGCCCTTGATAAGCTGTCACACTGCCTTGAAGACGTAAAGAGATGGCTCTCTACAAATAAGCTCAAGCTAAATCCAGATAAGACCGAATTCATTGTGTTTGGCTCAAAGTCTCAGCGCAAAAAA
This sequence comes from Sabellastarte sp. h YS-2021, assembly GCA_964017235.1. Classification (NCBI taxonomy): domain Eukaryota; kingdom Metazoa; phylum Annelida; class Polychaeta; order Sabellida; family Sabellidae; genus Sabellastarte; species Sabellastarte sp. h YS-2021. The sequence continues at coordinate 79,029,094 of OZ024931.1, read as the reverse complement.
CTTAATCAGTCCTTCCCGGTCAACATACTTGGTAATCTCATATCACCAACAGATGCAGTTAGGAACCTTGGTGTCTGGTTTGATTCTGATTTCTCATTCTCTTGCCATGTTAGGAAGGTCTGCAAGGCTTGTTTTGCTCATGTCCGGGATCTTAAGCGACTCCGAGGACATCTGACACATGAAGCTACTCTTATGGCTGCCAATGCTCTGGTCGGAAGTCAACTAGATTACTGTAACTCTCTGTTCAGAGGTCTCTCAGCTCTAGATCTGCGCAAACTTCAATGTGTTCAGAATAGCCTGGCCAGAATTGTTGCCAACACCACCAAGTACTCACACATCACTCCAGTTAGAAAAGCACTACATTGGTTGCCAATTAAGTACCGTTCTATCTTTAAGACTGCCATGTTGGTATATAAGTTCCTACACAGTGGTAACCCCAAATACTTTGAACCCTTCCTCATTCCCAGACATAGTGCATATAACACTCGTCGAAGTCAATCTGATGGCATATTTCTTGAGGTTCCCCACTTTGGTTCAATTTTCAAGTCTCGAAAACATTTTGGACTCAGTTTTGCGTATGACGCACCTATGATTTGGAATGACCTTCCTGATGAGGTCCGCTCTGCAAACTCACTTGCCTCTTTCAGGTCAAAGTTGAAGTCATACCTCTTTGGAAAAGCATACCCACCCTAAATTTCCAATTTCCTTTCTGCTTTCTCCGCGGTGCTGACCCCTGCAATGTCTCTGGTTTTTGAATATTGAACAATGTTTTTGTGTGATGCGCCTTAGAGTCTGTCTTTTGACAGAGATTAAGCGCTATAAAAGTGCTATTAGAATAGAATTAGAATTAAGAAAATGCTTCGATTCTAGCCTTATACTGTTGTGGCAACCAAAGTCAGCGCAGTCTGCTCTATCTAGCACGGTTTTCAAGATATAAGCATTTTTGTGTTTTGCAAAAAATAAAAAAATTAAAAATGTCCGCTATATTTGGCGAGACAAAAATATTTTGAAAATTGGCATGGCTACTCTGCAGAGATACCCAGCAGGTCCAAAATTTTGTTGAGTTCACTCCATATAGCACGGTTTTCGAGATATAAGCATTTTTGTGTTTTGCAAAAACTTTGAAAATTCAAAATGGCCACCATTTGTGGGGAGACAAAATTTTTTGTCAAGACCACTGCCGTGGTGTGTATCTCCCGCCGAGCATTAAAGCAGAAGAAATAGCTTTTCCGAGATATTCACAATTTTTCATTTTCGTGTGTGAAAGGTCTTCCAAAAGTAGGTGAATGAGTTATTTGAGAAAAATTGGCTATCTGCAATACTATTAAGAGATAATTCACATTTACTCATTTTGAGTAGGTGAATAATTATCTATGGGTCTGAAACTTCACCAAGTGAAAGCTCTCCCAAAAGTAGGTGAATGAGTTATTTGAGAAAAATTGGCTATCTGCAATACTTTTAGAGATAATTCGCATTTACTCATTTTGAGTAGGTGAGTAATTAGCTATGGGTCTGAAACTTCACCATGTGAAAGCTCTCCCACAAGTAGATGAATGAGTATTTGATAAAAATTGGGTATCTGCAATACTTTTACAGATAATTAGCATTTACTCATTTTGAGTAGGTGAATAAATAGCTATGGGTCTGAAACTTCACCAAGTGAAAGCTCTCCCAAAAGTAGGTGAATGAGTTATTTGAGAAAAATTGGCTATCTGCAATACTTTTAGAGATAATTCACATTTACTCATTTTGAGTAGGTGAATAATTAGCTATGGGTCTGAAACTTCACCAAGTGAAAGCTCTGCCAAAAGTAGGTGATTGAGTTATTTGAGAAAAATTGGCTATCTGCAATACTTTTAGAGATAATTCGTATTTACTCATTTTGAGTAGGTGAGTAATTTGCTATGGGTCTGAAACTTCACCAAGTGAAAGCTCTCCCAAAAGTAGGTGAATGAGTTATTTGAGAAAAATTGGCTATCTGCAATACTTTTAGAGATAATTCGCATTTACTCATTTTGAGTAGACGAGTAATTAGCTATGGGTCTGAAACTTCACCAAGTGAAAGCTCTCCCAAAGGTAGGTGAATGATTAATTTGAGAAAAATTGGCTATCTGCAATACTTTTAGAGCTAATTCGCATTTACTCATTTTGAGTAGGTGAGTAATTAGCTATGGGTCTGAAACTTCACCAAGTGAAAGCTCTCCCAAAAGTAGGTGAATGAGTTATTTGAGAAAAATTGGCTATCTGCAATACTTTTAGAGATAATTCGCATTTACTCATTTTGAGTAGGTGAGTAATTAGCTATGGGTCTGAAACTTCACCAAGTGAAAGCTCTCCCAAAAGTAGGTGAATGATTAATTTGAGAAAAACTGGCTATCTGCAATACTTTTAGAGATAATTCGCATTTACTCATTTTGAGTAGGTGAGTAATTAGCTATGGGTCTGAAACTTCACCAAGTGAAAGCTCTCCCAAAAGTAGGTGAATGAGTTATTTGAGAAAAATTGGCTATCTGCAATACTTTTAGAGATAATTCGCATTTACTCATTTTGAGTAGGTGAGTAATTAGCTATGGGTCTGAAACTTCACCAAGTGAAAGCTCTCCCAAAAGTTAATTTGAGAAAAATTGGCTATCTGCAATACTTTTAGAGATAATTCGCATTTACTCATTTTGAGTAGGTGAGAAATTAGCTATGGGTCTGAAACTTCACAGAGTGAAAGCTCTCCCAAAAGTAGGTGAATGAGTTATTTGAGAAAAATTGGCTATCTGCAATACTTTTAGAGATAATTCGCATTTACTCATTTTGAGTAGGTGAGTAATTAGCTATGGGTCTGAAACTTCACCAAGTGAAAGCTCTCCCAAAAGTAGGTGAATGAGTTATTTGAGAAAAATTGGCTATCTGCAATACTATTAGAGATAATTCGCATTTACTCATTTTGAGTAGGTGAGTAATTAGCTATGGGTCTGAAACTTCACCAAGTGAAAGCTCTCCCAAAAGTAGGTGAATGAGTTATTTGAGAAAAATTGGCTATCTGCAATACTATTAGAGATAATTCGCATTTACTCATTTTGAGTAGGTGAGTAATTAGCTATGGGTCTGAAACTTCACCAAGTGAAAGCTCTCCCAAAAGTAGGTGAATGAGTTATTTGAGAAAAATTGGCTATCTGCAATACTTTTAGAGATAATTCGCATTTACTCATTTTGAGTAGGTGAGTAATTAGCTATGGGTCTGAAACTTCACCATGTGAAAGCTCTCCCACAAGTAGATGAATGAGTTATTTGATAAAAATTGGGTATCCGCAATACTTTTACAGATAATTAGCATTTACTCATTTTGAGTAGGTAAATAATTAGCTATGGGTCTGAAACTTCACCATGTGAAAGCTCTCCCAAAAGTAGGTGAATGAGTTATTTGAGAAAAATTGGCTATCTGCAATACTTTTAGAGATAATTCGCATTTACTCATTTTGAGTAGGTGAGTAATTGGCTATGGGTCTGAAACTTCACCATGTGAAAGCTCTTCCAAAAGTAGGTGAATGAGTTATTTGAGAAAAATTGGCCATCTGCAATACTTTTAGAGGTAATTCGCATTTACTCTTTTTGAGTAGGTGAACAATTAGCTATGGGTCTGAAACTTCACCAAGTGAAAGCTCTTTGGGATAGCTGCTCTGCAGAGATACCCTGAAGATAAAAAATTTCGTCGAAATCGCTCTATGTAGCACGGTTTTCGAAATATTAGCATTTTTGTGTTTTGCAATTTTTGCGCAAAAATTCGAAAATTCAAAATGGCCGCCATTTTTGGCAAGACAAAATTTTTTTGAAAATTGGCATGGCTACTCTGCAGAGATACCCAGTGGGTCAAAAATTTCGTCGAAATCGCTCTATCTAGCACGGTTTTCGAGATATAAGCATTTTTGTGTTTTGCAATTTTGCGAAAAATTCGAAAATTCAAAATGGCCGCCATTTTTTGCGAGAAATTTTTTGTTTGAAAATTGGCATGGCTACCCTGCAGTGATACCCTGTGGGTCAAAAATTTCGTCGAAATCGCTCTATCTAGCACGGTTTTCGAGATATAAGCATTTTTGTGTTTTGCAATTTTGCGAAAAATTCGAAAATTCAAAATGGCCGCCATTTTTTGCGAGAAATTTTTTGTTTGAAAATTGGCATGGCTACCCTGCAGAGATACCCTGTGGGTCAAAAATTTCGTCGAAATCGCTCTATCTAGCAGGGTTTTTGAGATATAAGCATTTTTATGTTTTGCAATTTTTGCGAAAAATTCGAAAATTCAAAATGGCCGCCATTTTTGGCGAGACAAAATTTTTTTGAAAATTGGCATGGCTACTCTTCAGATATACCCTGTGGGTCAAAAATTTCGTCGAAATCGCTCTATCTAGCAGGGTTTTCGAGATATAAGCATTTTTATGTTTTGCAATTTTTGCGAAAAATTCGAAAATTCAAAATGGCCGCCATTTTTGGCGAGAGAAAAATTTTTTCAAAATTGGGATAACTACTCTGCAGAGATACCCTGTGGGTCAAAAATTTCGTCGAAATCGCTCTATCTAGCACGGTTTTCGAGATATAAGCATTTTTGTGTTTTGCAATTTTTGCGAAAATTTCGAAAATTCAAAATGGCCGCCATTTTTGGCGAGACAAAATTTTATTGAAAATTGGGAAAAGTACTCCGCAGAGATATCCTGCGGATCAAAAATTTTGTCGAAATTGCTCTATCTAGCACGGTTTTTGAGATATAAGCATTTTTGTGTTTTGCAATTTTTGCGAAAATTTCGAAAATTCAAAATGGCCGCCATTTTGGGCGAGATAAAAATTTTTTGAAAAATTGGGATAACTACTCCGCAGAGATACCCTGTGGGTCAAAAATTTCGTCGAAATCGCTCTATCTAGCACGGTTTTCGAGATATAAGCATTTTTGTGTTTTCCTTATTTGGAAAATTCGTAATGATTAATTAATCATTAATTGCTCGGCCATTTCTTGACCAATCAATGCCAAAATCTAATGATTTCCAGATTTTAATAGAATGAATGTATTTGCCAAGTTTCAGGTGAATTGATAAAATTCCTTTCAAGTTATCATCCGGACAAGCTTCCCCATCGAAAAAAGACATTTTTGGTCATGTGACCTCTCTGATTGGTTGAAATGTCACTGCAGCATATTCAAAAAAATTCCCCAAGGCTACTGCCTAAACCTGCCAAATTTGAAAAGAATCCGCCTGACGGTTACAGAGTTATAAGGAAAACAAAATGCGGAGCCGGCGGAGCCGGCGGAGCCGGCAGCTCTCCCATACACAAACAAGCGTCCCGCAAGGGACGCTTAATAAATGGACTGCATCTGTAAGAATCAGGTTTTGATCTATACTAAAGTAGTTACTGCCAAGTAGTAACAATTTAGTTGATACCTGTACACACTCCTGCATCTTAGTCCCTCAGTCTCTGGAAAAGTTACCCCCTTTCTTATCACACTTTATCTAGTACCTAAACCACAGGCTATAGATAAGAACTCCATTGGATTGTTTATATTGCATACCCCATCATGCAAGTATCTGGGAGGAGGTTTTATTTCAAATTGATGGACAAAACACTCTCTTTTTCACTTATAAGAATCACTTTTTCATGTACTGTTGTAAAGAAAAGAAAAAAAATGAGCAAAAAATACTAATGCACAAATGAATTCAATACTTCCACCAAAGTCATTTTATTGAATTAATTCCACCTCTGTGTAAATGTTTATTAATTTTGACATTACTCCAAAGTCAGTTGATACAATATACTTTATCACAGTATTACTGCCTTGAAGTATCAATGTAAAACTATGTAAAGAAATTTAATTTTTTAAATGATCCTAAACCCTCTCCTCAAATTAAAGGGAGCTGAAAAGATCCACTGCTAATAAGTTCCTGTTTAATCATATTTTAAAGGGTGTGGTGTGTGATTTCAATCACAACAAGAGCACTCAGAGAGTGCATACCTCTGCCAAGGCCCAATAACTCCAATATTGCTTATGAGTGCAATGATTAAGAAATCATTTCTTGGGTTCAGACAGTAATCTGTCTCATCACCAAAATCTAATCATTTGTTCCTTCTGCCATTGCTGACATTTAGTTTATCAATTCATGGTGTCAATTTGCTACCAATTGTTTTGGTACGTACATTTTTTTAACTTATGGGGCTGTTCCACAATAGGAATTGGATTGTAAACCTACCCCCGGTGAAAGATTCTGAACAGTAAATATTGCAGCTGCAAGCCACATGGAGCGGAAAAGGACAACTACCATGGTTTTGAAGATAAATAGCATTTTTCAAGAGGGTGGTCGAAATTTAAGAAAATTCTAAATTATTCACCAAATTAAAAGAGTAGTCCTTACCATCCAGTGGGACAAACGTTTGACCAAAATCACTCTATGTGTTACAGTTGTTGAGATGATGACATTTTTCATTTCCACTAAAATTCAAGATGGCGGCGAAGATTGGGAAAATTCTAAATTTTTCAGAGGTCCTAGAGGTGTGGTCTATTAGCATCCGAGTGGTCCAAGATATTTGCCCAAAATTATGCTTATCAAGGGGTCCAATATATTTGCCCAAGTTTTATTACAGTTTTCCAGGTAAATGACATCCATTTCCAGCAAAATTCGAGATGGTGGCCAAAATTCAGAAAATTATAGGTTGGTTTCACATTGCAAGGCTCTAGGACCAAGTTTATATGAGTTATAAGCACTTTTTAGTTTTGCTATTCTTGTTTGACCTTGAAGGAGGGGCCCAAGGTCAAATCTGACTACATCAGAAGATTTCTAGCCCATGATTTCCTATAGGTTGGTTATACTTTGCGAAACTCTAGGACCAATAATATAAGTGAGTTATAAGCACCTTTAACTTTGGCTATCCTCGTTTGACCTTAAAGGAGAGGCCCAAGGTCAAATCTGACTACATCAGAAGATTTCCAGCCCATGATTTCCTATATGTTGGCTTCACATGCCAAGCCTCTAGGACCAATAATAAGGGAGATATAGGCACTTTTAAAGTCTACTGCATGGGGTACTTTGGCTCTCCATGGATGACCTTGAATGAAGAGCTGCAAGGTCAAATGTCTGCATGTTTGTATAAGACATATATTTGTTATTCATATGATCTCTGAAGAGATTCAACCTTCTAGTTAATATAACCAGCTAGTGAAAGAAAGTTGATAATTTTCAAAGAAATGCCCAGGGAGGCCATCTTATTTTTTAGAATGAGGTTAATTACAGTCTCAGAGAAACTTACCTCCCAATTAAGATATCCTGCAAATTTGGTGAAGCTAGCTGGTGTAGTTTTCCACTGAGAGTGTTAGTGTCGACAAATGTCTATGCATGGTGGCAGTGGCGGCGCCATAGTAAACACTAAACCAAAGTATCCACCGGTTGCAAACTTTGATATTATATTTTATTTTGTCATTTCAATCTTAAATTTGTCTTATTGTAAAAATAGATTTTATGTCATTTCTCATTGACATAAAAGTATACACTGTGTGTGGAAAAGCATGAACAACATGCATGTATACTGCTAAGAAAGTAAAATATGTGGAGTGTACAGTTTCATTCTAATTGATGTAATCAGTTTACCACACCAGATCCCAGCATCCCAGGTAGTGTTAATTTAAACAACCACAGACTGACAGATTTATTGGTCAAAAAGGATACATGAAAGGACTTCTGAATCCCCCCTCACTAACCAAGAGTGAGCAGATCTGGGGACTAAGATGCAGGAGTGTACAGTAATTACAGCCTGAACAATATTTATTAAGCCAGTCCATATAGTGTCATACAATGGGCAAGAAAGAAAGAAATGCTGTATTTCCTTGATTGGGTACCCACATCTGCAAGATTCGGTGATTAAGATTAAAACACTATTTTCTTTGTTATTATAAATTTCTTTTTAAAGATAGATATTCACTTTGCAATTTAAGATGTCTTTTGTATCAAAAATATTGGTCTAAAGGTTTAAAAATTCTATTAATTCAAAACAACTGTCTTTTAAATATTGTAGAATAAACAATTGAAACTAAAAGTTAAAGTTAACATTACTTGAGTATCGTGCTGAAGTAAGCAACTACACCGACTTATAAGTTAAATTATATATTTTAGCCGAAAATATGACAAACTGACTAGTTACAATGTGGCATATTTTACATATTGAAAATATACATATTGGTTAGTCAGTTGTCAGATTTATCCTTTAGAATGCAACATTTTCTCCTAAACTTATGCATTTTATTTGGATTTTAACGTCACTTTCAACATATTGTATAGGTTATATCACGATTGGTAGTTTTGTGGGCAGAGGAAACCAGTACATACAGTTGGTCAAGGTTCTGTACTGTAAACTGCAGACCAATGGCAAGCAACTACCAGTTTTCCCACTTGAGGTCAGGTCGGGAACCAAACCCCAATCTCAGAGGTGGGATTTGAGAGTGTTACCACTTTACCACCTTTGTCCCCCCTGAAAGTATAACTTGTATTTCTAGTGTACAGTTCAGTGAATATGTGAAACAACTGCTTGACAAAACCTGAAATATGTGTATTCCCTGATTACATACATCCACCATAAGATACATAGGTCTGTTAATCAAAACATACAGATATGATGATGGAACACATACTCAGGTCCACCGATTGAAACATATTCATTCTTGATTTAAAGCTACCTGTCCATTACTATAATTCACCTGATAGAGGTCGTAGGATGAGGTTTTGTCAGCATTTAGCCACACTGCATTTCCTGCTGTTTTACCAAGCTTTTCACCACTTGCAGTTGTCAGTAAAGGAACTGTCAGACCTGGAAAATGCATTTTGGTCTTATACAAACCATTCCCCTAAGTCAGAGTAACAAATTCAGTATATTTATTAATCTTATGAATGGCCAATATGAAATCTATTAAATTAGGAGAAATAAGATGCTTGCAATGAGACATATTCTTAACAGTCATGTTAAATGCATGGCAAACATCACTGGCATAAAGAAGAGATATTATACAAGAAAAAGTAGAGATATTTCTGTGTAGAATAATGGAAAAACCTTTACTTTTAGGTACCATTTAATTAAAATTAGATAATTATATACAGTAGATTTAATTGGTTACCTTTTAAACTCTATTTTACTTTTAGAAATAGCATCAGAAATGCCCATACCCTACATCCTGGGGAAATAGCGTTTGACACCATGAGATAAAGAAGAGGTGATGAGGTTTCAACCAGTTCACAAACAGAATCCTAGGTCTGAACAATGACTTGTACATACCAAATGCATCAATTCTGGAAATTCTCTTTATCAAGTCATGGCCAGCTGTTATGTTTGCTAATTGGTCAGTTCCACCTATCTTAACACATGATACATAAAACCATTATAGAGGTTATATAATGTGGTGTTCAATGTTTTATATGTTCTCATAGATGAATTTTGAATTCAACAGAATCTTCAGTTTGTATTTACATGTTGAATATTCATGAGTTGTACATCATTTTAATACCTTATGGCAACTCAAAACAGCAAATTTTGATTTTAGTATCTTCCAAATGATCGCATAAGGTAAAATTCCAAACTTCATCTGTAGTATGAATCACTGACATTATTAATTACACCTGTCTGACACTAACACTTTATTGATATATAATTTAATGATGAGCTAATTCTTAGTGAAAGTAACTACTTTTGTAAAAATAGCCAGCCTTGGCAGACAAGGACTCCAGCCCATAGGCACAACTTAATGGGCAACAACAATGAGATTTGACTAAAACCCACAAGATGCTGCGAGATGCAAGAACTTTCATACAGCTGAAAAAGGGGAAAACTTATATACTTATATATATGTGAGGATTTCTTTTAATGACAAGAAGGCATCTGTCAATATAGATGAAAATTCAGTATGAAGCAAATTTCTCTGGCATATATATGTCATGGTAGAAAGTCCAATCTGGTAGACTAAATCTTACATCAGTTAGTAATGTCCATATTACAGATTTCCCTTGAAAAATGGTGTGTTAGAGTAAAATGTTTTCTTCATTCATGAAAAGTGCACATTGTTTAGGCAGACAGATTTATATGTACAGAAGGCCAACTTTTTGTGTTTCAGTTGAACTTTTTTTGAGCTTATATTGAGTTTCTACAAAGATTACATTCTGGTACACAGAGAAATACCTAAATCTCTGAGTTTATTAGATTTCAGACCCCCAGGGCAATACCCAAATCTCCTGGATTGGACTTTCTACCAAGTTTATGTTGGTACAAACTCCAATTGGACTTTCTACCGGTAGAAATTGAAATTCTACCAGATTGGACTTTCTACCATGACATATACACAGATAAATATGCAACTATAGTAATATGACTTTATAGTGCCCCTTCTTCAATTAAGAAGTTTTAGACCAAAAAAAGTTAAAAGTGTTGCCATGGCAAAAAAATGTTACCAGATACCCTAATCAGCTGTAGATCTTGTTTTGGTAAACATATTCCACCCACAGTGTTTAAGACCCAAAACTCTTTAAAGCATTGCTATGGCAACAGCTGTTGCCACATAACCCCAAAACCTAATCAGCTCTTGATCCTAATGGGGTAACATATCGTGAAAATATGGTCAAAATCCATGCAAGGGTTTTGGCTGTCGAACAAATTTGCATATTGTTAATACCCATAGTACTGTGCACTCCCCAGATGACGCCTCGTACCTCCTTCCTGTCTAGACAACCTGACGTCATAGCATCTTTTTCGTTGTCTAAACCTGTTAGACCCCTAGTAAGCTGATAGCGGGGTCGGTGGGAGGGTCTTGTGTGTCCATTGGATAGGGTATTAACTTATAAAAATTTAATTTACTTATTAAATTTGCAATTTTATTGCGTTAATACATCCTATCCAATGGACAATATGCTGAATAACTACCGCTTGGTCGGCGGGTAAGTTACTAGGGACTTATGTGAACTCACAAATGATAGCAAATTTTAACCTACGGTCTAGGCTGACTTTGTCAGGAGACCCATAGGCCCAGGCCTGGATTGACCTTAAGGTCAGGAAACCCTGTAAGGCCTTGGTCGGTTGCCAACAGCCGGTTACCCGGGGGTATACACCGACGTCGCCCCCCCCCCCCTTTTTAACAGACCTGCTCTGAGGTAGGGGAAGAGAGGGATGAGTTCAGTCCCAGAAAGCAAATAAACCTCCCGAAGGAAGCCGTCCCATTTTATACTATGGGTATGTAGAACTGTTTACATTATGTACATACATACAAATCTCCTCAACCTAAGGGCCACTTGTGGTTCTGTTGAGTAGCCAAAACCCAGCCCAATTGGTAAAGCTCTGAGTCAGCTCAAGCCACACCCTTCAGATAGAACAGTGTGAAGGTATTAAGTGACTTCAGTGGTAGACCGACAAGAATGGATCTAAGGGGAATCCCGACTGGAAGCCCTTAGGCACAGCAAAGGCCCTGACATCATGAGCTTTTAACTTGATGTAAAAGGTGGGCCTTCTGGTAGGAGAGCTCATAATATAGGATCACTGTCTGCTTGATCCAAGAGGAGATAGAGGTAGGTGAGGTGTCTTTGTTGAAACCTTTCCTAAAGGAGTCAAAGTCATTTCTTATTCTGCCTGAGGTCTGAGGCCCTGTCCAAATAGTAGCGCAATGCTCTAATCGGAAGAGGGACCTGTCAGACTTGAAGGACCTATCCAGAGTTTGGGCCAGGGCTGGTATAACCACTGGGGCCACACTGTCTGGACCCTCTTTTGCCAGCTGATTCTTGAAAAGAAAGCTGGGTGATGGATACAGGAAAACCTTTGATCAAAACAGATTGGTGTCTGATATTTCTGTTTTGCCAAGCATGAATCTCACTTCTGGACTTGCCTGACCCAAGTCTTGAAAGTCTGGTGCTTGAAAGAAGCCTCTAGGATTGGTTCAAAAGGAGCCTTAGTTAGCTGGTGTAAAACCAGGGATAGGTTCCAGGAGATCCCCCTTCTACCTTTGGGTCTGTCTTTATGGAAACTATCCAGGAGACGAGTGAGATTTTCATCTTGCTGATGATGACAGGTAAAATACCTAGTTTATCAGCAATGGCTGACCTGTAACCATCAATGGTGCTGGGCTGTAACTTCCTGTTCTCAAAAAAGCACATAAGGAAGTCAGCAACTGACTTTATAAGGGGTGCTCCGAAGTCCACCCAATTAATGATACACTGATCTGATTGATCCTCTTGAGAGGCCTCAATCCTTGCTGCCAACTGCCTCAGAGAAGCCCTGTTCTTCGATTGTTGTGGCTCTAGGAGCCATGTATGGAGATTCAGAATTTTGAGATTTCTGTGAGGGATCTAATTGAAGGGCTGTGTTAACAGGTTGGGCAGACTCAGTGGAATCTGACTGGATATGGCCATTATATCTCCAAACCCAGGCCTCTTGGGCCTCCCGGGAGCAATCAGAACGAGTCTCTTGCATGGGGAGTCTTGTAACTTCTCCACCACTTTGCCCAAGATGGCTGCTGGTGGGAAGGCATACGTGTCCAGATCCTCCCATGGCAGACTTAGCGCATCCACCGCTGTGGCCAGGGGATCCGGTACCGGTGACTCAAAAAGAGGCAACTTATTGTTGAACCTCGTGGCAAATAGGTCTATTTGAGGTTGGTGCCACCGGCTGCATATTGTTTGGAAGGCCTCCTGAAGGAGAGACCACTCTATTGGATGGTCTGGCCTGGCTTGGATAGCTTGTCTGCTACCTTATTTGTCGGCCTGGACTGTGTCGGGCTTTGAGAGTTACTTGATTTCTGGTGCAACTGGTCAAGATTCTCAGTAGTAGAGCACAAAGTGGGCCCAACCTCATGCCTCCTTCTTTGCTTATGTATGACACCACTGCGGTTGCTACAAGTAGTATCTTGTGTATGCAGAGGTCTTGGAACTCTTTTAAGGCTAGAAGGACTGCCTTGAGTTCTAGATAATTGGTATGCAACTTGCTTTCCGGAAAGGAACCAGGTGCCTCTTGCAGTGCTTTCGGTTAAGTGATGACCCCACCCTTCGTTTCATGTATCTAAAAAGATTTTTAGAGCATGTTTTTTTTTTGTTTTATTGGGTGTAATGGTTAGCCTGTAAGGCCAATGTCCTGCCGTCACCACTGTAAATGTGGGTTCACCTTTTCTAGTGACTCTGGTACCCTCCAGATGTTTTTGAGATGCCACTGTATGGGTCTCATATGAGGTCGGCCTAGGTGAACCTGCTTTTCTGTGGCTGTTAGTAAACCTATCACAGACATGAACTACTGGATCGGACAAGCCAGTAGTGAGGATTTCTAGTATTTTGTCCTGAAGTTCTGCCAACAGTCCGGTGTCGGTCGGACCCAACCGGCCCTGAAGTCGGACTGGTAACCTACAAAATCGAAGGTCTGCTTGGCTCCAGTTCCGACTTTTCAAAATTCACCAGCCAACTTAGTTCTTGGCATATTTTCAACAGATGTTGAGTACGCTGGAGACCAACTTGTTGGGATGCAGCTCTCACCAACCTGTCATCTAGGTACTGGTGGATTTTATATCATTCTATATGGCCATCAGTTTTACCTCCTTGTAGTTACAGTGAACAGTGAGCTTGAATAGGTATGCCCAACCCTGGACATGAAATCTCAGATATTTCCTAGACTGTTCCTGTACTGGTATACGGAAGTAGGTATCCTTGAAAAACTACAGAGGTAACCCACTCCCCTTGTTGGAGGGAGGTTATCTGATGGTTTCCGGTGTCTCCATTTTTTTTTTTTTTTTTTTTTTGTGACAGGTAGCGGTTCCTGTGGTGATTGACATAGTAGCTTATGATGTTCTTGTCAAGCCTGGTCTGGTCTGGAAAAGGGGGGTGTGGCCCTCCTTCTAAATTGTACTACCCGGGGACCAGCTGCCAAGGCTTCAGATGAGTTTAGTGTCCCTTGGTAGACTGATAAACATTACTGTCCCTCTGGACCCTGGTCCGACCTGGTGATAGTGATACCCGTTTACAGTTAACTTGTTCTTGCCGTGGTCCAGCCCGGGTGGGGCTGACACAATTCACATTACATAGAACTTGACCCTAGACCAGCCGCCTGTAAGGTGGGGTAAGTAAACATGGTCATTTGTATGATGGCTGACCCCTGACCGAACACAAAGAAAATTGTCCGATTGTGAACCACATTTTCTCTTGCTGTTCAAAAGACCCATTTGATTTCTATGTAACCAGCCATTTTGGCCACAGCAATCTTCTGTGGCCCATATACTCTGTAACCAGTAAAACTGGCAGGCTAGGCTGACCATAGGATTTAGTTACTGGTCTACTAACTAGGTAGCCCCCAAGTGGTCTGCCGGTCGGTTTCAGTCCTTTGAAACCAGTATGAAAAGGGCCAGACAGCAATTGCACCTGATAGCAGGTCGGTAGTCTCTGCAACTGGTTGGTGTGAAGCAAAACTGCTCAGTGAAAACTGCATAGCTAGCTTCTGTGCAGGCCCAAAAATTCCTGTCAGAGACTACACATTATTAGGCCCATCATCAGGCTTAGGCCGGTGAATAGGCTGCTGATGAGGAGTGGTCAGCTGGTAGGAGACCTTTAGGTTGTGATTCTTAGTGCTGGTTGGTAGGCAGGGAGGCTCTGTAATATGAGACAAGCTGTTCAGTGCAGGTTGTGTAGATGGTACCAGTTGTTGAAACAACTGTACAAGGCTGTGTAGCCAGTACCCTGCCAGTACACTGTAACCACTTGAAACTACTGTATAAGGCTGTGAAGCCGGTCGGTAAACACACTGTAACCAGTTATTGGAGTAACTGTACCAGGTTGTTTAGCCGGTAGTCGGTCGGTACATTCTGTAACCAGTTGCTGAAGAAAGTGTACAAGGCTGTGTAGCCAGTACCCAGTCGGTACACTTAAACCAGTTATTCAAGTAACTGTACAAGGCTGTTTAGCCGGTAGTCGGTCGGTACACTCTGTAATCAGTTGTTGGAGCAAGTGTACAACAAGGCTGTGTGGCCAGTACCCGGTCGGTACACTTAAACCAGTTATTGAAGTATCTGTACAAGGCTGCTTAGCCAGTAGCCGGTCGGTACACTCTGTAGTAATCAGCTGTTGGAGTAAGTGTACAAGGCTGTGTAGCCAGTACCCGGTCGGTACCCTGTAACCAGTTGAAGTAACTGTACAAGGCTGTATAGCCGGTAGGTACACTCTGTAACCAGTTGCTGAATGAAGCTTACAACTATGCTAGTGTTGAATCCAGTTTCCTCCATTAATTAAAAATTTCTTTCAAAAACACGTCTTATTTGTAGATTTGACAGTTGCTGGGAAAGCCCTTGAGCTATATTTAGAAAATTGTTGGTCGGAGTGTCACGTGACCAGCTTGCTGGTCGGAGGGACAACGTGATTGGCTGATTAGAAATGACGATCTGCTTCGTGAAATGGTCGGTGAATCACGTGACCAACTTCGGGGAAAAGCCCTCACTAGAAGCGTTTCCTTATACCACAGTCAACGCAAGCTTACTGGTCGACTAATGTCTGTACCAGTACGTTGGAGGTGGATTACAGGAACTAAAAACTGCAATCACAGTAGACGAGAGTGCAAAGAATGTACTTCCGACCTTCTTGTTTGGTAAATCACGTGATAAACTTCGTGACTGGTCGGTGAGAACACGTGACCAGCTTCGTGAAGGCACGCGATTGGCTGACTGGATATGACGTCAGAGGTCACGTTCTTTTTTGCTGGCCGGCCGGCTGCTGCTTTAAAAGCAGAGAAGCCTGGACCAGTGCACTCTGTAGATGAAATTCCTGGCCGGACTTAAGTCGGTTCTTCTTCTCAGCCGGCTGTACACTCAAACCAGTTTCCTGGCCATCCACTGCCCTTACTACCGACACAAGGGCCGGGTCCATAAGGGTGGGACTGAGAGTGTGTTCTGAAGAAATCTGAAGAATTCATCTCTTGCTTCTGATGAAAAACACTGGAGCTAGGCTGGCGTGACTGATGCTTTACAGCAGAGAAGTCTGTACCAGTGCGCTCTGAAGGAATGCATCCCTGATGGGGAATTCCTTCCATTTACAGTGTTTAAAACTACGTAGACTGAAGTTTCCCGTGATTTGTATTTGAAGTAGTAGAAAAGACGTTTCTATGGTGACTCTAGCTGGAATGTTACAGAAGGTACATTCAAACAAAAGACACGGATAAAATACCTGTAAGAAGAAAATCCATAATTCTTCAATATTGTAGACCTGCCCCTAACAACACAATGGTTGAATGGGAGGAAACTAGAAAATGGCTGCATGAATATATCTCGTCTTACGTAACTGCCCTATCATCAACACCAAATTGAGTCAGCTAGGGAGCGTTTCCAGCAGAATTGCAAATGTATATCCGTGCTTGAACAGTAGATAACACTTCTACACTGAATATATCCACATAAAAGGTTGAAAATCCGTCATAATGCACACTTTTCCTTTAAAATTCTGGAGATGTTGAAAACACGTCTGCACAGTACACGCGCCAAACGAAAAAGATGCTATGACGTCAGGTTGTCTAGACAGGAAGGAGGTACGAGGCGCCATCTGGGGAGTGCACAGTACTATGGACCGGCCAGCCGGTGGAAACACAGGACGTCTTTTTCTGACGTTTGGCGGGCCGGTCTGCGCCGACCGGTTTAGCATATTGTCCATTGGATAGGATGTATTAACGCAATAAAAACAAACTTTATGCCCACCAATACCATCACCTGGATGGCATAGGAGACAACTAGGCCTATAACCCCAGCCTTTATTGGCTGGGGTTAAAAATGACTTTTACTTAAATCCTTGATGGAAAAGACATTTTAATTTTTTGTACATGTACTTATGATGCTGAAAAATATTTGTACTTAAGTATTTTATAATGTAGCTGACCCCAACCATGCTTTGTGTGTAGCAATGACAGGATTCTGAAATTCAGTAGTTCCATTCTGGAACAAAAAGCTGTTACTTCCTAGTAATTACTGGTATTTATACTCAAACTCCTTTCAAGTTAATTTCTGTTAACTTGAATTGCCTTTTAAACAGAAATAGAGATCAGTTTTCTCAGAGAATCCTTTCCATTTATTTTTACCTTGTTTTCTGGAATAAAGAAGAACTGTATATTTCTGATCTCTTTGGATTCACCTTAAAAGGAATTATCTGTCTATAGAATCTAATAATTAACTAGAGTATTGCTTCGCAAGAGAAAAAGAAATTGTTTTTGCATGTCAAAAACAAAACATCCCAATTAGTATTAATGATTTTGTAGAAATGACCATCTTTCTGTGTTTAATATGTTTTTCCATTTGTGCAAAATGCAAGGTTTTGTAGATGAATATGTATTTTTTATTTATTTATTTTTTTTTTGCATTTTACACAGAAATTACACAGAAATGGCCGCAAACAATGGCGGGAAACCAATTTTCGGGGAAATTTTATTGAATCGCTCCATCTCGCACCGTTTCCAAGATAAATGCGTAATCGCCTTTTCGCAGAAATTCAAGATGGCGGGAAAACAATTTTAGGAAAAGTCACCAATAGACTATGTCGTACCGTTTCCAAGATAAATAATGTTTTCAATTTACGCAGTAATTCAAGATGGCCACCAAAAATGGCGGGAAAACATTTTTTGGGGGGTGAAAGCCACCAGTAGACTCAGCAGATACCCTGTGGGTCACAAATTTTGTAGACATCGTTCTATCTCACACCATTTCCGAGATAAATGCACTCAAGTGTTTTACGCAGAAACTCAAGATGGCCGCCAAAAATAGAGGAAAAACAAGGTTTCAGGAAAAGTCGCCAGTAGACTCTGCAGATACCCTGCTGGTCAAAAATTTCGTCAAAATCACTCTATCTCACACCATTTCCAAGATAAATGCATTTTTGTGTTTTACGCAAAATGGCTGCCAAAAATGGCGGGAAAACACTTTTTGGGAAAAGTCCCCAGTAGACTCTGCAGATACCCTCCAGGTCAAAAATTGTGTCGAAATCGCTCTATCTCGCACTGTTATCGAGATAAATGTGTTTTTGCATTTTACGCAGAAATTCAAGATGGCCACCAAAAATGGTGGGAAAACAATCTTTAGGAAAAGTCACCAGTAGAGTCTGTAGACACCCTGTGGGTCAAAAATTTTGTCGAAATTGCTCTATCTCGCACCATTTCTGAGATATTAAAGATTTTTCATTCTCAGCGTTAAGAAAAATCGTGGCCTTTAGTTAATTGTTAATAAGTCGGCCATTTTGTATTGGATCACTTCCAAAAGTTAATGATTTCCAGATATCTATATAACAAACCTACTTGCCATATTTCATGTGAATAGTTAAAGCGCTTTTTAAGTTATCATCCAGACAAGCACTTTGAAAAACATGTTTTTGGTCATGTGACTTCTCTGATAGGTTGAAATGTCATGACACCACATTCAAAACATTTTCCCAGGGCTACTACATATATGTACTAAATATGAAGAGAGTTGGTCCATTGGTTGCCCAGCTATAAGCAACAGAAAATGTGGGAGCCAGCGGAGCCGGCGTAACCGGCAGACCCACTCTCTCCCCTCTCCCCTAAATACAAACAAGCGTCCCTTGTGGGATGCTTAATTACTATGTAGCCCTAACAAAAAAGCATACTATTGTCCTTACCTTGTTTTAATGATGCTAGTATTGATAAATTTGATACATTAATACCTGTATTAAACAATCATATTCTTTGTACAAATGGAGAAAGTCATATGCTTGAAAGACTGGGTATGAGAACTCTGTGAAATTCATCCCTTCAGGACTGTTCAGCCTAATCTTGACACTAAAACACAATATCAAATCACACTAAGTGTTAAATCAAACAAATAATTGTATTTTATTTCAATAAATCCCCTGAAAAAAACCAGTTAATTTCAGATAAGAAAATGCTTTGAGAAATGTGTATGGATTTTCATTTTTGTAATGGCATAATAAATGTATAATTACAAAGAATACGTTAGAAATATAGTCCCTCAACAGGAACACTCAGACTGCAGACCTCTGGCTCAAACTCTGTGTTATCCTTTTAATAGACCAACAAAAAGATAACTAAATATAAAGACTTTATATCATATTAAATGTTATGACTGTATCAGACAATCTTTTCTACAATACTTTCGAAAAGACGAGATGCCTAAAAATTGTGTCACAAATGTACCTGTCTCTATTTAACATGGATCCCACTCTGAATGCTCTGCCAACTGATGATAAAAACTCAACCACATTTCTGTTCCCATACCATTCTGCATTATCTAATATTCTACAAACATAGCAATGGAACTGTAGCAGTTATACAAGCAACAAATTAACCACAACAAGACAGTTAAATGTACAATACTGACATTAATCACAAATATGTAAAGAACCAAAAGCTTCAGAGTTACATTTACAGTGACTTATTCAGATAGGAATTCAATGACAACTCAATGACTTGTTTACACTTTATTCAGCATGAAAAAAAAACCAAAATATTTACCGAAACTATGGTATGTTAGAGTCTTAATAGCTTAGAATTAAGTCTTTTAAAAAATATCTCTAAAAATGAAACACCTTTATGTCATTTTTTTTTATAAATGCTTATGAAAGGTGACAATACTGTGAAAGTAAAGCAAAACTTACAATTTCTGAAATTGCTGATGATAGATTATAACAAAATACAAGCATAATGTAGTGACAAAGAAACAAAAGAGCATGAATGAATAATTTGGAGAAATGCAAGTCATGTTGGTGTTTTACATCTCATTCAACAGCCAGAGAATTTTTGGGAATGGATCTCTAAAACTGAATACTGGGTTTACTGGAATATTGGAAGTTCAGGTAACAGTAGTTCTATGATCTAATGAACAAATCTGCATAAATGAAACATGTCTGGTGTCAACACATACTTAACATCTTCCAAAACACGGTTTACTCCTCCATTCCACAGATAAGTCTGATGGTTGCTAAATATTCTCTGTAAGCTTTCTTTTAAACTCTGTGCATTCCTCTCTAGTGTTTCTAGTTCTAGTGATCTCCTGTCCTTTGTATGACCACTAGGGTCACCTATGAGAGCTGTAGCACCTCCAATCTAAGAAATGTCAAAGGCATTGTATTGTATATAATGGAAATATAATGTAAAAATACATCACTAATACTAATAAGTCTATATAGTTGTGTATATGTGATATATTTTTTGTATTATATAGTAACTGTTGTGTATGTGATATATTTTTCACATGCGTCCAATTATGGACGACCTATTTTTATGTCATATACATGGGATTAGTGATTATTTTAAAATGACTAACAGTCAATTGTAAATGGAAAACTTTGATTATACTGTTGGCAACAACAGTCCATCGCTCACCGTGAAAATTAATTCTCATGAAAGAAGCCTTCTATGTTAATTCACAAAATTTTTACTGTACATTTTTATCTATATGTGACATAGTAGTAGTCACTATGGAATACAGTGGATCGTTTGAAAAAAAATCTGCGCTAAATTACATTTTCCTTATTATAAAATAAGTATGTAGATTTTATGTCAAACTTTAGCTAAATTTTCACTGATTTTTCACTATTCCCTGTTGGGGAAATGGGCCCTAGGAAATAGAATATTTGGATAATAGCAGCAGAGTATCATATAATTGAGGTTCTATTGTACACTAATACTTTTAATTATTTTGTGGAGTACAATTACATTTACTATCTTTGTAATGGGACCTTGACTTGATACATACAAACTGCTAAAGCATTAATAATGTGTATTAATTTAAATTAAGAAAAAATATTTTTCATACATGGTAAATATTAGTTGACTGTCACTGACTGTTATGATTGTGTTGGGGCTCAGAAGTACTACTAGATTTTATACAGAGCAGAATCAGCACAAATTAGTTTTTACTGCTTCCTTTGCCTCTAAAGCTACTCTTTGTTATGAAATTGGCACAATGTGTTAGAAGCTACATTATACTATACAAATCTCTGTGACAACTGCTTACCTTCCAAGGGGTTAAATATACTTGGTACACATATATACATATATAAATTGTAATTAATTAATAAAATCTACACAAGTGTAAACAGAGAAGACAAATTACCAGTGCTATGGCTTTATGTCCAGCTCTCTGACAGTGTATTAAAGCAATAATAGCGAGTAGGTTTCCAATATGAAGACTGTCTGCTGTTGGATCAAACCCACAATAAATAGACTGTGGCTTGCCCATTAATTTGTTATGCAGACCAGGCGACCTGTTTGTGGAAAAAAATTCTTTAAAACAGTCAACACAAAGTGTGTAGGTCAACAATAATTGATACTTGAATCAAATTAAACCTTGAAAGCAAATTAAATTTACTGGAATGGTATTCAAATTCTTTTAAAACACGAGCTTAGCTACTATTGTTGTCTTTTATTTTAATTTACTGTAACCATAAAAAGGTGCAAAATAAAACATAGAAAATAGCATCAGAGATGCACATACCCCACAGCCTGGGAAAATAGTTTTCAACACCATGAGATATAGAAGTAGTGAAACAGTACACAGATTGGGATACTTTCAGAGCAGTGTCAGTGTCCAAATAATGTTTAAGTAGAGAAAAAAACATCTAAGAGAAAGAAATTGCATGTAAAGAATAAGTATTAAAACAAGATAATTCAGTAAACTAAAAATTATGAAGCTTTAAGACTTCTCCCATTTTGATTTTCATTTGTATGGTCGAATTATGGTTTGGATGTTTTGAATATTACTCATACATACAGGTGTAGCAATACATGCTTTTATGTGGAATTGGGGCAAAACCTGTGGCTCACTTGATGCAATACCATCTGTTACAATGGGAAGTTGCAAAAGTAAAACAGTTAATGACTTCTAATATGACTTTAACAGTGCTTAATCTACACCAAAAGACACCCAAAGGTGCAACAACCAAGATTCAAGTAAAAAAATATAAGAGAGATATAAGAGAGATAAATAGTATCAGATAACCTCATAGACATAAACTAGTATCAGATATGCAAGATCAAAGGTCAAATCCAGGTCACACCATGATGTTGCACACATATAACCCTTGACCAATGTCCCTACCAAATATCAACTTCCTACACCTTATGGTTTCCAAAATATAGCCTATACAAGGCATTATATGTCAAGGTCACTACACCATAACGTTTTACATCTACACACCCTAGCCAATGTCCTTACTCAGTATCAACTTCCTACACCTTACGGTTTCCGAGATATAACCCGGACAAGATTTTAGAAGTCAAGGTCACTACAGCAAGGTCAAAAGTCAAATCAAGGTCACGCCATGACATTGCATACCTACACCCCCTAACCAATGTCCCTACCAAGTATCAACTTCCTACACCTTACAGTTTCCGAGATATAGCCCGGACAAGATTTTATAGCTCAAGGTCACTACGGCAAGGTCAAAGGTCAAATCAATGTCAGACCATGACACTGCACACCTACACCCCCTAACCAATGTCCCTACCAAGTATCAACTTGCTACATCTTACGGTTTCCGAGATATAGCCCAGACAAGATTTTCGAACTCAAGGTCACTACAGCGAGGTCAAAGGTCAAATCAAGGTCAGACCATGACGTTGCACACCTACACCCCCTAACCAATATCCCTACCAAGTATCAAGTTCCTACACCTTACGGTTTCCGAGATATAGCCCGGACAAGATTTTAGAGGTCAAGGTCACTACGGCAAGGTCAAAGGTCAAATCAAGGTCACACAATGACGTTGCACACCTACACCCCATACCCTATGTCCCTATTAAGTATCAACTTCCTACATCTTACGGTTTCCGAGATATAGCCCAGACAAGATTTTCAAACTCAAGGTCACTACAGCAAGGTCAAAGGTCAAATCAAGGTCAGACCATGACGTTGCACACCTACACCTCCTAGCCAATGTCCCTACCATGTATCAACTTCCTACACCTTACAGTTTCTGAGATACAGCCCGGACAAACTTTTTCCCGACGCCCACTCACTCACCCGACCATCCAGACACCATGGGTGAAAACAATACCCCGACAGCCCTTAAAGGCTGTGGGGTAAAAGCTATATTTGAAATGAGGTCCTACAAATATTATGCTCTAGAAAGCATCCAAATAATAACCACTGGTTTCAGTGACTTTTTTTCTTACATAAGTTTCAATAACACAAGACTTAAAAAGGATTTAGTAACAGATATCATAATACTTACATCTCTTCAGGAAAAATATTTGCAAATATACCTCGATCATGAAGCTTCAAAATATTTCTATTACCAGGAGTCAAATATGCCTTCCAACATATTTGTTGTTTTGACAAGTTGCAGACTTGTAAGAATGGCTTAAGGCTGCAGAAATTAAATGAAATAACAAACCAATTAAAGCCAACCAAATACAGACAAAACAAAATTAAATTCTTAACTTAATTTACAGTTAGTTATAGAGATAGTTGCAGACCAACTTTCAGAGTTAAAGTTCCATAAATTTACAGTGTATAATCTAACAAGGAATCAGTGCCCGTGAATGGGCTCTGTGTCAGCTGTGTGTTTTGAGTTTCAGAGTAGAAGTGAAAGAACTTTTCCAGTTACAACTGATTTACTCAACAGAGAATTTCAAAGTAGCTTTTGCTCAGCTATGCAATGAATTAAAGGGCTGCAATTTTACTGTGATATAGCTGACTCAAAATTAGGTTAATAACACATTTAAAGAAAATACTATAAATGCAATAGTTATCAAGTTACAACTGATTTACTCAACAGTGGGAATCTGAATGTAGCTATTGCACTGCTTTGTAATGAGACACAGGTCTGTAATTTCAGTATGTTATAGGTGAATGAAAAGCGAGCGAATAATATATTTAAAGAAAATACTCTAAATGCAATAGTTTCCATGTTACAACTGTTTTACTCAACAAAGAGAACCTAAAAGTAGCTTTTGCTCAGCTATGCCATGGGCTACAGGTCTACAATTTTACTATGTTATAGCTGACCCATAAGTAGGTGAATAATATATTTTAACAAAACTCTCTAAATACCACAGTTTTCGAGTTACAACTGATTTACTCAACAGTGAGTACCTCAAAGTAGCTATTACTCCAATTGCAATGAGCTACAGCTCTGCAATTTTACTATGCCATAGCTGACCCAAAAGTAGGTGAACAACATCTTTAAACAAAATACTCTAATTGCAATAGTTTTCAAATTACAACTACTTAACTCAACAATGAGAACCTCAAAGTAGCTATTGCTCAGCCATGCCAAGAGCTACAGGTCTACAATTTCACTATATTATAGCTAACCCAAAAGTAGGTGAACAGCATATTTTAACAAAATACTGTAAATGCAATAGTTTTCGAGTTCAACAGTGAGACTTACTCAATAGTGAGAACCTGAAAGTAGCTATTGCTCAGCTAAGTAATGAGGTACAGGTCTGCAATTTCACTATGTTATAGCTGACCAAAAATTAGGTGAATAACATATTTAAACAAAATACTCTAAATGCAATAGTTTTCAAGTTACAACTGATTTACTCAACAGTGATAACCTCAAAGTAGCTATTACTCAGCTATGCAATGAGCTACAGGTCTGAAATTTTACTGTTATAGCTGACCCAAAAGTAGCTGAGTAACATATTTAGACAAAATTCTCTAAATGTAATAATTTTCAAGTTACAAGTGATTTTACTCATCCTGGAAGTTACTGAAAAGTAAAAAAGTAGCTATTACTCACTTAGCTATTAAGATAGACTCCCATGTTGCTCACCACGTTGTAGGTATGGAAAAAGTAGCTGAATGACATATTTTAAGAAAATGCTGTAAATGCAATACTTTTCAAATTATGAGTGATTTAGTGCATGATTTCAGGTATTTTAATGTATAAAAAATTATTTTAAAAATTCATTAAAAAAAAGTAAGAGAGATCCAGGCCTGATACTCACACATGGGAATCTACTAGTGGGATAGTACATGTATGCAAAATAAGAGAGAAATCAGTGCCATAATTAAAGAAATAAATTGTGATAAAGTGTTGAAATTTTAACACTCAGGGTGGGGGGTACCTCACTTGTAATGGCTCTGGGCATAAAACAAACGAACTGCACGCCTTGAACAATTTTTCATCCTCGATAGATAAGGTATGTTTTAAAAAAAAATGTCTCTGGGACTTGTACTTTTGTACAACGTGTACACCGCAGAGTGATGCCATAATGTCAGCTGACAAGTTAGCTGACATAATAATAACTACACCTATGCATCAAAGAACCGATGCAAATTTGTATCCACTGGAAAGACAACTCACCAAAGCCAGTGAACTATCGTTTGACCTTGAAGGAGGGGCCAAATCTGACATCCGATGATTCCCAGCCCATGATATCCTGCAAGTTGGTTTCACATTGCAAACCTCTAGGATCAATAATAAACAAGTTATAAGCATTTTTAAGTTTGGCTATCCTCATTTGACCTTAAAGGAGGGTCCAAGGTCAAATCTGACTACATCAAAAGATACCCAGCCCATAATTTCCTATTAAGTTGGTTTCACATTCCAAACCTCTAAGACCAATAACAAGCGACTTATAAAGCACTTTTAAGTTTGATTATCCTCGTTTGACCATGCAAGAGGGATCCAAGGTCAAATCTGACCACATCAAAAGATTCCCAGCCCATGATTTCTTATAAGTTGGTTTCACATTGCAAACCTCTAGGATCAATAATAAGTGAGTTATAAGCACTTTTAATTTTGGCTATCCTCGTTTGACCTTGAAGGAAGGGCCAAAGGTCAAATCTGAACACATCAAAAGATTCCCAGCCCATGATTCCTATAGGTTGGTTTACCAACCCAAACCTCTAGGACCAATGATAAGCAAGTTATAAGCACTTTTAACTTTGGCTATCCTTGTTTGACCTTGAAGGACAGGCCCAAGGTCAAATCTGAACACATCAAAAGATTCCCAGCCCATGATTCCTATAGGTTGGTTTACCATCCCAAACCTCTAGGAGCAATAATAAGTGAGTTATAAGCACTTTTAAGTTTGGCTATCCTCGTTTGACATTGAAGTAGGAGCCCAAGGTCAAATCCGACCACACCAAAAGATTCCCAGCCCATGATTTCCTATAGGTTTGGTTATCAACCCAAACCTCTAGGACCAATAATAAGCGAGTTATAAACACTTTTAAGTTTGGCTATCCTTGTTTGACCTTGAAGGAGGGGTCCAAGGTCAAATCTGACCACATCAGAAAATTCGCAGCACATGATTTCCTGTAGGTTGGTTTCACATTGCAAACTTCTAGGACCAATAATAAGGAAGATATAGGCTCTTTTAAAGTCTGCTATGTGGGTTACTTTGGCACTCCGTGGATGACCTTGAATTAAGAGCTTCAAAGTCAAATGTCTGTAAGGTTGTAGAGGACACGTATATCTGTTATACAAATCACCTATGAAAAGATTCAACCTTCTACCTAGGAGAAACAGCCAGTAAAAAAATGTTGATAATTTTCAAAGAATTGCTGGTGGCAGCCATCTTGTTTTTCAGAATGAGGCTAATTTCAGACCCTGAGAAGCTTACCCACCCCCCCACCCCCACCCCCACCCCACACACACAATGCAATGAAGATATCCTGCATATTTGGTGAACCTAGGTGTAGTTTTCCTCTGAGAGCATTAATGCCGAAAATCTCTCTACGCGCGGCGGCGGCGTAGCGATCGCTAAACCAAAGTATCCACCGGATGCCTCCGGTGGATACAATAATCCTCATAAGAGTTATTATCCCACGCAAATCAAAACCCAATCATTTATCACTTTAAAGGTCTTACCTGGATAGAGGCTGTAAAAAATCAGTTTATCTAATGATGTACATGATTACATTATAATTAAACCAAGTGATTTACCTTTGAAGTAACAAGTGAGAGTTAAACTAGAAAAACTTTTTGAAAACAAAAACAGTGTCCCAATAATCTTAAAATTTGCTTAAGTTTGAAGGAAGAGAAAAAGGAAATACATGTACTATGTTGTTGAGAATTTCCTCATACAGACATCATCACAGAATCACATTGGTAAAGTTATTGTTAAATATTAAACAATGTAGAACAGATATTGCAAAATGATGTGTTTTTGATATAATTTTTCCCTGAGGTATGTATTATGAGACAGGGGCCGGATTCACGAAAGGTCTCAAGTCTTAGCCAAATCTCAGCTGAGATTTTGCTCAAATCTGAGATTTTTGTCTCAGCTGAGATTCTGCTTAAGTTGAGAGTCAGGAATCTCAGCTGAGACCAAAATCTCAGCCAAGTTTTGAGTCTGGACCAATCAAAACTGATGTAACATTTTGTTAAGATAGATTATGATTTATTTTTAGAACTGATCTTGCTCCGCATACGTGGCGAAACGATCAGATATGCCAGTCATAAGAAAAAACAAACTGTTGAAAGTGAAAAGAAACTGATATGTGAAATAAATGCTTTAGAGCAAGAAAATTTATCTGAAAATATTAATATTTTGGACAAAAAAAAGTTGGAGCTGGAAAACATCAGGGGAGAAACTATTAGGGGCCATCAGATTCGCTCACGTATACAATGGCTAGGTGATGGAGAAAAACCCAGCAAATATTTTTGTTCCTTAGAACGCCATAACTACACTGATAAAACTATCAAAAAAATAATAAAGCATGACGGAACAATTTTGGTAGACCAAAATGGTATCATGTTTGAATTAAAAAATTTCTATTCAAACCTTTTCAAATCTTTTGATCATCAATTAGAAGATATCGACTTAAATCAACTACTAGCCGGTTATCAAGTAAATACGCTTAGTGCTGAACAAAGTAGAAGCCTTGACGGACCCTTAACATATAAAGAAATATCATTGACTGTAAAGCAAATGAAAAATAACAAAACACCAGGAATTGACGGGTTTCCTGTGGAATTTTTTAAACTATTTTGGAAAAATCTTAGTCACTGGATATTGAAGGCGCTAAATCAGTGTTTTGAAAAAGGGACATTCACAATTTCCTTAAGACAATGTATTATAACATGCCTACCAAAGAAGGGTAAATCTAGAGAATTTCTAAAAAATTGGCGACCCTTATCCATGCTGTCTGTTCTATATAAAATAGCTTCTGCTTCTATTGCTAATCGAATCAAACCATATTTAGATCATTTAATAAGCCCTTCCCAAACTGGTTTTGTTTCTGGCAGATATATCGGCGAGAGCACCAGATTAGTGTATGACATAATGAACTTCACGGAAACCAAAAATATACCTGGGCTCCTCATGCTAATTGATTTTGAAAAAGCGTTCGATTCGATATCATGGAATTTTATATATAAAACTTTGACTTATCTGGGTTTTGGGAGAAACTTTGTACAATGGATACAATTATTCAATAAAGATATACAGGCAAGAGTTATACAATGTGGTATCACATCAGAAACCATCAATATCGGCCGAGGTTGTAGACAAGGCGACCCAATTTCAGCTTATTTATATATTTTGGTTGGACAGATACAATCTATTCTTATTTCACAATGCATTGATGTAAAGGGGATATCCATTAATAATTTGGAATTCAAAATTACACAATATGCAGATGATACCACCCTTTTTTTAGATGGTTCGCATTCTTCTTTACAAGCAGCCTTAAATATATTGGAAATTTTTGGCTCAATCTCAGGTTTAAAGGTCAACACAGACAAGACAAAATTAATTTGGATAGGAAAGAAAAAACATTGCAAAGATAAATTAATTACCAAAGGATTACAATGGGGATGTACTCAGTTTGACCTCCTGGGATTAACTTTTTCAGTAGACCTAGATAGTATGTTAGACCTGAATCTTAGTGCAAAACTAACCGAAATTAAAGATCTCATCAATATATGGAACAGAAGATATCTCACCCCAATAGGAAAAGTGACTGTAATAAAGACCTTTTTTCTGGCCAAATTAAATCATCTGTTTCTAAGTCTACCAAATCCAAATGATATATGGTTAACCCAATTAAATGATATATTATTCAAATTCATTTGGTCTGATAAGCCAGACAAGATAAATCGGAGAACTTTAATGAAGGAAAATTGCCTGGGGGGAATAAAAATGATAAATGTAAAACTATTTTTAAGTTCTCTTAAAACAAGTTGGCTTCGAAGACTATTCAGAGGAAAAGATTCCACCCCTTGGATTAAGTTATTTCAACTCACAGTAAACTCCAAACTTGACAGAATTCTAACACTTGGCCCAGAATATATTAAATTACTGAAGCAATGGACAACAAATAAGTTTTGGCTACACACATTTGATTCATGGTATAATGTCCTAAACAACCAAATCTTTCAGTCTAAAAGTCACTTACTAACATCTCCTATTTGGTATAACAACAAAATTTCAGCTGAACCCCTATTTTTTTCTGATTGGTACTTAAAAGGTATAATAACAGTCAGTGATATATTAGACCCAAGGGGTACAATTATGAGCTGCAATCAGTTACAGAGACTTTATCATTTGGATCATGTCAACTTTCTTTCATACCTTCGTGTAAAACTTAATGCCCTTAAATTTTTAAAGGATAATGATCAACAAGACAACGACTCTCTAGCAAGACCCTTTATACCGAACCATATCCGGATTATATTCAAGTCATCTAAAGGGGTCAGTGATTTTTATAGATGTTTGATATCCATGGAAAAAAATAATCATTCTTCAAAAAAACGATGGAGTACGGATTTAAACACACATATAAATGAACAACAGTGGAAGTATATTTACAGAACATGTTTCAAAACTATCCAAAACAATAACCTGATATGGTTCCAGATGAAAGTATTGTACAGAATACTCGGGACAAAACAGTATCTTCAAAAAGTGGGGTTGTCCGATTGTTCCTTGTGTCTCAGATGTAACAATGTATCAGAAAGTATTTTGCACTCTTTTTGTCAATGTGGTCAAGTGAAACTTTTTTGGGAAGCTATCGAAAAGTATCTTGTTGAAAAAATTAACTTTAAAATAAAATTTACTGACTTTATTATAATCTGTGGTTATCCCTTGCATGATCAAAACAATATCCCAATTAACACATTAATTATTGTCACCAAAAAATACATTTTTGAAACATCCAAATCTGGCAGTAGACTAAACATATCAGCCCTTAAGCATAAGCTTTGTCAGATATATACAGACGAATGTCTGTTATCAAAGATTGGTAAAATGGAAGAAAAATTTGTCAAAATCTGGCTTCGATGGCTTCCAGTATTTTCAGAATAAACATTTTAAAAGTTTGAATTAATCTTGAAGTAATTTTTTTTTTCTTTCAAATGTACATGTTATAGTGTCTTTTCAATTATGTAGCATGTAACAAATTGTTTTTTTTGTTTTTTTGTATTACATGTTGATTAGTCCTATTATTTGATTTAAATTCTCTTTTAGTCTGGAATTGTAACTTTGTCTGATAGAGTGTACAACATTGTGAATTGTGTATATGGTTATTACAAATATGGGAAACAATAAAAAATGAAAAAAAAAAAAAAACATTTTGTTAAGATTAGTGGAAAGTATACACATTTATACTTTACCACTCTACCATTGTACTCACATTTTAGAATATGTTCAATCAAGCAAAACATTGTCTTTTTAGTGTAATTTGTACTGACATTCAAAAGAACTGATTATAACAGCAAAACAAGCCACTCATGTAAATTTGTAATGCAAATGTTTACTGTTGTTTTTGTACAAATTCTTAATATATATTCATATTTTGTGTTACAAGTTAAATAATATGTTATACTTCACTATTTTCATTTTGTTTTGTGACTTTTTATTACATATACTCTATTTTATGAAAACTTAAGTCACCCCCTACTCAGTCTTAGATTTGAGACCAAATCTGAGAAAAATCTTAGCCTGAGATCTTTTGTGAATCCCAGCTGAGCAAAAGGTCTCAAATCTGAGAAAAATCTAAGAAAAATCTTAGATTTGAGACCAAAATCTCAGATTTGAGACTTGAGACCTTTCGTGAATCCGGCCCCAGAATAACACCCTTGCTGAAGTGTCAGGTTCCTTTGTAAATAAGGGAAAAAATACATAAAAAGTTTCCACTTGGCATCATGTACTATGACATTTACTCGTGCTGGAAATTACATCAACTGCTTCCTAACATGCATGAGTAGTCTATCAATAGAAAATACTGGGGATGGGAGGTACCAAAAATGTGTAAATTGGGAGGTTGTCAATGCAAAACCGTACCGATTCCGGGACTCCGCTTTTATTATACCCCAACCAAATATGGACGTTCCTTTTAATGACATTGCAATATATGTCCATAAATACACAAAATATGAGATAAAAGTGCAGAATTTCTTCTGATTTCATGTTTGTTTCCAATATTTTAAGTTTTCCTTCAATTATATGTGTGGACAAGCGAGATTAAGGTTATATATTGTCGTAACCAAAACATGGCAGTTCTGTTCAACGTATTCGCTGGTGTATACAATTCTGTAATTTCTTCAGATTTTGGTTATGTTTCTGATATTTTAACCCTTCCTGCCATTATATGTGCTGACAAATGAACTGGCGGTTGTAAAATCTCATCACGGTATTTCAGTAAAATGCTCTCGATACCGAGCCTATAGAAAATACATGTGTCCATGTTTGAAAAAGATTTGAGCCTAAAATAAGGCTAGGGGAAAACATGTTGTGCATTTGTAAATATACCATTTAGCATTTGCACACAAAGAAAAAATTAAGACTTTTTGATATTACAGTACCAAATTACAGCCGTTTATTGGAATTCAGGATGTTTCACTCCAAGGAGGTTTTGCTCCATTATATGGGAGCTTTTGATTACAGTAGCATTCAATTTTCGAATTTAAAGTATTTGATTTTCAACTAAATCAATGTTTCCATGCAAAATACTTGATCTTTAAGCAGGATTTCTATTAATAAAATAAAAAAACAATGAAACCCTACAGAATTCCATGCCCTCATACTTTATACAAATACATGGATATGTTAATGAGTTCCAGTATCAGGTATCCAAGTGCTTATGCTACGTTCAGGCGGAAATTCACGAGTGGTGCCCACCATCTGTGAGTTGGTGAGCAACAGTGGGAAACTTTGACTATTCTTAAGTTATTCACGCCCTGTGTGTTTATATGTGGATGTAAACAAACACCAATGACAAAGAGAAAGAAATAAAAGCAATCACAATATTTCGCTATCCAGCATGTAAAAGATGTATATTTCATTAGTTATATATTTCCTTATGTTTATTCATAAAATCCAGGAAATTAGAACACTTTACTTGACATATTTTTATTATGAAAGCACATGTATTCTCTATTTTTGTTGTCACTCGAGGTGAAGGTCATAAATTGGCAAGTTTCTGGAGGCACCCAACTCACTAGTCGCAAATACAACCTGTCACACCGTTCTTGACAAATGTACAGGGTGTAAGGCCGTATTTACGGCTGGTAAGAACGCTGCATAAATCTCCAAATTATTCAAAGGCACACCATCCAAAATACGAGACATAAATTAAAACATGATGACAAGGTGTCATAACCAAGAACACCAGAGGTGTTCGGTAGTCAAAAACTATGCAGAGGAAAAGTTGCTCTTGTTACCTAATGAACAGAATGAACAAAATAAACAGCGGCCATATTCATGAAAGGTCTCAGCCAAATCTTATGTTTAAATTGGTATACAAAGTTAAGCCTATAAGACTTGGCCAAGACCTTTTGTGAATATGGACAAGCTTAATAACACCACATTCTTAAACAACGCATACCATATAACATTTGCTTTGTGTTATATTGTTGTTTAAACCCTTTGACTGTTTTTATGTGATAATTTCTGAAGACTGTTTATCTCTGTGACCGTTTATCTCAGTGACCACCCGTGGTGTGTACTGAAAAAAATATGATCATTCTGTATTAATCATGTATGGTGACATCAATTTGGGACAGTTTTATTCTATTTTTACCAATTTTTGCCACTTTTCAACATAAAAGTACATTTTCATATATATTAATAAACAGAAAAGCACCAATATTTCATTATATGCTAATCATTTTGTCTTTTTTATGTTTGTACAAGCCAAAATTAGACAAAACCTGAATGTTGTACCCAAAACAAAGGGTCATTGATTTGGGACACTTCTGGGACACCTCCAAATTACAAACCACTGAATTGAGACATCCACTTTCATTGGCCCCCAAATTTTTGTAAATAGAAAACAAACATCAGTGACTTGACTTTTGTCATGTATGAGCCATATGAGTTGTATGAAATAAACCAGAACAGACATTTATTATAAAACTACTTTATGGGAGACAAGAATTTTGGCCGTCATATTGGAAAAGTATGGTATAGTCAACTAGAGATGCAATTAACAGCCTTATTTACAATAACTATGAAGTACTCAAAATTAATTTGATGTGTCCTGATAGAAGATATGATAACAATGTTTAGTGGTTATTAATTTGGATCAACCTCATACTTTGATGATAACGCAAGGACATTTTCCATGTGGTGGAAATGGGGAATGTGTGGAATTTTCTTTTCTATAAAATGTCACATATAAATGCTAAATGTATACTAGTGGGATAAAATCACATTTATAAATGAAGTAATACTTCTAAAATTCATGGTTTTGCTGTCAAGTCAAACAAACAGTTTGTTATCGGTAAAAGTGTCCCAAATTGATGACTGTCCCAAATCAGTGCCGCCCGTGTACAGCACGGGCGTTTACTGCTAGCTTATATCCAATTCTACCATGATACAGCTGTCAGTGAATCTGTTTAGCCAAGAGCTATGGCAAAATACCTTGGTTTATCATATTATTCCCATAGTTTATTTTTGTGTATATAAATATTTTGAGCGATATAATGGGTTCACATGAAATAGTACTTTTTGCGGTAAACTTGAATAAATAAATATAATTTTTAAAAATTTGAAAAAATATGATAACGATTAGCGACTAGAGTAGTTATTTAAGATTAATATCCACTATACATCCAGTAATTATGGTGAATATAACACATACCATGATCGCATGTGCGCAGCCATTTTGTTATACACTTCACCAAACGGTAAATATGGTGGAAATTTGGTACAGAACTTGTGCCGATGGCAACAAACTCCCCGATTTCAAAGTCGGAAATGGTCGGAAACTTTTATTTATTTGGGGTTTTACGTCGCTTTCAACACTGTACAGGTTATATCACGACGGGTAGTTGGAAGGGCAGAGGAAACCAGTACATAGAGTTCGCTAGGGTTGTGTACTGTAAACTGCCGACCAACGGCAAGCAACTACCAGCTTTCCCACTTAAGGCCGTCACGGGATGGAACCCCGACCTCAGAGGTGGGTGGCGAGAGTGTTACCACTCTGCCACCGTGGCCCCTGAAATGGTCGGAAACAAATTTAGGAAGGAAGATGGACTTGAAGAGTAATGAACTATTATGCTAAGTTCATGAGTTCATCCGTGATGCATATCCCAAAAGTACAAAAGCAAATCCAAAAGAATGGTTAGAGTTCAGAGAATATCAAACATTACTGATATAATTTTTCGTAGGTGAATATGTTTGCATATATTAGTACAGGACCGATATGATGGCATCCTATGATCCTAAACTTTATTATCTGATAAGATTAAACTCTGTGAACTGCATATGACTCAGCAGGGTATGCAAATCAGGGCATGTAAAAATAAAATCACACAACATTTATCGCTTTCTTTTTTTAGACTGATCAATTACATCAGAGTATATTTTCAGGTAGTCTTTTGTTTGGGTGGGTTCAACCCAAACAGGTGGTAATTCTGAGGGTCTGTCACAATATGAACTTAGCTATTAATAATGGGATGTAAAAATCCAAACTTTAACTCTTTTAATTATCAAGAGAAGAGAATGAAGAGAATAATGGCTGAAAGAGTGAATATGCTCCAGAGTTCGAGTTCAGAGTTACTAGAAATGGAAAGAGAAAGAGGAAGAGGAGGAATAGAGATTTGGCAGGAAGAGAAGATATGACAGTGAAAAGAGAGAATACAATGAGCAGAGAGGACACTAAGGAAGGGATGGCCAAGATGGTTTCATGCTTGGAATTACATCCCTCTTCTGATTCTTACAAATCTGGAAATTACTGAGGCTGGCTCAAAAAAGGCAAGACACTGCATGCATGTTTAGCTGACGGATGAGAACAAAGAAGCTATTTTGAAACTTTATATGTGGGGATAAAGCAGATAAAGCATTGTACTAAAGCCATGAATCATTAAAGACAAACACCTTAAAGAAACACTTTGGCAGAAAGTGTCTGACAGCTGTAACCTCAAACTTTATGACATATATATATATATGCACTTGGTTTGACAGAGAAACTGCTGCAGTAAGCTTTCAGTCTACAAAACCAAGCCCAGATGAGTACCCATTGTGATGACATCCAGTGCGGTAGGAAATTGCTTGATTTACTGATTAGTTTACATGAGGTCTTATATACTCAGAGGTATGAACAGCTCAGTTTTCAAGTGGAGCACCACTGCTACTTCAAGTCGGGGAGCATGCAAATCATCCATTATAATTGTCATGGCATATGTGTTTGAATACTGCTGAGAGTGTGCAGCTGAGAATGAGATGCCTTCTTGTGTTGTACTGCCTGTAAACCAAGCTGGATCGTTCCGAGACGGAAGAAGTTGATGTCTGGCCTTTCTTCAATCAGTGGTTCTCATCTTGGGAGCCTGACTGATCTGACCTGTTTTCCAAGTGGATGCATGACTGATTGGGAATTTAAGCCTGACCCATTGCACCTAACATTGGCCCAAATAAATTTAAGCCTCCATGCCTCCTTGATTAATTGAAATCTTTCTTTTTGCTACTTAGAGTGTATTTTTATGGCTATTTGCTTACCATCTATGGAGGCAACAGCATGTAAGACGCTTTATCTGGTCCGGTACACCTTTAAGTTTTTTCCCCAGTCTTCTGGGTACTTGGAGCAACAAACATTTATCCCCATAATATTCAATTAGGATTGCCTAGGTTTGAGGTGGGCAGTGATGCAGGTGATCCTTGATTAACCCTTCTAGACAGGTCAAGCAAAAGAAAGACAATCTAATGAAATACATTATCAATAAGGAAACAGTAAATTTGTAAAAGATGCCAGAATTTGAGCCTGTCTTGAGCTTGAGAAGAGAATCAAGCCTAAGCTAGACCAAGAGACTATAAATCAGATTTTTCACAGTTACCGTATTTTAGGATCAGAAAATATCTCCAAAACAATTAGAGAATTCATTGCTTTATCTCACAAATGAACTCCAAATCTAACTAAAACACTACTGAAGGCCTTTTTACAAGCACATCTTCCAAAATATGAAGTACAGAAAGCTTGAGCAGAAAAATTACACATATCTTGATAACTGACTTATTTTGCCAGTTAAAGTATATTTCAGTGATCACATCCAACTCTCTAAACAATGGAAACATTTTTTCTTTGTAAAATAAAAACTAAAAGTTCTGCATCTCTTTATTTACTGCAAGGCCCATTAAAGGATTTGCATGGCGCATGTTTCATTTTTTAAATGTTTTTTTTTTTAATATTGTACAAATGTGATACATAGACATAAACCAACGTTTCCTTGATACTTAATGTTGCTAAGAAAAACTGAGATGGACATAGATTGGGGAAATGAGATTGGGCACAAACATACACTATTGTTATGACACTAATACATCCGGTGCGCTGTATATAGTTCGGTCAAGCGTACAGTTCTGTCATAAAAATTCCGTTAGGCCGTGCATGAGCAATACTGTTTTCGTTGGGATGTGTCCAGCTGGTGTTTGCTGTCAACTTTTAGCTTGATATTTGAATATTGATCACAGTATGAATGCAAGAGAAAGAAAAAATGTGAAAAAATCTGACGGGTATAGTGCCTTATACCTCCTTTATTATTGCTTTTAGAAATTTAGACTGTACGTACTGTTTAGTCTACAGGAATCTGGTCAACTCGGCCCATTTCAAAGTCGGCCCCCTGCAAACTCGGCCCATACAAACTATAAGCCTTATTAAGGTAGTTGGGTTAAACAAAGTTTCACGTAAATTATTTAACTTTTATGCAACATTTATATGGAAAATGTTGCAAGGAAACCCCACGGAATTCTGTGACCCTATATTTTTATGTATAATTGAATATCGTTGTGTTGTCTGTTATCGACGGTCGTCTATTATCAACGGCCGCACATTAATATATTGTAGTTCTGTGTACGTGCTTTTCATCTCGATAAAAACAGAAATAAATAACTATTAACCTTTATTTAAACGGAGTGGTTATTTACCCAACGGCTGTGTATGCTAGTTGTGATATTGGTCTAGCGTACCCAACGGCTGTGTATACAAGATTTATATCATCGCTAGCATACCCAACGGCTATGTACACCAGATCAGTGCTAGTGTACCCATATTTTAATCACTTCTTCCTTAAATTAACTTTGTTAAAATGTAACAATAAGCTGAATAAGCTTAATTCAGAGAGTGGTCCTTGGCCCATTTCTGGGCACTTCCTAAAAGTTGGACAAAAGCGGAATCGCCGCTCGGACTGATAGCGGCGACGTTAATTTTAATTGAGGAGAAATGAGAAGGGGTAGATGGCCAGCGGCGATAGCGGCGACAGTCCAAGTAATGCTGCGAGTCGCCGCACCTAATACAAATACTTGTACACCCACAGAGTGATGAAAACGTGAGGCTACAATGGGGTTTTCTAACAATATTTTACAAAAATATAATTAAGAGCCACTATAGCCGGCGATGGCTTTCCTGTCCAACTTGGAAATGGGGAGGGGGTGTGGGGCGGCGAAATATTTAAAACAAATAAAATATCAAATGCTGGTACTTGTACACCCACAGAGTGATGAAAACGTGAGGCTACAATGGGGTTTCTAACAATATTTTACAAATATATAATCCAGCAATACTTTACTGTCGCCACACCTAATACTGCCTTAACGAAATATTTAAAACAAATAAAATATAAAATGCTGGTACAGTACTTGTACACCCACAGAGTGATGAAAACGTGAGGCTACCATGGGGTTTTCTAACAATATTTTACAAATATATAATTAAGAGCCACTATAGCCGGCGATGGCTTTCCTGTCCAACTTGGAAATGGGGAGGGGGTGTGGGGCGGCGAAATGTTTAAAACAAATAAAATATCAAATGCTGGTACTTGTACACCCACAGAGTGATGAAAACGTGAGGCTACAATGGGGTTTCTAACAATATTTTACAAATATATAATCCAGCAATACTTTACTGTCGCCGCACCTAATACTGCCTTCTCGC
Source organism: Sabellastarte sp. h YS-2021 (assembly GCA_964017235.1). Classification (NCBI taxonomy): domain Eukaryota; kingdom Metazoa; phylum Annelida; class Polychaeta; order Sabellida; family Sabellidae; genus Sabellastarte; species Sabellastarte sp. h YS-2021. Next base: position 78,990,801 of record OZ024931.1, on the reverse strand, counting down.
AATATTTAAAACAAATAAAATATCAAATGCTGGTACTTGTACACCCACAGAGTGCTGAAAACGTGAGGCTACGATGGGGTTTTCTAACAATATTTTACAAATATATAATCCAGCAATATTTTACTGTCACCGCACCTCACCCTGTCTTATCAAATACTGGTAGTTGTACACCCACAGAGTGATGAAAACGTCAGGCTACAATGGGGTTTCTAATAATATTTTACAAATATATAATTAAGAGCCACAAGCGGCGATTTATTTCTGTCCAACTTGGAAATGGGGAGGGGGTGTGGCGCGGCGATGGGGATGCTTTATGGCAAGCCGCTATATAGTAACCCTCTTGCATTTGATTGGCTAAATTAATGCATAACACAGCCCCTCCCCCACCCTCCCAAACCCGTCGCCGCTGCCCCCCCCCCATCCCATCGCCGCTTAGTCCAAGTAGAATTCCAAGTTGGACAGAAGTCCGAGTTTTAGAATGTACCCCATTTCTGACTACTCGAAAAAAAATCCTTAAAAACTAATTACTTCACAATGCCTTGGATACAGACCTGTTGAGTATGCTATGAAGGGTACTGATATTGAGTACACAACCATTGAGTGCATACTACGTTGGGTAATGAGAAATTCGGCAGGCTGTAAAAAATTTGGAGTTGTTGGGTACACTAGCAGTGATATAGATCTTGTGTGCACAACCACTGGGTACACTAGACCAATATCACAACTGCTGGGTACGGTAGCAGTGATATGGATCTTGTGTACACATCCACTGGGTGTGCCAGCAATGATATTGATCTTGGGTGCAAAACCATTGGGAACACAGAGTTTACTGCCTTGGGTACAGGGTAGTTGGGTATGCCAGTACCTTAAACAGCTTTTGGTTACACTAACAAAAGAAAATATCAATGACGTTAATCTAGGGTACATTACCATTGGGAAAACAGAACTTAGTGCTTTAACTGGATGCAGGAGAGTTGCATATGCCATTAGTGTACATACACAGCCGTTGGGTATGCTGGCAGTGATATAGATCTTGTGTACACAACCGTTGGGTAGGCTAGACCGATATCACTGTTATTGTACACAACCGTTGGGTACACTAGCAGTGAAATACATCTTGTGTATACAACAGTTGGGTACACTAACAATGCTATTGATGTAGGGTGCACAACCATTGGGAACAAAGGGTTCACTGCTTTGATTGCAGGATAGTCGGGTATGCCGTTAGTGTACATACACAGCTGTTGGGTATGCTAGCAGTGATATGGGTCTTCCATATACAGCCGTTGGGTAAGCTAGACCCATATCACTGCTAACATACACAACCGTTGGGTAGGCTAGCAGTGAAATAGATCTTGCATACACAACTGTTGGGTATGCTAAGAAAGTTATTGACCTAGGGTGCACAACCATTGGGGACATAGGGTTCACTGCCTTGAGTGCAGGGTAGTTGGGTATGCCAGTAGTGTATGTATACAGCCATTGGGTAGGCTAGCTGCGATATAAATCTTGCGTACACAACTATTGGGTATGCTAGACCAATATCACTGCTAGCGTTCACAACCGTTGGGTACGCTAGCAGTGAAATAGATCTTACGTACACAACCATTGGGTACGCTAGACTGAGACTGATATCCCTGCTAGCGTACAGAACCATTGGGAACCCTAGCAGTGTAAGACATCATGCGTACCCAACCATTGGCTACACTAGCAGAGAAACTGATCTAGTGTATACACCCATTGGGAACATAGGGTTCAGTGCCTTGGGTGCAGGGTAGTTGGGTATGCCAGTAGTGTATATACACAGCTGTTGGGCAAACTAGCATTGATATAAATCTTGCGTACACAGCCGTTGGGGACGATAGACCGATATCCCTGTTAGCGTACCCAACCATTGGCTATGCTAGCAGTGAAACTGATCTAGTGTACACAGCCTTTGGGAACACAGGGTTCAATGCCTGGGGTGCAGGGTAGTTGGGTATGCCAGTAGTGTATGTACGCAGCCGTTGGGCACACTAGCACTGATATAAATCTTGGGTACACAGCTGTTGGGTACGCTAGACTGATATCTCTGTTAGCGTACCCAACCGTTGGGTACGCTAGCAGTGATATAAATCTTGCGTACCCAACCGTTGGGTATGCTAGTAGTCAAATAGATCTTGCGTACACAACCGTTGGGTATGCTAGCAGTCAAATAGATCCTGCGTACACCGTTGGGTACGCTAGCAGTGAAACTGATCTAGCGTACACAGCCATTGGGTAAATATCCTCTACCTTATTTAAAATAAAATATATGGCTTTAAATGGAAATATTGGTTTGAATTTTATTAAATAAAGTTTATTAATGCATGATGCAGTAAAGTCGTGATTTTTATTGCGTTAATACATCTTACCTAGTGGACAGATGCATTTGTCCGGCGCCTTGCCGGTCACGCCAAACGTTAGAAAAAACGTCCTGAGCTGGGCTCTGGCCGGGACCGGTAGCGTCCTGTTCACTCGCCAGGTGGCTGTATAGTCTCCCTGCCGGTGTACTGCGCACGCGCAGCGCATGCGCTCTTCCTCTTTTTGTTTGGCGCGTGAAGAACGCTTGGGATTTAAGAGAAACTTTAAAAATATTAATTTATATACTTCTTCTCAAGCTTATTGCTTCAAATATTTGTGTTAGTTGTGTGTAACAAGTGTCATGGCATCTCCGGGAGATAAGAAGGGACAAAGAAGGGGTTCCTGTGGCCATGTTATGGCTCTTTTCGACTTGCATGAAAAATGTGCGCGGTGCCGCGAGAAGCTTATAGGGGAAGACAATTGTGTGAAGGACAAGCCGTGTAAGATCTGTGATGGCTTTACTCCGGCTCAGAAGGAAATGTTGTCTACTCCAATTTATAAAATTAGAAGAGACAAGAAAGCAGGGTTGTTAGTTTCCCCGAAAGAAGTTACTGTTTTACAGCCTGTTGAAGGTATGGATAATGAACCAACTTTTCAATCTCCTTCTGGCCAGCAGGCTCAGTCTTCTGTTAATCCCCCTGCTACTCCACCTTCTTCATCTCAACCACCGGCTAGTTTTGTTACCTCAGACCAGTTGGCAGCCATTGCGGATAAATGGTCAGAGCAGTTTGCTAGGATGGAGGCACTTCTTTCTAGAGGTATTGTGTTTTCCACCCCTGTATCTTCAGTCAAGCCGGTCGACACTCAGAATCTCATTTCTGATAACCCCTTCTTAGCTCCAGCTACCCGTCCCACCGGTCCGGTGAAGGTACCGGTAGCTGTTGAGGCTCCACATGATGCAGTAAAGTCGTGATTTTGATAAGTAAAATATTTTATCAATTTTTAAAGTAAAATAAAATATGGTTGTCATTGGCAACGCTCATGACTCTCCGTGAAAAGTGCAAATTTTATCCTCATAAAATGAAGTTGTAAGTAGTGATCTCAACGGGTATCCGGATATCCGGGTACCCGAACTTTGAATATCTACCCGAATCCGAAATGACATACCCGAGTACCCTCATCTAAGCTTAAGTGCTTCCAATATCGCCCATGGTGGCCGACCGAGTCCCGATATGTCCCAACTGCATAAAGTCACTTCAAACGGAAACTGTTCAGTTAATTTGTACAATAATATTGTTTTCTCACCTTTTTATAGTGTCATTTATCTTTTATTTTGGTTGTTTATACATTGCTAAATGCAGGAACGCTTTGAAATTCGTCAGCATGTTAAAACAATTATCTAATTCCGACAACATAAATTGCTGTATATTGTCCATATAGTGACATGTTCTACTTCAATAAATAAAACTTCAGTGTTTTTACACAGTATTTTATAACTTTTAATCAGTAAAATTAACTTATTGATCTTAGAAAAAAATAAAAGTTGCTATTCCGAAACTACATTCGAGCTTTGTTTAATGTTTGACTTTTTGGTCATGTGACTCCATTTTATGGCATAAACAACCGTGTTTTGAATATCTACAAAAGTGTTTTATAAACATTTCTTCCATCTCCTGGTGTTTTGAATGCACCAACGAGTGAAGCAAAATAACAATATTATCCTAATATACACGATTATTTTGTCATTTATTAAATAAAAAGCTTGGCAGATAAGAAATAAAGCAAATGGGTTGGATCCCGTGCTTTATGTGAGTTTTAAGTTTGTAAATGTGGAGATTTATGTTCTAATCCCTATTATCGCCCATCAGAACGAGTACCCGGATACCCGCCCGTTAAAATTACTACCCACCCGGTCCCACATAACTGGAAATATTGAGAACACTAGTTGTAAGATATCTTGTTAAAGACAAATAGATTTATAATATTTATTTTACAAAATATTGCAAGTACTTTTTTTATTAAACTGACATTAATGTAATCCATTGTTAATGACAGCATGCATTTATTACGCAGCAAATATAAGGAAAATATGCCATAAAATATTTTTATTTTTGGAGGTTATAAAATAAATTAACCATACCCATGATCATTAACATAAAACACGTGCTTTTTATGGACACAAAATGGAAGAAACAGCCTTCAAAACAAACTTTAAAATTTAATGACATAATTGCCTATGAAAATAATTTTATCTGCACACCTTCAAAAAGAATGTTATTTGTACAATATTATGATATAATTGCAATAATTATTCTGTTTATATGTTAAATTATCAATTTACAGAGGACAATGTAGAAAATAAAAAATCTAGAATATACTTTGAATACCTATAATATTGATTTTATGTTACCATCGATAACAGACAACCATTTGTGAAATAACAACAGTCTACACACAGAAGTTGAACCAAATAAAAATAAATAAAATAAGATAAAATATTTACCTTGTTATATTTGTTCTTGTCATTTAAAAAGCACATTTTTATATTTTAAGTTTAAAATACCGTTGGGACTGATGAAAGAAACGAAAATGGATTAAAATGCGTAAGACCGTCGAAAACCGGCAACGCAAGGATAGTGTAAGTCCACAAAATTGAAATATTAATTCGTCAGCTAAGTACAAGTTTCCAGGTACTGCTCAGCTACCCTAGTTCGTCGCCTACCCAAGTTCGTCACTTGCATTTTTTGACAATTTTAAAACCTTATCACAATCATCTTTCCTTGTAGAGTTGTACATCATCGTTATTAGTATTTGTTTCATTTGTTATTGTATCAATATTGCATGTCCTTAACAGTTTTTAAGGCAGGTGACGAACTTGGGTAGGCGACGAACTTGGGTAGGTGAGCAGTAACATACTTGATCTCCCAGCAGCATTTCTATAACATATTGTTAGAAAATCGTAAAGAATACTGTGATTTCATATTTTATACATAAATGTGAATATTATTGAGTTATTCTCATGTTCACTTTGCAGGGGGCCGACTTTGAAACGGGCCGACTTTAAAATGGGCCGAGTTTGAAGTGGGCTGAGTTGTCCATAAAACTACGCACACATGTATGCGGCTTACAACATCCGACGGCCGATTTGCGATAGCGAATTTTTCCCTCCTTCTCATTTATGTTTGGTTGTTTACATGTGTCCGACTCCGATTTGCGACGTCCGATGTGCGACAGCGATTTTTTCGATCTGGGACCGAAAAAATCGGATGACAAGTGAATTTAGATGAATGTCGACAGAATATTGGGAAGGTTGAAACAAAATTCGCTATCGCAAATCGGCCGTCGTATGTCATAAGCCGCATACATGTGTACGTAGACTAAGACCGATTAATCAGTCTCTCAGCAAATATTTAAAAGATGGATGTATTGGCGAGAGACAGATGGCATAAGCATGCAAAAAACGTCCTGAAGGGCAACAAATGGCACACATCCTGACATTAAACATGTACTGCTCAGCAACCCAAGTTCGTCACCTACCCATATGTTCGTCACCTGCCTTAAAAACTGAAAAGGACAAGCAATATTGATACTGAAAGGCGGAACAGGTGCTTATAACATTGATGTATTACCCTACAAATAAAGATAATTGCTAATAGGTTTTAATATTGTCAATAAACGCAGGTGACAAACTTGGGTAGGCGACGAACTTGGGTAGCTGAGCAGTACTAGGTTACCACCTTGATATCAAGGATGTGCCCCGCATTAAAAGAAATAAACTTTTTGCATAGTTCATGGATATATTTCACAAAATTTATTTCACTTGCAAGATTTCATCATTGTTTATACAAACAGGAAGTGCAGAAAAAGTGTCTATATTACTGCAAACACAGAAAATTGTGTTCCTGCATCTAAATGCGTTATACTATTAATACATTTAAGTGGATATTTTAAAGTTTAAAGTGACAGTAATTTTCAGATATTGAAGTTTTTTAATTGTGTGGCGAGGAGCTCTGTCCCAAAATGCCATCCATCAGTTTTAAAAAGGCATATTTTGGGACAGAAAACTTGGTCTATGTAATGTTAAGAGGTTTTCAAGTAGTTTAATTCACCCTAAATCCCTCAACCCCTACTGTACTGCTACCCTGCATAATTGGCCACAGCCATAAGTTGGCCGCAGCTCATCTACAGGCTCCAGAAAGACAAATAGGTTATTGTACACCAATGAAAACTGTTACATATAATAAGTTTAACAATAATACATGATTTCAGATTGTAGTAGGCCACTCATGTTAAAGCCCTGTGAAGGTATGGCGAGGGCAGCCAACTTATGCCTGCGGCCAACTTATGCAGGATAGCAATAGTACTAGTACTAGAACCCAAACTAATGCTACTGTTATCTTTCGTAAATACCATAAAATTAATAAAGAGAAAATGAAAACAGATCTCCTTGCTTCTGAATTAATTAATAATATGTCCAAGGAAGCCGATACTCATGACAAACATTCTACCTTGACGACTCTTATTGACAAATTCCAATTCAACTTTTATGGCGCTTAATCTCTGCCAGAGTGACAGACTCTAAGGCGCAACATCATAGGTATAGTCACAAAAAACATCGTCCTTATCCATAGCAATGGTCGACATCACGGAGAACGCTATATGAGGTGGAAAATACTAAGGAGGATAAGCTTGGCAGAACAGGTATGCCTTAAGTTTTTTTCTGAAGGAAGCAATGGAAGTGGCAGATCGTACATCATCAGGGAGTTCATTCCATATTTTGGGAGCATCATATGCAAAGCTTAAACTAAACTGTTTTGTGGGTGTGTAAATAGATGGTTGGTATTGAGGAACATGTAGACATGTATACCATCAGATTGACTCAGTCGGGTATTATAGGCACATTGTCTAACTTTGAGAAATGGGCTGAAATATTTAGGACAGTTAGTATGTAGGTATTTGTATACCAACAAGGCAGTCTTGAAGATGCAACGGTGCCTTATGGGTAGCCAATGAAGGGCTTTTCTTAGTGGGGTGGTGTGAGAAAGACATGTGGCTCTACAAACAGTTCTGGCCAGACTGTTTTGAATGCATTGTAGCTTGCGTAGGTTAGCAACAGATAGACCCCTAAACAAGGAGTTACAGTAGTCAAGCCTGCTCCCCACAAGTACATTTGCAGCCATAAGAGCAGCATCACGAGTCAAGTACTGTCGAATTTGGATGAAACAAAGTTTACATACATTTTTAACATGTTTGGTGAAGGAAAAGTCTGAGTCAAACCAGACACCCAAATTCTTAACGGCATCAGAAGGTATCAGTGATTCACCCAATATATTTACTGGAAAGAATGGGTTTAACTTTTTTTGTTGAGACTTGGAGCCAAATATAATATAGTCGGTCTTATCAGCATTCAGCTTTAGTTTATTTGCACACAACCACAGTTTGACATCTTCGAGGCACTTTCCTAGCCGATCGAAGGCAGTTTTTGTTTGTCAGGTGAATAAACACCTCGGTATCGTCCACTTAGAGGTGAAATTTGACATCTGGATGTTTAGAGATTACTTTGCTCAAAGGTGTGGTATACAATGAAAAAAGAATAGGACCAAGAACTGAACCTTGTGGAACTCCAAACTTAAGCTTTCTAGCCTCAGAGAGAACAGAGCCAATCTTGATGCACTGGTGTGCGATCAGAAAGGTATGACTTGAACCAGTCAAGGCATCTACCCCCGATACCGAACCATTTTCTTAAGCAATCAAGGAATTTGTCATGATCAGTGGTGTCAAAAGCTGCAGATTGATCAAGTAGCACCACAGCTGTGGCCTCACCTCTGGCTAGAAATAGGTGAATCTGATTCTTTATAGACAAAAGAGCTGTTTCAGTTGAATGGCCACGTCTATAGGCAGATTGATTCTCATTTTCCAACCCATGGAGAGAGACATGTCTACTTAGTTAAATGTGAGGTAACTACACGTTCCGCGAGTTTAGAGATAAAGCTCAGCCCAGACACAGGACGATAGTTTGTAAGATCATCTTTTGATAAAGAAGATTTCTTTATCAGTGGAGTGACAACAGCACTTTTGAAGCCATCTGGGACAGCACCTTCTGATAAAGAACAATTCACAAGTTTTGTGATAGAAGGAAGGAGTATATCAAGGCAATCCTTAACTAGGAAAGTAGGCCAAGGATCCAGGAGACAGGATTTTGTAGGTGAGTTTTTGATTACCTTCGCAATATCATCAGGAGAGGCAACATCAAATTTGACAAGTCCAGGCGGATTTACAGGAGATGGCAAGGAAAAGGATGAAGAACTGGAAAAAGACTCTCGGATTTTAGCGATCTTGTTAGTGAAAAAAGCGGCAAACTGATTAGCCAATTGTTTTTGTGAACTATTTGATGGAAGAACCTTGTCAGGGATATGGTGTAAGGCAGAACGCAGAACTTGCCACAGTTTTTTAGGGTCATCACTGTTTTCTTTGACAAGAGCTCTAAAATATGTGGCTTTGTCTTTATTAGCTAGTGAATTACACCTGGCAATTTGTTTGCGTAGTCTAGCACGGTTAAGAGGAGTTTTCTTTTTGCGCCAGATGCGTTCAAACTGTCGTCAGATAGATTTAGCATTTTTGTAGGTATCTGATAGCCACTTTGCTGGCTCCTTGGCAAGACAGCGAGTAACCTTTGGAGCATGTTTGTCCAGAAGGTTGGAAAGATCGTTAGTGCATTGATCATACAGTTTTTTCGCAGTGTCACCCGGACAAGCAACAAAGGAACAATTGCTCAAGTCATTGCGTAGAGTGTCCATGTTTATTTTATGATATCTCCTGTAAGTCACTCTGTTAGCTTGTGAATTAGCAATTGTTGGAGTTTTAATTTGGCATTTGATCATTGCATGGTCGGAGATGTAGTCACTGACAACCACATTTGAAACCAGAGAACTATCAGAAGTAAGGATGAGATCTAGGGTATGACCATGAAGATGGGTAGCAGAATGAACATGTTGGGTAATATTGCAGGAGTCAAGAATATTAAGGAAATTAACACTATCCCTTGATGTTGTGTCAATATGAATATTAAAGTCGCCACAAATGATGAAGGAGGAATTCGTAGATGAGAGGAACTCAACCAGCGTATAAAACTCATCATAAAAAGGATTGGAACATGAACCTGGAGGACGATAAACACATGCAACCAGAGTAGAATGAGCATTCGATCCAATACTGACTACCAGACATTCAAAGTAGGTGAAAGTGGGATGATCCACAATTCTATGAGACAGGCTGCCATTTATGAAAAAGCCAACTCCACCACCCGAGCCATGTGCACGAGGCCTTTGACACAATTTATAAGATGGTGGTGTGATGGATTGAAGCAGACAATCGGTATCAGTCGGGCGAATATGAGTTTCGACCAGTGATAATATGTCCAGTGAGTGATTGAACACAGCGTCAGAAATCATTGGAGCCTTGTTTCTTACAGACCGACAGTTAGCAACCCCCATCACAATAGGTCTCGGATTAAGGGATATATCCCCACATAAAAGCAAGAGAACACAGAGGGATCGTGACTTCACTGATGAGAGAAAGCATCTTGCATTTGTACCAAAACTGGCCAGTTTGAAAGATCGATGTAGTACAGAGCCCACAAAACAGCCCTTGACCGAGGAAAAGACTTATCAATACCAGACAGCGTATAAGGTGCATTTTTCCGTACTCCAGAACCTTAACATACAAAAGGACTGTGGGGAGTCTAAAATAATAATGACCTTACAGCTAGAGTCCACTAAAGCTTTAAAGTCGGTTCAGTCAACTTACACTCAAGTCAAACTTCGTCCTGTGGGCGTCTCACAGGCACCCTAACTACCCCACTGGAGCCACTGTAAAAAAAAATAAAACACAAAAAACCCTTAGAGGGGCCTGAAAAACATAGCAAAGCCTTATTGGGACCTAAATAGATGGAAATTCTGGAGTATGGTGTTGTGCAATAATTTATTGTGAAAGGAATGTAGAAACACAATGTGAGAGAACTTGGTTGTTGAACGATAATTCCCGGTAGTGGGCGATAATATCAAGACATGGAAATATTATTGTAAATCAACAGAGATAAATGCCCAAACAACTACCATATGAAATAAAATCAATATAACAGAATACTATCAATAATATATGAACTATATGTATATAGTGAAGATCAGAAGCGGAAATAAAATCAATATTTAAATTTTCGGCGTCTCCGTGATGGGTCCGTACTAAAAAAACATACACCACCTCATACCAAACACACCAAGGTGAAGTACATCCCAGGGTAGATCCTTAAATAGATCCCAATACATGCAGAAAATCCACCAGTACAATAGAATCTGTATGCAGGCCAAATCTGAATTCCTTAAAGCAAAAATCCAGGACAATCATCACAACCCACAAAAATTATGGTGAGTGATAGGTGATGTGTTACACAGACTACCAGCCAAAATGCTCCCATTGATAAATCCTCCTCAGCTTTTGGCTGATAGATTTGTGGAGAAAAAATACGCGCAACTTACCCTGCTTCCCTAAATTCGCAAACACATCACCCCAGACACCTCCATGTTTTCCACTTTCTCTACTGTAACCGAAGATCAAGTTACCAAAATCATTATGAACTCTCCAACCAAATCATGTTCCCTTGACCCACTTTTTTTGTCCTTGATTATCTGGACATCCTGATCACCCCCATCACTTCATTAATCAACGCCTCTCTTGAACAAGGTAAGTGTCCTAATTTCTTCAAACGGGACCATGTCACCCCGATTCTCAAAAAATCATCCTTAGACAAAGAAGTTTTCAAAAACTATAGGCCTGTCTCTAATCTAAACTTTATGTCTAAGATACTTGAAAGGGTAGTAGCAGTCCAGCTACAAACTCACCTTGATGAAGCTGGCCTTATGACTGCCTTCCAATCTGCGTATAGATAGAAAACATTCTGTTGACAGTCCCCTCCTTAATATTCAGAACAATATTCTCAATATAGTGAAAGGGTCTGTCACAGCCCTCACCCTTTTGGATCTCTGCCGCCTAAAGAACCGCCTAAACAATATTCAAAATTTCAAATAAATTAAAAATAAATTCCTAAACAATATTCAAAATTTCAAATAAATTAAAACTGTACCCTGACAAAACCAAGTTTATTCTGATAGGCTCCAAAAACAGCTGTAAACAACTCCTTCCTCACTTTCCAATCAATATTCTTGGTAATCAGGTCTCACCAGCACAAAGTGTCAAGAACCTCGGAGTGGTGTTCGATTCCAATTTCACTCTCTCAGACCATGTGTCACAGGTCATTAAGTCCACCAGAGCTTATGCAAGAGACCTCTACAGAATTTGTCCCCTTCTAGATCTTAAAACATCAGTTCTTTTAGCACATGCTATGGTGAGCAGCAGATTGGACTATTGCAATTCCCTGTTTGTATCACTCACTGATTTTGAGTTAAGGAGATTGCAGTTAGTCGTAAACTCACTCTGCAGGGTTATCACCTGTTCCTCTAAATTCTCTCACATTACCCCTCTACTGAAAAAACTCCATTGGCTCCCAGTCTGGTACAGGATATAATTGTATCCCCGACGCAAAGCGGGGATACTATGGATTCATCATCGTTGTCGTCCGCGCCCTCGTCCGCGGAGATGTCTTGTTAGCGACCTACAGTCCACATTTCTTTCCGGATTTCTTTCATATATGGCAGGTGGCTTGATATGGTAGAGGACTCGCCACCCTATCTTTTTGGTAGGCTTTATGTCTAAATTAGGCCTGTGGTAGACAAAAATGTCTAAAATGTGGAATATTGCTTGTTAGCGACCTACAGTCCACATTTCTTTCCAGATTTCTTTCATATTTGGCAGGTGGCTTGGTATGCTAGAGGACTCACCACCCTATCTTTTTGGTAGGCTTTATGTCTAAATTAGGCCTCTGGTAGACAAAAATGTCTAAATGCATTAAAAAATGCATTAAAATTCATGAAATCATGCACTAAATCACTTATAACTTGAAAAGTGTTGCATTTAGAGCATTTTGTTAAAATATGTTATTCAGATACTTTTGTCATAGCTACAACATGGTGAGTAACTAGGGTGTCTGTCTCAATAGCTAAGTGAGTAATAGCTACTTTTGGGCTTTTCAGTAACTTCCATCATGAGTAAAATCACTTGTAACTTGAAAACTATTGCATTTACACAATTTTGTATAAATATGTTATTCAGCTACTTTTGGGTCAGCTATAACAGTAAAATTTCAGACCTGTAGCTCATGGCATAGCTGAGTAATGGCTACTTTTAGGTTATCACTGTTGAGTAAATTACTTATAACTTCAAAAGTATTACATTTAGAGTATTTTGTTTCAATGTGTTATTCACCTATTTCGGAGTCAGCTATAACATAGTGAGGTTCCACACCTGTGGCTCATTGCATAGCTGAGTAATAGCTACTTTGAAGTTCACACTGTTGAGTAAATCAGTTGTAATTGGAAAACTATTGCATTTACAGAAATTTGTGTAAATATGTTATTCAGCTACTTTTGGGTCAGCTATAACATAGTGAAATTACAGACCTGTAGCTCATGGCACAACTGAGCAATAGCTATTTTCAGGTACTGACTGTTGAGTAAATGACTTGTAAATTGAAAAATATTGCATTTGGAGTATTTTGTTAAAATATGTTGTTCACCTACTTTTGGGTCAGCTAGAACGTCGTGAAATTACAGACTTATAGCTCATGGCATAGCTGAGCAATAGCTATTTTCAGGTTCTCACTATTGAGTAAATCAGTTGTAACTTGAAAACTATTGCATTTACAGTATTTTGCTTAAATATGTTGTTCACCTAATTTTGGGTCAGCTATAACATAGAAAAAATTCAGACATGTAGCTCATTGCATAGCTGAGTAATAGCTACTTTGAGGTTATCACTGTTGAGTAAATCAGTTATAACGTGAAAACTATTACATTTACAGTATTTTGTTTAAATATGTTATTCACATAATTTTTGGTCAGCTATAATAGAGTGAAATTGCAGGCCTCTATGTCATGGCATAGCTTACCAATATCTACATTCAGGTTCTCACTGTTGAGTAAATCATTGTATCCACTGGATAGCCGCAGTGTGTAGAGAGATTTCACCATTACCGCTCTAACGAAAAAAATATTATAGTTAGCCTTCTCAAGTTTGCAAGGTATATTAGAGGGTGCACCACAGTATTCTATTAGAAGGCTTTATGTCTAAATTAGGCCGGTGGCTAAATTACTTGCCTACTAAAAATGAGTAATTCTGCATTTTCTCTAAAAGTATTGCAGATAGCAAATTTTTCTTAAATAACTCATTCACCTACTTTTGGGAGAGCTTTCACATGCTGAAGTTTCAGACCTGTAGCTAATTATTCACCTACTCAAAATGAGTAAATGCTAATTATCTCTAAAAGTATTGCAGATATCCAATTCTTATCAAATAACTGATTCATCTACTTTTGGGAGAGCTTTCATGGTGAAGTTCCAGACCCATAGGTAATTAATCACCTACTAAAAATGAGTAAATTTGAATTATCTCTAAAAGTATTGCAGATAGCTAATTTTTCTCAAATAACTTATTCGCCTACTTTTGAGAGAGCTTTCACTTGGTGAAGTTTCAGACCCGTAGGTAATTACTCACCTGCTGAAAATGAGTAAATGCAAATTATCTCTAAAAGTATTCCAGATAGCCAAATTTTGTCAAATAACTCCTTCACCTACTTTTGGGAGACCTTTCACTTGGTGAAGTTTCAGACCTGTAGCTAATTATTCACCTACTCAAAATGAGTAAATGCTAATTATCTCTAAAAGTATTGCAGATATCCAATTTTTATCAAATAACTCATTCATCTACTTTTGGGAGAGCTTTCACATGGTGAAGTTCCAGACCCGTAGGTAATTACTCACCTACTGAAAATGAGTAAATTCGAATTATCTCTAAAAGTATTGTAGATAGCCAATTTTTCTCAAATAACTCATTCGCCTACTTTTGAGAGAGCTTTCACTTGGTGAAGTTTCAGACCCGTAGCTAATTATTCACCTACTCAAAATGAGTAAATGCGAATTATCTCTAGAAGTATTGCAGATAGCCAGTATTTCTCAAATAACTCATTAATATGAAAACAACTTATAGGAAGTCATGGGCTCCGAATCTTTTCATGTGGTCAGATTTGACCTTGGGCCCCTCCTGCTTATTTATTGGTCCTAGAGGTTTGCAATGTGAAAACGACTTATAGGAAATCATGGGCTGCGAATCTTTTGATGTGGTCAGACTTCGCCTTGGTCCCCTGCTACAGGGTCAAATAAGGGTAGCCAAACTTAAAAGTGCTTTCAGCTTGCTTATTAACGAAAAATGCTGTTTATCTTCTAAACTATGTTAGTTGGCCTTTGTTGGTGGATACATCCAGCATCTGGCCACAGATGCGTCCTTAGTCTAGTTTAAAATAGGCCTCATTACATATAAAATTCTCAACCAAGGTCAACCAGCTTACCCAAGAGAATTAATTCACCCCTACACCTCTTCCAGAAATACAAGGCAAAGCACCCCCAAACTCGAGTTCCTTCATACCCCTACTTCTGGCCGTAGGGTTTATAAATCAATCAAACACTTTTATAATTCCTTCAGTAACTAAGCCCAGTTCTTTGGAACTCTTTCTCCTTCCAAATAAGAAATAGCCCCTCTGTTGCATCTTTCAGGAAACGCCTCCAGCCACCTATTCAGCTCCTGTTTCCCAAGTTATTCTCCTTCCCTCTTGGTCACACCCACAACTCCGGACCACTGACCCTGATCGCCCCTTGACTCTCTTTACAATAATAATTTTTGTTAACCAGCGCACTGAGGGTGTGGGGAAGATATTGCCCCTGCAAATCGGTAGGTTAGATGAGATTGGGAAACCATATGTGAAGAGTCTACTGGATAGCCGGTCATATTTACCCCTGACCCCCCCCCATGGGTCAAACTGAGGTCATAAAATGGCCGATTTTGTGTTTTTGCCTTATATCTCCTTTTTTTTTTTTTTTTTTTTTTTTTTTATTTGCAAAATAAGATAAAAATATATATACAAAACTTGCATACTAGTACAAAAATAATAGTTTTGTGAAATTAACAAAAACAATAGCATAGTAATGTGTAATAATACAACTAGCTAGATACTTTTTGGCAAAATTAACTTTATGATTACACTAACATTGTTAAATCTTTACAAATCGACCATGACACATTGAACCTTTCAAGACTATCATTTAATTTTGCTATATATTCTTGCTCCTCATAAATATTCTTCATACAGTACTTGAAATCGAGCAGATTCAAAGATTTAGATTTCTGTAACTGGGTCCAAATAAACTTTTTTACTACTAAGAGTATGAGATTCTTAGAAAATAGGTCAAGCTCGTTTTCTAAGTTTCCAAACAAAATTGTTATTGGTTGTATGTTAAGATATAGCCCAAGATGTTGGAGCCAATGTTGTATTGTTTTCCAGAAGTCAGAAACTATGGGACAACTTACAAAAATATGATGTATTGTTTCCACTGCAGTTTGACAAAATCGACAAGAGTCACTGTTACCTATGTTGATTTTGTACAAGTATGCTCTGGTTCCCAGTATTCTTTGAATAATTCTAAACTGAAGCCAAATGAGGTCATTCCTTCCTATAGTTTTAAAGCATATCTTATAAATTTTGTCCCAGTCACTGTCATTTATAGTGGTGTCTAGAATATTGTTCCACTTATCTCTTAGTTTTTCATTTTTAAATTGGGAATTCAGAATTTCGTAGAAAAATTTGGAGCCTTTTCTATGACTAGTTAACATTTTTAAGTATGGGGAAAAAACAGGTCTAGTGTAAGTATCAGGGTTTGTTTGTTTCAGTACCCTTTTAAGAACTCTTTCAATTGAATGGTATTCAAGAAAGTTGGTTCTTAAACCAAAAGTCTGTCTTAATTCGATTATACTTAAAATTCTACCATCTAATTTAACGATGTCTAAATTCATGCTTATTCCAGCTTGATACCAATGAGGAAAGAAAATCTTCTGTGTAGAAAGCAGAGACTTGTACCACAGAGGGACAGTTAATAATTCGGTGGCCTTGAAGGTTACTTCGTTTAAATAATAGTACCAAGCTTTGAACACATCTTTCCAGAACAGGTTTGATGTTTTTTCTGATTGAAATTTTGACCACGAAGGTCCCATGTAGTAAAGTCTTTTAACAGACATTGAAGATGACAAAAGCTTTGCCCAGGGAGTTTCAGTGGTGTATAGTCGTTTTATCCAGACCAGTTTCTGGGACATTATAAAATTATCTAAGTTCACCATTTGGAGACCCCCTTTAATATAGGTATTTGTAATCTGCTTTTTACTGATTTTATGTGGTTTATTATTCCAGATAAATGAATAGAATATCTGATTCAAATGCATAATAACGTCACTAGAAGGTGATGGGATTGCCGAAAACATATGAGTTAAAGCACTGATAACAAAAGTTTTGATGACAGCTATTTTACCAATTGGAGTCAGATTTCTTCTTTGCCAATTGCTTAAAGTTTTGGTTATAGTTTTTAAAACTGGTGTGTAATTAATTCTTGGAATATCCCTCAAGTCCACAGAAAAGTTAATTCCAAGTAACTTGAATTCTGTGCCCCAGTCCAGTTTGTAGCCGATTTCAAATTTATCCATTGAGTGTTTTTTCTTCCCTAACCAAACAATTTTTGTTTTATCCATATTGATTTTTAGCCCAGACAAAGAACCAAATATTTCTAGGGTATTTAATGCTGCTACCAGAGAGTCCTTGGTTCCATCAAGAAATACAGTAGTATCGTCAGCAAACTGAGTCATTTTATAATTATTATTATTTATAGATATCCCTTTAATATCGGGATTATCTTGAAAAAATAGGTACAAGACTTCTGCACAGATAAGAAACAAATAAGCTGCTATTGGATCGCCTTGCCTACAACCTCTTTCAATATTAATAGGTTTTGACAAAAAACCAGACTGAAGTATAAACGCCTCAATGTCGGTGTTGAAAATATTAATCCATTTACAAAATTCATCGCCAAAATTGTACATTTTAAGTACTCTTTTTAGGAAAGACCAAGAAACTGAGTCAAAAGCTTTCTGAAAATCCACCAGCATTAGCTGCCCAGTTAAATTGTTGTGTTCAAGATATTCCATAATGTCATAGACAAGGCGGATACAATCTCCAATAAAACGCCCTTTTTATTTCATAAAAATGTAAATATACTATACCATATGAAAACACTTAGGGGAAGCTTTGCTTGGCATTCGGTGACCGCCACGTACACCGTACATAGAATTTAAACTATGAGGGGAGACCCTCTTTAAACCTATATACTTGCTACCCTTTGACCCCTGGTGACCTAGTTCACTCTGCCATGCGCATTAATGCAGAAATAGTTCATTCTTTTTGTGGCGGTTGAACTCTCAACTCGGCATTTTTGCTGCCCAAATTTTTAAGACCTGCAGGTGTTGTGGTGCTCTGTAAGTACGTTTATGCTGTTTTTAATCACTTTTCCTTCATTCTTATTCGATTTTATCGATTTCTGGTGTTTTTTATTGCTTGTTTTTGCAATATTTCTTGTCTTCTTCGTAACTTAGCTCATGTGGTCACGTGGTACGGATGTGGGTTTCCCTTCGGAAATAGTCATTTCCTTGGTGGTTTGCATTAGATTTTTAGTTCTAAATGTTTATTTTCACCTATTCAGGGTATTCCTTCATTCATTCTTCGAAATTCTTCGAATCACCGCAATTTTCACATTTATTTAGCTTTTGTACGAAAACTTCACCAGATCACGTGACTGTGACGTCACATCCAAAATGGAGGTTAATCGTGAACTTTCTGAAGAATAGTCATTCTTTCAGTGAGTACAGCATATTTACTTACTCATTTGCTTTATTATACATCTTTATATTGTGTACTTTGTTTTCAGAGCAATACTTTTTCTCAAGTGTCACAAAATTCAAATATTTTTGTTTTTTCACAACTACCTACCATACTCGGTTCCTTATGGATCCTCCCCGAACTACCGGTACTTCAGTTTCTTCTGGCTCGTGTTTTTCCACCTTGCCTTCGGGCTTACTGCCTAGTATGACTTCTTTAGAAGCATGCACTAGTTGGCTTTTGGGGGTTACTCAATCCCCACCGGTGGATTCACGTCCAGTTACTGGTGTGCCTTTACCCCCTCAATCCTGTGTTATGTCATCTTGGTCTGTGAATTCTTCGAATTCTTTGGGTAGACCAATTTCCCAGCAACCGGGTTCTGTGGGTAACTTTCCCTCAGCTCAGCCTATTCAGGCTGTACCGGTGCCGGCAGGCTACCCTGTTTATGACCAATCTTTTCACAGGCCCCCTTATCAGCCTCAGGCTGATTTCTTCAACTCTTTCTCATCTCTCATGTCTTCCATGTTAGATAGGGTACAGGGTATTGCCAACCCTGCTGTTACTCAACAGCCAATGGCCAGTCAGGATCTGTCACAACCTTCGGGTGCGACTTTTAATGATTCCCAGGACTCATTTCAGACTCAGTCTCAGGTTAATCTTGAGGCTGAGCTGCAGGTCGTAGATTCAATGCCAAACATCCCTTACGTCCAGTCGGTCAATAGGGACTACAGGGAGGCTTTAGACTCTGTCTTTGAAGTCTTATCAGATAAGATTTCCAGGCCTTCTGTTCAGAATCACGATCCCGAGGATTGCTCGGACCTCTACCCCGACCAATCAAAATCCTCACCCATGAGTCTCCCCATCAGCTCTAGACTGAGGAGTTCCTTTAAGATGGCTGATGCGTATCTATCTGATTTGCATTCACGCTCTTCTAGTTCGGGAGCTTCCCAAACTAAGTTGAGGAAGTTGGGAATTTTCCCTAACAAACCCTCAAAACTTAGCTTTGCCAGGTACAGACCCATGGCTTCTGATGTCTGGACTGATCTTTTGAAGGATCCGGATCAGGGGTCAGGTTTGCCATCTCCTAAAAAGGAGATTTACTTGTCCAGAAGTACAGCTCATGCCCTTGAGAAGAGTCTTAGGTCAGATTTAATGATTCTGAATTCCCTAGACTTCTATCGAGAGGCTTTAGCGGTCAATCATACCAACTTAGTGAAGTTGGTTGACCAAACTGAGTCTAATCTTTCTCTGGACATTCAGCAGGCCTTGGACGTCGATTCTTTGCTGATCAATCAGGTGAAGTTTCACTTAATTGATTTGTTGGCTTCCATCACCCATTCTATCTCTACTGTGACCTTGGCAAGGAGGGATTCCTTCCTTTGCTCAGTCCCTAAACATGTGCCAGATCATATTGTTAGGGACCTTAGGTCTCATCCTATCTATGGTCCTTCCCTCTTTGGTGAATTTGCCCTGAAGGCTCTTTCTTCTCACACTAAAGAGTATAAGCAGGAACAGTTCCAGACTGTCTTGACTAAGGGAGTGTCCAAACAACTTTCTGCTTCTGCATCCAGGGGCAAGTCTTTCAAAAGACTACAATCCCAAGATAGGGATTCTCAAGATAGGAAATTTCAGAAGGGTTCTACTTCTGGTTCTGGTTCCTTTCGAGGTTCCAAGAAACCACGTGGTGGAAAGTCTTCCAGGGGTAGGGGCAAAAAGCCCCAACCTCAATCCCAACAATGATGTCCTACAGGAGGTAAGAGTGACCTTGGAACTCTCCAAGGTCCCACTCATACCTCCAGACCCCACCACTTTGCCAGTGGGAGGTCGACTGGGTTATTTCCATCTCAATTGGAAGTTCCTAGGGGCCCATCCTTCTGTTATCAAGACCCTGGAATTTGGACTTCAGCTTCCAATAGGTTCAGTTCGAATTCCGTTATCCAGGGTCCCTTTGATAAACAGTCACTATTCTTCCCTAGAGAAGAATCTAGTTCTTTGCCAAGCTGTTGTGGATATGCTGCTCAAAGGAGCAATCCAGGAGGTCAGGGATTCCTCATCCCTGGCTTTCTACAGCAGACTTTTCCTTGTGGCAAAGAAGACTGGAGGATGGAGGCCAGTAATAGATTTGAGTCATTTAAATCTTTATCTGGACTTCCCCACTTTCAGGATGGAAACTACTCAGTCCATCAGAAACTCCCTTCAAGTTGGCCAGTGGACAACTTCTCTGGACCTCAAGGATGCATACTTCCACGTTCCCATGGCTCCTACGGTTCACAAACTGCTCAGATTTCAAGTCTTGGGCAAAGTGTACCAGTTTGTGGCTATGCCTTTTGGCCTAGCCACAGCTCCCAGGGAATTCACTACCTTAGTCAAGGAAGTGAAAAGGATGGCCTTGAGGTTGGGCATCTCAGTTCACATGTACCTAGACGATTGGCTTATCAAAGCCAACAGTTGTCAAGAGGCTCATTCTGCAACTCTAACTTTGTTGGAGTTGACTCACAAACTGGGGTGGATTGTAAACAGGGAGAAGTCAGATTTGCTTCCAAAGCAAGTTTTCACCTTCCTGGGCCAGGTTTTCGACCTGTCCAAGGGGGTTTGTTATCCAACAGAGGCCAGGTTCCTGTCCATTCAGGAGGCTATTCATCCTCTGCTTTTCAACCCCCTTACTACTCCACGCCAGGCTATGCACCTTTTGGGTCTACTAGCTTCCACAGAGAAGTTAGTACCTCAGGGTCGCCTTCATATGCGACACCTTCAATTTCATCTCAGGAGAAATTACAATTGCCACCTAAAAGGTGCCCTGGATTCTCCATTCACCTTGGACCCTTCAGTGAAGGTTCATCTAAGGTGGTGGTTACTGAGGAACAATGTCATGGCGCAAGCTCCACTGCACCCACCCAAGTATGTAACATCCATTTACACGGATGCCTCAGCTCAGGGTTGGGGAGCTCATTGTGCTCACATGATTGCCCAAGGTCATTGGTCGACTCAGCAGTCCAAACTGCACATCAATGTTCTGGAGCTCAAAGCTGTGCTCCTGGCTCTCAAGACTTTTGTACCTCAGTTATCCCCTCATCAAAGGATTATTCAGGTAGCCTCAGACAACACCACTGTCTGTGCTTACATAAACAAACTAGGGGGCACCCGCTCCTGGGACCTGTTTGCCCTGACTTGGCATCTGTTTGCCTTCTGTCGCAAGAACAAGGTTGTTCTTACAGCAAGACATGTTCCAGGGGTCATGAATCTTGTGGCAGACCAACTCTCCAGGTCTCAACAGACCCTTCATACAGAGTGGTCCCTCAATCCCAAGATCTTCAGGTGGCTGTCACAAATAGACTTCCAACCTCAAATAGATCTTTTTGCAACAAGATTCAATCACAAGCTTCCCCAGTATGTTTCTCCAGTGCCAGATCCCAAGGCTCTGGCAGTAGATGCCCTGGAGATGAATTGGTCCGAACTTCATCTCTACTCCTTCCCTCCTACAGCTCTTTGTCCACTTGTGGTCAAGAAGTTAATCAACTCTCAGAGCTGCAGGATGCTTCTTGTGGCCCCTCTCTGGGAAACCAAAGAGTGGCTTCAAGATCTATTGGCACTGTCAATAAGAAGACCAATCGCTCTTCCTCTAAAAGAAAATCTCTTAAAGCAACCTCATCTCGAGGTGTTTCATCAAAATCTAAGGAGTCTAAACCTTCATGCCTTTTGGCTGAAGTCTCCTTAGAGAAAAAAGGGTTTTCTCAGGAAGTGACTTCTAGGATTTTGAGTCCTATTAGAAAGTCTTCTAAATCAGTGTATGAAGCAAAGTGGAACGGCTTCTGCACTTGGTGTGAGGAACATGGCTTCTCTGCCATGCACCCTACTGTCCCCATCATAGCTGAGTTTTTCCTGTTTCTTTTCTCTGAAAAGAAATTACTTCCTCAGACTATAGAGGGATATAGGTCAGCTCTCTCCATGAAGCTTGATGCAGATTTGGAGTTGGGTTCTAATAAGGAGCTCAAAAGACTCATTCAGAGCTTTTACAAGTCCAGGCCTAAGACTTCTCGTCACATTCCTTCCTGGGACTTGACCTTGGTTTTGCAGGCTCTTACCAAGGCTCCTTTTGAACCTTTGTCTCTTGCTGAGCCAAAGTTCCTCACTTGGAAGACGGTCTTTCTTATTGCCCTTGCATCTGGAAGGAGAAGGAGTGAGATTCATGCCTTTACTTTTAAGGGTTGTTCTCACTCTAAAGGATGGTCAAAGGTCATCCTTAAAACAGATCCTGCTTTTCTGGCAAAGAACCAGTTAGCTTCAGAGGGTGCTTCAATTTTTTCGGAAATTGAAATTCCTGCTTTGACTAAGTGCCTTGGTCAACAGGATTCTGAAGATAGGTCTCTGTGTCCTGTCAGAGCCCTTAGACATTATTTGTCTAGGACTTCTGACCTCAGGCAGGGTAGATCTCTTCTCTTTGTTTCACTCTTGAAGTCAAAACAGGGTGATATCGCTGCCCAGACGATTTCTAATTGGATTAAAGACTTAATCCATTTCACCCTTAAGAACTGTTCCACTGAGAATGCATCTCTTCATGGTGTCAAGGCTCATGATGTAAGGGCACAGGCTGCGTCCTGGTCCTTTAAGGGTGGAATTCCACTCCTTGATATCATGAGATCCTGCACGTGGAAGAGCCATTCCACCTTTACATCCTTCTACTTTAGGAATGTGGCTCTCAAGAATCTTGAGGATACCTATAGATTGGGAGATATTGTGGCTGCACAACGTGTAGTCTCCCTTTCTACTTGATCTTCCTTTTTCTTGATCCTTTCTGGGGCTTCTTAGCCTCAGAAAAGGGGGGGGGGGTATTCCTTTTTTGGGGACTTCCTTTTTGGGGGACTGTGCTTGGTAGTGTACTTTTGGCACATCTTCTGGGTTTTGACACTTTAGTGCTTATCCTCTCAGAGCTGACCTCTTGGGTATAGACAGCAGTGCTGAAGGTAATAAGTAGTTAACTACTTCACACTTAGTCAAGTTGCACCTTCATCACAGGGGTTTCGGTTATGCACCAGGAATTTTCCTTTTTTAGTGCACTTTAACCATGGGTGGTTTCCTCCTTAGTCTGTCTTTTTTCCCACCATCCTTCCATGTGGGCATTCAACCCAAGTGTTTTCATATGGTATAGTATATTTACATTTTTATGAAATAAAATTTCATATTTTTAAATGTAAAATCCATTTTTATGAATAAAAATGTATATACTTACCATATGAAAACAGCAAATCACCCTCCCGCCTGCCCCGCTTTTAGGCCTTTTTCCAGCATCTAGGTTTATTCACAAAAAGAATGAACTATTTCTGCATTAATGCGCATGGCAGAGTGAACTAGGTCACCAGGGGTCAAAGGGTAGCAAGTATATAGGTTTAAAGAGGGTCTCCCCTCATAGTTTAAATTCTATGTACGGTGTACGTGGCGGTCACCGAATGCCAAGCAAAGCTTACCCTAAGTGTTTTCATATGGTAAGTATATACATTTTTATTCATAAAAATGGATTTTACATTTAAAAATATGAAATTTAGGAACCCATTTTGTGTTTTTGAAATGAGATCAGGCAAAACTGATTTTAGTCTTTCTGCTATTGTAGCAGAGGCCAATTTATACAACACTGACAAAAGTGAGATAGGACGCCAGTTGTTCAGGAATTCTCTTGGTTTGTTACCTTTCGGTAAACAATTTATTATGGAGGTTCTCATTGTGACAGACATTCTGCCAGTTGTAAATGCCGTATTCCTTATATCTCCTTTATTATTGCTTTTAGCGCCAAACAATGTATTAAGAGGTATTGGGAAACCTTATGTGAAGAGTCTAGATACCGTACATTTTTCTTTCACGTTAATACGTAAACCTCCACACTGTCTGCTTAAGTTTCACTTCTTCTCTCAGTGCTGCATGTTTTTCTTTCGAAACCCTTTTTCTACTTTATACTATATTGCATCTAACCTTTGGGGATTCTTTCTTTTTGTTAGCAAAAACATCTTTTCTTGTTACTGTTATTGACTGGTCATAGACCAATCAAAATCTAATATATTAAAACAACAGATGTATTAAGGGCCTAATTGAAGATCATGGTCTAATTGTAGCTACTGAAGTAACTAATTGCCAGTCAAATTGCCCAATTGAAGATCATAGCTTAAGTGTACCTGCTTAAGTTACTTTGAGCAGTTTTGAAATGGCCAAGCCATTTTGAAACCAGGTAAGGTTTTGAAATGGCCAAATAAATAAGTTGGGCATTTCAAAACGACCGAGGTTGTAAAACGACCAAGAACACCATCAATATATACACCTAAAAACAAGGAATGGCTTCCCCCTAAATTAACAGAGTCATTCCTTTGATATTGATTTCTCAGTCACTTTATAAGTAATCACTAGATTGGATTTCCCCTGTTGTTAAGGAATCAGAAAAAAATACCTATATTTAGAACAGAAAAAAAAAATTGATAGGTTAAAACTCAACGAACACCTGTTGTAGATTGAGAATGAAAATTGAAAGCACAAATTGAAAATGTGCTTATTATTACATGTATTTTTAAAAAAAATTAATCCCATTCAAAATCTATGAATTCATTTGGCACAGAATCACACAATTATAATTTAATTATTAAATATATTTACAACAATTAAATAGTTACACTTTACTTGTCTAAATCACATGACGAGCATGAAAGAGCTAAAATGGCAGAGAATTGTTGTCTGCCATTTTAAATGGCTCCGCCCTTTAGAACCCTTATTTAGAGCCATTGGGTGTAAATGGTGGGGTCTGCCATTTAAAACAGAGGAATCTTGCCATTTTAAACGGCTTGAGGGTTAAAACGGCAGTGAACATTGCTACTAATTAAGCGCCCTCGCAGGACACTTGTTTGTATATGGGAGAAGCAACTCCGCCGGATTTGCCGGATCAGGCGGATCTGCATTTTCTTTTCGCAATACTTCGCAGCCATAAGGTGGATTCTCTTCATATTTGGTGGGTGTATGCAGTAGCCCTGGGAAAAATTTCTGAATATGGTGTCATAACATTTCAACCAATCAGAGAAGTCACATGACCAAAAACATGTTTTTCAAAAGGGTGTGCTTGTCTGGATGATAACTTAAACAAGAGGGTCAGAGATGCCCCAAAAGGCGGGTTTCGTAGGAAATATTGATGGACAGACAAACAGACAAAAAATGGACAAACGAACAGACGGAAGTACACCAATTTCAAAAGCAACCTAACTATGATCTATCTCCCTGTCAAGTTTGAATTAGATTGGACAAAGCATTTTCGAGCAAGAGTCCGGAAATGAAAATGTTGAACCACAGACAAATGGACAGAGTTACACTAATTTCCAAAGCAACCTAGCTATGATGGTGATCTATCTCCCGGTCAAGTTTGAATTCGATTGGACAAAGCATTTTTGAGTAAGAGTCTGGAAACGGAAATATTGACAGACAAACAGACAAAAACGGACAAACGAACAGACGGAATTACACCAATTTTGAAAGCAACTTAGCTATGATGGTGATCTATCTCCCTGTCAAGTTTGAATTCGATTGGACAAAGTGTTTTCGTGTTAGAGTCTGGAAACGGAAATGTTGACAGACAAACAGACAAAAAAACGGACAAACGAACAGACAGAATTACACCAATTTTGAAAGCAACCTAGCTATGATGGTGCTCTATCTCCCTGTCAAGTTTGAATTTGATTGAACAAAGCATTTTCGAGTTAGAGTCAACAAAAATGTTGACGGACAGACAAACGGACAAAAAACAGACAAACGAACAGACGGGATAACACCAATTTCGAAAGGAACCTAGCTATGATGGTGATGCATGTCCCTGTCAAGTTTGAATTCGATTGGACAAAACGTTTTTGAGTTAGAGTCCGGAAACAAAAATATGGAGGGACAGACGGACGTCGGACACATGAACTTATAGGCAGGATGGTTACACGCAATGCTGAAAACACAAAAACACATTTATCTCGGAAATGGTGTGGGATAGAGCAATTTCGATGAAATTTTTGATCCGCAGGGTATTTTCAGAGTTTACTGGCGACTTTTCGCAAAAATTGTTTTCCATCCACTTTTGGCAGCCATCTTGAATTTCTGCGTTAAATGCAAAAACACGTTTATCTCGGAAACGGAGTGAGACAGAGCGATTTCGACGACATTTTTGATCTGCAGGGAATCTGTGGAGTCTACTGGTGACTTTTCTCAAAAACATTTCCCCGCCACTTTTGGCAGCCATCTTGATTTCTGCCAAACCAGATTCATGTATGAAACTTTGCATTTTGTCATAACTGGAAAAACATATCAAACACAGGAAGATGGTCATTTCTACAAACTCATTAATACTCATTGGGACACTTTGTTTTTGCTGTGCAAAAACAATTTCTTTTTCTCTTGCGAAGCAATACTCTAGTATTAATAATTTAATGTACAATGTATTTTACAAGCTGTTATCTTTACTATTTTTTATACTTTATGAGTGTGAGATGCTTGGTTTTGGCTTTAGTAAAATCTTTTTTTCTAGTTATCACATGTCCTCATTGACGCTCTTTAATGTTGATAGCTGACCTGTATTTTTTGTCACAGTTAAAATATATTCGTTCATGTATTTATAATGCTAGGACAGTAGAGAAGAATGATTTACAAAACCATGCAACCAATGGCGGGCTCCCATATCGGCGTATCCTCTTCCGAGTTGTACTGGCTGTCATTACCATGCTATTTGTGTATGTCTGGTTTGAAAATGAGGTTTGTATAATCAATCTTATTAACCCCTCCGTCCTTGAAGGAGGCCTGCCCAGCAGACACGCAGCATTGAAATCAGGTTGAATCCAAGATTGAAACATGATTGAAATTCATGTAGATTTTGCAGATGGTTTTTAATTGGATCCAAATTGTGAAAAGGGGTTGAATTCATTGGGTGAAATCTGGTTTAAAGCTAGGTTTGGAGTCAAGATGAAATCCATACAGATTTTGCAAATTTATATTTGGATCCGACATAAAAATCTGGGGTCAGTAAAGCTATGAACAGTATGACATTACTGAGCCATTGTGTTCTCAGTGATAAAATAATTTAACCCAAGAACTTACTTAGACTGAGGCGGTTTTGGACAGATGATTTTCTTTTTATAAAATATCCTTGTCTTGAAAGAGTGACATCTTGTGAAATATGACTTTTTTCTTGTCAGAAATGTAACCAAATGGTAGGGATACTGTTTGGGGGCAGAGATGTGCAAGGTTATTCTAAGACTTTAATTTAGACTTGCAACAGTAACCTTAGTCTTTGTAATCTTGTCCAGGCCATATTTTAAAAACTATCAAGTATAGGAAATGTACATGGCAAGGATATTGGTTTGAGGGTGAAGGTATACAACATCTAAATGTGATCCCTTTAGTTGACCTTTGACCTTGCTATATTTGGGAAGCTGTTAGCTGTGTGAAGTTAAGATTTGGAATATTTGTTGGGGATGCAGCTGTGCAGCATGATGTTTGACCTTTAGTTTACCATTTAACTTTTCCGAAATCTTCTTGACTATATTTGTCAAAATCTTCTTGACTGTATTAGTGTAAAAATGGCATGTTCTACAGGTGTCTTCTTGTATTGTTATATTCACCTGGGCTGTGTGGTGAGAGCATCTCTGATGCAATTTTACTATCCCATTGGTATGGGACACAATTATTTCACCAGTAATTTAGTCCACCCCACTGGGGGGTGGACATATTATTTTTGCTTTTCCGGTGTCCGGCGTCCCACTTGGTTTCCAGACATTTTAGGCAACAGTTCTTATCCTATCTTTACCAAATTTCGATTTTTGACAATGGCAAAACACAAATTTGCTTCTATCTCCTTAACCGTGCGAGATAGAGCGATTTCGTCGAAATTTTCGACCCACAGGATAGCTAAGGAATGTACTCTTTGCAATTTGCCAAAAAATTTCCCCTTCTCAAAAATGGCGGCCATTTTGAATTTTCGAATTTTTACCAAAAATGGCAAAACACAAATTTGCTTCTATCTCCTTAACCGTGCGAGATAGAGCGATTTCATCAAAATTTTCGACCCATAGGGTATCTGAGCATTGTACTCTTGGCAATTTTTAAAAAATTTTCCCCACCCCAAAAATGGCAGCCTTTTTGAATTTTCGAATTTTTGCTAAAAATGGCAAAACACGAATTTGCTTCTATCTCGTTAACCATGTGACACAGAGCGATTTCGTCGAAATTTTCGACCCACAGGGTATCCGAGCAATGTACTCTTGGCAATTTCAAAAAATTTTCCCCTCCTCAAAAATGGCGGCTATTTTAAATGGCGGCTATTTTAAAACACGAATTTGCTTCTATCTCCTTAACCGTGTGAGATAGAGCGATTTCGTTGAAGTTTTCGACCAACAGGGTATCTAAGGAATGTACTCTTCGCAATTTTCTAAAAATTTTCCCCTCCCCAAAAATGGCGGCCATTTTGAATTTTCGAAATTTTGCCAAAAATGGCAAAACACAAATTTGCTTCTATCTCCTTAACCGTGCGAGATAGAGCGATTTCGTCGAAATTTTCGACCCACAGGGTACTTGAGTAATGTAATCCTTGCAATTTTCAAAAAATTTTCCCCTCCCCAAAAATGGTGGCCATTTTGAATTTTCGAATTTTTGCCAAAAATGGCAAAACACAAATTTCCTTCTATCTCCTTAACCGTGCGAGATAGAGCGATTTCGTCGAAATTTTCAACCGACGGGGTATCTGATCATGGTACTCTTGGCAGTTTTTAAAAAAAATTTCCCCTCCCCAAAAATGGCGGCCATTTTGAATTTTCGAATTTTTGCCAAAAATAGCAAAACACAAATTTGCTTCTATCTCTTTAACTGTGCGAGATAGAGCGATTTCATCAAAATTTTCAACCCATAGGGTATTTGAGCATTGTACTCTTGGGAATTTTAAAAAAAATTTCCCCTCCCCAAAAATGGCAGCCATTTTGAATTTTCAAATTTTTGCCAAAAATGGCAAAACACGAATTTGCTTCTATCTCTTTAACCATGTGACACAGAGCGATTTCGTCGAAATTTTCGACCCACAGGGTATCCGAGCAATGTACTCTTGGCAATTTCAAAAAATTTTCCCCTCCTCAAAAATGGCGGCTATTTAAGCGTCCCGCAAGGGACGCTTGTTTGTGTATGGGAGAGCTTCTGGCTCCGCCGGCTCCGGCGGCTCCGCCGGCTCCGCATTTTGTTTTCCTTATAACTCTGTAACCGTTAGGCGGATTCTTTTCAAATTTGGCAGGTTTAGGCAGTAGCCTTGGGGAATTTTTTTGAATATGCTGAAGTGACATTTCAACCAATCAGAGAGGTCACATGACCAAAAATGTCTTTTTTCGATGGGGAAGCTTGTCCGGATGATAACTTGAAAGGAATTTTATCAATTCACCTGAAACTTGGCAAATACATTCATTCTATTAAAATCTGGAAATCATTAGATTTTGGCATTGATTGGTCAAGAAATGGCCGAGTAATTAATGATTAATTAATCATTACGAATTTTCCAAATAAGGAAAACACAAAAATGCTTATATCTCGAAAACCGTGCTAGATAGAGCGATTTCGACGAAATTTTTGACCCGCAGGGTATCTCTGCGGAGTAGTTTTCCCAATTTTCAAAAAATTTTTGTCTCGCCCAAAATGGCGGCCATTTTGAATTTTCGAAATTTTCGGAAAAATTGCAAAGCACAAAAATGCTTATATCTCAAAAACCGTGCTAGATAGAGCAATTTCGACAAAATTTTTGACCCGCAGGATATCTCTGCGGAGTACTTTTCCCAAATTTTAAAAAATTTTTGTCTCGCCAAAAATGGCGGCCATTTTGAATTTTCGAAATTTTCGCAAAAATTGCAAAACACAAAAATGCTTATATTTCGAAAACCGTGCTAGATAGAGCGATTTCGACGAAATTTTTGACCCGCAGGGTATCTCTGCAGAGTAGCTATCCCAATTTTGAAAAAATTTTTGTCTCGCCAAAAATGGCGGCCATTTTGAATTTTCGAATTTTTCGCAAAAATTGCAAAACATAAAAATGCTTATATCTCGAAAACCCTGCTAGATAGAGCGATTTCGACGAAATTTTTGACCCACTGGGTATCTCTGCAGAGTAGCCATGCCAATTTTCAAAAAAATTTTGTCTTGCCAAAAATGGCGGCCATTTTGAATTTCGAATTTTTGAGCAAAAATTGCAAAACACGAAAATGCTAATATTTCGAAAACCGTGCTACATAGAGCGATTTTGACGAAATTTTTTATCTTCAGGGTATCTCTGCAGAGCAGCTATCCCAAAGAGCTTTCACTTGGTGAAGTTTCAGACCCATAGCTAATTGCTCACCTACTCAAAAAGAGTAAATGCGAATTACCTCTAAAAGTATTGCAGATGGCCAATTTTTCTCAAATAACTCATTCACCTACTTTTGGAAGAGCTTTCACATGGTGAAGTTTCAGACCCATAGCTAATTACTCACCTACTCAAAATGAGTAAATGCGAATTATCTGTAAAAGTATTGCGGATACCCAATTTTTATCAAATAACTCATTCATCTACTTGTGGGAGAGCTTTCACATGGTGAAGTTTCAGACCCATAGCTAATTACTCACCTACTCAAAATGAGTAAATGCGAATTATCTCTAAAAGTATTGCAGATAGCCAATTTTTCTCAAATAACTCATTCACCTACTTTTGGGAGAGCTTTCACTTGGTGAAGTTTCAGACCCATAGCTAATTACTCACCTACTCAAAATGAGTAAATGCGAATTATCTCTAAAAGTATTGCAGATAGCCAATTTTTCTCAAATAACTCATTCACCTACTTTTGGGAGAGCTTTCACTTGGTGAAGTTTCAGACCCATAGCTAATTACTCACCTACTCAAAATGAGTAAATGCGAATTATCTCTAAAAGTATTGCAGATAGCCAATTTTTCTCAAATTAATCATTCACCTACTTTTGGGAGAGCTTTCACTTGGTGAAGTTTCAGACCCATAGCTAATTACTCGTCTACTCAAAATGAGTAAATGCGAATTATCTCTAAAAGTATTGCAGATAGCCAATTTTTCTCAAATAACTCATTCACCTACTTTTGGGAGAGCTTTCACTCTGTGAAGTTTCAGACCCATAGCTAATTACTCACCTACTCAAAATGAGTAAATGCGAATTATCTCTAAAAGTATTGCAGATAGCCAATTTTTCTCAAATAACTCATTCACCTACTTTTGGCAGAGCTTTCACTTGGTGAAGTTTCAGACCCATAGCTAATTACTCACCTACTGAAAATGAGTAAATGCGAATTATCTCTAAAAGTATTGCAGATAGCCAATTTTTCTCAAATAACTCATTCACCTACTTTTGGGAGAGCTTTCACTTGGTGAAGTTTCAGACCCATAGCTAATTACTCACCTACTCAAAATGAGTAAATGCGAATTATCTCTAAAAGTATTGCAGATAGCCAATTTTTCTCAAATAACTCATTCACCTACTTTTGGCAGAGCTTTCACTTGGTGAAGTTTCAGACCCATAGCTAATTACTCACCTACTGAAAATGAGTAAATTCGAATTATCTCTAAAAGTATTGCAGATAGCCAATTTTTCTCAAATAACTCATTCACCTACTTTTGGGAGAGCTTTCACTTGGTGAAGTTTCAGACCCATAGCTAATTACTCACCTACTCAAAATGAGTAAATGCGAATTATCTCTAAAAGTATTGCAGATAGCCAGTTTTTCTCAAATTAATCATTCACCTACTTTTGGGAGAGCTTTCACTTGGTGAAGTTTCAGACCCATAGCTAATTACTCACCTACTCAAAATGAGTAAATGCGAATTATCTCTAAAAGTATTGCAGATAGCCAGTTTTTCTCAAATAACTCATTCACCTACTTTTGGGAGAGCTTTCATTTGGTGAAGTTTCAGACCCATAGCTAATTACTCACCTACTCAAAATGAGTAAATGTGAATTATCTCTAAAAGTATTGCAGATAGCCAATTTTTCTCAAATTAATCATTCACCTACTTTTGGGAGAGCTTTCACTTGGTGAAGTTTCAGACCCATAGCTAATTACTCGTCTACTCAAAATGAGTAAATGCGAATTATCTCTAAAACTATTCCAGATAGCCAATTTTTCTCAAATAACTCATTCACCTACTTTTGGGAGAGCTTTCACTTGGTGAAGTTTCAGACCCATAGCAAATTACTCACCTACTCAAAATGAGTAAATGCGAATTATCTCTAAAAGTATTGCAGATAGCCAATTTTTCTCAAATAACTCATTCACCTACTTTTGGCAGAGCTTTCACTTGGTGAAGTTTCAGACCCATAGCTAATTATTCACCTACTCAAAATGAGTAAATGTGAATTATCTCTAAAAGTATTGCAGATAGCCAATTTTTCTCAAATAACTCATTCACCTACTTTTGGGAGAGCTTTCACTCTGTGAAGTTTCAGACCCATAGCTATTTATTCACCTACTCAAAATGAGTAAATGCTAATTATCTGTAAAAGTATTGCGGATACCCAATTTTTATCAAATAGTCATTTATCTACTTGTGGGAGAGCTTTCACATGGTGAAGTTTCAGACCCATAGCTAATTACTCACCTACTCAAAATGAGTAAATGCGAATTATCTGTAAAAGTATTGCGGATAGCCAATTTTTCTCAAATAACTCATTCACCTACTTTTGGGAGAGCTTTCACTTGGTGAAGTTTCAGACCCATAGATAATTATTCACCTACTCAAAATGAGTAAATGTGAATTATCTCTTAATAGTATTGCAGATAGCCAATTTTTCTCAAATAACTCATTCACCTACTTTTGGAAGACCTTTCACACACGAAAATGAAAAATTGTGAATATCTCGGAAAAGCTATTTCTTCTGCTTTAATGCTCGGCGGGAGATACACACCACGGCAGTGGTCTTGACAAAAATTTTTGTCTCCCCAAAAATGGTGGCCATTTTGAATTTTCAAAGTTTTTGCAAAACACAAAAATGCTTATATCTCGAAAACCGTGCTATATGGAGTGAACTCAACAAAATTTTGGACCTGCTGGGTATCTCTGCAGAGTAGCCATGCCAATTTTCAAAATATTTTTGTCTTGCCAAATATAGCGGACATTTTTAATTTTTTTATTTTTTGCAAAACACAAAAATGCTTATATCTTGAAAACCGTGCTAGATAGAGCAGACTGCGCTGACTTTGGTTGCCACAACAGTATAAGGCTAGAAACGAAGCATTTTCTTAATACTTTAGCACTCACCTTTATATCCTTTTCGGGACGCTTTGTTTTTGCTATGCAAAAACATTATCTTTTTTTTTGCGAGCGATCCTCTAGTTTAAATTTTCGAATTTTTGCCAAAAATGGCAAAACACAAAATTGCTTCTATCTCCTTAACCGTGCGAGATAGAGCGATTTTGTTGAAATTTTCGACCCATAGGGTATCTCAGAAATGCACTCTGCAATTTTCAAAAAAATTTCCCCTCCCCAAAAATGGTGACCATTTTGAATTTTCAAATTTTTGCCAAAAATGGCAAAACACAAATTTGCTTCTATCTCCTTAACTGTGCGAGATAGAGCGATTTCATCAAAATTATCAAGCAACAGGGTATCTGACCAATGTACTCTTGGCAATTTTCAAAAATTTTCCTCCTCCCACATATGGTGGCCATTTTGAATTTTCGAATTTTTCCCTAAAATGGCAAAACACAAAATTGCTTCTATCTCCTTAACCGTGCGAGATAAAGCGATTTCGTCGAAATTTTCGACCCACGGGGTATCTAAGAAAAGTACTCTTGGCAATTTTCAAAAAATTTTCCCCTCCCCACATATGGCAGCCATTTTGAATTTTCGAATTTTTGCCCAAAATGGAAAAACACAAATTGGCCTTAACCATGCAAAATAGAGTTATTTCGGTGAAATTTTCGACCCATAGGGTATCTAAGAAATGTACTCTTGGCAATTTTCAAAAAAAATTTCCCTCCCCACATTTGGCGGCCATTTTGAATTTTTGCCCAAAATGGAAAAAACACAAATTGGCCTTAACCGTGCAAAATAGTTATTTCGTTAAAACTTTCGACCCATAGGGTATCTAAGAAATGTACTCTTGGCAATTTTCAAAAAATTTTCCTTTTCCCAAAAATTGCGGCCATTTTGAATTTTCAAATTTTTGCCAAAAATAGAAAAACAGAAATTTGCTTCTATCTTCTTAACCGTGCAAGATAGAGTGATTTCGTCAAAATTTCGACCCAGCCAATGCAAAAAGGCATGAAGCTGAAATAATTTACATCTACACTAATAAATATTTAAGGGGCTATCAACGTAAGTACATAAAATTTGTTTACGTAACGCCCGCCAGATGGTGAAGCAGACAGAGTCACTGTTGCTATGCACGGACTATTATTTACGAGAGGGATAGTTACGTCATTTTCTTTCAGCCGTTGAAAAAGATCAGTATAAGTGATAAAACACTGCATATACAGTACTCAGGTACTACGGTTACTACGTTTTGTAAACATTGCTCTTGACTTCTTAATTATATATATGTATAGGACCCCCTTGGAAAAATCAATAATGCTCTTGTAGATCTTGCCAGTTTACTACTGTTACTGTATGGGAGTGCCAGTCTTTTTTGCACTGATAAAATGAACCCACATTTTTGAAACATGTACTGCGTGTGTATGTAGCCTTTCTGCTTACTTATAGTGAATCATTTCTTTTATACACACTGAGTCTATATTTCTTTCATCTTAATTGTTAATATAATAAATTTATTTAGTGGTATACTATTCTGATGAAAATTTCTTAAGTATAACAATAATTTACAAAGCTTTGTTTTCATTAGTCAAGACCCTTCTTACCTTGAAAGAGTATCTGTCCATATGAAATATAATTCTCACTGATGGAACATAAGATGTACATATATTCAATGAGAATGGAGTAGTTTACTTATAAAAATATAGACATATGGTGTAAGGAAAATTTGTTTTTATTTAGAGATTTATACACTAAGATATAGGAAGCCAAATTAAAAATAAAATATTTTGTATAACTACGCCTTAGTTACTGGTGAGAGGCTATATTAAAGTTGGTTGAGAGAGAAGGGAGAGGTTCCTATACTGTGACACAATATGTAAACCATGCTGTTCTAAATAAAGATCTGAATATATACACAAGCCACCAAACTCATACAGATTAGTTTGAATGATTTACAATTTTAAATAGTGTTTTCTTGACATTTGAAATGAGTGTAATGTGAAATAGTGATGAAAAAATAAAAACATAAAATGTTATGTTTCTTTGTTTTTTATCTCTGCAAATAAATACGGAAATTAAAAAAAAAATCTAATTCATTCAAAATTTGTGTGAGACATTTTTCTTTGGAATAGTGTATAAAAAACTGTTGTAGCTTTTCTTATTGTATGCTAATTGTGTCACAACAGGAAGGTATGCACTGTTTTAGATGTCCAGAAATAGAACATATTTATTTCACATTTATCTTTGTTATTTGCTGCTTTTATGTATATATGTAAAACTTTAAAACAACAAGCACATTTTGTTGTATAACTTTATTTCCCTTATTCAACATATCACAGGACAAACAAATATATTCTCCTCAAAAATTTGTGACTTTAAGCTAAGAAATATGCATCCCTGAAAAAATCTTCACGTGTTTAAACCACTTTCTTCCGGCCGTAAAATAATGCGTTACGTTGATAGCCCCTTAAGTGTCATTGATATATTTTACAAATGAAACAGGGTCTTGTAAGACTACTGCACAATTTTGGCAAAAGGTTCATGGGGTGGTCATTACACATGATAATGTGTGTTCTTCTATGCTATCCTATTTCTATTCATATATCGCAGCTACTATCAACAGGGCGTCCTATTTCTAGTTACAGTATAATATCTGACTCTAACTTTTGAAACTCTAATGTTTTATTTTTTTTTGTACAATTTTTAAATGAAGCGAAACAGTACATCTCAACACAAAATTAATCCCTGAAATTGAAACTTTTATGTTCAACCAGCCCTACATCATTTTGTCTTTGTACAGCAGTTAAGTGGTTACAAGCAGTGATGACTGGAATATTTTATGCATCACCAATTTTAATAGATTCAAGTGAGTAAGACCTGTAACATTTTTTATGCTTTCCATTCTCCTTTTTTTATAATGACCATGCATGTTATAAAATGTTCTTTGTGTTATTATTCATGCTATTGTCACTTGCATCTGTGTTGCCTTCATCAGAGTACAAGGTCTTTGGCAAAAGTCACAGAGGAAATACAAAAAATACGCTTTATGCCAGTGAACTGTTCCAGTGACTATGATCAGGAGAAAAAGTTATTTCCAGGTAAGTTTCCAGAATGATCATTTTGCTTGGCAACTATTGGTCTATATTCATTACTGTAAATTTGTGTGGACGAAAATAGTTTATCTGTGAATAAAATGAAAAAAAAGTCTTGAAGTCATTTTTTGTAATGCAGACTCTGCAAGAGTATAGCAAACAAACTTAAGTTACATTGTTTCCAAAATAATGTTGTAAGTGTGAGATTAAATGTGAAATTCTTTCTTCTTATGCAGATTGTGTGCCAAAGAG
This sequence comes from Sabellastarte sp. h YS-2021, assembly GCA_964017235.1. Classification (NCBI taxonomy): domain Eukaryota; kingdom Metazoa; phylum Annelida; class Polychaeta; order Sabellida; family Sabellidae; genus Sabellastarte; species Sabellastarte sp. h YS-2021. The sequence continues at coordinate 78,953,938 of OZ024931.1, read as the reverse complement.
ATGTGGTCGTGCAGTCACAGATTCTGTAGTGATGGAATCAGAAGTCCGACATCTCCTCAAGTAAGCGTGATATCTTTTGGGGAAAATAAGACATTTGCTTGAATGTTTTTGGCATCTGCTTGAATGTATTAGGCATCTGTTTGAATGTATTAGACATCTGCTTGAATAAGTCACATAACTTCTGGACCATGTGTGATATCTGCCCAAGTGAGCTGGTAGTCAAAGTTGGTAGTTACATTGTAAGACATGTATTCAAGTAGGTTGGGTACCTGCTAAGGTCTGTCAGTTACCTTCTTAAGTGAGTTACTCAGACATCAATTGAATAAGGTATCTGCTTATCAGGTAGACCAGATATCTGCTCTCAGCTGTGTCAGACATTTGCTCAAATTAGTCAGACAGTATGGATTGACTTGTCCTCTGAAATAGTTTAGCTCCCAATCGAATGGGTATGTCTGATTTCATTCCTGTTTTAGTTTCTAAATATACTATGTAAATGGCAAAATATTGACCAATTACTTACTATAACATTGTAAAATGATTTAGTTTTACCATTGTTCTATCTTGTTTTACAATAAAAAACCTTGCAACTGGTTCTGAGTAAATCTTTTGCATCAATAAGACTTTTTCACCAAGTGGTAGTGATAAGAAGGCATTATTTCTGTAGTTGATAAATGAAATGGTTTATTTTAGACATAGAGTTATATTCTGTCAGACTCCATAGCCAATAGTGATTTTACTCTGTCATCATTGGAAGATATATAGCAGACACCTTTGCCTTTGTGACATCTTTAACACCCCACGAAATATATTAAGCTTTATTTTTAATTTGGGTTTTTATTTTTACCTAGTACTTTGTGAAGTATTCTGTGTTATTGTTTCACATATTTGATTTAATAATAAGATTACCTGTGCACACAATTATAATTGCATATTGTGCAGTTGATGTTTTTTAGGACAGCCAAGGCAGGTCTAGCACTAGGAGGATCAAATGGAGGGGTCAGTATATTACTGCAATTTCTTTAATTTTTGATGACATTATGATTGTTTTTTTCTGTTACAGTGAAAATGCAAAACTCTATGAATTTACACTCTCATCATCCACATAATTTGTTTCTATTTATTGTTAACTTTCACAGATATCTTCAAAAACAAAGCATTCTCTTGTGTTGGAAAATAAAAACTAGTTCCACCTAACCTAAGTTTGACTTATACTTTTTCTAATTATGGACTTCTGTATATTATTATTTAAAGCAGGTGATAATCTACATTCTTTAGTACACAAGAAATGTATAAAACACTTAGTCAAATAATGTCTGTTTTTGATTTATTTAGAATCTGTGAAACTATTGGTGTTTTAGGCTTCTATACTGGACCTTCACTCCGGGGCCTTGTCCAAGGGAGACAAATTTATCAATATTTATAGGTGAGATTCTTCAAACATTCAGTTGTAAATGTTATAAGGTGTTTTCACCTTTTCAGTGTTAAAAACATTTGCATAATTCTTTGATTGGTTATTAATATCATGAAAAAAAATCTTAAACATAATACTGTAAAGCTGCAAATCATTTCACATGCTTTAATAATTATCATACCCCAGGAAACATTTACATGAATACATATACATGTATCTTCCTTTTGAGGAATAAGAACAAAAATGGCAAGCAATTTGATGCGTGTTTTGTAGATATTTTTGCAGTCATTATTCAGACCTTTGAGACCAAGTGGTTTACAAGTTTGGCTTTTCATAACCTACTGTTATGTCTGCAATCATACATTAGATATTAATAAGTAATAGCTGATAGTGTTTTGTTTGGATTCATTGGCAGTATGTCGTTAGTGCCCAATTCTTGACTCTGGCTGTTGTTATAATTCTGTAGCTTGATTGACAGCAGCAAAAAGCCAGTATTCACACAGAAAGACTTTGACATTTACAGGTAAATCTTTCTTTTCTCCGAATAAAATTGAGGATTAGAATTTGGTGCCGCAGACAATTAATGTAAGTTACCAATTTGGACTGGACGACATATGTCCTCAGTGGCCTAGTGGTTAGCGAGTTTGGCATCTAATCACAGGCTGTCACCTCTGTGTGGGTTCAACTCCCACAAGTGGCAATGCTGAGTGTCTGTTCCAATATGACCCTGGCTGTTGAACCAGATGTAAAACCCCAACTTTGAGTTTATGCAACAAAAGTTACAAAACTAGCAATATTTACATAATTACTTGGGTCGTAGTAAACAACTTGAGGGTTATTGTTTACAACAGATTTAAGGCTGGAGTTAAAGCTATTTACTTGCCGCCCACTTTATGACCTGGTCGTAGAATAGTCTGAGGGTTTAAATAATAATCTTATTGTCAAGTTTAACACAATAGTTCCAGCTAATAATCACACATTGAGCATTATGTCTTTGATAGTTTTATAGTTACTAAAAGTAAAGAAGTTTAAAATATGAATCCAGGATTTTAATAGTGTTCGCATATACATAATTTGCTTTTCAAATGCTGATTAGCATTAAAATAAAATTGTAAAGGAAAACATACAGGAGGACTGTTAATTTGCCATTTTCATACTTTTGTCAAAATTAACTTTGTGATATAGTTTAGAGTTCTTGCTCTATGTAGTAGATTTACTTTTACAAATTACTTTCATCTTCAACATGTAAAAAATACTTTAATTTCAGTTGTTAAAAGTGTTTTGGTTTCACTGTCTCATCTCTGCTTTTGTTTTATCAATTCCTTTTAGTAATGTTAAAAACCGCATCCATGCAGCCATTGCAAAGCATTTCGAAGTGCCTAAACACATGCTGTACTTGACCAGCCCCACATTCTTCTCCCAGATGACGACCAAACCAGCACAAACTGTACACGATGAGTACTGGCATGTACATACTGACAAGGTGAGATGGCATATTAAGTGAACTTCTTCAGTCAGTCTGTGGAATAAGAAGGCATATATATTAATTAAACACTGCAATTATTTTGGCACACTGCCTATAATTGGTACACATGGACAAGGTGAGACATGGCTCTCAAATGAGAACTACTTCAGCTGGTAACAGTCTCTGAAATAATCGATTAAACACTGCTATTGTTTAAAATCAAGATGTACATGAATTTCTTTCATAACATTTGAAGATGCATAATTGTCTTAATAACTGAACATAATATTTCAATATCGCAACTATTAAGAAAACTATGTTTATGGCCAATAATCTAGTTTTTGACAATATTTTTGGGTTTTTTTTTATCTTTTTGACATTTGGGCTGTAACCATAGGTTACACCTGCCAACCCTGTCATGAAGAATACGGATGATGACTATGATATGTACACACAGACAGGGTGAGATATGAGTCTTCCATTTTGGAAATGTTTATGTAGAAAGAAGAAAAATCAAAATTCTAAAAATTTACAAGTTGATCTGACAAGATCAAATCACAGACCTTTATGATATTTTATCACTCCAATAATATATTAAAGGCATAGGAAACAGTCAAACTATATTGGGCCAACTAATTTGTAATGTGCATTCTACCATTTAGGTACTTTGAAAACAATTTTCCTATAGAAGGTTGAATTGCTGGAGTTCTCAGATTAGTAGGCGTTTATTGATATGTTTTCATAACAGTTACATATAAAAAGATTGGTCTCACAAAAAATAACCAATCAATGCCTGTGGTGTGAGAGATAGCCCGAAATGGGATACATTGGTGTTAAGTTGGCCCAATCTAGTTTCACTTATGTATTGTCATATTGTGGAACAGTTTATTGATAATATGTAATTTTGCATGTGTTTTTAGCTTACCTATGGATCTTTCCACTATACGTCACTCCTTTACTTGACTGATTATGGAACAGATTTCACTGGAGGAAGATTTATATTTGTGGACACGTCAGTAAATACAACAGTGGAACCTAAGCGAGGTACGTGACTGTTAAAACTTTTATAATATATGTCCCAGATTTGGGCCCACAGTGTATGGGACTTCAACACTTGAGGATATTATTCTTGTGTGGTTGATTTTATTGTAGTTGTTATATTCTTAAGGAAATGTACTTATACTCGACTAGATTCAATAATCGACTGTATTTCAGAATAAAATACGAGCACAGTCTGTTTATGCAATAAAAATTATTTAACAATTGGGTGGGTAGGGTGGGTATTGTTTTCACCCATAGTGTTCGGATGGATGGGTGGGTGGGTGACGGGAACAAGTTTTTCTGGGCTATATGTAAGAAATCGTAAGGTGTAGGAAGTTGATACATAGTAGAGACATTGGTTGGGGGTGTGTGGGTGTACAACGTCATGGTGTGACATTTATTTGACCTTGCCATAGTAACCTTGAGTTTAAAAATGTTGTCCAGCCTATATCTCAGAAACCTTAAGGTGTAGAAAGTTGATACTTGGTAGGGACATTGATTCCGGGGTGTAGATGTCCCATTGTGTGACCTTGATTTAAACTTTGATCTTGCTGTAGTGACCATGACCTTTAAATTTTTTCCAGAATATATCTCAGAAACCATAAGGTGTAGGAAGTTGATACTTGGTAGGGACATTGTTTGGGGATGTAGATGTGCAATGTCATAGTGTGACCTTGATTTGAACTTTAACCTTGTCAGAGTGACTTTGAGTTTGAAAGTTTTGTCTTGGCTGTATCTCAGAAACCGTAAATAGGAGGAAGTTGATACTTAGTGGGACATTGGTTAGGGGCTGTAGATGTACAACATCACTGTATGACCTTGATTTGACCTTTTACCTTGTGTAGTGACTTGGAAACTGTAAGGTGTAGGGTGTTGATACTTGGTAGGGACATTGGTTAGGGGGTGTAGGTGTGCCATGTTATAAGGTGACCTTGATTTGACTTTTGTCCTTGCTGTAGTGACCTTGACCTGTAAAACCTTGTCTGAGCTGTATCTTGGAAACTGTGAAGTGTAGGAAGTTGATATTTAAGAGGGATATTGGTTAGGGAGTGTACATATGCAATATCATGGGTCGATATTGATTTAACTTTTGAACATGCCGTAGTGACCTTGAGATTTAAAATCTTATCTGGACTATATCTCAGAACCAGTAAGGTGTAGAAGGTAGATGTTTTTATGGACATTAGTTAGGGGCTGTAGGTATGCAGTGTCATGGTGTTACCTTGATTTGATCTTTGACCATGCTGTAACGACCTTCACTGTTAAAATATTGTCTGGGCTGTGTCACAGAAACCGTAAATAGGAGGAAGTTGATACTAGATAGAGACATTGTTTAGAGGGTGTAAGTTTACATCATGATGTGACCTTGATTTGACCTTTGACCATGGTGTAGTAACCTTGGACTTTAAAATTGTGTCTGGGCCATATCTGAAGAAAATGTAAGGTGTAAGAAGTTGATTTTTGGATGAATCACTGGTTAGGGAGTGTAGGTATGCTAAGTCATGGTGTGATCTTTAACCTTGGCTCTGCCAAAGTGTGTTCACCTGCCATATTTGAGACATATTTCACTCACGACAAAGATATATGGATTGCTCTTAAGTTATTATTATATACATTTTTACTTAATTGTGCTATTTCCATTGACAGCTATACTTCAATTAATAAATCTTACCGCTTCATAGATAGGGACATTATTTAGAGGGTGTGCATCATGGTGTCACCTTGATTTGACCTTTGACCATGCTGTAGTGACCTTGACCTTATCTCAAGAAAGTGTAAGGTGCAGGAAGTTGATTTTTGGATGAGTCATTGGTTGGGGAGTGTAGGTATGCTAAGTCGTGTTGTGGCCTTTAAATATTTCACTCATGACAAAGATATATGGATTGCTCGTGAGTTATTATTGTATCCCCGACGCGAAGCGGGGATACTATGGATTCATCATCGTCGTCGTCCGCGTCCGCGCCCTCGTCCGCGTCCGCAGAGATTTCTTGTTAGCGACCTACAGTCCACATTTCTTTCCGGATTTCTTTCATATTTGGCAGGTGACTTGATATGGTAGAGGACTCGCCACCCTATCTTTTTGGTAGGCTTTATGTCTAAATTAGGCCTGTGGTAGACAAAAATGTCTAAAATGTGGAATATTGCTTGTTAGCGACCTACAGTCCACATTTCTTTCCAGATTTCTTTCATATTTGGCAGGTGGCTTGGTATGCTAGAGGACTCGCCACCCTATCTTTTTGGTAGGCTTTATGTCTAAATTAGGCCTGTGGTAGACAAAAATGTCTAAAATGCATTAAAAGTCATGAAATCATGCACTAAATCACTTATAACTTGAAAAGTGTTGCATTTAGAGCATTTTGTTAAAATATGTTATTCAGATACTTTTTTCATAGCTACAACATGGTGAGTAACTTGGGTGTCTGTCTCAATAGCTAAGTGAGTAATAGCTACTTTTGGGCTTTTCAGTAACTTCCATCATGAGTAAAATCAATTGTAACTTGAAAACTATTGCATTTACAGAATTTTGTATAAATATGTTATTCAGCTACTTTTATGTCAGCTATAACATAGTAAAATTTCAGACCTGTAGCTCATGGCATAGCTGAGTAATAGCTACTTTTAGGTTATCACTGTTGAGTAAATTACTTATAACTTCAAAAGTATTACATTTAGAGTATTTTGTTTCAATATGTTATTGACCTATTTCGGAGTCAGCTATAACATAGTGAAGTTCCAGACCTGTGGCTCATTGCATAGCTGAGTAATAGCTACTTTGAAGTTCACACTGTTGAGTAAATCAGTTGTAATTGGAAAAGTATTGCATTTACAGAAATTTGTGTAAATATGTTATTCAGCTACTTTTGGGTCAGCTATAACATAGTGAAATTACAGACCTGTAGCTCATGGCACAACTGAGCAATAGCTATTTTCAGGTACTGACTGTTGAGTAAATGACTTGTAACTTGAAAAATAGTGCATTTGGAGTATTTTGTTAAAATATGTTGTTCGCCTACTTTTGGGTCAGCTATAACGTCGTGAAATTACAGACTTATAGCTCATGGCATAGCTGAGCAATAGCTATTTTCAGGTTGTCACTATTGAGTAAATCAGTTGTAACTTGAAAACTATTGCATTTACAGTATTTTGCTTAAATATGTTGTTCACCTAATTTTGGGTCAGCTATAACATAGAAAAAATTCAGACATGTAGCTCATTGCATAGCTGAGTAATAGCTACTTTGACGTTATCACTGTTGAGTAAATCAGTTATAACGTGAAAACTATTACATTTACAGTATTTTGTTTAAATATGTTATTCACATAATTTTTGGTCAGCTATAACAGAGTGAAATTGCAGACCTCTATGTCATGGCATAGCTTACCAATATCTACTTTCAGGTTCTCACTGTTGAGTAAATCATTGTATCCACTGGATAGCCGTAGTGTGTAGAGAGATTTCACCATTACCGCTCTAACAAAAAAAAAATTAGCCTTCTCAAGTTTGCAAAGTATATTACAGGGTGCACCACAGTACTCTATTGGTAGGCTTTATGTCTAAATTAGGCCTGTGGCTAAATTACTTACCTACTAAAAATGAGTAATTCTGCATTTTCTCTAAAAGTATTGCAGATAGCAAATTTTTCTTAAATAACTCATTCACCTACTTTTGGGAGAGCTTTCACATGCTGAAGTTCCAGACCTGTAGGTAATTACTCACCTACTCAAAATGAGTAAATGCGAATTATCTCTAAAAGTATTGCAGATAGCCAATTTTTGTCAAATAACTCCTTCACCTACTTTTGGGAGAGCTTTCACTTGGTGAAGTTTCAGACCCGTAGGTAATTACTCACCTACTCAAAATGAGTAAATGCAAATTATCTCTAAAAGTATTGCAGATAGCCAATTTTTGTCAAATAACTCCTTCACCTACTTTTGGGAGAGCTTTCACTTGGTGAAGTTTCAGACCTGTAGGTAATTACTCACCTACTCAAAATGAGTAAATGGAAATTATCTCTAAAAGTATTGCAGATAGCCAATTTTTGTCGAATAACTCCTTCACCTACTTTTGGGAGAGCTTTCACTTGGTGAAGTTTCAGACCCGTAGGTAATTACTCACCTACTGAAAATGAGTTAATGCAAATTATCTCTAAAAGTATTCCAGATAGCCAATTTTTGTCAAATAACTCCTTCACCTACTTTTGGGAGACCTTTCACTTGGTGAAGTTTCAGACCTGTAGCTAATTATTCACCTACCCAAAATGAGTAAATGCTAATTATCTATAAAAGTATTGCAGATATCCAATTTTTTATCAAATAACTCATTCATCTACTTTTGGGAGAGCTTTCACATGGTGAAGTTCCAGACCCGTAGGTAATTACTCGCCTACTGAAAATGAGTAAATTCTAATTATCTCTAAAAGTATTGTAGATAGCCAATTTTTCTCAAATAACTCATTCGCCTACTTTTGAGAGAGCTTTCACTTGGTGAAGTTTCAGACCCGTAGCTAATTATTCACCTACTCAAAATGAGTAAATGCGAATTATCTCTACAAGTATTGCAGATAGCCAGTATTTCACAAATAACTCATTAATATGAAAACAACTTAGAGGAAGTCATGGGCTGCAAATCTTTTCATGTGGTCAGATTTCACCTTGGGCCCCTCCTGCTTATTATTGGTCCTAGAGGTTTGCAATGTGAAAACGACTTATAGGAAATCATGGACTGCGAATCTTTTGAAGTGGTCAGACTTCACCTTGGGCCCCTGCTACAGGGTCAAATAAAGGTAGCCAAACTTAAAAGTGCTTTCAGCTTGCTTATTAACGAAAAATGCTTTTTATCTTCTAAACTATGTTAGTTGGCCTTTGTCGGTGGATACATCCAGCATCTGGCCACAGATGCGTCCTATTTCTAGTTATATATATTTTTACTTATTTGTGCTATTTGCATTGACAGCTATAGTTCAATTAATAAATTTTACAACTTCGTAATTTTAGTTTACTGATTAATGCTGTCATCTTGCTATTGAATTGTCTTGTTTTAATACTTTATCTTTACATACATTTTCTCTCTCTTTGATGTTATTTTCTCTACTTAGACATTATTTGGATATTTATATAACTAACACTGTTTGCTCTGAAAGTCTCCTGATCATCATATCTCTGATGCTATTATATAAAATTCATCTGTCTTCTTTTTACAGGACGTCTGTCTTTCTTCACATCAGGAGCAGAAAACCCTCACTATGTTGAAAAGTTGCAGAGTGGAACTCGTTATGCCATTACTGTGTCTTTTACATGTGATCCTGATAAAGCCATAGATGATCCTCATCTTAAGTCCTAGCTGCTCTTTTGATGTCAGATATTCCAAGGAGAGAGACAGGTCAGACCAACAGTGATATGGAATGAGAAAAATTTTTAGAGTATGACATATCACATGAGCCATCAATGAGCTTTAATGGAAAATCTTCTGCAGCTTGTCCATATCACTCTGTGAACACACAACGGATGCAGGAATATACACATTGTGTCAGGACTACAGTGACTGCAAGCAGATGTACGTGGATATTATTATGTACACTAGATATAATAATAAAGTAATATGATGTAGTTTGAGCAAACCATAAAGTAATTAACATAAAAGGAGACATCACTGATATATATTGTGGTGCACACATAACTCTGTAGTGACTTGTGCACCAATAGAACAAACACAGAGTAGTTATCCTTAATACTTTGAACCTTTCCTTAAACCCCAGACAAAGTGTGTACAGAACTCGTTGAAGTCAATCTGTTGGTGTGCTACTCGAGGTCCCACACTTTGCATCAATATATAATATAAGTCTAAAAACCATTTTGCCATCAGTTTCAATATGATGCCCCAAGGATTTGGAATGATCTGCCCATTGATGTATGCCCAGCCTAACCTCTTTCTTCATTCAGGAAGAAGTTGAAAACCTATCTCTTTCTCTGTGGCACCAACCCCTGCAATGTTTCTGGCTTAATTATTATGATCTCTATTTTCTGGTATAATGCACATTAGTATCTGTCAGTAGATAGAGATTAAGTTAACATCCCATTGAAACAGTGGAGTGTTTGAGGTTTGCTACAGTATGTGCAGTTTGTCAGTTAGAAAATATAGAGTTAGAAAACTCCCTTCTGTTTCCTTGTGAGAAATTATTGGCATATTAGTTTTGTGACTGCATTGGAACGCCTTATGCAAAATTGCTCACATTGTGATTCTTTTGTCTTTTTGTCTGAAATGAAGTGTGCACAAACATGTCAATGTTTTGGAATGGAAATAGGTATGAGTAGTACTAGGTGGGTCAATGACCCACCTAGTACTACTGGTATGAGTCTGTACATTATTGATATCATGCAAACATTTAAAAAAGACTTCATTTAATCCATATGTGTAAGTAGTGATGTATATATGTTACAGTAAATATGCGAAATTAGTAAATATGCGTATTTACTGGTTTTTTGGTCCAGTAAATATACATATTTACTAAAATCATCATGAAGACTTTATATCTCAAATAGTTGGGTGTTATCTGCTATGTCTTGATATTAACAGTTATTTCAAACTTTAAATGGCTTTGTCATATTCAAAGTTTGATACTTGTTTACAATCCAGCAATGGGATAACTATTTAACATCACTTTATAATTTCAAAAGCATTTACATGTGATATGTGATAAAAACTTGTCATATATTTTTCATTTAAAATTGATTGTAATGCAAATAGACAAGTTTATAAATCTAAATTTCCAAATATTTATCAAATTATGATGCTTTATGTATAAGGAACAACAAGCAAGGTAATAAGATTAAGATTTATTTCTTGTTCAAGAACTGAATTTCACTGGAGTTTTAACAATGTATTTGAACAATGTATTTCTTTTTGAAAGGTCAACAATAAATTTAGAACTATAATTAGGGTTGAATAAAACTTCCCTTTAATGCTGTCCCATCAATAGAGGAAGCTACACCAAAACATTAGATGCCTTAAAAGAGATTTAGTCCCTCTGAAAGACTACATGATGAAATCCAATTAAGGGCTAGCTGGCCTTTGCATTGTTTCTAACAATGTAGCCAGTACCTACATTATAGTCATAAATCTATCAGAAAATGGCAAAATATTAAGCCTTGATTGAAATAGAATAAAGAAACTACTTTCTAATAATCTCTGTTTACAATAGATTCTTCAAGAATACATGCAGACTTGTTTTGGTGTGAATCATGTTGTCTTAAATGATAAGGTAAAATTTCTGCTGAATGAAAGTACAGTTAAAATATGTTAAAATTTAAATTAATTTCTTAAACTTTTATTTATTTCCAATAAAAAGTCTTTTTATGTATCTTTCACATAAAAATGGTGAAAAGTTAAGTGATCTTTAACCATTGGTAGGGATAACATAGGTCCTTAGCAGTTTGACTGAAAATAATATAAGCCTAAATGAAATATCTGCAGAAGGCACATATCTAAAGTGTTTAAAAATAAATATTTAAAAGCCCAGTGCTATTTTGTCAACATATTTGCATGTAATGTACTATAAAATGAAGTATGTTTAGTATGTTCTAGTAGTCATCATAATAGAGTAAAATGTTTCAATATAATTCACAGTTTGGTGTACCATTTAATATTACATAGAGTAAAATGTTCCAATATAATGTACAGTTTGGTTTACCATTTAATATTATATAGTTACAACTTGCGAACATCGAAGTTTCATTTCACATATTTACTGAAAGTCAAACCAGTAAACTTGTGAAATAACACAGGTCATAAATCAGTAAATACGCATATTTACTGAAAATTTTAGGGAATACGCGTATTTACTGATTTCACATATTTACTGTAACATATATAAATTTTTGTGGAAATTAAATAAATGTCGCTTGCTCTCTATTTTTCGTAAAATATATATTTTTCATTTCTTTTTAAGATACAGAAAAAATCAGTATAAAGTACAACTTACCTGTAATAATGGAATGGTTAATTTAGTAGTTTGCTATGGCTGAAGATCTGTGTTGATATTAAATCAATATTAAAGAATTCACACTTGTTTATGTCTTAATTCACCATGTCAAAGACTAAATATTTCAATGGGTAGATTCTAGGTAATATGCAATTTCATATTTAACCTAAATGTGACAGATTGAGACAGTTTCATCAGTACAGTTCATCAATACAGTTTATGAACCAAGTGAGAAAGTATATTTGTATTTGTTCCATCTTTGTAATAATAATAAAGTAATAAAAAATTTCACGCCTATTATAGTTACCTTGTGTATTTTTATAAAGTTGTTTGTGTTTGTTAAAATGTCTTAGTGGTGTAAAATATTATATCATGATAGAATATATATGATAGAAGTAATTTTCTGGTTCTTTATTGCATCAGTTGTAGTATCTGGTATAAGTTTGATTTTTAGGTTCAAATGTGATTAGTTTATATAATGTTTTGGATTTATATTATGTGCCCAAATATTTTATAAAATAAAATACACATTTTAATTTTTTTCAGTTTTAAGAGCTAAACATTCACCCTGTTTTCATTCTCATATTGTTACGTGTTGACCACTGCAACACTGAAAACCTTGGTCACCTGAATTTCTTAAAATCTGTTGTGAACTAAAGGTAACTATTACCTGGTGGATCAAAAATAGCTTCATACTTAACCCAGACTTAATCTTAGACCTTGAAATCTGCTCATAAAATTAGCTTTCACCTGCACCAGCGCTAATCCTCTTTTACCACACAATCCAAGAGGATCCATTTATTCATCTGCACAGACATTATATGTCAGCACAACATTTTGCAATTTCCTAGCTGATGGAGATGATTTTATCATTTCACCTCTACATAATGTATCATAATTAGTTTCACATATGCAATATTGGGTTTCCACATATCTTTGAATGATGATGTTCTTTGAGCTTTGCTGCTCTAATGGGACAGAAAAATGATTGTGGTTGAAAATATTAATATTTGTAAAAACAGATCCAGAAGTACATGTAGTGTTTACCTTATAGAATAAATCGCTGCATAATCGAAATGGGACACCTTATATAAAGGTCCAGTGCCACAAAAGAATCAGGAAACTGATAAAATGCCACCCAGTTCTGGAATGTTGCCAATCATTCTTTGTTTCCAAACAATTACAGCACTTTTGCAAGAAGACCAAAATCAGAAAAGTTACATGCTGTGACATCATCACACAGCTGCAGGTAAGAATCAAGCAAAAGTCAATTGACCAGCAGGTGTTTCAACCTAACACTAAAAACTCCATGGCACCACCTAGTTAGTTCCTCCAGCATTAACAGAGTGTCTCTATGTGTACCAGCCCAGAGGCCCCAGATACCAAAGGCTGTACAGGAGAAATAGCCAGCAAAGTTAGCCAACACAGCAAACTCGGCAAACAGCAAACTCTTGCACAAAAACCCCAAAGCCACGAATAGATTTCTAGGCAATGTATTCTTTTTTGGTACCACCAGCTATATAGAACTTGACACATCGCAGACTTTCACAAAACCAACACCAGTTGTAAAACACTGCAATCAAGATACATTTGCCAAGCAATCAAAAAAGGAGTTAGCCACAGCTGACTAAGCCCCATAGGACCTTGTCAAGCACATCATTGGAACTAATCAACTATTTAACGAGTGAGACCAAAATAACTTGTAGAAATCGTTCACATATAAAGCATGCAGCGGAAATTGACCAGCAGCCAGTGGAATCCTTTTGGATGACTGTGACATGAGCATACGTTCCATGATTTGTGACAACACATGATAGATTATTCTGAGTACTCTGCAGCTTGTTGTGCTAGAAACATGACAACCCTCTAACATAGAGTTACTAAGTCCAAAGGACCACTAGCCTTGGCATTTGCAGCCACTTCGTTGGTAAAATACTGTATGTCCAATTCAACAAAGGTCATGCATCTAGAAGCAGGCTTTACAGCAAAGTTGTGCTGATTCCTGAGGTCATACTACAGCCTTCTCTCAATCCTCTTGCTTGATAGTTTCACAGATTTCTGAAATAACCTATTTATGATTAATCTCCCCATTGCAACCTAAAATTAAACTGCAAGCAGCTGTCTCTCCAGTGGCCACATATCTTAGTGTGACTGCCACGTTGAGGTCAACTGTCATTTATTTATAATGGAAAAGTTCATGATAGACTGTGTATCCCACCTTTCCAGATTGGTGAGTGCATGATAGTGGTCATGTTCCTCTATGTCTTGCTCTCCTGTTTCTATGCATGTGTCCATGCCCTTCTCCCCTTTCCTGACAATGTCTGAGCCTTGGAATCCTTTGTGAATTTTTCACAACAGCCTCCATCTAAATTTTCATGTATGTCATAAGTCCTTCAATATTCCTCAAATTCATCTTTGCACTATGCTGTCTGAAGGCAGTCTATATTCCTTTCAGTAAGTAATTAATATATTAACGTCCAGAAGTAGAGTTTTGGGGGCATCTATTTAGCCCTCAGGGCCAAGTGACCAAACATATCTTTATGTGATGCTATTTAACCAAAGAATGGATTCAATATTTTGTGTTGATCATATGTTGGTATTCGGACTGACCTTTACTGGTGGCCTATACAATCAGATGTACAATCACAAAGCACAATGTTCAGACCATTTGTCTAAAAATACTAATTCGAAGTTGGGGCAAATATGGTTTATTTTCTCAGTCTTGTTGCATTATTGTTTAATCAGGATGTCACAGTTTTTCCACCCTTTCTCCAGAATCGTTTGAGGCCAAGCCCCAATTTTTATATTGAATAGGTCCTGCAATCAAAGTCAAAGTGATGATTTTACACCCCATTCAACAGCCAGGGACATATTGAGATAGTCCTCAGTAGTTTGGTCACTTGTCAGAGCTGAACCCACACAGAGGTGACAGCCTGTGATTATTACTGAACCTGCTAACCCACTAGGCCACTGAGAACCTCAGGTCTTGCAATCAGCTGCAAAGTGGAACAGCATTACATATTTAGTTCAGCTGTCTGAATTGGTAATGTCAAGGGAGGTCAATAAATAGCTGTTACTTTTTTACATGAAATTAAAATCGGTTGTAGGAAACTCCAAAAACATTTTCTATTTTCTTGAATAATGCATTTTAATTTTTTTGAAAGATTATGTCCCAGCAAGCATTGTCCTTTGAAAACATATTGATTTTGTGTTGAAGTGGATTCTGACATTGATGTAAACATTTTCAACACTAACATCTAATTGGTTTTATTTTTTTATATGTAAAAGTATTTGTATTTTACACTGTAAATCCTTGTGATTTAATGTTGAAAATTTTCCCTTAAACTGAGATGTACAGTTTCAACACTAAATCTAATTGAACCCTACTTCCCTGAATTCACAACACATCATCCCAGATTCTCGTCTCCCCATGCTTTTCACTTTCTCTACTGTAACAGAGGATCCAGTTACCAAAAACATTATGAACTCTCCAAGTAATCATGTTCTCTTGACCCTTGGCCACTTTTCTTGTCCTTGATTATCTGTATATCCTCATCACTACCATCACTTCAATAATTAACGCCTCTCTTGAACAAAGTAAATGTCCACATTTTTTCAAGTAGGTCCATGTTACCCCAATCCTCAAGAAATCATTCTTAAACTATAGGCCTGTCTCTAATCTAAACTTTTATGGGGCTCGGTGGTGTAGCGGTTAGAGGTCTCGCCTCCAACCTCTGAGGCCACCGGTTCGAATCTCGGGCCGGGCGCTTCATGTTGGAAAGTTGGTAGTTACTTGCCGATGCCCGGTGGTTTACAGTGCAGTATGCACTGGTTTCGTCCACCTGTAAACTACCCGTCACAATATGACCCTGGCTGTTGAACGCGACATAAAACAACAAATAAATCTAAATCTAATCTAAACTTATTTCAAAGTTACTTGAAAGGGTAGTAGCAGTCCAGCTACAAACTCACCTTGATAAAACTGGCCCCATGACTGCCTTCCAATCGGCTTATAGAAAACACCTTCTACAGAAAGTGCCCTCCTTAATATGCAGAACGATATTCTTCTCAATATGGCCAAAGGGTCTCTCAAGCCCTTACCTTTTTGATCTCTCTGTCACCTTTGATACCATTGACCACAATATTCTCCTGGACAGACTTAATGTTTACTATGGAAATAGTGAACTAGCATTCGGCTGGTTCAAATCATACTTGTCGGGAAGGACTCGGTCAAGGTAGGTAGCACACTCTCACATTCTGCTGCCCTTTAGTATGGGGTCCCCCAGGGCTCCGTACTTGGTCTAATTCTTTTTTGCTCTACACTGACCCAATCAGTTCAATCAGTCACTCTCAAATTTAAGTAGTATTAACTACCACTTCTACACCGATGATACTCAGTTATACATAACACTTTCACTAGCAAACTTCTCCCACTCTATATGCAAAAACTAAAGAACTACCTTAACGACATTCAAAATTTCATGTTCACAAATAAATTAAAACTGAACCCTGACAAAACCGAGTTTATTTTGATAGGCTCCAAAAACAATCATAAACAACTCCTTCCTCACTTTCCAATCAATATTCTTGGTAATAAGGTCTCACCAGCACAAAGCGTCAGGAACCTCGGAGTGGTGTTCGATTCCAACTTCATTTTCTCAGACCATGTGTCACAGGTCATTAAGTCCACCAGAGTCCATGTGAGAGACCTCTACAGAATTTGTCCCCTTTTAGACCTTAAAACATCAGTTCTATTAGCACATGCTGTGGTGAGCGGCAGATTAGATTATTGCAATTCCTTATTCTTATCACTCACCAATTCTGAGTTAGGGAGCTTGCAATTAGTCCAAAACTCACTTTGCAGGGTTATCACCCGTTTCTCTAAATTCTCTCATATTACCCCTTAACTGAATAAACTCCATTGGCTCCCAGTCAGGTTCAGGGTACAATTTAATATTCTCAAGCAAGGTCAACCAGCTTACCCAATAGAATTAATTCACCCCTACACCTCTTCCAGAAATATAAGGCGAAGCACCCCCATACTCAAGTTCCTTCATACCCCCACTTTTAACCATAGAGTTCATAAATCAATGAAACACTTTTATAATTCCTTCAGTAACTAACCCCAGTTCTTTGGAACTCTTTTCCCTTGCAAATAAGAAATAGCCCCTCTTTCAGGAAACACCTCAAAACTCACCTCTTCAACTCCAGTTTCCCAAATTAGTTTCCTTCCCTCTTGGTCACACCCAAAACTCCGGACCACTGAGCTTGAATGCGCCTTGACTCTTCTTACGATAAATGATTTTTGATAACTAGCAGACTGAGTTCTCCTTTGTGGGGAAGATATTGCGCCTACAAAGCAGTAGATTAGATTAGATCATTTCTATGGCTAGTTTTAATATAATTTAACTCTGGCTGTTGAATGGGATTTAACTTCAATTTTGACCTCTGACCTCTGATGTATTTAATGAGCTGGACTGACGAAATAATTAGGCACAGAGAATGTGAAAGATTTTCTTTTCTTTTCAAATATTTGATTTGTTTAAAATATCAAGAAGTCATCAGATTTTAGAAAAAGGATTATTCTATTAGAAGGACATAAAATATTGGATATCTAGTAGGGAAATATAAAAAATCAGGATATATACATATACTGAGAGATGAACTTTGATTTCTCATGAAAAATTATGAAGACACAATGCATGTCCGCAGTGAAAATGATATTATACATGCATGAATTAAATTACCAATTTATGTATTATGTGAATTCAACTCTCTGTGAGAATCAAGAATTTGAGCTACTCTAAGAGAATTAAAAGGGGCCACAGTGGCAGAGTGGTAACACTCTCGCCTCCCACCTCTGAGGCCGGGGTTCGGTTCCCGGCAGGGCCTCAAGTGGGAAAGCTGGTAGTTGCTTGCCGTTGCTCGGCAGTTTAGAGTACAGAACCCTGATGAACTATAGGTACTGGTTTCCCCTGCCCTTCCAACTACTCGTTGTGATTTGACCTGTACAGTGTTGAAAGTGATGTAAAAGCCCAAATAAATAAACTAAGAAAAATAAAATATACCGTGATTTCATGCAAAGGTAAATGTATGTTGGGTAGCATAGCTTTCAATGTTATTTACATGCAACTAAAACAATTTTCAAAATCAAAACATATTTGAACATTGTTTTACCTGTTGGATTCAACCTGATTTCACTTTTTGGATTGAATTAAAAATGGTTTGGATACTCTGAATGTATTTTAACCTGACTTCACCAAATAGATTCAACATGGTTTCACCTGTTTGGTTCAACATGATTTTACCATGCAGTTGGATCCAACTTAAAATAGTTTGCACAATGTACTTGAATTTCATCCGAATTTCATAATAGGATTCATATGAATGCATCATTAAATACAAACCACATTTGGTTTCAAATAAATGAACATAAATCAGTAAATGGACAGTATTACAGACAGGACAATCTGAATGGACATATAAGTTTTAAATTTCTCCCTTATGGTTGTTCTATCCATAAGATCACCCATTTGTGTAGCTGTCTTATATAGATTTTTTTAGATAAAATGTTCTTTCAGTTGATACCTTAAGTTGTAAAAATACAAAATTATTTTAATAATACATTACATTTGTGCATTCAACAACTATCCAACTTATCTAATCTATTATTTATCAAGCACATTGTCTTTCTTGTTTGGACTTTGGTGGGTTTCATGATTTGAGATATAGGGTACGAGAGACAAGTTTGAGAACACCATGCCAAAAACTATCCACTGTGTGTTGCCTTTTTATCTTTAACAAATCTCTACAAAAGAAACTTTTATGTTGCTTCACTGGTTTATTTGGTCATACAAAAGCGTACTATCTACCATAGGCATTAAACTTATCAAAGAATATCAATAACCTGTGAGAGAATGTTTCCGGGCAATGTTATTCATTATTATCGTAAGCGACTGTAAAGTGTTATGAGGAATTATGGGATTGCTCTATATTCGCCATTTTGTTTGTTTGTTAAGAAAGTTTTTCCATTTTGACAGAAAAACTCAAATACTTTATGGGAAAGTCATTAATGACAACAATACAGATTACAAACATTTGAATCTCTGTATTTGAATCTACGGTGCATTTATTTTGTCTAAATCGGTTTCCCTTTCTTTAATATTCGAATCGTTGGCCTTGTCGTCAGGGAAGCTTTGGCCTTCTGTCAAGATTTATGGTCATTATTTTCACGTGATATCTGAGTGATGACATAATAACATCACAGACAAACACATCAATATGTAAACCATGATTATAGGTACAGATGATGACAGGAAAGTACTCCAGACGAAGTGTCCCATTGGAGGTGTAAGTTTGTTTCATTCAATTTCCAGATACCGGAGCCCCAGATACTTGATCGTCGGTGTAGAATACAGTACAGTACCGGTATATGTGCACTTCGCTACCACAAGAACTCGCCCCGTGTTAAATAAGCAATACAACTCGCAGTATGTACAAACGTGTACTGAAATCATTTTTTTTGTGCTCAAAATGAAGTTTAATATTACCCTTTTAAAGAAAAAATTGTAGTTTCTGTGTTTAAATTAGGAAGCTTAAGATTGGTGGTATATTAGACGTGGTTACCTCGGCTCTAATTTACTTGTGTGTAGAGCCGTGGCATGACCCCACATAGAACTGCAGATTTGCATAAAAAAACATATTTCATACAAATGTGTACACACAACTGTTCCCGCAACTATTTCATTACATTTCCCTAAGCAGTCACTGTCAATCAGTCAATATGCAAATATATGACGAAAAATAAATGACATTTTATCCTTGTCAGTGTTTTTTGGACCATTTCTCCAAAAATTTGAAAATGTTCTTCTATTTTAAAAGCTGTGTAAATTAGCTAAAATGTTGTACATATATTATTGTACTTCCTGTGTTCGTAGTTTCATATCAGTTGTTTTTAACTACATATTAAGCCATTTTCAGTCATTTTTTTCAACTTTTATTCAACAGGAATGGATTTTATGCAGATCTCCAGTTCCTTGTGGGTTTGTGCCAAGGCTCTATACAGGGCTGAGGTAACCATGTCTATTGTCAACAGATATTATTATAGGAAAAGTTAACAGATTGGAAACAAACCCCAAATATGAAGATATTACACATTATACTGCTTCCCACTGTACTCGGCACACATAGGATACAAAATCATGATTTGTGGTTATTACCTGTTTAATATGGTTAATTTCTATTGATTAAAATATTCATTGACACTTGTACAAATGAAAACTATAAATGTACGTATTTTAACAACAAAAAGGTCAAACCAATAAATATTTTGGAAGGATTTAGAAAGGGTAATAATACCGGTATTATTTCTGCATAAAATCAGTGCCCCAGCCGGGAAAATTTGTATACAGATATTCCTGAAGATATTTAATATATTTCTGTTGTAACATGGACTTACTTAATAGGAAAATGCACAAGTTGTACAACTGACAACCACATGTTATTAAATAATCAATCAGTTGGTTTGTGATAAGATGTGGTTTGTGCCATGATATGGCACCAAGCATTGGCAAGCACAAGCAGTAAAGTTTGTACCATATATTTGTACATTTAGGGATGTTTATTGTGATTTTGTTTAACAGAAGTGCCATGTTTAGGTAAATAAGTTACAACACTATAACCTATTGAACCGTTTACCTTTTTAGGTAATAAAACATAAATATCACACCTTACTGACATTAAATTGCATAATCCACCATTTTTAACATAATATTTACTTATAAAGTATATTATGTGATAACATCAACTAATTCAAGCGATTAAAAGCATTTATCTTTATATTTTTTTCATTTACAGGAGCCACCATATTGGATGTTCAAGGTGGATGCTAAACTTTGTGATTGTTTGATATTAAGTCGAATTTTTATATGCGAGCAATCGACATATTTGTACTCGTCACACCCCTAGTTCCAATGGCATCTCAGGCCACTTCAATACAAGGTCAAGATAAAAGTGGATATTGGACACCCAATTAAATTATGTAACCTAGCTGTACTACTGAAATACTGTGATGAGATTTTACTACCGCCACTTCGCTTGTCAGCACATATAATGGCAGGAAGGGTTAAAATATTAGAAACATACCTAAAATCTGAAGAAATTATAAGCTTTTATCCCATATTTTCGTCCATTTGCAGACTTTTATAAGCAATACGTTGAGCAGAACTGCCATATTTTGGTTACGACACTTTATAACCTCAATTTTGCTCGTCAACTCATATAAATAAAGGAAAACTTAAAATATTGGACAGAAACCAGAAATATGAAGATACTATATGTTTTTATCACATATTTTGTGCATTTATGAGCTTTTATTGCGACGTCGTTGAGGACACTCCATGTTTGTTTGAGGTGGAGTCCCGAATTCGGTACGGTTTTGCATTGGCGACCTCCAGATGTACATATTTTTCATACCGACCCATCCCTAGTCTCCACTAGTGCTGTAACGAGTTGACCGAAACTCGAGTTGTAACTTGGTGGGCGATGTTTGGGGATCACATAGATTTATGAAATTTAAACTCAAGTTTTTGAGAAATAAATAATGATATAATTACTAATCTTCTTACAAACCAGCGATTTTGCAATTTATCTAACCAGAAAGACATAAAAATCAATGAGCAATGGTCGTTTTTTATTTCCCTTATTTACGTGGCTGTTCTATAAAGTGCTCATACATATCTGCATAATTTAACTGGCAACAAAATATATTTCCTTGCAATAAAATGGTACTAAACACATTAATGGCAGATCCCTTGATGACAATATTTGGACACTGTTCTTTTTTTTATTTGTGTCGTTTAGTCTAGTTCAATTTACATCTATAACAGTTGATCCTCGATCTACAGAAATCACTAATGATAACAGCCCTAGTCTCCACACCTCAGCTTAACACAAACTGAAAGACAGAATATTTATCAACAGTTGGGGTCATTAAATTGGTATGAAACACTGTACTTCTGGAAAATGTATCAATACTATATACTATATAAGGCAGCCAAAGTGACGATAGAGAGGTTTAGTGATGCGTTTGACAGCTACCTGACGTAAAATAATTTCCATAAGAGATACGTTAAGTTTGAAGAGGATACGTTTGTTAAATAAGGGTTTAGCAATACGTCAATATGAAAGAGTGCAGGTCAACTTAGTTTCTTTGATGTGATAAAAAAGAAGCATCATTTGTAAACAGACCTCTGGTATTCATATGGGAAAATATAGTGAACTGAAACCTGACCAAAACGTGGTGTACACATTTATCTGTCTATGGGGTTGTGGCATATTTATTTGTAGTGTGTAGTTTTTAAATAAAATAGATAGGGGTGAGTGAACGTAAATAAGGCAGCCTTTACGCATAAAACGTAATGTAATTGACCCCCAAACCTTAAAAGTCATCTGATACACATCTAATGCTGACGTAAATATGTTTGCGTTTAAGGTTTTGATGGCCAAAACGTAAGGCTAAACCTCTCTAATGTGTACATAAGTGTTTTTCGGGAGTTTGCGTATTCAGATTCCAAAATTTGTTCCAAGATGGGTGCTGATTTCAAGTAGGAATTATATTATTGCAAATTAAAAACTGCTGTAACAGGTTGAAATTGGTCAAAGGTAGTTGATACGGTTAAGAGTCTATTTATAGCTTGAACTTGTGTGTCACTGCATATTTTAGCGAACAGAAATTGTTATGATACATGGAACAAGCAATTGGTCTTCAGGTTGTGCCCACTTTTGGTGTGGAGCAAACTACTGTGAAATGATAAATAGCAAATTGGTTTATTAGTATTGACTTAAATTAGTATATAAAATAAATAATTATATAATATTAAATATGAAATACCAAATCTATTCATATACATTTGACACAAAAATTTTCCAGTAATGTTTTGATATCCTCTTTATTTATATAATATAAATTTGGCTTATATATATTCCTCTATAGGTTTCACATGGCAAATATAGTCAAAATTCAGCAAAACTACAGCAATTAGTGAAATTTTGATTCATCACAAATAAGGGTGTGAATGAGTAGTCAACACTCTTTAAACAGGGCCAATTTTATGAAAATTCAATTCCAAGTTTTAGGGTGTAGGGCTTGAGTATATATAAAATACCATGATTATCTGGTTACATTTTTACATGGTAAGATGTTAAGACAACTTACTTGCATTAAATCGCAAAATGCACCATTTTTGACATGATGGTGACATCAGCTAATTCAAACAATTCAAGGCTTTTAAATGAGTATCCCAATTTTCATTTCAATACTAAACACATTTTTTGTAAAGGAAATTAACATAAAGAAACTTCAGTGATAACATTTTGTATACAATGGAAATTTTCCACTAAAAGCAGTTCTTTTAAAGAATTTTGTCAAATAATAACGATGTTGAGATTCTAGAATGTATGATAAATACTTATTACATATCTATATCAGCTGGTGAAATGTTGATTTCTGAAATCATGGTGTGCATTAAGTGCACACAATCACAGGTGAATATCAAAGATTCTATGACAAACATGTGCTTGTACACAAATCATCAGTGTCAAGTAATTATCTAACAAGCCAAAAATCTTGAAAATCATCAAGATTTTAATGTTTACCAAAAGAAATTGCATGTTTTATTTGTACAACTTTATGATAATAATATATACTATTAATGTGATTTATTCATTCAGTAACAATGCCATATTTTGAAGCACCAGCATTGTAGTAACAACTTTAATCATTAGGAAGGTATCATATTTGTAATGGACATCCATTTAGTAATACAGTGAAAAGTCTGAGCACTATAATTGTTTTGTGAAACCTTTAAATTTATCTGTAATAACATGATTTTAAATTGCATTAGCCATATTATTTACTTGTTACATATTTTAGATCCTAGCTGTTACTGCTAGTGTATCTCTTCAGTTAAACTATAAATGGGAACTATCACATGCCATTTGTTTTTAAAACTAACAAATTTTTCATTGTAGTCTGCCTCACACGTTCTAAAAAGTTCATTCTAACTGGTTCAGTGCTTATTATTTTATTATGTGTGGAATTCTCAAAAGTTTGATTTTATTTGCAATTAATTTGCATTTACTGTGATTTATTCATTTTTGTCTAAGTGATAAAAATAATATTTGCCAAAAGGTAGACTTAAGATGATTTTGTTAGTTTGGAATTGTAACCATCTGTTCACAGTACTATCATCAACTTCAGGAGGGATGGACTATATGGGTACATTATGAAAACTGTGAACTTTTAAAGTCATTCCTATTAAATGTTTTCGCTCTCAAATAGTCTCCCAATTGTGCATTTGATTAATTGTTTAAGTAGACTATCTGCCAAACTTAAATACATGTACGTTCAAGAATTTTTTTTGTTGTTGTTCGAAATCAGCCATAGGGACAAACACTTTCAAAAGTATTTAAATGCAAATGCAAATAGTTTTCAAATTTTCAAATGTAAATGCAAATACAAATACATTTGTCTCCATGTCACCCTGAGATATGGAAATTTATTGTATACGAATATACGTAAATTTGGCATTGAGATAACAGAAATGAAAGCTTAGGTTTCTACAAAGAAAAATTAGGATTCTATTGTCTTGTGGGGAAATCTTGAGAATAGCACTCTTAATGTCTATTGTCTTAATGTGGGCAGAATTATGTCCACCCCCCTGGGGGGTGGATATATTATTTTTGCTTTTTTCGCCGTCCGATGTCCGATGTCCGGCGTCCGGCGTCCGATGTCCGGCGTCACGCATGGTTTCCGCTCATTTAAAGGAAAAGTATTAGAGCTATTGTCACCAAATTTGGTATGCAGGCTTATTGGGTCAGTAGCTTGCTTGGGATTGCTTTTGGCTGTTGTACCTCTTTTGCTTACTGAGTAATACTTAAGTACAGCTATTTTCAGTACCCATTGGTTTCCGTGCATTTAAGCCAAAATAATTAAAGATATTTTACTACAATTTTGAATACAAGATTGTTATGTCCATAGCTCGCTTGGTATTGCATTTGGGACTGATAGCTTTGTCAGTACATGAGTAATAGCCATTTAGGTACTTCATTGTGTATTTTCAGTACTACTTTTGAGTAATTTGCTAATATCTCAGAAACCGTAAGAGATAGAGCGATTTCGTCGAAATTTTCGACCCACAGGGTATCTAAGGAATGTAATATTTGCAATTTTCAAAAAATTTTCCCCTCCCCAAAAATGGCGGCCATTTTGAATTTTCGAATTTTTGCCAAAAATGGCAAAACACAAATTTGCTTCTATCTCCTTAACCGTGTGAGATAGAGCGATTTCGTCGAAATTTTCGACCCACAGGGTATTTAAGGAATGCAATCTACAATTTTCCAAAAATTTTCCCCTCCCCAAAAATGGCGGCCATTTTGAATTTTCGAATTTTTGCCAAAAATGGCAAAACACTAATTTGCTTCTATCTCCTTAACCGTGCGAGATAGAGTGATTTCGTCGAAATTTTCGACCCACAGGGTATCTAAGGAATGCAATCTTTGCAATTTTCCAAAAATTTTCCCCTCCCCAAAAATGGCGGCCATTTTGAATTTTCGCCAAAAATGGCAAAACACAAATTTGCTTCTATCTCCTTAACCGTGCCAGATAGAGCGATTTCGTCAAAATTTTCGACCCACTGGGTATCTGAGCATTGTACTCTTGGTAATTTTTAAAAAATTTTCCCCTCCCCAAAAATGGCGGCCATTTTGAATTTTCGAATTTTTGCCAAAAATGGCAAAACACTAATTTGCTTCTATCTCCTTAACCGTGCGAGATAGAGCGATTTCGTCGAAATTTTCGACCCACAGGGTATCTAAGGAATGTAATATTTGCAATTTTCAAAAAATTTTCCCCTCCCCAAAAATGGCGGCCATTTTGAATTTTCGAATTTTTGCCAAAAATGGCAAAACACAAATTTGCTTCTATCTCCTTAACCGTGCGAGATAGAGCGATTTCGTCGAAATTTTCGACCCACAGGGTATCTAAGGAATGCAATCTTTGCAATTTTCAAAAAATTTTCCCCTCCCCAAAAATGGCGGCCATTTTGAATTTTCGAATTTTTGCCAAAAATGGCAAAACACCAATTTGCTTCTATCTCCTTAACCGTGCCAGATAGAGCGATTTCGTCAAAATTTTCGACCCACAGGGTATCTGAGCATTGTGCTCTTGGTAATTTTTCCAAAAATTTTCCCCTCCCCAAAAATGGCGGTCATTTTGAATTTTCGAATTTTTGCCAAAAATGGCAAAACACTAATTTGCTTCTATTTCCTTAACCGTGCGAGATAGAGCGATTTCGTCGAAATTTTCGACCCACAGGGTATCTAAGGAATGTAATCTTTGCAATTTTCCAAAAATTTTCCCCTCCCCAAAAATGGCGGCCATTTTGAATTTTCGAATTTTTGCCAAAAATGGCAAAACACAAATTTCCTTCTATCTCCTTAACCGTGCGAGATAGAGCGATTTCGTCGAAATTTTCGACCCACAGGGTATCTAAGGAATGCAATCTTTGCAATTTTCCAAAAATTTTCCCCTCCCCCAAAATAGCGGCCATTTTGAATTTTCGAATTTTTGCCAAAAATGGCAAAACACAAATTTCCTTCTATCTCCTTAACCGTGCCAGATAGAGTGATTTCGTCAAAATTTTCGACCCACAGGGTATCTGAGCATTGTACTCTTGGTAATTTTTAAAAAATTTTCCCCTCCCCAAAAATGGCGGCCATTTTGAATTTTCGAATTTTTGCCAAAAATGGCAAAACACTAATTTGCTTCTATCTCCTTAACCGTGCGAGATAGAGTGATTTCGTCGAAATTTTCGACCCACAGGGTATCTAAGGAATGCAATCTTTGCAATTTTCAAAAAATTTTCCCCTCCCCAAAAATGGCGGCCATTTTGAATTTTCGAATTTTTGCCAAAAATGGCAAAACACAAATTTGCTTCTATCTCCTTAACCGTGCCAGATAGAGCGATTTCGTCAAAATTTTCGACCCACAGGGTATCTGAACATTGTGCTCTTGGTAATTTTAACAAAATTTTCCCCTCCCCAAAAATGGCGGCCATTTTGAATTTTCGAATTTTTGCCAAAAATGGCAAAACACAAATTTGCTTCTATCTCCATAACCGTGCCAGATAGAGCGATTTCGTCAAAATTTTCGACCCACAGGGTATCTGAGCATTGTGCTCTTGGTAATTTTAACAAAATTTTCCCCTCCCCAAAAATGGCGGCCATTTTGAATTTTCGAATTTTTGCCAAAAATGGCAAAACACTAATTTGCTTCTATCTCCTTAACCGTGCGAGATAGAGCGATTTCGTCGAAATTTTCGACCCACAGGGTATCTAAGGAATGTAATATTTGCAATTTTCAAAAAATTTTCCCCTCCCCAAAAATGGCGGCCATTTTGAATTTTCGAATTTTTGCCAAAAATGGCAAAACACCAATTTGCTTCTATCTCCTTAACCGTGCCAGATAGAGCGATTTCGTCAAAATTTTCGACCCACTGGGTATCTGAGCATTGTACTCTTGGTAATTTTTAAAAAATTTTCCCCTCCCCAAAAATGGCGGCCATTTTGAATTTTTGAATTTTTGCCAAAAATGGCAAAACACTAATTTGCTTCTATCTCCTTAACCGTGCGAGATAGAGCGATTTCGTCGAAATTTTCGACCCACAGGGTATCTAAGTAATGTAATATTTGCAATTTTCAAAAAATTTTCCCCTCCCCAAAAATGGCGGCCATTTTGAATTTTCGAATTTTTGCCAAAAATGGCAAAACACAAATTTGCTTCTATCTCCTTAACCGTGCGAGATAGAGCGATTTCGTCGAAATTTTCGACCCACAGGGTATCTAAGGAATGCAATCTTTGCAATTTTCAAAAAATTTTCCCCTCCCCAAAAATGGCGGCCATTTTGAATTTTCGAATTTTTGCCAAAAATGGCAAAACACCAATTTGCTTCTATCTCCTTAACCGTGCCAGATAGAGCGATTTCGTCAAAATTTTCGACCCACAGGGTATCTGAGCATTGTGCTCTTGGTAATTTTTCCAAAAATTTTCCCCTCCCCAAAAATGGCGGCCATTTTGAATTTTCGAATTTTTGCCAAAAATGGCAAAACACTAATTTGCTTCTATCTCCTTAACCGTGCGAGATAGAGCGATTTCGTCGAAATTTTCGACCCACAGGGTATCTAAGGAATGTAATCTTTGCAATTTTCCAAAAATTTTCCCCTCCCCAAAAATGGCGGCCATTTTGAATTTTCGAATTTTTGCCAAAAATGGCAAAACACAAATTTCCTTCTATCTCCTTAACCGTGCGAGATAGAGCGATTTCGTCGAAATTTTCGACCCACAGGGTATCTAAGGAATGCAATCTTTGCAATTTTCCAAAAATTTTCCCCTCCCCCAAAATGGCGGCCATTTTGAATTTTCGAATTTTTGCCAAAAATGGCAAAACACAAATTTCCTTCTATCTCCTTAACCGTGCCAGATAGAGTGATTTCGTCAAAATTTTCGACCCACAGGGTATCTGAGCATTGTACTCTTGGTAATTTTAACAAAATTTTCCCCTCCCCAAAAATGGCGGCCATTTTGAATTTTCGAATTTTTGCCAAAAATGGCAAAACACTAATTTGCTTCTATCTCCTTAACCGTGCGAGATAGAGCGATTTCGTCGAAATTTTCGACCCACAGGGTATCTAAGGAATGCAATCTTTGCAATTTTCCAAAAAATTTTCCCCTCCCCAAAAATGGCGGCCATTTTGAATTTTCGAATTTTTGCCAAAAATGGCAAAACACAAATTTGCTTCTATCTCCTTAACCGTGCGAGATAGAGCGATTTCGTCAAAATTTTCGACCCACAGGTATTTCAGCATTGTATTCTTGGCAATTTAAAAAAAAATTTCCCGTCCCCTAAAATGGCGGCCATTTTGAATTTTCAAATTTTTGTCAAAAATGGCAAAACACAAATTTGCTTCTATCTCCTTAACCATGCGAGATAGAGCGATTTCGTCGAAATTTTCAACCCACGGGATATCTAAGGAATGTAATCTTTGCAATTTTCAAAAAATTTTCCCCTCCCCAAAAATGGCAGCCATTTTGAATTTTCGAATTTTTGCCCAAAATGGAAAAACACAAACTGGCCTTAACCGTGCCAAATAGAGTTATTTCGTTGAAATTTTCGACCCATAGGGTATCTAGAAAATGTACTCTTGGCAATTTTCAAAAAAATTTCCTTTTCCCAAAAATGGCGGCCATTTTGAATTTTCAAATTTTTGCCAAAAATAGAAAAACAGGAATTTGCTTCTATCTTCTTAACCATGCCAGATAGAGTGATTTCGTCAAAATTTTCAACCCAACCAATGCAAAAAGGCATGAAGCTGAAATAATTTACATCTACACTAACAAATATTTAAGCATCATTGATATATTTTACAAATGAAACAGGGTCTTGTAAGACTACTGTACAATTTGGGCAAAAGGTTCATGGGTGGACATTACACATGATAATGTGTGTTCTTCTATGCTATCCTGTTTCTATTCGCATCTACTATCAACAGGGCGGCCGATTTCTAGTTTTAAATTTAGTCCTTTAGATAACTATGTATAAAGCCATTTTAATACCAAGAGTTATAAATTTCTTGGAATAAGAAAATTTTGATTTTTGTAAAATTAATATATGTGTGATAAATGTATCTGAAACAGTTATAAATCTAAAACCTTATTAAAGATATGGAGTTATTATGACATCTGGTCAGTATCTCAGTTATCTGAAATGATATGCGAGAATAACATCTTGTTTGACAGTAGTGTAGGGATTGAAAGATAGTTTGAATATCAATAAATAAAAGTATGATAATTTCACTTTACACATTCATAATTCATGCAGCAAAATCTCATTTTACTGCTGCTAGTGCCTGTTTCACACATTAAAACTCACTTTTATGGATATGTGAAATAATTCAAATAATAAGCAATTTGTAGAAAATATTACAATTGATTACAATTTAAAATAAATCTATATCTCTATTAGACTCTATATATCTAATATTGGCCAAAGACTCATTGGCAATGATTTACTGTAACTTTTACTGAAATAAATATTTATAATGTCTATATTGAAATTAAAGAGGGTATATTTAATTACTGGTAAATATTAAGATATTCACCTTTGATGAATAATCGGTTCCTTTAATTATTAGTGCATGAAGCTGAGTTGTGGAATATCGTAAATTATTGTATCAGAGAATATCCTCACAAAAGTAATTATTCCATAAATTTTTTAATATTTCTATTTTATAGCAATATTTGTGAGTGAAAGGTATCAAGTAACCGGTATCCAAGTGCCTAATCTCCAGCCTAGCAGATTCTAGGGCACACCACCCAAAACATATGCCATAAAATCAAAAGCCATGAAACATGATAACTGAGGATTGCAGCGTATGTTGCACGAAAACAAACTTATATTTTAAGAGGTGATTCCACCACTGTAAAATCTGGTAATTATATCTAACAAAATAGTTCTAAAAGGCTTAAAAGCCTCAATAATTCGACAAATTTTGTATTTTTAATTTTTATCAACAGAGTCTTATCAATTACTTATCAAAAGTCCTATGAGCTATCAGAACAGAATTTTATTTTTTAACTGTAATTTATGTAAAATGTGTGTTTGATCTTGGTGTCAGTCACAATAAATCAACATTTAGCTAATATCTACATCACTTACCAGGTGGATAAGTTGTCTTGAAACATATTTATCTTGTGGAAGATTCCTCTATCCTAGTTTATCTCTATGTAAAACAAGAACTTCCTTGATCTTCTCTAAATATCAGAGAAAAACCAGTTGGTCAATGCACATTCCTGTTATTTTATGATAAAGGTTTGTGACTGTTTTATTTCCTGCATTGCAAGGTGTGTGCTTGCGAGTGGGCCACTCTATCCAAATTCTCCCATTTTGATATTCCTTTGTTTAGGAGTACTTATTTTATCGAAGTGAGTGCAGTTTACAAAATCTGATTTTACAAATTTAAATCCTCGAGTACTGTTGTTCTCATTTATCATCATCTTTCACAAATCTCTCTAATGTTTTATTCCTACAAATAATAAACCTTAGTCTCTCTTCTTGGACTACTTAATATGACACTGATGTTTTAAAGCAGCAGTACTTGAATTAAAAAAAAAAAAAATGAGCCAGAAAACAATTGCACCAGACATCTGCAGGTAGAAAGTTTTTCTGAAGACAAGTAATCTGGCACATTTATATTGTAATATGAGTTGTGTCTTAATTTGCCAGAAATTCAAGCAGTGTTTGGGGAGTTTTATGAAGACCTTTCATGGATGGCTTGTTTTTGTAAACATGATTTCTATTGAAAGACCAAATGCCTCCACTGAGAAAGGGGACCCTGTGGCTACAAACAACTTGATATTCTTTACAAATGTTTAATAAGGTAAGAGGAGTATGAGCAAAACTAAACAAAAGTTGATACTCGTTTTCTTCTGGACATGCCATGATCTATATAGGAACAGAATAGAAATGCTGGCTACCATATAGTTTTGTCCTTGTGTATTTTAGTTTAATTTCATTCTTTTTATAATTTACAAAATGTTTATCAAAACTTTTGTTATATTTTAAATACAACTCTTGACCATGTGCAAGTTTATGACCATTGAGAACTTATTAGTGTCACTGTTAATGGATAAGACAGCCTGGTTTACAACAAGTTGAGTTATTTGTACTCTAAATGTTGGCAGAGACTCTTCAGACTGAAAAACCATTAAAAATGTAGGCCACATAAGAGTTTGTGGTGGTTTAGTACGATGCAGTTGCGATGAATTTAATTCTTCAATCCCCCTGTTAGTTGAACTGTGCAGAATTCATAACTACTTTTGGAAAAAAAACTGATGCATCTTTCTGTAACAGGCTAACAGCCTCTATGCTTTGTTCCAGGCTGTCATCTAATTTGAACTAGGGCACCATCTTATAGGTACCACATATTTATATAGCATATACTGATTTTAAGGGTTCTTACTGTGAATGCCATATCAATAGATCAGGAACTTTATTGGTTGCCAAATCTAATGGGTAATTCTGCAGTTTGTATTTTCCCAGTAGATCTTGGATGACAAAAATGAATCTCCACTCTGTTATGGTATTACTCAATTGAAGTTTATGAAAATTGCTTTTGTAGACATTATGTTTTTAGTAACAGTTACATATAATTTGATTGGGAATGAATTGGAACATAACAATTCTGGAAACTGGTGCAGTTTTATTTCTTGATACAATTCTTTCAACCTATTTCATAAATGCCTTCCAGGTCCAGCATTTTATAGGGGAATGACATTATTTTAAATAATTTATGATGCTATGGTGTGTGACTGTGCAACCATGGGTGAATGAAGTAGAATGTTAGAAAAATGATTTGACAGCTTTAAGTACAGTGTTGGGCTGGATGAGTTTGGCCAAGCGCAGGGATGATCTCAAAATCTGAATTTTTTTGCTGACATGCAGAGTAACTAAACAAAAACTATACCAGATAATATAGTCTGACTTAAAATAAATATGGAATTACAAATTAATTTGAAAAATCCATTTGGAGTTTTAACTACCAGTAGTGATAATAACCAAAACTAGGCCCAACAGTGAGTTTTGTCTATTGCATGAGTACAATATTAAAATGTCAGAGTTTTAGAGATAATATACTGCACACATGTCCAATAATGTGAGCTGTATGAAAAAAGTAATGAAACCAGAGCACTCAATGAGCACAGACTTTGCCAAGGCACGTAATAATATGTAAATTGGAAAATTCAGACTTTTTTGGAAATGAAAATCATGAAAATAATACCTCCTTGGTGGAGGTAACAATCGAGATGTAACATTACAATTGACGTACAATGTAGAAAACATATCAGAGAAGACTTCAGCTTATTTGTATTGCTACCCCACAGTCTCTAAGAGTTATGCGGGTATTGTGTTCTCCCATGGCATCCAGATAGACAGGTGGGTCGACAGGTGGGCAGCAGGAAAAAAGTTTGTCTGGGCTATATCTCAGAAACCGTAAGCTTTAGGAAGTTGATACTTGGTAGGAAGATTGGGTGTAGGTGTGCAACATCATGGTGTGACCTCCATTTAACCTTGCTGTAATGACCTTTACCTTTTAAACTTTGTTCGGCCTATATCTCAAAAACCGTAAGGTACAGGCATTTGATACTTGGTAGGAACATTGGTTGGGGTGTAGGTGTGGAACGTCATCTTATGAGCTTCATTTGACCTTTAACCTTGCCATAGTGACCTTAAGTTTGAAAATTTTTCCTGGGCTATATCTCAGAAACCATAAGATGTAGGAAGTTGATTCTTGATAGGGACATTCGATAGGTGGTGTAGGTTTGCAATGTCATGGTATGAACTTGATTTGACCTTGAATCTTGCTGTAGTGACCTTGACCTTAAAAATCTTGTCTGCGCTGTATCTTGGAAACCTTAAGGTGTAGGAAGTTGGTACTTGGTAGGGATATTGGTTGAAGGGTGTAGGCATGCAGCATTAAAATATGACCATGATTTGACCTTTGACCTTGCTATAGTGACCTTTACATTTTAAAATCTTGCCCATGCTATATCTTTGAAACCGCAAGGTTTAGGAAGGTGTTACTTGGTAGGGGTTGAACATTGGTTTAGGGGTTGAAGGTGTGCAACGTCATGGTGTAATTTGATTTGACCTTTGACCTTGCTGTAGTGACCTTGAGATTTAAAATCTTGTCTGGACTATATCATGGAACCTGTAATGTGTAGGCATGCAATCTCATGGAGTGACCCTGATTTGACCTTTTGACCTTGCTGTAGTGATTTTTGACCTTTAAAATCTTGTCCGGGCTATACATTAGTGTACATTACATTATGATTTATATAGTGCTTATATACCTAAGCGCTTTACAGATAAAAGTTACAATTTAAAGTTACATAAACTGAAATAAATTTAC
Source organism: Sabellastarte sp. h YS-2021 (assembly GCA_964017235.1). NCBI lineage: Eukaryota > Metazoa > Annelida > Polychaeta > Sabellida > Sabellidae > Sabellastarte > Sabellastarte sp. h YS-2021. The sequence continues at coordinate 78,920,017 of OZ024931.1, read as the reverse complement.
AATTAACATTCATATGCTATTTTAAACAAGTGTGTTTTCAGCTGTTTTCTAAAGTCTGAGATAGTGTTACAATCTCGTAACTTTAATGGCAGTTTGTTCCAAAGTTTTGGAGTTGCTGTACTGAATGCCCTATCCCCAAAGGATTTGTATCTAGTTCTTGGCACAGACAATGGTTTTTTTGAGTCAGACTGTAAGGAACGAGAGGGTATATACTGCTTCAGAAGACTAGAGATGTATGTGGGTGCACATCCATTCACAGCCTTGAATGTGATAAGCAGTATCTTGAATTCAATACGCTGCCAAACTGGTAGCCAATGGAGGGATTTAAGTACAGATATTATATAATCATATTTCCTGACTTGACACACTAGACGAGCTGCAGCATTCTGAACATGTTGTAGCTTCTGTGTAAGTGAATCAGGCAGCCCACAATAGAGTGCATTTGCATAGTCCAACCTGGAGAGAATTAATGCTTGTATTAATATCTGAGCAGCTGCTTGTGTTAAAAAGGGGCGTATCCTAGATATATTGTGAATTTGAAGGTATGCAGATTTGCAGACTTGTGTAGGGATTGTTGCTCAATATTTCAATATTGATCATCATTCAACAGAACTGCCGATATACTGGTCTTATTTTGATACTTTATCTTTACATACATTTTTTGTCTCTTTGACATTATTTTCTCTACTTAGACATTATTTAGATCTTTATATAACTAACACTGCTGACTCTGAAAGTCTCCTGTTCTTTTCCTGTTTCACTTCTTCCATATCTAATGGTGTCAAGAATTGTTTCCCTGGGCTTTGGGGTATGCTATATTGTTAACTCTTACAGATTTATAAACACATTTTCAGATATGATAGTATTGATAGATATTTTAGTTGTCAGTTTCTTTTTGATGGACAATTTGTTGCTGGGTGACCTTGGTTGCCAAAGAATAGACAGACTGATAAATGTGCAAACATATTAACTTGTGATAGCTTTTCAGGATATGTATTATATTGGTAAGGAACATTTAAAAATACCTGCGTGATAATAAGACCAAAGATTTTACTATTTCTGTCATAGTTTTGCTTCTAAACTTCAGAGATTTTGTGATAATATGGGTGATAAAGTGATTACATCATCTCTCCTGTATTTGCAGTAATTAGTAATATCTTGAAATGGTAAATCACTGTTACTGTCAGAAATTTTCTTTTGCAGTTATCAAGCTTATCTCTTTGACATTCTTGTTGGGTATAAAGGACCATCATCATGTTTCTTGTAAAAATATTAGTAAGAAAATTCTGCTTTTCAAAAACAGTTATGACAAAGCTATTACATATAATTATAGCACTAATAGTATGTATGGTCAGTGTAGACAGTTTCAGAACATTGTAACTATGTGTACTTCTTCCTTTAGTTATCAAAGGGCAGTCCATGTGGTTTTTTTCATAAAGATATTTATTTTATTATAAGTTATAACCCTAAAATTAACAGAGGTTAAAACTTAGTTTCATGGCCTTTGGCTTAATTGTTTCTATAGTAGAGATATTTTAAAGTCCATTTCAAGTTTCAAGACAAATTTAAATTGTAAATCTGAAAGAAATGTTTCAGCATGAAATCATGTTTTTGAAGCATAAATAAATACGTGTGTTTGCATATCAGGTAATGGAATATTCATTATCCAAACCACAATACAAATCTACTGGTATTTTTTAATTTACTAACAGGGTGAGGGCACATTTGCTAGTTGCATGATTTGGAGCAATCTTTGAATTAACCCCTTTCATTTGTTTCATGACAAAAGGAACAAAAAAAAAAAAAAGGGTAGAAACCTCTGGCTACTGGTTCAGTGAATTTCATTAGTACCTGAGCATCAGCCTTTTGCTATTTTGATGTTGCTTTTTATTTCTTGATGTTTTTTTCTGTTATTTTTATTTTTCACAGACCAGGGACCAGAGTATTTTTAACGCAATGAATACAAACAAGCATGCAAAGTAAAATATGCAGCATAGTGAAGCGTTAAATGACATTACCTTTCCTTTGTGAGTGGAACAGGTTGACAGAAAAAAAAACTCCAGTTTGTGATTGTTTCTCATCTGGGTTACCAGGTAACGACCATTGTGATGATAAATTGTGGTGGCATTGAACTTAAGGGATGGAGTAGCTATTTAAGCATATGAAAAGTGTGATTTAGTGATAGAACAGGCAATTACCACAGAATCAGACTCAGCCATGTACTTGTGTTTTTTTCATGTCGTACAGTGCAAAAATATCTGATAAGGATTTTAAATATTTGTGTTAAAAGGTTCATTTTTTGTAAGAAAATTTAAGGTAAACGACATGATTTGGTGTGTAAAAGATACAAAATTGTTTACAAAATGTTTGTGCAGTTGAGTAGTTGACTGAGCTTAAGCGAGATGACAATACAAAGAATCAGTAGAATTTCTGGCTAAGTAATTTTTAATTAAAAATACCATTGAAACACAGACAATAGAAGTAATTTGGAATGAAGTTTGACTTTGAAATATTTGGTGATGACCATTCCTCGGAGCAGTTACTTTGTTGGATATAGCTTTAACCTGATTGCTAAAGGAAAGCCTAGTTGTAGTTCACCTGTACCATTAGAAGAAGTGTTAGTAGTAAAAGGGTAAGTATTTCTATCATTCTGTTTTCTTTTCCATGTCAAATAAGGGCGAGTTTATACTGATCAGTGGGTGATCTTAATTAATGCAAAAGTCCATTAGATAATAGAATGTTGAAAATAATATATTCTTTATTCAGGCTATGTGTTACACAATGTGTTTCATATTTGGAAGCCAAAGTAGTAAGTCCAAGTTGATTTCAGATGTAAAGTATTTGAAAGACTGTTCTAACAGCAGGAACTCAAAAACTTTATTCTTTGGTGTTCAACTGTTCATCAATATCAAAATCAGGGTACGGGGTTTACTGGAAAACTCAAAAATGTTACAGATCCATATCAAAAGTTGCAAGTCGGTATTTCAGTATAGGTTAAATTAATATTGAGTTTCAAAATTGACCAAGTGGCAAGTGCTAAAGAATAAATGGTTTAATGTTATTTTCTATAATGCAAAATACATCTTGTGGTGGCCCTTAAGTCTGAAAATCATTTCTTCGTCTACACAAGTGGTTAGGTAGCAGGTTTGGAATCTAATCACAGGCTGTCACCTCTGTGTTGGTTTAACTCCTGCAAGTGACAGTGCTGTGGACCTGTCCCAGTATGATCCTGGTTATTAAATGGGACGTAAAACTCCAACTTTGACTTTGTTGGATTAGTATGTCACTTTCCTATTGAAAAATTCCATTCTCTGGTTCTTCTGAAATTTGGTAAAATCCTATCTCTTCAGTTTTGGCTAATTGGACCTATTGTAATAAAACCTGACATTAATTAAGGAGGTATGAATAGTTGAATACGCAACCTTTTCTTCCTGATCTCTTTAGTTGGGCTGATTTGGGTTGCCCTCTATTGGACCCTTGGTGAATTATTTTGTTATTCCCACACTTATGGGCAAGTGTCTGCACCATTTGTGTCACCTCCATACACCACTTGTGCAGAGGAAGTTTCCTAGAATGTGACTTTATTTTCCTATATTTTCAAGTAACAACTTTACATTAAAAATATGAAATAAATCATAGTTGCAAACTGGGATACTATTTAACATAAGCTTTTTTGCTGAAAAGCTTATACAAGATGAACTGTGATAGATTGTACTGATGAAATCCAAAATAAACTTCCATTTCATCGCAATATTAAAGGGTAACATCATAATAAAGACAAATATAAGTTTACAAATGGCAAATCATGAGATAAGGTGTGTTTGCTTGCATCTGAATTTTGAAAGGAGTTTATAACTTATACCTCCACCCAAACCAGGTTAATTTACGTTTTCTCAATGTTTTTGTTTTGTGTGGATGAACTGATTTGCTGTGATTAATTGGACACTTATTATAGGGGACCACGGTGGCAGAGTGGTAACACTCTCACCTCCCACCTCTGAGGCCGGGGTTCGATCCCCGTGACGGCCTTTAGCTGGTAGTTGCTTGGCCTTGGTCGGCAGTTTACAGTACACAACCCTAGCGAACTCTGTGTACTGGTTTCCTCTGCCCTTCCAACTACCCGTCGTGATATGACCTGTATAGTGTTGAAAGTGATGTAAAACCCCAAATAAATAAATAAATGGACACTTGTTACACAGTCCAAGGTAAACTCTGATCAAATTAAGAGCTTTTATAAGTTTTATTGCATTATAACAGCTGCAGCTATGGTAATTTTCTTAATCTCAGGACTATCTGAATTAACTTTAAGGTATTTCTTGAGATTGGTAATTTGCTAGAATGCTTCTTGTTGAGGTTTTCTTTTTTAACTGTCTCAAGTGTCGGCTCGAAGTAAAAATCTTCAAGATTAAATATATTTCTGACTACAGTTTTTAAATGAGAAATAAATCAATAATAATGGTTGACAAATGTTTCTTTTGATGAAACTAGGGCTGTTACATTGTCCTCAAGTACTCATTAAAAATGCAGTAATGAATATTCTAGACTTCAAAATAGAGAGAAAAGTACTCTTCTTTGTCTTCATTCTGATATTTATGGGGATATTCACCTCTACATAGTTCAGACTCTGCCAGTTTCTGACATATTTCAAAGAAAAATAAGCCATATTCTTGAATGGTTTATCACTGCAAATAGTATTTATTACATGGAGAAGAGGGGTGGTGAAGGTATATGTGAAGTACAATTGGGTTATCATTCATCCCAGTGACAGAGAAATAAAATAATTGCAAGGCAACAACAAATAGAGAAATAAAATGTCACAGCCGTATGAATATTATAAAGATGTACATGTATATATTTTATGAAAATTTCTGGAGGTTTAATTTTCTGTCCCCTGCAGTGTTTTAATTGGAGTCTTAACTTCTTCAGTTCTCTTGAGTATTCTTCACATAAATGAGGGAAAATGCAGTCTTTGAAGTATTCAGCATTTATTTTTTTTAGTACAAAGTGCTACAAAATGAGTTGTGCTTGAATCAATAGTTTGTTTTTCTGGGAATAGGAGCAAATACAAAGGTATCATGACAAGCATGCCCAAACAATGTGCCGTAAGTGTCTACACAAATCACAATTATTTTACCAGCATGCGTATCCTTCAAGAAGAAAGACCTGCCACTTTGTATATCTCCATGTGCCTTAATTTATTATTCATTTTATCTTTGACAATATTGATAATCTCCGTACGAAAGGTAAAGGGACTTATTTTGACATGTTAATGTATATTATCTTTTATGGCCAACTTTTATACCACAAAACACTTTCAAGTTGATCCTTGGATCAAATAGCCATTGTAAATCATATCGGACCAATCAAAGAGTTGTGAGAGTTATTACCGGTTCACCGTCCCTTGTATCAATGTCCTGTTATGTATCCATGTTTAATCTTGTACTTCACTCAGATGTGTGAATAATTTCATATACTGCTATTGTGTTGCATTTCTGAATTTTTCCAGTGCTTATTTTGAATATACAATAAAATCTAGAGAAGAAATTGATGTAAGCTTAAATGGCGGCTAAAAGTACATGGCTTGGAACTATTTGAACTGGTTAAAGTTGTCTTTTTGGATTAATTTTTAGTGTCTGTTGATATCATTATTGACTTGATTTATGTATAACAATCAGGATACAGTGTGTCTGTGAGGTCCCTTTTGTGGGATATTAACCTACAAATTAACAATCACATCTTCTCTCGGGATATTAAAACTTGCCATGAAAAATGTATTATACCAACAAAACTATAGTGCTTTTAAGAAAGAAGAAGTGAGTTCTATTGATCAGGGAGGTATAAAAGTCAGAGAAAGTAGCCAGGAGCTGTTGACACCCAATGTGGAGTGTTTACTTACAAATTTTAGAGTATTTTGACCAAACTACTGTGGCCAATTTCAGTTACCAATTTCAGTGTTCTCTATATCTCCCACAGTGTATTTAGCCCACCAGTCAAAAAGTCAAATACTGTTTTCTTGTCAAAGCTATGAGAGTTTACGTATGAAGTGGTCTGGTGGACCCTTGACAACAACTAAGTTTAGTAAGTGGATAGCCGAAGTCTCATAAATTTGTCAAGGATAATAAATGTTTGAATTAGTGATGATTTGTTTTGTTTGTCACATGAGTACCAGAGTATATGTATTATTAATTTTGATGTCAGGATGTTAAAAGTGAAAAAAGTTATTTTGAATTTAAACTTTAAAATTAGGGTTGTTAACTTTCAAATTTATTGTCTACCATAAAATAAAATCAAGTGTGATATTCCACTTAATGTCAGTTAATGAGTTGGCTTTATAGTTTACATACATCAATCTGATACATCAGAACCACTAGATGATAAACATGTAATGTGCTTCTGAATATGAGTGGTCCTGGATACAGAAAAAGGACCAAATGTGGGCAACTGAACAGTGATAAAGTAACTGTCACTGTATCAAGAGTTACTTGAAGTTTTCTTTGCAAATATCAAATGAGTTAGACTGCATGGAGTTTGTTAGTTGTGATTGAGCTAGCTAATTATAAATGTTTTACCCAAAACTTTGTCACTGTAGGAAAGAAGATTTTTGAATTCAATAATGTGACATTTCTGATAAGTAAAAATGTGAAGTATCAAGTAATGAATGTTTACTTAGTAACAGTATTTTTACTGTACATTTTGTTTTTAAATAAAATAATATCATTTGAAATAACTAACCCTAAGCATGATGATAGGGTACCTTTAAATTTTTTTGGTGATTTACAATTATTTGTATTGAGAACAGACACAATTTAATGAAACCTGGAATTTGATACAAGAGAAACACAGGATTACACTGAGATTAAGTGTTTACATATCCTGTTGGCAAAAGACACAGGGACATGTATTTAATATATTGTTTGATAACACCTGATATACCATGAATTGGAATTGAACCTGGTAGATAGATTTTATACAGAACTTAAGTCTCGCATCAGAATGACACTGAATATATATAAGATGCAGGAAAAGTTGATTTTGTGACAAAATTATACAAGTGAAACATAAGTTCAGTTATTTATCACATTTGATATGAAAAAAAAAGAAATAATTATAAATGGCGTCCAGAGCTATGGGAAGTATTAGAGTACTTACTCCTGACAACATGAACCTACAAAGCTATAGTTATTTACAAAATAGCAGTGAAGTGATAGGTGTAAATAAGTTGCATCAGAAATATGCTCAACAAAGTTCAGAGTCCTTTATAAATTTACGAAACCAAGCCGTGGCTATGATTGGATCAGTAAAAGAAGCCTCCAAGCCTCCAGCAAATAACAGTCGAGGATTGGAATCGCCGTCAAAGGTACAACGTCGGACCAGTGGACAAAAGTCTCGTCCGGCACCCTTGATGTTGCAGTCTAAACCTACTGAATCGAAGCAAGTCCGTAAATTGTCCAATGCTTCAGACACACAGCACATGGTAAATGGTAGAAAGGTGTCGACAAGTAGCAATCCCCCAGGAACTCCAGTTCTGAACCCACGAGCTGGATTAACTGGTAGCCCTAAAGTTAACAGCCGCTCAAATCCCCCTGGAACCCCAAACACTGGGGTACAGCAAAGTGGAAATAATAATAATGTAACTGTACCAGTTACACAGACCAAACTAGTCAATCGGGATACTGGTAAGTTACAGAGAAGTGAAAGCTTTTACACAAAGCGTCAAGGAGCAATGGAAGGAATGCCACAGAAGAGTGGCCTTCGTAGGAATGCCACCTTTACCCCAGGAAGTATGAATGTATCCAATAAACGGACTCAAGCTGACAGTTTACTTATCAATAGCACGCCAGTCAGTACGCCGAGGCAGAATATGGGTGAGATAATCCGCAAGACATCTGGCAAAAAGTTACCACCGAGACAACCAGTGCATAATAATAATAATACACAAGGAGGAACGGCTAGCATGAGCACAGATTTCTTTAATATTGAGAACTACCCACTTGCTGCAAAGAGCACAGAAATGAGCATTGTTCTGGACTCCAAAAGCACAGAGTCAAGTGCATTTAAAGCAGGAAAGCAAAGTTCTGGTGCAGTTCAAAGTAATTTTCAGAATGGGGAAGAAAGCATCAATGCCCAATCTACAGCCAAATCTGAAAGTACTGCCCTGGTAGCTCTACAAAACCCTGAGGCTGAGTATTATACTAAATCCACCTATGACATGAAGCCAGCTGATAGTTTTGTGAAGAGTATGGATACTATACGGTTGTCCACAGTGACTTTTGACACAAATCCCCAGACCGATTCCCAGCTACTGAGTCAGTCCACAGTGTTAGATCCAATCTTGTGGGAGGAGGAGCCACAGTTTGACAGGGGAGGATTGAAGATTGTGGATTCCTTAAGTGTGGGTGCAAAAACTTTACACAGGTGGGTAGTTTTATTCAGGAGTCTAATCCTGCCCTAAAACTGCAGAAAACAGTCCACAGAAAATTATTATTCTTTGTTTCAGAGACAATATGACAGATGTCTAATATAGTTTAAGAAATTCAGTGATTGAAATTGAAAAGCAGAATATTGATGATTTTAGGATGAAAATTTACAACATGAAATTGATAAGAATTATCTTTCCTGTCATTTATAATTCTGTTGTCGTGTATTGACTGATTTACCATGTCAAAAACAGTACATATTATATGGTTGTAAAGTTCGACAACCAAGATGGCAGTTTTAAAATGTTGTTGCAGTATATCAGTAAAATGTTCTGAGGCAACATAACCTATCCCTAGTTTTTCTGTGGTAGTATTAATAATTATTAAAGTAGAACCTCTATTAGCTCGGATAATAGAAAGACTAAATAATAGGTTTAAATGGAGTTAGGAAAGTGGGTTTGAGGTCAAATAATTGAAAATCAGACTGCTTGGGGCCTAATACTTGCAAAAGAATTTAAATGAAAATACTTTTCATTTAAAAATTTAAAATGCAAGTGCAGATACTTTCAAAAAGTATTGAAAACGCATTTAAATGCAAGTGCATGAGCATTTGACCCCGTATGTCTTTTGAAAATTTGGATAATAGAAGGTCAGAAAATAGAGGTTCTACTGTACATAGTATTTTTAGCCTGAAATGTTGAAATCATTGAAGTTTGATTAACTTCTCTTTGGTGCGATACGACATCCAAAACTCCAATCCTTCATCATATATCAATGGAACTTAACATGGCCATTAATATTAGCTATTTCATCTTAGCCACAACTAAACTGAACATACAGAAAATGATTCTGGAATTTTTTTTTTTTTTTGGTCAATTTCAAATTTAGTGATACTTTACTTTTTACCTGAAATGTACCCATGCCCTAAATGTGCTAAAATGCTATGCAAAGAGGTGTAGCATTAGATTTCCACTTTTTGCTCCAGTTTTATGTTTGTAAGAAATGAAAAAAAAAATCTACATGTCTACAGTAAGATATCATTGTGAGTTTGTCTTGCACTTACAAAATCTGTCAAAAGTAGTTGAAGAGCCGGAGTAATCCTGATTAGGTGTGCATTTATCTGTATGATTAATAGAGAAAGAATGGTTCTTACAGTGTTTACATGAAAATCATAAACTTGTTTTGTTTGCAAAGGGAATTTGTCTACCTGTTGTAAATGTGTTTAATCTACCTCAGGGTTTGTAATGCATGATAAGCAATTGCATACTTTGGATAGGAAGAAAGTTTCTGTTGTCTCAATGCTACTTCTGACGATTGGTATTGGAGGGAATTCTCAGAATGACCCCTTAAAATTAAATTAAAATTAAAGTATCCCTATTTTAGAGTTTATTGATATCATAAGTAAAGTAAGTGATTTAATTGACTTAATCCTATTTTTTTGTTGTATGGTGCACCAGGTACCATTGCTGGTACAAACCCCAAAGTAAGCACTGTTTTCGGATTATTTTTTCACATACCATTCAACTTGAAAATTGAAAGCTTATGAAAAGATCTTATAAATAAATACAGAATTTTTTGTTTTGCAGTTTTACTCTGATCTGTCAATAAATTACGATGTGTTCTATTTTTTAGTATGATTGTTTATCAGGAGAAGCATTATTTACATGTATCTGAATCTTAAATTATTCATCAGTATTCACCTTCCTTATAGGATATTAATCTGAATATGAATTTGTATCTCATAAATACATTTAACTTTGTATATTGTAAAGTTAATTGCTTATTTTTTCATTGTTTGGCAATCTATTGTATTTTTTTCCCTTTAATAATATTACACAGAAAGTGTCATTTAGGGCATTTTTAACAAAATGTCATGCTGAATTTACAATATCATAAGCAAAATACATTGTATTTTAAATAATTTCGTTTCACATAAATTGCTGTAGCCTGACAGTTCACTTGTTCTATTTATTTTTCTTAAACTCATGTAACTGATATTAATACTACATTGAGGTTTTATTTCTGGATGTTGAGGCATTTTATGAGAAACTAAGTTGACTCCTGTGACCTGTCTCTGAGGTTGTTGTTTCATTATCTGAGCCAAATGACTGTCAGTGGGAAGTTTATGGCTGGTGACTAACGAGACAGAATGTTACCCCATCAAAAAAAAAACTCTTTTCCTCTGTCTTAACAGTGACCCTATGGTATGTGAAATCGTTGAAAATAAAAATATTGTAAATAACCAGTTAACCGCGACCATAAATGAATTGAAGGTATTTAGTTAATATTTAAATGAATATACACAGAGAATTTCAGTCATTAGCAAATTTCAATCCAATACATCTTTTTAGTACTAATTGTAAGTAATATTCGTGATAATTGAAACCATAAACAATGAAATAAAATTGTAATTCAGGCCAGCTTTACAGTAATTAGCTGCTTTTGTTGACATGGATTGCTTCCCAAAATATAACAAATCTGATTTGAAAAGGGCTTTCTTCTTCATATTGACCTTGTAAACTTCCTGCTGAAGTGAGGTGACGGTAAATGCTGATAAACATGTTTTTCATGTTATTCCATAAAATTGTGTGACAAAATCCGACAGGTTTCAAGGATCTCCAAACAATTGGAGCAGACTTTTCCCTGGTAAATTGCTTCTTGGCACTCAATTAACTGCAATGATGTGTTCTAACCTTACCCAGATATACAATTACCACTTGTTTCCTCATTCTCCTCTATATATCTTGTATTATGTTGTTTTTTTAACAAAATTTTAACTGTATCTTTATATTTCAGTTAGTACATGTATTTCCTAAATAATTATATTGTTTCATTATCCATTTGAGTGTGATATAAAGGACTCTTAAATACTGCAACCAAAGCCAAATTTTCACAGTTCAGCTTCTGATATCTAGTTTATACGTTTCCTCACTAGAGTCAGTGGGTTAAAGCTCGGGGAGTCATAATTGGGTTGGATAATAGAAGGGTTGGATAATAGAAGGGCTAAACTAACAGGTTTAAATGGGAGGTTGGAGAGTGGGTTTGAGGTTAGATAATTGAAAATGTAGATAATAGAAGGTTGGATAATAGAGGTTCTACTGTATATGCCAAGGATCATTTCCAAAGTTCACATTTGACCTTTGACTCCTTCAAGGTCAAAGGAGATTGCCATTTAATTTATAAAACTTTATATCTCCTATTTTATTGCTCCAAGATTTTCATACTACTTCACCATATCCCATCCGGGTATACACTGTATTGAATCAATGCAATTTCTGTTTATTACATGCTTTGGCAGAGGTATGCACTCACTGAGTGATCTTGTTCACAGGTGCTTTCCTGTTGTAAAATTTCACAAGAAAGATAATTCAAAACATTGGTAATACAAGGAAATAAAAAAGATAACAGTCACACCTCAAAGTGTTTTTTCTGGTTAATGGTTAAATGAATGATTCTTCAAATTTTCAAATTTCTTCATAGCTGTAATCTCTCTGAGTTAAAAAAATGGGATAATTGAAAATTTACTGTAAAGTATGAATTAAAATGAACAGCAATGTAGTGACATAATCCCTGGTTAAATAAAAGTAATCACTATCCCACAGTACAGAACAGAACTAAGCTGACTCTCTGTTTTAGAAATGTATTTTTTGTTATAGCATTGTAATGGACTGTTGAAAAGAATGTTAAAAAATCTTCAGCAACTAGAAAGTGAAGCTGTTATCAATTTATTCGGTTGCACAGGACATAAGCAAACCTGGATATTTTGTTCATTAAGTATGGGGAGATTGCATGTTAAGGAAAAGTAATGCTTACACTTTCTTTTGTCTTTTCAATCGTGGACTTTTTCAGAAAGGAAGGTGTTGTCATTTGTCAGGTGGAGTCATAACACTGTTGTCCTGTAACTATGGTGACAATTCAAAGCTTTGACAGATCAATGCTTATGTCTTTTCTATATTTAGCTAAGAGTTGAGAGTATGATATTTTTTAGCACACACACTAGAAATGACGCAGTGCATGTTTTCTGCATGTGTGTGCATGAATAGATTGGAATGCGTCACTGACCTGTTTTACTGTGAAAGGATTTCTACACAGGTTAGCTATTGTGTGAACTGTCTCATGAAAATTTCACCAGGAATCCAAAAAACACAAAATAATAACTTCATGATCCAACCCATGCGTAAAATGCTTTATTTCTGTTTCACTTGATTTCTGTTGTTTGTTTAGAAATAGACTGAACCTGTTTCTAAGGTGTGGATGTTATGTTATATACTACATGAACTTTTAAATACCAAAAACATCTTCAATAGTGCCCATGTATGTATTATCACCCCCCCCAAAAAAAAAGCAAAAAAAAAAAGCAAAAAAAAAAAAGCACCTAAAATGTTCACCCTTTGAAACAAAATGCAGATTCCAGATAGTTTTTTTATATACCGGAAGCATCTGCAATAGTGCCTTTTGGATGTAAGTAAGGGGATGGGTGTTTAAGTGAGCATGGGCGGTAAAGCAAGTATGGGCAATATTACAAGACAACAATAAATATTAAACAATGTGTCTCACAATATTACATGTGAAACATGTTGTTTAATGCTTTATTGGTGTCATGCGGCATCACCCACATGCTTGAGTTATCACCCATGCTCATGCAAACAGCAGTCCCCAAATTTATATTATGGATTTCGCTTTGTTACACAGCCAAAGCCTCAGTGTGTAGAGAGATTTCACCGTTACCGCTCTAATGAAAAAATATTATAGCTAGCCTTCTCAATGTTGCAGGATATATTCGTAACCATAAAATCTTGCCTGGAATATTTTTGGCCTCATTTTGAAAAACAAGATGGCCGCCAATGGAATTTTTTCGACTTTCAGCAAGGACTTTTGGTGGCCCTCTAGAGCAAAGGGTATTATAGGTAGAGATCTCAAATTCGCAGGGTATGTTCCTCATTACAAAATCTTGGGAATATTTTTGGCCTCATTTTGAAAAATAAGATGGCCGCCACAGGCGTTTCTTTGTCAGTCATGAAAAGTGCTTATATCTCCCTAATTATTGGTCCTAGAGTTTTGGGATGGTAAACCAACCTATAGGAAATCATGGGCTGGGAATCTTTTGGTGTGGTCAGATTTGACCTTGGACCCCTCCTTCAAGGTCAAACGAGGATAGCCCAACTTAAAAGTGCTTATAACTGGCTTATTATTGGTCGTACAGGTTTGGGATGGTAAACCAGCATATAGGAAATCATGGGCTGGGAATCTTTTGATGTGGTCAGATTTGACCTTGGACCCCTCCTTCAAGGTCAAACGAGGATAGCCCAACTTAAAAGTGCTTATAACTGGCTTATTATTGGTCGTACAGGTTTGGGATGGTAAACCAACATATAGGAAATCATGGGCTGGGAATCTTTTGATGTGGTCAGATTTGACCTGGGACCCCTCCTTCAAGGTCAAACGAGGATAGCCCAACTTAAAAGTGCTTATAACTGGCTTATTATTGGTCGTACAGGTTTGGGATGGTAAACCAACATATAGGAAATCATGGGCTGGGAATCTTTTGATGTTGTCAGATTTGACCTTGGACCCCTCCTTCAAGGTCAAACAAGGATAGCCAAACTTAAAAGTGCTTTTTGCTCGCTTAGTAAGTTAGTATTGGTCGTACAGGTTTGGGATGGTAAACCAACCTATAGGAAATCATCGGCTGGAAATCTTTTTATGTGGTCTGATTTGACCTTGGACCTCTCCTTCAAGGTCAAACGAGGATAGCCAAACTTAAAAGTGCTTATAACTCACTTATTATTGGTCCTAGAAGTTTGGGATGGTAAACCAACCTATAGGAAATCATGGGCTGCAAATCTTTTGGTGTGGTCAGATTTGACCTTGGACCCCTCCTTCAAGGTCAATGAGGATAGCCAAACTTAAAAGTGCTTATACCTCGCTTATTATTGGTCCTAGAGGTTTGGGATGGTAAACCAACCTATAGGAGGTCATTGGCTGGGAATCTTCTGATGTTTTCAGATTTGACCTTGGGCCCCTCCTTCAAGGTCAAATGATGGTTCACTGGCTTTGGTGAATTGTCTTTTCGGTGGATACAAATTTGCATCGGTTCTCCGATGTGTAGGTCTAGTTTTCTTGATGTGTCGCTCAGAGTGCTAATGTGGATGATTTTTGTAAATACTTCCAAATTTGTAACATTAAAATAGCAACGGTGCTTTAATTGCAATGATATGATATTGTAATATTTATTGATATTTTGAATTTGTGATGCTATTGTTTGTATCATGACATTTCTCAGTGAAATGGATATGTATATAATAGGTTTAGGTATTTTTCAGAGTATCTTTTGACAATTATCAGCCATTTTATTTGTCTGAGATTGAGTTACGTCTTCTTTAAAATGATTGTCTGGGTTTTTTCTTCCTAAGGAGTTCTGATACATTGCTCTTAATATAGGGTGGTTGTTGAACATCATAGCTTCCTGCATTTTCCAGCACTAACCTTAGACATTAAACTCAGTGTCATTTCTATATCCAATTTGCCAGTTGTATTTTCTTTCCGTAAATGACAGTCTACTAAAATGTGGTATTTATTGATGCCATGAGCTGAATAATTTGACTCAAAATTAGTTTCTTCATCTTAAGGCTACTGTACATTTTTTAGTATTTCTCTATCAGGTGAAATGATCACCTGATGGTACCCAGTACTTAAGGATGTTACACAGGTAAATGACTGGTTAATGCAAGATGTTTTCTTATTGAAGTCTCCTTGATTGAAGTGCTTTCTTGTCATTTAATGGCTTTTCTTGATATGAGTAACAGTCCTCAAGGACACTTTAGTATTGCGACAACTAATGAAAAATGTGAAGTTGTATAAAAACACAATGTGATAAATCATGGACAAATCTGACCTTTGACTGTACTTAAGAATTTTTTAATAACTAACAACTATACAAGCAACTGCTACCAGCAAAAGCAAACATGTTTGATTGGGCTCTCTATGATTTCTGTTTCACCTCTCCAAAAGATCAATACAGAAATCATTGTTTGATATGCAAACTCTAAAAATAAAAAGTAAGAAATAAATTCAAATAGTGTGGACTGTGTAAGTAGATCTCCAGTAACCATAGGATTTGGTTCTAATTATGCCTTACTTTCACTTGTACTTAAAATTAAAAAGTACTACACTTCTGATATAGGGACTTTAAAAAATGGGTTTTATTTATACCTAAATTGATAATTAAGAAATAAAATGTCAACCGTAAAAAACATACCTAACTTGCACTTTTTATTTGGTTCAACATAAGATACCGAGTCTCATTGTAATAATTAAGAAATAAAATGACAACCGTAAAAAAGATACCTGGTAAAATTGATAGCAATATTACAAGGAAGTTTTAAACTATTTTTTCTAAAGTTGTCATCAAATCTCAGAAAGAGACTTTATTAATAATCAATATTGTTATCTACATAATTATATTTATGTAGTATTGCTATGATTAACAAAAGCAAAAAGAAAATTAATGAAAAAAGAAAAGTAGAAATCTTAAAAGTGTGTACCTGCAGAATCAAATTATATTACCTTTTAAACTAATTTGCAACAGTGTATTGCAAGGAACTACTTAGTGTTGTTTTATGTTTTGTATGTTGTCTCTCTAACAGTTGTTAGGTTCGGTCTTAGTTCTGGATGGGACATAGGATCTGGACCAATTTTTTTCCATTGTTCACTTTTGTAAATTATAGTAGTTCAGACCTTCAGGGTTGTAGACCACATTTAATTCTTTTATTCGGTAACATAATCTGTGTGTGGGAAACCATATTTTGGTAATACTAGCTTTAATGCTTGTATTTGCCTTCTAATTTATGCTTTAAGGATATACGAAAGATTAAACTGAGTCATTTGAACTTATTTCCCACTGATCACTTTACATCTGTATGTCTCCACTTTTATGCAATTTAATTCAAAACCAGTGCTTCAGTAGTATAGTTGTCCTTGGGAAAGTTACCTCATTCAAGGTGTACAGGCGTAATGTCAAGGTCACACCCTTCTGTGCGGTCGTTTCTATGGGTGCATGTATTTGTTTTTTTTGCTTCATGACCTCATCCTTATTGCATGGAAAAGAGGCCTTTTATCAAGCTGGTATGTACGTTAAAAACAAGCTGTTACATATCTCCCTCATGCCCTCTCATTCACCTGCCTTGATTCAGTCGATTGTGAGAGAATGCAACAGCTTTTTCAAACAAATCACTTTCTTTCCCAAATATGAATTCCTACACAGGTGAATCCTCCACAAATATAAGGTGGACCAAACCACAACCAAATGTACACGAGTCTGTAGCTTATGGCCCTGGCACAAGGTATGACCTAGGTGTTAGATTATGGTGCTTTATAATTTATATGTAACCAGTTGCTCTTTCTCTGTTTATTGCCAAACATCACTATTTTTTAAATTGTGAGAGGTAACTGTTACGGCAGTGGTCTTGTTTATTTAACCAGTAGGATATTAATTTTTTCCAGTGTCTTCAAATTTCCAGTAATTTTAAACCTTACATCTACCCCACGTGTATTAAGTAACAAAGCTTAAAAGACTGATGAAAAATAATATTTGTGCTATGAGAGCTAGGCCCTGACATCTGGTTATGGGTTTGTTAAATATTTCAGCTCATGGAACAATTGTATGATGCACAAAGCTTAACTGTTGTGGTTTGAGCTGTTGAAAGACACCTTATGCTTTGGCTGTTGAAAAATCTGGATGTTTTGTATTTTCAGACGAGGTATAGCCAATCGAGAACGCCTTGAGAATCACCCCTTACCAGAGCAACGAGATGAGGTGTTGTCACATGCCACTGCCTTCACACGCTACACATACCCAGACGGAGTCAGTCAAGTCAGGTACTGCTAATATTAATGCTGAAAACTAACTCACTTTTAAGAGATTTACCTCAACTGAGATTACGTAATAGTGTTGCTGAATTTATTCAAGTATAATGGTATTAATATCATTTTGTTATGGCAGAAACAACAAAATCCACTAAGAATATTTGGTTTTATTTCATAAAAATGTAAATATACTATACCATATGAAAACACTTGGGTAGGCGTGGCTTGGCGTTCGGTGACCGCCACGTACACCGTACATAGAATTTAAATATATGAGGGGAGACCCTCTTTAAACCTATATACTTGCTACCTTTGACCCCTGGTGACCTAATTCACTCTGCCATGCGCAGTAATACAGAAATAGTTCATTCTTTTTGTGGCGGTTGAACTATCAACAGGCGTTTTGCTATCTTTTAAAAGACCTGCATTTACACGTTTTTGAAGCTCTGTGAGTACTTCTTTGCTGTTTTATTCACTTTTCCTCCATTTTATTTACCTTTTACTTCAATTTCTGGTGAATTTATTGTATACTTTGGGCATTATTTACGTATTTCTTCATAATTCGTATTATCGCTCATCTGGTCACGTGGTGTTAGAATGTCGGATTACCTTTGGAGATATTCATTTCCTTTGTAAATTAATTCTTTTTATGCACTTCTACAGGCATTTTTATTTTAATTTACGGTATTCCTTCATTCTTTCAACGAAATTCTTCGTTTCTCCACGTATTTTGACCGTATTGACTGTGCATTGTTTTTCACGTAGTTACCTATTTGGTATTTTCGCTCATCGGGTCACGTGGTGTCAGAATGTTGGACTTCCTTTGGAAATAATCATTTCCGCGGTGAATTAATTCATTTATGCACTTATACAGGCATTATAATTCACCTTTTACGGTTTTCCTTCATTCTTTTTACGAAATTCTTCGTTTCACCGCGTATTTTGACCATATTTTTGAGCTTTTTACGAATCATTCACCAGGTCATGTGACGATGACGTCACATCCAAAATGGAGGTCAACCGATCGGTTGTCAGAAAATATTCATTTTCATAGTGATTACAGCATTTCCAGGTTTGTTTATACATTCCTTCTACATATTTCTTTGAATATTATTATGTCAGAGCATAATGTGTAATATTTTCAATTGTTAACGCATTTTTCATAGCGTAACATTACGGCATCTACTGCCTACCATTCACGGTTCTTTACTTGTTCAGGCCCTTTCATTTGACATTTCTGGAATTCGGATCCTGGTTTCAGTGTTTTGGGGTTCAATTCTGAGCCTAGGGTCTCCATTTTAGCCTTTCTCCACCTTCAATTTTGGAGGTTGGGGGTTTACGGCTTCTGGGGAGGACTTTGTCTTCCACCTTTTGGAGATCCATTTCACTGTTGCTGGTTTCCTACATTCCAATTTTATGTCAATTGGTCATTTGGTTTCTCAGTCCATTTTTAGTCCTTTGGCCTCTTTTGTGCCTAGGCTTCAGTCTAATCAGACTGCTTTTTGGACTGGGATTACCTTCTCAAGACCATTCATGTTCAGGGTCCCTTAATTAGAAGAGTTTATCAGTTGAATCCAACTGATTTTGCTACTTCCTAAACTCTACTCCATTCATTTTCTAAATCTAGAAAATTTTTGTTTGGGGTTTGGTGGAAATCTTCTGTTACTCAACAGCTTTCTATTGTGTTTTCACCATTTTTTAGATCTGACGATCAATGGGCACATCTCCCTTTTGGGTATGTTGGGGGTTCCTCTGTCTACAGTTAACCTTTAGGCAGACTTCAGGAACCCTATTCCAATTTTTTTGTGCCAGTCTGTTGGACTATATGGGTGCTTAGGACTTCATCCTTTAATCTTCTCCTCAGAAGATTTTCAAGCTTCCTGTCTAACAGAATTAGGGAATAAATTTGACTGCTCTTTTCTTTTGATCAGTCTTATTTTTCTCTAAGTCAACCACTTTTCCAGGCTTAGAAGTTCCTTCATGAGGCCAGATTCTTACTTTCTGTCACTCATTCATTTTGGGATTTTCTTATTCTAAGTTTTGTAGGTTGGGTAATTACCCAATTTTCCTTCTAAAACTTAGTTTTGCCAAGTACAAAATCCTCTTCAGAGGGTTTTTTGGGTTGACTTCTTCAGGTTTCCGGACCTGGGATCTAGCCTGAAGGGGTTCTTAAGACCTTCTCTTCCCTAGGTAGAGTTCCTCTGCTATTAGGGGAGATCTGAGATGGACCTTAGGGTCCTTATTTCTGTGGGATTTTTTTTTTCCTTCAGTCCTGTTTTGTTGATCACTTATTCAAGTTGATTGACAAGGCAATACTTTCTCAGTGGTCTTTTTCATCCACCATTCTTTGGACATCTGTTTCATTGGGTCTTCTAGCTACATTTTAGCTGGTTGATCTATGGCCTTTTTTTTTTTTTCAGCCATCTTTGCACTTTATTTTGAGAGATTTCTTTATCCATTTCCCTCACTTGTGCTTAGTCACTTGGTAGGGTTATTTGGTCCTTTTTTGGTCTTATGCTGTTTCTTGTGATGTCTCTCTTGGGAGACCATTTCTTCTCACATATAACAGTATAAGCAGAAGGTTTTCATGTGGCCCTTACTCAAGGTGCCTCTTTTAAGCTATCTGCATTAGCCTCTTGAGGCACACCAATTAAGACCTTTTTTCCTCCCATCCAGGGAGTTTTCTCTCTAACTTAGTGCTTTTAGGATGTGGTTCCTTTCCAGGTTCCAACATTCTGATGGTGGAATGCCTTCCAGAGGTAGAGGCTCAGCCTCAACCTCTATTATGGTGTCCTTCAGGAGATAAGAGTGTTGTTTTACTCAAATTTTCACTCTTACTTCCAGATCCCTCCACTTGCCAGTGGGAGGTCAACTGATTCCAGTGGTCTCTCAGATTCCACTTTCCTGATTCTTTCAGCTCTTCTCCACAGAAGAATGCTGTTCTTTGTCATTCAGTCTCACACTGTCTGTTCACATGAGCAGTTCAAGTATCTTGAGCTCCTGTTTTCCTGATTTTTCAGGGCATTATCCTTGACAAAGATATACTGGAAACCACAATTAGATTTATATCTTTTCCTGGTTTTCCAGACTATCAGGATGCAACTTATCAGTTGATCATTTTCTCAATTGGCCAGTGGACCACTTCTCTTCCTCAATTTGCCTCCTTTCTCTCCTTTGGCTCCTTTGGTTCACTCTTGCTCATAGTTTTGCTTTTGGGCAAGGTGTACCACTTTGTGGCAATGCCTTATGGTCTAGCCACTAGCCTTTCAGGATTTACTTCCTTAGTCAAGGAAGTAAGGAAAGTTGCCTTTGAGGTTGGGCATCTCATTGCACATGTGACTACAAATTGGCTCATTAGAGCCAATAGTTGTCAGAGGCTCTTTTTTCAACTCTATTAGAGTTGACTTTCATCTTGGAGTGGTTCTTAGCAGGAAGTATTTACATCTGTTTCTTTAACAGGTCTCCTTCCTGGGTCAGGTTCTTAACCTGTTTCTTAATTACCTCTCTAACTGGGCTCCTTATTTCTTTTGGCTTCCACTTGGAAGCCGCTTCTTCAAGGTCCCTACACATGACACTTCTTCTGTGTCATCTCAGGACACTTGATTTTCCTTCTCAAAGGTGCTCTGGATTTTCCATTCCTTGATCCTTCTATGAAGGTTCATTCAAGATGGTACTATCCTGGGAACTATGTCTTTGCATACCTCCCTTTAATTTCCTAGTTTTTACATCTACTTTCATGGATGTTTCACTGCGGGGTTTGGGAGTTCTTTGTGCTCTGTGGACCACCTAAGGTCTATTTTTGATGTAGCAGTCCAGTCTGTGCATCAGTTCTAGAGCTCATAGCTGTCCTTTTTGCTCAGACATTTGTTCCTCTTTTATCCTTTCATCAAAGGATCATCCTTTCAGCCTCAAACAACTCAGATGTCTTGTTCTCAAGACATTTGTTCCTCATTTGTAAGGGATTCTTCAGATAGTCCAGGTAACACTGTTGTCTGGGCTTTCTTTTTATCAAGACAGCTTCCACTCTTGGGACATGTGTATTTTGGCATCTTTTGCCATTATTTTTACAAGAACAAGTCTGTTCTTCCACCTCATGTTCCAGGGGCATGAATCTTTGGCAGACCATCTCTGGAGGTCTTTTCTCACCTTTCATATAAGGTGGCCCTTCAATTCTTGGATCTTCAGATGGTAGTCTCAGACTTCTCATCTTATTTAGATCTCTTTTGCCATGTGATTCAATCACAAGCTGCTCTTACATGTGCCTCCTGTGCTAGATCCTTAGGCTCTGGCAACAGATGCCCTGGAGTGTTTTGGTCCGGAGTACTTATTTTACTCCTTCCCTCCTTCAGCTCCTTGTCCTCTATGGCCATGAAGTTAATCAACTTTCAGAGCTGTATCATGCTTCTTGTAGCCTTTCCTGGTAATTGCCAGGTTTGGCCTCAAGATCTCCTTTAAGAAAGCCATTGGCTCTTCCTCTTATTCTTTTATAACAATCTCATCTAGAGTTTTGTTATTTATTTTTATGGAGTTCCTTTCTTCAAGCTTTCTGGCTGAAGTCTCCTTTAACAAGAATTTTCACAGGAGGGGTCTTGGAGGATTTTTATCCTCCATAACTGTCTATGAAGCAATGTGGAACTGCTTCAAAAAACTTGTGAGAAACATGGCCACTCTGCTATGCTTCAACTGTCCCATTTATTGCTGTTTGTTCCTTTTAAGGAATTATTTTTCAGACAATAGGGATACAGGTCAGCTCTCTCCAGGTACTACTTGGAGTTGGGTTCTTATAGGAGCTAGGAAGTCTCATTTAGAGCTTCTTTAAGTCCAGAATTAGGGTAGTCGTCACCTACCTGTTTGGTACTTAATCCTTGGTTCTGCAGGCTCTTACCAAGGCTCCTCTTGAACCCTTTTCATTTGCTGAGCCAAGTTTTTCACATTTTAGACAGTCTTTCTTACTCCCTTTCTTTGGGAAGGAGAAGGAGTGATTTTGTTTCCTTTATTTAAAGGTTTTCTCTCACTCTTTAGGGATGGCCTAAGTCATCCTTAAGTCAGATCTTACTTTCCTGGCTTAAGCCAGTTTTCTTCAGAAGGCTCTTCCTGCTTTGACTTTTTGTCTTTGGTCAGGATGACTTAGAAGACCTCTCCTTTTTTACAGTCAGATTCCTAAGATACTTTCTATCTAGCTATTCTGACTTAAAAGGATTTCTTCTTGGTCTTTCTTCTGAAGTCCAAGAGGGTGATATTGCTGCTCAGACAATATCTTTTTGGATAGCACTTTATCCTTTATTCCCTCAATCTCTGTTCCACAGAGAATGCATCTCTTCATGGTGTCAGGGCTCATCATGTCAGGGCACAGGGGTCTTCCTGGTCCTTTAGGGGTGGAATCCCACTCCTAGTCAACATGAGATCCTGCACGTGGAAGAGCCATTCCACTTTTACATCCTTCTATTTTAGGAATGTATTTCCTTCAGAGATGTTGTTCTTAAGAATCTCTTATGATTTCTTAAGTGGAGTGGACATCCTTTTCCACTCAGCCATTTCTCTCTCTTCTACTTAAATTCCTCAATTTAAGTCCATAGGGGGGTGGCATTTCCCTTTTAGGGAATCTATTCTTCATCTCTATTTTCAGAACCGTGCTTCTTAGTGCCTCTGGGCATGTTCCTATTCTGAGCACAGGGCATACTTATGCCTTCTCCTTTGAGCTGACCTAATAGGGTGTAGACAGCAGTGCTGAAGTTAGTGCAGTGGTTAATGCTACTCACTTAGCTCACTCGAGTTATTGCTTCAGCACAGAGGTTTTGGGTTCAATTGCATTGCACTAGGAAGTATCCTTTTGTAGCAATTTAACCTTAGGGTGGTTTTCCTCAGTCTGTCTTTTTCCCACCATCCTTCCATGTGGGCATTCAACCCAAGTGTTTTCATATGGTATAGTATATTTACATTTTTATGAAATAAAATTTCATATTTTTAAATGTAAAATGCATTTTTATGAATAAAAATGTATATACTTACCATATGAAAACAGCAAATCACCCTCCCGCCTGCCCCGCTTTTAAAGACCTTTTTCCAGCATTTATGTTTATTCACAAAAAGAATGAACTATTTCTGTATTACTGCGCATGGCAGAGTGAATTAGGTCACCAGGGGTCAAAGGTAGCAAGTATATAGGTTTAAAGAGGGTCTCCCCTCATATATTTAAATTCTATGTACGGTGTACGTGGCGGTCACCGAACGCCAAGCCACGCCTACCCAAGTGTTTTCATATGGTAAGTATATACATTTTTATTCATAAAAATGCATTTTACATTTAAAAATATGAAAGTTTTTGAGGAGGTTATTTTAGGCTTTCTCATGGCTGATACTTCATCAAAACAATGAAAATGTAGATGTCACATTTTTATTTTATACTTGGTAAAAGTTAAGGCTGCGATAGGTTATCCGGTTACTCGAAAACGGTTCGAATTCTTTGAGAAATCAAGTACAAAATGGCAAAGTGGGTAACCAAAAAAAAATTAAATATACTTGAAAACAATGAAAAACCTGTTAGGTTTTCACATAATTTTCTTATTGATACAGATATTTAACATTATTTTTCAAAGGGTTTTGTTTACATCATTCGCCATTTTGCTTCTCTGATACTTCCACTGGGTGACAACTAAAACATGGTTACCTGAATTCGGATCGGTTCTTTCGAGGCGAATACCCGGTGTTTTTTTTTCTAACAAAGTCACAGCCTTAGTAAAAATAATGTTTACTCACTTGTTAATAACTTGTGAAAGCCTATATATCCAGTTGTAAATTATAGCTCCTGTACACTTGCATTTAATTTGCACTAGTGCTGGGAAATAATTTAGAATGTTGGGTTCAATCACTTCGATGTTTGGTATCTGCAAGAGCTGGCAAACTTCAATTTAGTTTGACTGTCAAACCAATGTTTTCAAAACCAGTACAAATAGAGAAATCTTATTGAAAATATGACGAAATAAAAATAATTTTCATAGACATTTTGGGAAATTTCATTGTATTCTCAATAAAACACAGTCCGAACTTCAGAAGTTTGAACTAAACCTCATATTCAATGAGTGAACTATCAAACTTATACCAACCTGTTTTGATATTTGTAAATGAAATTGCAACCACTTTTATGTGATTATTGGATTTTGTCTGTTTTCAAGTTAATGAGGAAACTACTGCAAAGTTGATTTAATTTTGGGCATTATCCACAAAAAAATTCGGAATTAGTATTTTTTTTAAAAGATTTTTTATTTATCATTGTATTAATAAGCAGTAGAGCAGTTGTGGGGCCTTGATGGAAGTATGCACCCACCGATATTGTAATGTTTGATACCTGTTATAAAGTGTATGCAATTTAGCTTTTTTATAAAATATAAAACTGTATGTTGTAGTGGGTAAATTGTTTGGCTTTGTGGATATCGATATTGAATGTAAAAGGATTTCATTATCGGCCAATATCGGGGATTAATATTATCCACAAAATAGACCAAATCCAGGATACCGAAAACGTTTTTGTTCTTGCATATCCCCAACCGCTAACAGGAAGCAAAATTTGTCAAAACAAAGCATTGCAGCTTTCATCAAAAATGCATTGAAAATTTAAAAAAATGCAAGATAAAGTGTACAATTCTTTGGATTTAGGCTTTACTTCAGATATTTGCAGTGCAAGTTGACAGTTTTATTGAAAATGGTGATATTGACGTTGCAATAAAAGTGGCCACATGCACAAAATAGGAGATAAAAGTTTATAATTTCTTCAGATTTCTTGTTTGTTCCCAATATTTATGTTTTCCTTCAATTATATGAGCTGACAAGCCAGATTGAGTTTATAAATTGTTGTAACCAAAACATGGCAGTTCTGCTCAATGTAATCGTTTCTACTGTATAAAGTCTGCAAATGCATGAAAATTGGTGATAAAAGCTAATATAATTTCTTTGGTTTTGGGATATGTTTCTAATATTTTAAGTCTTCCTTCCATTATCTTGTGTAAACAAGCGAAGTAGTGGTTATAAAATCTCATCACGGCACTTCAGTAAAATGGTCTCAATACCGAGATACTGGGCCTACCAACCCATCCCTAGTTATTAGTAAGTCACATAAAAACACCTTAACAATTTGTCTTTAATATTTCTAAACAAAGATAGGATTTCTCATTATCTCCCGCCTGGCTTGCACCATGTGTGTGGGTGCCTGCATGCGTGTGTGCATGCGTGAGTGTGTCACGCAGTTTTCTCTGAAACTACTAGTTACACAGTTTTTGGTAAATTACTTGTCCTAATGAATTTTTAAGCTCTTCAATATTTTTGGGTTTGGTGGACTTTAGCCTACTTTTGAGTGAGTAATAGCACTTTAAATTTACGTAATATAATTATATGACTTTAATTATAACTCTCAAACTATTGCATTTAGAGTATTTTGTTTTAGTATGTTGTTTAGCTACTTTCTCCACAGCTACAACATGGTCAGTAGTTTGCAAGTGTATCTCCATAGCTAAGTGAGTGATAGCTACTTTGTCAATTTTTAATGATATCCATAATGAGTAAATAGCTTATATCTTCAAAAGTATTGCAGCTACACAGTTTCTCTCAAATATGTTGCCCAATCTACAAGTGAGTAATGGCTACTTTATTGCTACTTTTAGTGAAAATGTGAAAAATCACAAATATCTCGCAAACTGTACGAGATAGAGCGATTTCGAGCGAATTTTTGACCCACAGGGTAGTACAAGAGTATCCAGTGCAAAGGGGAAAAATTTCTTTTTTCGCCACTTTTGGCGGCCATCTTGGATTTTAGCGGAAAATGAAAAAGTGTGAATATCTCGAAAACCGTAAGAGATAGAGCGATTTCGAGTGAATTTTTGACCCACAGGGTAGTACAACAGTATCCATGACCCACGGGGTAGTACAACAGTATCCAATGCAAAGGGGCAAAATTTTGATTTTTGCCACTTTTGGCGGCCATCTTGGATTTTGGCGGAAAATGAAAAAGTGTGAATATCTCGAAAACCGTAAGAGATAGAGCGTTTTCGAGCGAATTTTTGACCCACAGGGTAGTACAAGAGTATCCTATGCAAAGGGGAAAAATTTCATTTTTCGCCACTTTTGGCGGCTATCTTGGATTTTAGCGGAAAATGAAAAAGTGTTAATATCTCGAAAACCGTACGAGATAGAGCGATTTCGAGCTATTTTTGACCCATAGGGTAGTACAAAAGTATACTGTGCCTAGGGGAAAAATTTCAGTTTTTACTACTTTTGGCGGCCGTCTTGGATTTTAGCGGAAAATGAAAAATTGTGAATACCTCGGAATAGTGCTGCGCCGATTAGTGGTCCATTCGATGCATTGATCGATTACAGCATCACTTTCGATGCATCGATAAAAAAAAACGAAATTCGGAAAGCCGAAAAAGGGTTGAGGTCTAGTATGTTTCCAGTCGAATCAAACGAAAGAGGAAGTGATTTTCCGTAAAATAAATATGGAGCAGTTTTTGTCCCAAAATATCGCCTTAGAATTGTTGAAATGTACTAAAACATTATATGGAAGTGTGGATTAGTTATTTACTCTGTAAGTTTTGTATGGTTTTAATGTCTGCCGATGCATCGAATTATGCATCGATCCCATGTGGGCGATAATCGAGTAGTTTTTGCGGACCGAGTCGCAGCACTACCTCGGAAAGGTATTTCTTCCCCTTTAATGCTGAGGGTGGGAGATACACACTGCGGCAGTGGTCTTGTTAAACCTGATTTTTCATCTGAACTTTGGCCTGGATGTTGACAATACAATGATAAAGCAATAACGTGAAAGCAAACTCATTAATGTTTGTATGTGGGAGGAAATCAGGCTTCGCCGGCTCCGCATTTTGTTTTCCTTATAACTCCAGGAATTGAGCGTTGGCAATTCAGAATTTTTCGCAAAATTGGCAAAACACAAAAACGCTTATATCTCAAAAGCCATGCTAAATAGAGCGATTGAGACCAAATTTTTGACCCACAGGATATCTTTGTAGAGTACCCATCCCAATGTAAAAAACAATTTTGTCTCGCCAAAAATAGCAGCCATTTTAAATTTTCGAATTTTTCACAAAAAATTGCAAACCTTGCGAGACAGAGTGATTTTGACGAAATTTTTGAACCCGCAAGGTATCTCTGTGTAGTAATTTTCCAGAAATTTTGTTTTGCCAAAAATGGAGGCCATTTTGAATTTTCGAATTTTACGCAGACTTTGGATGCCACAACAGTATAAGGCTATAAGCAGAACATTTTCTTAATACTTTAGCACTCACCTTTATATCCTTTTTTGGGACACTTTGTTTTTGCTGTGCAAAAGCATTATCTTTTTTTTTGCAAGCAATCCTCTAGTTAATATTTAGAAGTGACAGCCACATGATATTTCTTGCATAAACTTTTTTAAGTGCCACACCCACTACAGCTAGTGTGTTAAAGCTCTAGTGTGATCAAATTTATGAATATTACCAAAGGAAAAATGGTGAGTTTTCTCCACTGTTGATATAGTAAGAAAACTAAAATTCGCCAGGAATCTAAAATTCGCCACCTCTAAAACCTTAGTTAATTTTATGAAGAAAATGATGTTTTGTCTTAAAATTGGTATTTTTCAGTTTAAGAAGCCTTAATTTACTATACATTCAACAAAGCTCACTGCAATTAATTTATTTTATTATTATTTCAACATGTGGCAAATTTCAGATAAGTGGCGAATTTTAGATTTCTTACTCTACTTCATGTTCTGGTGGTAAAGAGCCAAAACTACTTTGAATTGTTAACAACCGTATAATGTTTTACCCCTCTCTGTGGTTCATATTTCATCACCACAATATAACCATATATAGTTTCCTTATTTAATGAATTATTTCTCCAAATAAATATATTTTGAGTAAAAATTTGTTAACAAATGTCATATTGTGGTGCTATTTCTTACTTACAATGTCCTCCTATAGGTAAAAGTCAACAGTAGTATGATTAATTTGTGCTTAACTGTCTCCTAGGTTTTATCACATGAAAAAGAAGACCTCTTAGCTTAATTATCAAATTTTCAGGTGTAACTTGTTCTAAACAGGTCTAACAGGAACTGAGTAATAAAAACTGAACATAATATTATAGAATCTGTCAAGTTGAATCTCACTAGAGTAGAACAGTCAATAGCCTAATGGGTGAACAGAACAGGTTTTAATGGGAAAGTTCCTCAGAAATCAGGGCTGTTAATTCAGATGGGTTTGTTGTAGGCTGGGCTTGTATGTCTTCTACCAGAATGAAATTTTTGGTAACATTAATATTTCATTGTTGATTATTGATAAGTGGAAGGTAAAATGTTGATTCTTCAGTCATTTAAAGTGAGAGAATGAAATGTGATGCTAAAGTTACATTATATCATTGTCAGATCCACTGAACAACTTGAAAGTCTATAATTGTGTCCTCATTAAGAACTCAAACATAAGAGATTGTTACCGAATGACAATGGCAAAGAATAATGATAAACCCATATTTGCTTTAATAAGTCAATCGATCACTAAATCCACAGTTGCAGATCAGGTCAGCAGTATGCAAAGCCCACAGTTCTACTCTTTGTATGTTCTTATATCCACAGAATTCACTCGTGTTTTCATATGTCCACCGAATTCACTTCACTCTAGCCTTCTCATGACTCCAGTTTGCAGTCGTGCCTGTAACATAGACACTATATAATATATTAGTGTATAAAACAGTAAACTGGAAACCAATTGAAAGACACTGATCTGGCGATATTCCATTTGCAAGTATCTATAAATGGTTTTCTCACTTTTTACCCCACAGCCCTTAAGGGTTGTCAGGGTATTGTTCTCACCCATGGTGTCTGGATGGGCGGGCGGCGGGAAAAAGTTTGTCCGGACTGTATCTCAGAAACCGTAAGGTGTCGGAAGTTGATACTTGGTAGGGACATTGGTTAGGATGTATAGGTGTGCAATGTCATGGTCTGACCGTGATTTAACCTTTGACCTTGCCGTAGTGACCTTGAGTTTGAAAATCATGTCTGGGCTATATCTCGGAAACCTTAAGGTGTAGGAAGTTGGTACTTGGTAGGGACATTGGTTAGGGGGTGTAGGTGTGCAACGTCATGGTGTGACCTTGATTTGACCTTTGACCTTGGTGTAGTAACCTTGCCCTATCAAATCTTGTCTGGGCTATATCTTGGAAACCGTAAGGTGTAGGAAGTTGATACTTGGTAGGGTCATTGGTTAGGGGGTGTAGGTGTGCAACGTCATGGTGTTACCTTGATTTGACCTTTGACCTTGCCGTAGTGACCTTGACCTATAAAATCTTGTCTGGGCTATATCTCAGAAACCGTAAGGTGTAGGAAGTTGATACTTGGTAGGGACATTGGTTAGAGGATGTAGGTGTGCAACATCATGGTGTGACCTTGATTTGACCTTTGACCTTGCCGTAGTGACCTTGAGGTGGGGGGGGGACTGTAGACGAAGTGTACACCATTGGGATGGGGTAACCACGGAAATTAGAGGCCTAAATATGGCAGTGTCTGATTTACATAAAATTTGAGGGGTGGTAACTTAAAATTTCAGGCAATGTTGCTGTATACTCCAAAACTGGACAATATGTTGTATTGTCTGTGGGAACATCTTAAGGGTTGAAGAACCAGTTTTATGACATCTCAGGTTGCTGGTTATGGATAGTGTGGAAACAAGTAACAAATTAGTGTGTGCGTTGGGACTAGTTAACCATAACTGAAGTCGTAACTCGGTGGGTGATATTGAGATCGCTCTGATTTATGCAATTTAAACTTGAGTTTCACATAATAAATAATGATTTACTTATTACTTACCTTGTTTTAAACAGACACTTTTGGAACTGATCAAACCATCGAAACTTAAGGCTCCATAATTATTATTAATTAATGATTGTGTTTTTTATTATATGGCTGCTCAGTGCAAAAAGAACATAAACTCTGTCCAAATATTATGCTGGTTTTGGAATAAGACATGAAACCTAGATCTATTATATCACATTCATGGAAACATATATTGATGGTTAGGGCTAGGACGGGTGCTGAAAAATGGCATCAAGTACTCGCCCGGCCCGAATTCGAGTAACCGTGAGATTTAGTACCTACCATTAGAAGTAATCTGTAAACAAATAGTTGGTTCCGGAAACGAAACTTTTGAAGAAAAACGTGTTCTATTTGACCAGATATTATAGAATATGGAGTAAATTATATGTTTTCAAGCGAAAATAACAAGTTTCATTGATATTATGTGACGGAAATGCTGAAATGTAGCATTTTTTACTCAAACCTTTCATTATGTGGGCGATAATACAATACACCGCGAGTAACCGAGTATTTAAAATGGACTCGGGTACTAGCCAAGATCGACTCGTCTATCGAGGCTCGAGTACTCGTTCGCAGCCATATTGGTGGTATTTATGTATTATGTTAATTTATGATAAAAACTTGCTATACTTATGAAACATTGTACAAGAAAAATGGAAAAGTCTAATCTCCATATAAAAATCATTCATCAGTTAATATTATGAGGCCATTTTGTTATATCTTTATGTACTGAAGATGAGAAAGTGTGGCACTTTACTTCAGTATGATGTCAAAGGACAAAGTAAAATTAGGATAATGTGAAATAAGACCAGTCTGATCTTCAATTTTCATCTTGGCCATTTAGATTGTATCCATAGAGAAGACATTTTAATCATACATGTCCTTTTTGCCCAGGAATCAAAGAAGAACCAAAATAAGGTGGGGAAGCATTTAAAAAAAAATATTTGGAGGTTTCACCACATTTTTAAAGGCTAGTTTGAAACTTAAATGAGGCTAAATTAACAGATACTCTGAGTCCTCGGTCCTTGTTATTCCGCATATATTGATGACCATTTCCCACTTATTGGTGACGTTTGCAGAACCTGCCTTTATGTTGTGGGAAGTTTGTTTATTGGTATGCCAAACAAAAGAAAAAAAATTGATTGACCGGCCAATGACAACAAAGGTGTGTCTGCTTTGGCAGGTTTGTTTTTCTTCCCAAATCTGTTAAGAAAACAATACTTAATATCAATTTATTCTTCATAAAATTACTGTTTATTTTTTTTTTATTTTGAGATGTTTCTATACATGGTCTTATATTTGTATATATTTAACATATTTGAGGCTGGTGTCTACTGTCCCGTTTGTAGTATCATTGATTTCTAAATTTTATTTAGTACTATACTTGTCCATATCATTGGTTATAATTAAGAAGAATCTGGAATCTTTCTAGAAACAAATTAATGTATTTCAAAAACATTTGTCACGTCATATTTCTTAACAAATAACAAGGTCATTAATTGTGCAGCCCCTTGGTATGGAATATCACAGGCTGCAAGAAAATCTGAATGCTCCAAAAAGTAGTATCTTCTCAGTCTGAATGAGTTTTGTTACTTATATATGTACCAAAATATGAAAAAATTGAATGAAAATCCTTTGTATAAATTCTTATTTTATGCATAATTGTATCAACCGGATAACATCCAGTGGATACTATGGATTACGCAATGAGTACGCCGCTGCCCCCGTCGCAATGTGTAGAGATTTTCTCGTTAGAGGCCAGGGTATTATAGGTAGACTACTCAAATTTTCAGGCTATATTCAGAACCATAAAATCTTGCCTGGGAATAATTTTGGCCTCATTTTGGAAAACAAGATGGCCGCCACGGGCGTTTTTCAGCTTTCAGCAAGGAGTTTTGTGTTGGCCCTCTAGAACAAAGGCTATTATAGGTAGAGATCTCAAATTCACAGGATATGTTCATCATTACAAGAACTTGACTGAAATATTTTTGGCCTCATTTTGAAAAACAAGATGGCTGCCACGGGTGTTTCTTTTTAGTCATGAAAAGTGCTTACATCTCCCGTATTATTAGTTCTAGAGGTTTGCAATATGAAACCAACCTATAGGAAGTCATGGACTGAGAATCTTTTGATGTGGTCGGATTTGACCTTGGGCCCCTCCTTCAAGGTCAAATGAGACTAGCCAAACTTAAAAGTGCTTATAACTTGCTTATTATTGGTCCTAGAGGTTTGCAATGTGAAACCAACCTATAGGAAATCATGGGCTGAGAATCTTCTGATGTGGTCAGATTTGACCTTGGGCCCCTCCTTCAAGGTCAAGTGAGGATAGCCAAACTTAAAAGTGCTTACAACTATTATTGAAAAATGCTGTTTATCTTCAAAACTGTCCCTCCTGGTCACGCCCGCAATCCTAGATTACTGACCTTGAACGCCCCTCGACTCTCCCTATGATAATGATTTTGTTTATTAGCATACTGAGTTCCCCTCTGTGGGGAAGATTATATTGTGCTTGCAAAGCAAGAGATTAGATTTAGATTAGAATTTAGAAGTTCTCATCACTAGTGCTTAATCTGTTTAAGTCTTCCTGAGTCTTTGTTTCCTCTCCATTGTCTGCCATCTATCTTTATAGTGCGGCAAATTTTTAAAACTGTTTGAGAATTTCATAATCAATATTCAATAGTCACTTTCATTTCTGTCTTCTTTAAATCCTATTGTCTCCCTCTTCCATAGTAAACTTGTCAAACCTGTTGCACTCCTGCAGTTATGTCGTCATCTGTCTCTTAGTATGATTGTCATAATGTGTAAGGCTGCGACCGGGTGGACGGTATTCGTGAGTGGAGTCGATTTGGGAAGATCTCGAGTGCTTTCTGGTCCACCCGATCGTCGTTTACTACTATAATATATTATATTGTCGCCCATTTTATCACGTTTTTTAGGACGACAAAGAATGACAACACTGCAAAATGGCAGAATTCTTGGTATATTGGGAAATTTTATATAATACTCCTCATTTTATAACAATACAATAAGTTTTAATTACCTTTCACCACTATTTTAATGCTAAAACATCGTTTCCGGAAACCACCGTTTTGTTTATGGAGAGGAAAAAACATCCATACTAAAACATGCGAGACGAATTTGGGTAGCTCGGGTACCGGGATGGATTTTAACCACCCGTCACAGCCTTAAAAATGTGTCTGACAATCTCTAAAGATCTGATACTGCAGATGATAGTGAATGTCTAATAGTGGGTGGACGATTAGACCAACGTTCGATCAATCGTCGGTGCCATGGTACAATTGCGTTCGGTCACTGACAACTTCTAGAAATCGATTAAATCTCACCCTTCTTTATGTGTATCAATATCCACATATTTTTTTTAATATTTTGGGCAGTTTCCAGAACTTTCCTTCAATAAATTAACAGATTTCTCGCGAATTTTGAGTTTGTTTACAACTACCGCCATATTTACCAGAAGTGGGTGCTTTTGGTAGCTTCTATATGTCGGAAACACATATATTCTTACCGGTTTGAAATACACTTTGTCCCGGAAAGTGTTTCATGACAGTGGAGTAAAAAAGTCGATTATGGGTCGATCATTGGTCGGAAAAATGGACGAATAATCGACCAATAAAAATTTATGTGATTCCACTCACTAATGTCTAAGCCCTGGTACTGTCTTCATCAGAGTCAGAATAAACATGTATTGGTCTTCACTGATCATCATTATTCATCAATAATGTTTTCACAGTCTTCGTCAATCACCAATGGTCTTGTAACTATGGTAGATAATAGATTTTCATACAGCTATCATGAATTGTTCTCTTTGACTTTTGGAGTTGAAGTAGTCATGTAGTAAGGGCATAAATATGACAGAACTGCTGCTAAATGGCGACAGATCTCCAGGACAGACCACATGTCCTCACTATCACACCAAAGTTGGTGACTAACAAAGACTAATTGACTTTTTAAATAGTCAGCTACGTCATTTAAAGTATAATCTTGTTGGTACCATTGAATAAAATAGTCAACCAAGTCATTTTAAGTATAATCATGTTTGTATCATTAGATAAAATATAAAATGGTGATAAACTGCAAAAATATATTTTGAAATAACTGTTTTATAAGTCTTAAAAACAATATAGATATTTACATTTAAACTATGGATATTACAATCCAGGAAGCTTTATTGATAGATGTGGAAATATTAATATATGATTGCTTGCCAGCTTTGCTTGTCTTTATAATTTGTCAGACAGAGACTTGAGTTAAGCGAAGCTATATGTGAACACCCAGTTGAGAACACTTAAGCCCATGTTAAATGAACAGGTCAAATGAAATTCAAATCAAATTGAGTTTTATTGACTATGAGTGCCACTTGTGTGAATGCAGTAATTGTCAATGCATAATTTTGCAACTGTAACTTGTTGTTGTACAAGTTGATCTTAAAAATTAAAATCCTCTTGCTTTTTCTCAATTCCTTTTACTTCTTTCTTTAAAACAGACCATACATTGTATTATATGCATACCCATCTACTGAATTAAACTGTGTGCACACAACAAGGTGTAGTTTAGATAGATAGATAGATAGAAACCTTTTACAGCACTATCTGTAATCACAGGATATTGACACCCAGCAGTTGTGAATTACATCAGCAACTTGGCCATAAAAATCGTCAGCTGGTCATCTAAGCAAACTCTTAATGATTAGATTCCCCTATCTCCCCCCCCCCCCCCCCTGTATTGATAAGTAGTAGTAATTAATGGGCAGTGGCCATTGAAGGC
This sequence comes from Sabellastarte sp. h YS-2021, assembly GCA_964017235.1. Classification (NCBI taxonomy): domain Eukaryota; kingdom Metazoa; phylum Annelida; class Polychaeta; order Sabellida; family Sabellidae; genus Sabellastarte; species Sabellastarte sp. h YS-2021. The sequence continues at coordinate 78,885,103 of OZ024931.1, read as the reverse complement.
TCCGATGAACTGATGAAACTAATTCTGTGGCAGCTGTGAAAACCTCCACAAATTTACTGTAAAATTAATGCTGCTGGTCACCATAGTGCGTCTATCACTTGTAATGTATTTACTTCCATATTCTGATTATTGACAGAATTTGGATATTCGTACCTGTATAAAGCTGCAAATTAAATACCATTCGTGCAATTGAAAATACAGAGCAGTAAAGATATACCGGTATAATAAATTTATAGAATATCAATTTAAAACAAGTCAGAGATGGACTTGAAGTGAGGCAATGTTAAGGTTACTTCTTTTACCTTCAATAAATGATTCTTAAGCACAGGCTGAATTTGAAATTATGAATGGTGATGTACCGGTATACTTTTTATGACAACATAAAAATATTCATAAAAGGTTTTAAATTAATTAGAAATCTGATGAAACAAAGTGTTTTGGTTACTAATTTGATTACTCACCAGCGGTTCTGGTTATAATGCTTGTTATTTGTAACAAACCCTTAAGACTGATGGTTATAACACCTTCAGTAAAAGTACAGTGCTTTTAACATGTTATACACATTGTAAGCTCCTTGTGAGCAGTTTATTTTAGTGCAGGATAGCATGATCAGTAGCTGGATTACTCCATTATTATTTCATGTGTATTCCCATCAGTGTTGAGTGATTTAGGGCTTAAGACCTTGCGAGCAGTTCAAAATTTGTGGCTGTTAATTTACCAGAGGTTGATTAACACAGTAGTAGCCTAGTAACAAGTATTTTTGGTGTGTATGAAGTTTATAAAGCTGTTGTTATTTTTCAAATATAAGAATTCTAAGTTATAACATGAAGTATCAGTACACTCTGCGATGAACTTGGATTGTAGTGTTAGTTGAAAGTTCACAACATTTGGATCAGTTTATGGTCAAATGTGCGGTAAAATTTGTACTATAATTGAATAATTAAACAAGAAAAATATACTCTGAATGTGAAGTTTGTGTTACGTAGAAATATGTGTACATATATATTTGTGTATGTATTTAAATTATGGAAATACTTTATGCCATTTGTTAGTTTATTGTGAATTATTGAAGTGGCAGCAACAATGAAGTCAAATTGTATCTTCTCTCAGGAAGATATATTTGTTCTTGCTATAGATCTGTTTACAGGCAAGATCCAGTGGTGTATACATTGATACAAACATGGATACACTCTGACTGCTGAGACTATTTGTTCTTGATAGAAAATGACAGAAATATGTTTTCTCTCTTAAGTGGCCAGCATTGAGCAGGAGGAAAACAAGGAATTATTCTTTTTATCTCCCTAGCAAATAACGCCTCAGCGTTAGCTATTATTTGCAATCTCAATCAAACATGTTTGTATTGGGTCGGTCTCTCCCCTTTTTCTACTCCCCATTCAGAGTAACAATCCGCTGTGACCCCGCTATTGTCTGAAAGCTGTGAGAAAGGGTTTGTTTGTTGATTTGCTTTCAGTATAAAGTTAATGCAAGGAGTCATAAAAATCATTTCTGTTCAGAATTGTGCACGCTTATTTGAACTGATTGCTTGGAATTATGGGTTGTAGATCTAGAGTGTCGAGCATGGCTGGAGATTTTGTGCATCGTAGAAAATACTGAAAAGAAAACTTTGCCTACAGGAACCCAATACATTATGATAGATAAATCTGTGTTTTGTCATAAAGAAAGTGAAAAAATCATACACAGTAATTTATTATGGAAGTATATATATAAATAGCTCGTGGGGAGTATTAATAACACTGACAAGAGTAGTTTTCACTGATATATTGTATATGTATTGAAATATTTTAACTGTTTGCTTCCCTTTTTAAAATGAACTAAATTGGATTGTCTTCTTGAAAGCTTAAATGAGTAATTTGTTGTAGAGATTATTTTTGTTTGTGAAATGATACTTATGATGTGAAACTTGTGAAAACTCTGTACATTTTAAAAAGTGGAATTTTATGAAAATAATGGTCATCTTAACTTTAAGAATAACATTTGGACAGTTATGACAATAAAGTTCTGATGAATTAGTGGGAAAGCTGTGTTCCATGTTTTTAAGTGCAGATTTATTTGACAGCATTTGATCAAATGAATATATTGGTATGTATAGAACAACAAAGTGCAGAAAGACTAAATTTTTCTGAAGATAATATATGGAAAACAAAGTATTCTGACAGAAAAGTGCAGTAAAAATGGTTTAAACAGTGAATTCCACTTCTGGATAATGTATGAAATGCTCAATGGAGGTTATGTAGTTGAATGGCTTAAAAATAGGTGAGTTGAGTGTTAAATTCATGCCTATTTATACTTATACTGAAAATGAACAAACCGACATTGGACACCATCAGTTGCGATTGATAAACTTAATAGATGTTCAGAAGAAGTTTAACCCTCAATTTTCACAGGATTTAGTTCTAGTTAGTTTTCACTTTAACTTATACTATAAACACGAAAAACTGATGCCTGACCTCAGTAGTCAATATAGAATCCATTTAGACCTGAATTTGTTTTGTAATTATTCTACCCAGCACCAACAAAACAATAAACATGACAACAGAGGTTATTAATGATTTCAGAAATAGATAAATATTGAGAACGTGATAGAGAAATCTTAATAATGTCCAAATAATTGAAAATATACCACATACGGTATGCCTAATTCTACTGTGCGGCTTTAAATAATTGAAATAGAGTAAGTTGATGCTTGCCAGGGTTTGATTTTTTGTGCAGATAGGGAATTTGGAATATGATATGAGGTTATAGAGTAAATACAGAGTGCATTCCAGGTGAGAGTTTGTGTTTAAGGAGGTGTACCTGTTCTTCTTTGGAGATTCTATACCATTTTATTGCCCTGGGATAGAAACAAAAGTCTTGGTTAGCAGCTTAGTATTGTTTGAAGTCTATTAAGGTTACAAATAGAAAAATTGATTTATCTGTTTATTGCTTGTTTTGGTTATAAAAGCAAAAACTGGTTTTAAAAATTTTTTAAACTGAGGTTACATTGTACAACATTTCCCATTTGGCATGTTTCTTTCAAGATTTCAGTAAAAACATATTGTTGAAGGTTCTTTAATTCTAGTAAAATCTAGTCTTTGATGCAATACATTTAATTTATTGCTTTAACATTCTTTGAAGAAATTTGTTTAATAGATTATTGACCAAATTGATAATGGTACATGCTTTGTTTATAATTTTGAAGGCCTTTTTACTACGGCTGCGAATGGTTACTCGAGCCTCGATAGATGAGTTGGTATTTGCTACGACTCGAGTCCATTTTAACTACTCAGTTACTCGCAAGGTATTGTTTTATTGCCGGCATAATGAAACGTCTGTGTAAAATATTCTTCATTTCTGCATTTTTGTCACATCAATTAAAGTTGTGGTTTTCACTTAAAAATGTACAATTTAGTGAATTTACTCCATATTCTATTTTATCTGGTTAAATAGAAGATGTTTTTGGCCAAAAGTTTCATTTCTGGAATCAACCATTTGTTTACAGAAGACTTCTAATGGCAGGAACTAAATATTTCGGTTACTCGAATTTGGGCCGGTTGTCGGAGGGTGAGTACTCGGGGCATTTTTTAGCACCCGTCCCAGCCCTACTTTTTACTTTAGCACATTTTTAAAAACCATTTGGAATACTTTTACTTTTGGAAACCAATTTGTCCACTGGCATGTGGTCTTTAGTTAAGCAAATCTTGGACCATTGAATTTAAAACAGACAGAAAAAAATGGGCAGCTGAGTTCATATACATTAGCTTATTTATTGTTATGTGCACTATTCTTTGGCCAAATCAGTGACCTCAGAGACCTGACATGCATAAGTCTCTGCGTTGCAATCATTGTAGGATATATCAAGTGGCCCGTTCATAGTCTGGTAGTTTACAAATAATCTCAAGCCTCATACATGTGGACTAGGTTCTTTCTTACATTGTTTAATATTTAAAGAAAGGGGAGATAGTAAATAGAACCTGATCGGGGATGAAGTACATGCTCAAAGTTGTCACCCATGACTCGCTTGCTTTACGTAATTTTATCTGGAGAGTAGCTATGTGTTTCCAGTGTATCCACAGATATTCCATATTCTAAATAACATTGAAATTAAAGTGCTGGGAATCGCTTTTTAATTCATTGATTATTCATCTATTTTTCGACCGATAATCAAGCGATAGTCAACTATTTTATTCCATTTTTGGTCATTATGTTATGAAACACTTTACAGGATGAAGTATATATCAATCCAGTAAAAATAAAGGTATTTTATGCATTTCCGACAATTTTTAGAATCTGCCAAAAGCATTTGAACTTCCTGTAAATATTGTGGTAGATATAAACAAACCCAAAATCCATGATAAATCTGTTGATTTATTAAAGAAATCTGCCTAAAATATTGTAAAAATTTGTGGGTATTAGGAGACATTAAGAAAGTAAGATTTAAGCTGAATAAGAGATTGCTAAAATTTGTCAGTGACCAACTGTGATTGTATCATGACATTAAGGCTGTGACTTCGTTAGAAAAACGACACCGGATATTCGCCTCGAAAGAACCAATCCGAATTCGGGTAACCATGTTTTAGTTGTCACCCAGTGGAAGTAGCAAAGAAGCAAACATGGCGGATGATGTAAACAAACCATTACAAAAAAATAATGTTAAATATCAGTATAACTAAGGAAAGTTATGTGAAAAACTAATGTTAATTGAAGAAATCTGACAATACTAAGGTTTGTCCAAGTATTTCATTGATTTATGCAATATTTAATATTTTTTCGGTTATCCGCTTAGCCAGTACTCGGTTTCCTAAAGAATTCAGACCGGTTTTGGGTAACCTATCACAGCCTTACATGACACCGACGATTAATTAAGCACACGTCTAATTGTCCACCACTAATTGAAATACATTGTATTGTTAAACAGTATCTCAGAATTTCCAAAGACTACCTGGTTTAAATTAATGTGTGATGTATGGTCTGTGTTAGAGTAATTAACACCTAGGTAAATTAAAGAGAAAAATAAAATACAACTATATTTTAGTCATTTAGTGTAGGTTTTGCTTTTAGAGGCCATCTGTAGCTTAATGCTCGTGTATCTATTGGACAGAAGCTTATATTTTTTTCTCTGATTAACAGCTTATCCACTGATGCTTTTGCTGGCATGATGTTATGAAAATGACATAAAGATTTAAGTTTTATATCTGATCTGAAACTAGCAGCTGTTGTGTTTGTTTTATATTACCCGTGTATTTTATTGCACCTTTACGACTTGCAAATCAGTGTTATGTCAGAGACTTTTGCAGTAAAATATATGGTTCTGCTGTATGATGTCCCAACTGCTGATAGTATTTACTATATAATATTTTCTATAATACCTGTGTTTTATTATATGTCATGTCACACTTAGATTTTATTGACATTTTCCTTTTTCAGTAACTGCAGATTTTCCACATGGTATACTAACTGCCACTTCAATTCCCTGTTTTAAGATTGTATACAATATTTTGTTATTCATTGTTATTGTTCTGAAGTTTCCATTTTCAGCAACTTTGCAGTTTTCCCATAAAGTATACAAGCAATGACTGGTGTACACTACGATGACCATTTCTCTTTTTGTCTCTACTTTCAGCAACTATGCAGATCCGCCATACAGCATTCCTACGGCAGCGGTCAGTGGCCGATCATCGCCTTCCCAAACAGACACCTCACACAGCTGGGCAGAGACCTCGCCAGGCTGGGCGGGTAATACCACAGAGAGAAGCAGTGAATACTCACTCGGGGAGGATGTGAGTAACTGCCTATGTTTCAGTTATTAGTAGTCAAATTAAGAAAAGCAAATTCAGGCTGCTGTAAGTCTTGCATCTGGTAAGAGACTCAGTCCGTACTGGGCTGGTTAAGCAACATCATAAAAAATAAGTAATGAATACTCACTGGGGGAGGATTGTAAAACTAATTGAACTTTTATAGTGCTTAATCTCTGTCATGAACACAGACTCTCAAGGTGTATAATAAAAAAATTCAAAGGATATTACATGTAGTCACATTACTGAATCTCTGTTGTGTTGGTAATGGTAAAAAATGCAGAAAACTGAAAGTCACAATATTTTGCCGTTTTATGTGGCTGATATTTCGTGAAAGCAAAAGAAAAAACCCTATAATTTGGATAAAAATCATAAAATATCACTCATTATATAGCGTTTATTTAAAATATCTTGAGAAGATACTTTATATTTTGATTTATATTTTTATGTACACAAAGTCACAAACATCTGCATTTTTTTTATCACAACCTGCGTCACAAGTGAATGTAATGTCATATTTTGGTTGTTTCACGGCACTGGGATCTGGTTTTGACTTTAAATGTTTTGTATGTCCTTGGCACTGATGCTTATATTTATAAAGGGAACGTAGAGACAACAGTTCAGGGAGAAATATTCAGTAAGAACAGTCACTGTGGTAATCACCCCCTTAGTGATGGGGTTTCAGTCAATTCGGTAGGGCCTGTTAATGGACTCACCTATTTTCTTCTCTTCACCAATCATATACCTTATTAGCAGTCTGACTCCTTGATTGAATTTATGTTTTGCTTCTCTCAGCATTCTCTTCATTGCACCTGGAGATCCCAATGTGCGCTAGTGTTCCCATGAGCCATCAAAGTACCGACTCGAGTTTCATGCATCACAGACAAGTCAAACTCGAGTCAGTAACAATATTTTAAAACATCCAAACCTTAAATATATATGCACTAGTATGCGTCCTTTCATAGTAAAATACCATTTTCGAACAAAGTTTGTCATACTTTATTTGCAAAATAAGGATCAACATCCCCGTCATATTGATAAATAAAACAAATGTTTTGATTAGGGGTGCGACCGAGCAGTCGACACTCGCCGAGCGAGGCAAATTTCACGAAAATTCGATCCCAATTTTAAGAGTCGACTACTCGTATGTATACAAGTACATAACAACCTATTGAAGCGGTTACGTTTTTTAGGAAATAAAAATTAAAGAACATACCTTGCTAGCATTAAATCGCATAATCCACCATTTTTAACATAATATTAAGTATATTATATGATGACATCAGCTAATTCAAGCGATTCAAAGCTTTTACCTCTATATTTTTATTGTTTACGGGAGCCGCCATATTGGATGTTGGTTCCTGTAATGGTGGATACTAAACTTCGCGAGTGCTCGATGTCGAGTCGATTTTTGGTCCGCGAGTAATCGACCCGAATTATTTGTACTCGTCCCACCCCTAGTTTTGATTGGTTGTTTTTCCAGGTAAGGTGTATGGAAATAAATTATTGGCTTTGAGTCGTAATAGGTAAACATGGAGGAAAATATAAAGTAAAGAAATCAATTTGTGCTTTTATTGCATCTTTGTACTCTGGCAAGAGTTTTTATATATTTTCAGTATTTTAAAGGAACTCGAGTTTGCAAGTAGATGATTGGAATTAATTTGTAAATATAATGATGATGCATTTCAAAGTTACCATGCCAGAGACTAAGTGTTCAAAGCATCAGATCCATCGTGCACCTAATAAATTTGAGTTTTTTTTTTTAATAAACTTGAATTTGGAGCAATTTTACTTTACCGGTATGAGATCCGCCATATTGTATAATGACGAAAAATGATAAGGAAATTTAAAATTAAATGAACAGTTATAATTGGGGGCAAGCCCCCAACCCCCCTCTAAATAGTATGTATGTGTATTTCAATTAAATAAAAGGGTCAAATTTGCTTTAAAAATATAGAGTATAAATCATCACCTAAGTCTCGTACTGGTAAAGCAAAAACTAGCCCTGAATTTGTACGCGTATTCACATTCTCTTCACACAGGTTCCTTGACTTGTTATGTTAGTGTACATTCCTCTTTGTTACTCTTTGCAGAACATTTCTGTGTGTATTTAGATGTGCTTCCCTGATGATAATAAGCTTTAACTGGGCCTTGAAATGACAATGTGGTATATTGTCATGGCTAAATCAGCTTGACTTGCAAGACAGTTTTCAGTCTGCCCCAGATTTGTTTCCATCACCTGATCTATAAGAGCTGTGTAGTCATCTGTGACCAGTTATTAAATAATATTTCTGAAACATCAAATTTACTTGTGTCAATCTACAAATAAGACTAGTTACTATATTATGTATATTTATTTATACATGAATGTTTGTATGAAATAATGCTGTCTCTATTTTTAGATCGCTATTTTTAGAACTTACTGTACAGCATGTGGAATGAGAAAACCTTTCTGTAATATTATTCACTCACACTGAAACCTTTCACTGGTCCAATTAATTTAGCAGTCTCGAAACAACAATTTATTGATAAATCATTGATTATTTATGAAAATTGTCTTGCAAGTGCATTAATGTGCCATATTTATCCAGGTTATGGCCCTGGGTGTTAGTCAGTTTCAAATACAAGGAGATCAGGCATATATTTGAACTAGATGTCTTGTTTAAAGTAGTGATGCCAATTATAGTAAACCAATTTTCAGCTTTTCATTTTGTAGCTTTACATTTATACTACTTTTACTCTACTGCCATCTTTCTATTAGTTATGGGTTTACACACTGTGTCCAATCAGTGGGCACGGACATCATGCCTTATGGATGCACCAAACCTCAGAAGATATGAGGTGTGTTGGGAGGCGGTTTTGCTGCCGAGTAACACTTCTAACCGTTGGGTATACCGCCTGTAGTGTGAAAGGAGCATTAGTTATTTTAACGTTCATACATTGTCGTCAGTGGCGTTTAAACAAAATGTGACGTTTTGTAATCTGTAACCCTGTCCACAATGTAACAAACTGTTGATCAACCAAGATATGTTCTGTATTTGTATTGTATATCTCTTGAACTTTCATTGACTTGTAAATTTGATCATCAATCTTCTATTAAGTTGACAGCTTACAATATGGTTTTGTGTGTTACCAGCAAGACCTCGCTTGTAATCAGGGAGTGATGCAAGAAGTTAATGGCTATTGCCACTTTGAAATGATTGAGTAAGCAAAAACATAAACTGTGATCAAATTGTAATACATTGTTCTATTCTACTGATCAATATAGACCTCTGATAAAACAATTTGAAGTCTGTAACCTTCAAACACTTTCTTTTTTTTCCCCTCCTTCAAGTTACTTAATGTTTGAGTGTTGAACAGGTGATGTTACCAGATTTGTCATGCCTCAGTTATGTTTAACTTATGTCTAGTTGTCTACCCAGTAAAATGGAACAGCAGTTGAAAGTTACCAGCTTTTACATTTGCACTGTATTTGTCTCAAAACAGACGGGAAATCTACTTTCAAATTGGTATTCCCTATTGTATAGGGTAAGGTACATATTCACCCACTCTTAGAATACCCACTTAGAGATTTTTAATTAAAAAAAAATTAATGTATTCAGTATAGAATGTTACCTTGTGTGTTGCCTCATTTTTACACATCCATGTGTTATACCAGGTACACTACATATCACATTCCTGCGGCTTTGCTAAAAGTTGACCCCCCCCCCCCCCCCCCCCCCCCCCCCACTTTCATACTGACATAACAGGCACTTCTTAACAAGAGTTGAAATGTTCTCTTTTGGCTGACTGCTCAGAGCAAATGACAAATGTCATAAGATTTTTAATTTAAACTGAATATTGTTGTCAAGTGATAATAATCTGCGATCTTAATCATCTGTTGTGCATGTGACAAATATTGATGGACTCTTCCCCATTGAGTTAGACACATATACATATAAAGATGGTATTGTATAACCCTTGTATTTTCTGTGATTTTTCTTAACGGTCAAAGTTAGGGATTTATGTCCTGCTGTGATTGTCCTCATTTCATGCAATAAAACATTCAATAAAATCTTGGGCTATAAAGATAATTCAAGTACTCATTAAAGAAAAGAGTAATCAACTATTCCAAAGATAAGGAAAATGGTGCTCATTTCTTGCTTGAAATCAATAGTTTTGCAAATTTCTTGCAAAATTCACTTCATTTTCTGTAACTTTTACATTTTTAGCAAATTTTGACTTTATTACACAAAAGTGAGTACTGTTTAATGGTTAGAGTAACTGTGAAAGATTACTTAAGTATACAGACTTTACCACTTCTTCTAGGCTCTAGCCTCAATAAACTCCAGAACAATTTGGAAATACTTAAGGGGTAAATTTGGCTATCTGGCATCAGTGATTGAAAATGGGTGACTGGGTTTTTATAATGGAAACAGTAGCTAACAGTATGAGAACTAGAGGTATTGATATTTTGGGGTATTTGAGTAGAAACTTGAAAGTAACTTGAAGACAGAGTTATCCTTGCTTCCAGGGTCATTCTGAAGGATGTAAATAAAAACTAAATAGATTTCTCACACAACTTTTCTTTGGGAGTAAAAAAGGCCAAACACTGCCAGTGCTAAATGTCACCGTCAGCTTGTCGAGTTACTGTGTTGGGTTTTGTGGATTGTTTAAATAGTAGCAAATGAGCAATTGTTATTGATCAATGTTCATCTATGGGAGCAAAGTTTCACAATTCCTTTGACACAGTTAGCGAGTTAGGTTAACCTATGTCTTATATTAACCTGTCAAAACATGTGGTGTAACTGACAAGTTTATAACTTGTTTGAAAGTTATATCTTTCGTGTGAAAATTCATTGGCAATTTTTTTTTTTTTTGGGGGGGGGGGGGGGATATGCAAAGATCTTTGCAGAACATAACAGATTTCTGTTATTGTTTATAAGGACCAGTTTTATAATACTCTGTAATTATCTTATTAGATACAAAGTGGCTGGGCTTAACCACCACAGAAAGAATTACCAAATTAAACGTATATATACAGTAGAACCTCGATTATCCGGCCTTTTATTATCCGAATCTCCGGATTAACCGAACCGAAATCATGTCTCCCTACATATAATGCACGGTCAAGCGTGAGCGATAATACAAGATTTTAAACAGTCTCGTAAACGATGAATTGTAGTGCTTTGTAAAATGTACCATTCACAGAGACGCCTAACTTCTTTCATCTTTATCACCATTGTTACAATAGGGGAGGGATTAATTCAATTACACAACCCCGCTACACAACTTCTTTGATAATGCGCCAATCAATGAAAGCGTGTTCGATTGGCTTTCGCAATTTATAATCTCCCGGAGTAGGTTCACAGACTGACAACGTGTATCAAAAGAAAAGACGTCAACAATGCATTACCAACCAAACACACGAATCACTGAAGGCGTGTTCGCTTTGGGTTTTACAATAAATAATCTCCCGGACTTTTTCAAATGACAAAATGCATAACAATGTTCATATAAAACTAAAACGTCCACAATGCATGTACCAACCGAACACAACCATTTCAAATCCGCGTAATATTTTAAATGAAAATATCCACAGACATGGAGCAAATAAATGACAATTTTAGGCTCAGTTATATAATATTACACAAATATATTAAACTATATCTTCAAATACCACCGACGTCTATATTTAGTGCATAAATCGATGTTTCTTCAGTTATCGCCCACTCGGTAACCTATAGGCGGTGAATTTCGGTTTCCTTCATCTATCCGAACCCCCCGATTATCCGGCCGGATTGTATGTCTCCCACTGGGTTCGGATAATCGAGGTTCTACTGTATATTTATGACTGTTACTAGTGGCAATGATTGACTGTAATTTCCTGTGAAATCAAACTTGTTTATTTACCAGTGTCCTGTGATGGCTTCAATCATACAAAGTGCCAGGTTACCATGTGTGCATTGAGTTTTAACTTTATAACGTGGCTTTAAGGTTCCATGTAACCAGCATGTACATGTTTATCTTTAAATATTTAATCTTTTAGAGAAAGAATAATTAACTTTACAAAATATACTCAGCAATTTCACTGACTATTGAGCCTAACCATGTTTCTGTATCAGTTGTTGCTCAGCAGACCCTGCATTAAAATAATAAATTAATGTCACGAATGAATTGATTGTAAATTAATCACCAGTATGAAGCAACAGACACTGTAAGGACCCATTGGCCTGAAAAAATTGCCTGCAACAGTAGAGACACCACATTTAAAGTGTGTTGTGTATTGTATTGTCCAAGCCATCGAAACGAAACTCCAAACAAAAATCACAAGATAGAATATTTTAACCAATTATCTTTTTCTGCAGATATCCATCCAATAGTTCTTTGACTGTATGGCTCTGTGCCACTGAGTACATTTATTTAAATGTAGTTTATGTAAGGAGTGTACTTTGGAAGAATTGATCTGTTGAACGAACATTTCTCAGGACTGGTGTGAAATTTTAGTAACACTTCATTTTCATATAGTTAATCCTTGCTGGTTTTTATGTATGCAAGTACATACATCCACAATATGATCCTTTTTCATCAAGAGACTTTTGTGGAAGTGTCAGAAATTCTGTAAATATTTGGAGAACTTTTCAAGTTACTCACCTTAAGTTGTTTATCTAATAGGAAAAATACACTCGCTGAAGATCATGTCATATTGCCATACATATATAAGTGTAACAAACTTTTGAAAATATTTGTTCTTATGAGGAACAAGTGACTATTTCATACTTTGTTGCAAAAGAACAAGATTATTTTCATTAGTAGACTTTTTCACCAGGATCCCCATATCCATAGTAGGGGCCACGGTGGCAGAGTGGTAACACTCTCGCCTCCCACCTCTGAGGCCGGGGTTCGATCCCCAGCATGGCCTCAAGTGGGAAAGCTGGTAGTTGCTTGCTGTTGGTCGGCAGTTTACAGTACAGAACCCTAACGAACTGAATGTACTGGTTTCCTCTGCCCTTCCAACTACCCGTCGTGATATGACCTGTACAGTGTTGAAAGCGACGTAAAACCCCAAATTAAAAAAAAACAAACAAAAAAAAAACAACAACAAACAAAACATATCCATAGTATTTTAGTTTGAGTTATAGGCTTATATTAAACTTAATGAAAATTATATATATCAGGGGGTAAATCATTTGGCTGTGTGGATATCGATATTGAACATAAAAATATTTCAATGTCGGGTGATATTGGGGGGGTTGATATTGTCTACCAAATAGTACAAATTCGGAAAATGAAAACATTTTATTTAAGTATATCCTGAAACGCTAACAGGAAGTGAAATTTATCAAACCAAAACATTGCAGTTTTCATAAAAACTCATCGAAAACTTTAAAAATGTGAGATAAAAGTATACAATTTCTTCAGATTTAGGTTTTATTTCAAATATATACAGGGTAAGTTTACAGTTTTACCTAAAATGGTGATATTGAAATACGTGTTTAGATCTCAATATCGTGAGCCCAGTATCAAAGCAATAAATATATCGATAAACGATTTACCCACTAATATATATTTCAGCTTTTCCTTTTACCTATTTATTCAGCATTACTTGATGCTATACATGCAACACAAATTTTGTTAACTGTGCATAAGTTTGAAATTTCAGCTGTTTTCGCAGGTTCTGTGATCCACCATTCAGCCCATTCAACCTTGTTCCTTGGAATCCTTGTGGCAGTGATGTTAAAGTCAGTAAATATTAAAAATTATATGAGAAAGTTGGAAATTATTTTTCTATGTCATAGTTATGCACTTTACTTTTCCTAGGAGTTTGACCGCACGACAGGGCTGCAGGTACGACGGCTGTTTGAAGAGATTGACGCCATGTTGTTTGAGAACAAAAATAACAGCCAGGGACCACAGCATTTACAGGGAGAGTGTAAAGATTGGGTGTCTCAGTTCCCTCACATCAGGTGGGTACATGTAGGACTCAGAAAGAGTATTTACAGTTAGAGATACAGTTGCTTTATATTTTCCAAAACTGGTTGTTGGTTTCCAAAAACAGACAATAACTGGCTATAAAGTGGTTGCTTTGGGAATTATGTGAAAAATCTATTCAGAAAGTACAAATGAAGCATACAACTTCAGAAATTTTGTGGATACATGTTACAATTTTTGCTTATAAAAAGTAAGAAGGTTAAAATAAAATGTTATTCCATTAGATACCTATCTTTTACTCATAATGATATTTTATCGACAGTTTAAAAGAAAAATTACACATAGTAATTTATTTTTAATAAATGTTAAAAGCAACAACTGGTTTGAACAGTTTGACTTATTAAGCGTCCCGCAAGGGACGCTTGTTTGTGTATGAGAGAGCTTCCGGCTCCGCATTTTGTTTTCCTTATAACTCTGTAACCATTAGGCGGATTCTTTTCAAATTTGGCAGGGTTAGGCAGTAGCCTTGGGGAATTTTTTGAATGTGCTGCAGTGACATTTCAACCAATCAGAGAGGTCACATGACCAAAAATGTCTTTTTTCGATGGGGAAGCTTGTCCGGATGATAACTTGAAAGGAATTTTATCAATTCACCTGAAACTTGGCAAATACATTCATTCTATTAAAATCTGGAAATCATTAGATTTTGGCATTGATTGGTCAAGAAATGGCCGAGTAATTAATGATTAATTAATCATTACGAATTTTCCAAATAAGGAAAACACAAAAATGCTTATATCTCGAAAACCGTGCTAGATAGAGCGATTTCGACGAAATTTTTGACCCACAGGGTATCTCTGCGGAGTAGTTATCCCAATTTTCAAAAAATTTTTCTCTCGCCAAAAATGGCGGCCATTTTGAATTTTCGAATTTTTCGCAAAAATTGCAAAACATAAAAATGCTTATATCTCGAAAACCCTGCTAGATAGAGCGATTTCGACGAAATTTTTGACCCACAGGGTATATCTGCAGAGTAGCCATGCCAATTTTCAAAAAAATTTTGTCTCGCCAAAAATGGCGGCCATTTTGAATTTTCGAATTTTTCGCAAAAATTGCAAAACATAAAAATGCTTATATCTCAAAAACCCTGCTAGATAGAGCGATTTCGACGAAATTTTTGACCCGCAGGGTATCTCTGCAGAGTAGCCATGCCAATTTTCAAACAAAAAATTTCTCGCAAAAAATGGCGGCCATTTTGAATTTTCGAATTTTTCGCAAAATTGCAAAACACAAAAATGCTTATATCTCGAAAACCATGCTAGATAGAGCGATTTCGACGAAATTTTTGACCCACAGGGTATCTCTGCAGAGTAGCCATGCCAATTTTCAAAAAAATTTTGTCTTGCCAAAAATGGCGGCCATTTTGAATTTTCGAATTTTTGCGCAAAAATTGCAAAACACAAAAATGCTAATATTTCGAAAACCGTGCTACATAGAGCGATTTCGACAAAATTTTTTATCTTCAGGGTATCTCTGCAGAGCAGCTATCCCAAAGAGCTTTCACTTGGTGAAGTTTCAGACCCATAGCTAATTGCTCACCTACTCAAAAAGAGTAAATGCGAATTACCTCTAAAAGTATTGCAGATGGCCAATTTTTCTCAAATAACTCATTCACCTACTTTTGGAAGAGCTTTCACATGGTGAAGTTTCATACCCATAGCCAATTACTCACCTACTCAAAATGAGTAAATGCGAATTATCTCTAAAAGTATTGCAGATAGCCAATTTTTCTCAAATAACTCATTCACCTACTTTTGGGAGAGCTTTCACATGGTGAAGTTTCAGACCCATAGCTAATTATTTACCTACTCAAAATGAGTAAATGCTAATTATCTGTAAAAGTATTGCGGATACCCAATTTTTATCAAATAACTCATTCATCTACTTGTGGGAGAGCTTTCACATGGTGAAGTTTCAGACCCATAGCTAATTACTCACCTACTCAAAATAAGTAAATGCGAATTATCTCTAAAAGTATTGCGGATAGCCAATTTTTCTCAAATAACTCATTCACCTACTTTTGGGAGAGCTTTCACTTGGTGAAGTTTCAGACCCATAGCTAATTACTCACCTACTCAAAATGAGTAAATGCGAATTATCTCTAAAAGTATTGCAGATAGCCAATTTTTCTCAAATAACTCATTCACCTACTTTTGGCAGAGCTTTCACTTGGTGAAGTTTCAGACCCATAGCTAATTATTCACCTACTCAAAATGAGTAAATGTGAATTATCTCTAAAAGTATTGCAGATAGCCAATTTTTCTCAAATAACTCATTCACCTACTTTTGGGAGAGCTTTCACTCTGAACTTTCAGACCCATAGCTATTTATTCACCTACTCAAAATGAGTAAATGCTAATTATCTGTAAAAGTATTGCGGATACCCAATTTTTATCAAATACTCATTCATCTACTTGTGGGAGAGCTTTCACATGGTGAAGTTTCAGACCCATAGCTAATTACTCACCTACTCAAAATGAGTAAATGCGAATTATCTCTAAAAGTATTGCAGATAGCCAATTTTTCTCAAATAACTCATTCACCTACTTTTGGCAGAGCTTTTACTTGGTGAAGTTTCAGACCCATAGCTAATTATTCACCTACTCAAAATGAGTAAATGTGAATTATCTCTAAAAGTATTGCAGATAGCCAATTTTTCTCAAATAACTCATTCACCTACTTTTGGGAGAGCTTTCACATGGTGAAGTTTCAGACCCATAGCTAATTATTCACCTACTCAAAATGAGTAAATGTGAATTATCTCTAAAAGTATTGCAGATAGCCAATTTTTCTCAAATAACTCATTCACCTACTTTTGGGAGAGCTTTCACTCTGAACTTTCAGACCCATAGCTATTTATTCACCTACTCAAAATGAGTAAATGCTAATTATCTGTAAAAGTATTGCAGATAGCCAATTTTTCTCAAATTAATCATTCACCTACTTTTGGGAGAGCTTTCACTTGGTGAAGTTTCAGACCCATAGCTAATTACTCGTCTACTCAAAATGAGTAAATGCGAATTATCTCTAAAAGTATTGCAGATAGCCAATTTTTCTCAAATAACTCATTCACCTACTTTTGGAAGAGCTTTCACTTGAAGTTTCAGACCCATAGCTAATTACTCACCTACTCAATATGAGTAAATGCGAATTATCTCTAAAAGTATTGCAGATAGCCAATTTTTCTCAAATAACTCATTCACCTACTTTTGGCAGAGCTTTTACTTGGTGAAGTTTCAGACCCATAGCTAATTATTCACCTACTCAAAATGAGTAAATGTGAATTATCTCTAAAAGTATTGCAGATAGCCAATTTTTCTCAAATAACTCATTCACCTACTTTTGGAAGAGCTTTCACATGGTGAAGTTTCAGACCCATAGCTAATTATTCACCTACTCAAAATGAGTAAATGCGAATTATCTCTAAAAGTATTGCAGATAGCCAATTTTTCTCAAATAACTCATTCACCTACTTTTGGCAGAGCTTTTACTTGGTGAAGTTTCAGACCCATAGCTAATTATTCACCTACTCAAAATGAGTAAATGTGAATTATCTCTAAAAGTATTGCAGATAGCCAATTTTTCTCAAATAACTCATTCACCTACTTTTGGGAGAGCTTTCACTCTGAACTTTCAGACCCATAGCTATTTATTCACCTACTCAAAATGAGTAAATGCTAATTATCTGTAAAAGTATTGCGGATACCCAATTTTTATCAAATACTCATTCATCTACTTGTGGGAGAGCTTTCACATGGTGAAGTTTCAGACCCATAGCTAATTACTCACCTACTCAAAATGAGTAAATGCGAATTATCTCTAAAAGTATTGCAGATAGCCAATTTTTCTCAAATAACTCATTCACCTACTTTTGGGAGAGCTTTCACTTGGTGAAGTTTCAGACCCATAGATAATTATTCAGCTACTCAAAATGAGTAAATGTGAATTATCTCTTAATAGTATTGCAGATAGCCAATTTTTCTCAAATAACTCATTCACCTACTTTTGGAAGACCTTTCACACATGAAAATGAAAAATTGTGAATATCTCGGAAAAGCTATTTCTTCTGCTTTAATGCTCGGCGGGAGATACACACCACGGCAGTGGTCTTGACAAAAATTTTTGTCTCCCCACAAATGGTGGCCATTTTGAATTTTCAAAGTTTTTGCAAAACACAAAAATGCTTATATCTCGAAAACCGTGCTATATGGAGTGAACTCAACAAAATTTTGGACCTGCTGGGTATCTCTGCAGAGTAGCCATGCCAATTTTCAAAATATTTTTGTCTCGCCAAATATAGCGGACATTTTTAATTTTTTTGTTTTTTGCAAAACACAAAAATGCTTATATCTTCAAAACCGTGCTAGATAGAGCAGACTGCGCTGACTTTGGTTGCCACAACAGTATAAGGCTAGAAACGAAGCATTTTCTTAATACTTTAGCACTCACCTTTATATCCTTTTCGGGACGCTTTGTTTTTGCTATGCAAAAACATTATCTTTTTTTTTTGCGAGCGATCCTCTAGTTATTCTTCCATTCAGAGAACTTTATAATTACTATCTCTGATGGTTATGACTGCACCACAGTGGTCCCTGAAAAAAGGTTGAAGACAATATAGTATTTATCTGTATAATCCACATAATAGAAAATAGTGAATGTAACACTGAAGAGTAAAATACGTCTTATTGTGCCGGTGTTTACACCTAATGTACCTCAAATGTAAAGTTTAAATTGTGGTAGCAATGTAAGCACTCGGTATGGTTTACATATGTGCTTACTGTTAGAATATACAATCCGCAATACTGAAAATATGACCCAAACACTAACCCATTTCTGCAAATGTCTGGGTTACTAGGTATATAATTTATCAAAATTATAAGTTGAAACACAGAGTCTATACCGGTATACACCAAGGCGGTGAATTTGTTGGAAAAATTACACCTGGTATCTGTTTGGAAAGACTACTGATCCCGATTTGGGCAACTGCGTTTTAGTTGCATACGGCTGGAAGTGCCAGTGAAACAAACATGGCAGGAGATGCAAGCATACGTTGTAAAAATAAAATGTTAAAGGTCAGTAAAAATAGGGAAAATTATGTGAAAAACTAATACTAGGTAGAGAAATCTGACTGATTACTAAGGCTTACCCAAGTATTTTACTGGTTTAAATAATATTTTAAGATTCTTTTGGTTGCCTGTTTTGCTACTTTGTACCTGGTTTATTCAAGGAATTCGGACCACCATTTTTTGGATAACTAGATAACCTATCACAGCCTTAATGTATACAGGAAATTAAGAATCCATGTAGCTGGGTATCGAGAAGCTAGAGTGTATACTGAATGACAAGGTAGTTTTTTGTTTAAGCAAAATATAGGCTGGCATGACAATGTTGTTCCTAAAAAAAACTCACTTCTCCATGGACTATTATGGATCAAAGAGAAGACTGAATTAAGTTAAATGTGGAGCCAATAGAACACACCCAAATCACATTAACCTCCTCTCTTTCATGTCGGCACACCCCTGCTCGTCATCATTCTTTACTAACACAGCCTCTCTGTATCAAAGTGATATCAATGACTCTTTAGTCTACTGAGAGATTTTTTTTTATTTCAGAAGAAACCTAAATTAAATATGTATTTAGCCATGAAGAATGTTGAAAAAGTGTCTCATTTACTTGCTAATGCATTGGTTTCTCCCATTGCCCATTAATGATTGAAAAGGTTCGTTTCAGGATTGAATATTGATATATCAAATATCTAATGATTTTTTTTTTAACTTATACTTTTGTTGGAATGCATAAAATAAATAGCTAGACTTTTTGTACACTTGATATGAAAATTTTTTACGTGATTGTAAATGGACAAACCCTTGGAACACAAGGTATTTTTCACAAAATTTAACATGATATTAAAATGTAACAGAACAATGCTGGATGGCAGGCCTTTTAGCAAAACCATATCATCACTTTAAGTATTTAGAGCAGGAAGACATGTGACATGTATTTAATGACAAACTACCAGTGCAAAATTTCACACTGATTTTTCGTCCACAGCATGTATTTTAACGTAAAATCTCAGATGTTGAAAAAATAAGGACAGAGTTGGTAATCAGAGGTGCGGAGAGTACAAGTAATTGGGGTTGATTGCTTGTGGATCAAATTTCAGTTTGACATCGAGCTCTCGCAAAGTTTAGTATGTACCTTGACAGGAAATAGCATCCAATATGGCAGCTCCCGTAAACGAAGAAAATATAAAAAGATAAAAGCCTTGAAATATTGGAATTGCCGATGTCCCCATATAAAATAGTTAATGCCAAATCACAAATGGTACATTTTATTGCGCTACAATAGCTTACCATGTGGGACTGAATGCTGTTCTCGGATGGCCGCCAGGCCCGGCCAACGTCTAAGAAAAACAGACATTTATAGTTGGTCGTAGCCTCAGGTTGTCGTCACGTGATCTACCCCATTTGTCTTCTCCTTTCTCGTTGGCCGCCGCCATATTGGAATCTTTGTGAAGTTTATGTGATTTTAAATTAATGAATGTATTTAGATGTGTAATGTTTTATTACGTAAAAGTGTAGTCAGTTCTTTGTTTTTTTTTTATATAAATATATATGCAGTCAACCCTAATTGGGTTTGAATTTTCATGAAATTCGGATTATTTATCGAGCATTGTCTACTTGTTTACATCCTTTGTTGGTAGCGTATTTTCCAAATCCATATCCTTCAAGCTAAAAACCATTTTGATAACTGGAAATTGAAAAAAAAAGGTAATATGTCCAATTAAATAGGCCCAGTTATGGGAAGTGAAATTCATGAAAGTAAAACAATGTGCTTTTTCTCATTAAAAAAATCGCCACACAAGTTTTAACTCTAACAAAAATACAAGATAAAAGACTAAAAGTAAATATTTTTAGATCTAGGGTTTATCTCTAGTATTTTAATTCTCCCACAATTATGATGACATTTGAGTTACCATTTATAGACTGTGATCAAGGTAATTTTAAGTGAGATGGTTGATACTGAGATACCTACCCTCTCTGAGAATATTGTGTCCTGTTACATTTATATGGTTTCTCTTGAGAAACTTTCTCAAGTAAAAACTAGCCAGTAGAGAACACTAGTCTAAAAGCACCTGAAACGCAGTGTGCAGTTTTAACAAACTTTCTGTCATGGCCTGCCAGTCATCGCAGTAACTTGGTGATAATATTACTCTATTTTGTCTCACTGTTCAGGATCCTGGGCAAGCAGTTGGTGCCACCTCAAGACTTTGGATTCCAGATGATACCGGGCTCCCAGCGTTCCCAGGCATCGGAAAACCTGGGACTGGTAGACGTCACAGAGAGGGATATCTCACTGGGCCATGCATTTCATGAGTAAGTGGCTGCATAGATTGATGTCAGCCCACTTAGGTCATGAGCAAGTATTGGTAGTATTAATCCAGTGTAATGCCTTTAAATGGAACTATGTTAAGTAAAATACCCCTTTTAGAATGTGAAGTGTAATCTGGTATACCGCTTTTCATTTGTTCAGGTAGAAATGTTGACAATTGACAATTGAGATGGCAGTTGCAAACTCTCATCATGGTATTTCAGTAAAATGCTGTGAGTATCAATATACTTGGCCCACCGACCTGTACCTACTAAATATATGAAATCCCCAGAACTTAGCAGACTAAGTGTGAAGTTGAACATAAAAGACATTTAGAGTCTTTGGAATATTTGAAGTAAACCTGTGCCACTATTAGGTGCTGACATGGTCATTAAGCGTCCCGCAAGGGACGCTTGTTTGTGTATGGGAGAGCTTCAGGCTCCGCCGGCTCCGCCGGCTCCGGCGGCTCCGCCGGCTCCGCCGGCTCCGCCGGCTCCGCATTTTGTTTTCCTTATAACTCTGTAACCATTAGGCGGATTCTTTTCAAATTTGGCAGGTTTAGGCAGTAGCCTTGGGGAATTTTTTTGAATATACTGCAGTGACATTTCAACCAATCAGAGAGGTCACATGACCAAAAATGTCTTTTTTCGATGGGGAAGCTTGTCCGGATGATAACTTGAAAGGAATTTTATCAATTCACCTGAAACTTGGCAAATACATTCATTCTATTAAAATCTGGAAATCATTAGATTTTGGCATTGATTGGTCAAGAAATGGCCGAGTAATTAATGATTAATTAATCATTACGAATTTTCCAAATAAGGAAAACACAAAAATGCTTATATCTCGAAAACCGTGCTAGATAGAGCGATTTCGACGAAATTTTTGACCCACAGGGTATCTCTGCAGAGTAGTTTTCCCAATTTTCAAAAAATTTTTCTCTCGCCCAAAATGGCGGCCATTTTGAATTTTCGAAATTTTCGCAAAAATTGCAAAACACAAAAATGCTTATATCTCGAAAACCGTGCTAGATAGAGCGATTTCGACGAAATTTTTGACCCGCAGGGTATCTCTGCAGAGTAGTTATCCCAATTTTGAAAAAAATTTTGTCTCGCCAAAAATGGCGGCCATTTTGAATTTTCGAAATTTTTGCAAAAATTGCAAAACACAAAAATGCTTGTATCTCGAAAACCGTGCTAGATAGAGCGATTTCGACGAAATTTTTGACCCACAGGGTATCTCTGCAGAGTAGTTATCCCAATTTTGAAAAAAAAATTTGTCTCGCCAAAAATGGCGGCCATTTTGAATTTTCGAATTTTTCGCAAAAATTCCAAAACATAAAAATGCTTATATCTCGAAAACCCTGCTAGATAGAGCGATTTCGACGAAATTTTTGACCCACAGGGTATATCTGGAGAGTAGCCATGCCAATTTTCAAAAAAAATTTGTCTCGCCAAAAATGGCGGCCATTTTGAATTTTCGAATTTTTCGCAAAAATTGCAAAACATAAAAATGCTTATATCTCGAAAACCCTGCTAGATAGAGCGATTTCGACGAAATTTTTGACCTGCAGGGTATCTCTGCAGAGTAGCCATGCCAATTTTCAAACAAAAAATTTCTCGCAAAAAATGGCGGCCATTTTGAATTTTCAAATTTTCAGACCCATAGCTAATTACTCACCTACTCAAAATGAGTAAATGCGAATTATCTCTAAAAGTATTGCAGATAGCCAATTTTTCTCAAATAAATCATTCACCTACTTTTGGGAGAGCTTTCACTTGGTGAAGTTTCAGACCCATAGCTAATTACTCACCTACTCAAAATGAGTAAATGCGAATTATCTCTAAAAGTATTGCAGATAGCCAATTTTTCTCAAATAACTCATTCACCTACTTTTGGGAGAGCTTTCACTTGGTGAAGTTTCAGACCCATAGCTAATTACTCACCTACTCAAAATGAGTAAATGCGAATTATCTCTAAAAGTATTGCAGATAGCCAATTTTTGTCAAATTAATCATTCACCTACTTTTGGGAGAGCTTTCACTTGGTGAAGTTTCAGACCCATAGCTAATTACTCACCTACTCAAAATGAGTAAATGAGAATTATCTCTAAAAGTATTGCAGATAGCCAATTTTTCTCAAATAACTCATTCACCTACTTTTGGCAGAGCTTTCACTCTGTGAAGTTTCAGACCCATAGCTAATTACTCACCTACTCAAAATGAGTAAATGCGAATTATCTCTAAAAGTATTGCAGATAGCCAATTTTTCTCAAATAACTCATTCACCTACTTTTGGCAGAGCTTTCACTTGGTGAAGTTTCAGACCCATAGCTAATTACTCACCTACTCAAAATGAGTAAATGCGAATTATCTCTAAAAGTATTGCAGATAGCCAATTTTTCTCAAATAACTCATTCACCTACTTTTGGGAGAGCTTTCACTTGGTGAAGTTTCAGACCCATAGCTAATTACTCACCTACTCAAAATGAGTAAATGCGAATTATCTCTAAAAGTATTGCAGATAGCCAATTTTTCTCAAATAACTCATTCACCTACTTTTGGCAGAGCTTTCACTTGGTGAAGTTTCAGACCCATAGCTAATTACTCACCTACTCAAAATGAGTAAATGCCAAATATCTCTAAAAGTATTGCAGATAGCCAATTTTTCTCAAATAACTCATTCACCTACTTTTGGGAGAGCTTTCACTTGGTGAAGTTTCAGACCCATAGCTAATTACTCACCTACTCAAAATGAGTAAATGCGAATTATCTCTAAAAGTATTGCAGATAGCCAATTTTTGTCAAATTAATCATTCACCTACTTTTGGGAGAGCTTTCACTTGGTGAAGTTTCAGACCCATAGCTAATTACTCACCTACTCAAAATGAGTAAATGCGAATTATCTCTAAAAGTATTGCAGATAGCCAATTTTTCTCAAATAACTCATTCACCTACTTTTGGGAGAGCTTTCACTCTGTGAAGTTTCAGACCCATAGCTAATTACTCACCTACTCAAAATGAGTAAATGCGAATTATCTCTAAAAGTATTGCAGATAGCCAATTTTTCTCAAATTAATCATTCACCTACTTTTGGGAGAGCTTTCACTTGGTGAAGTTTCAGACCCATAGCTAATTACTCACCTACTCAAAATGAGTAAATGCGAATTATCTCTAAAAGTATTGCAGATAGCCAATTTTTCTCAAATAACTCATTCACCTACTTTTGGGAGAGCTTTCACTTGGTGAAGTTTCAGACCCATAGCTAATTACTCACCTACTCAAAATGAGTAAATGCGAATTATCTCTAAAAGTATTGCAGATAGCCAATTTTTCTCAAATAACTCATTCACCTACTTTTGGCAGAGCTTTCACTTGGTGAAGTTTCAGACCCATAGCTAATTATTCACCTACTCAAAATGAGTAAATGCGAATTATCTCTAAAAGTATTGCAGATAGCCAATTTTTCTCAAATAACTCATTCACCTACTTTTGGGAGAGCTTTCACTATGTGAAGTTTCAGACCCATAGCTATTTATTCACCTACTCAAAATGAGTAAATGCTAATTATCTGTAAAAGTATTGCGGATACCCAATTTTTATCAAATACTCATTCATCTACTTGTGGGAGAGCTTTCACATGGTGAAGTTTCAGACCCATAGCTAATTACTCACCTACTCAAAATGAGTAAATGCGAATTATCTCTAAAAGTATTGCAGATAGCCAATTTTTCTCAAATAACTCATTCACCTACTTTTGGGAGAGCTTTCACTTGGTGAAGTTTCAGACCCATAGATAATTATTCACCTACTCAAAATGAGTAAATGTGAATTATCTCTTAATAGTATTGCAGATAGCCAATTTTTCTCAAATAACTCATTCACCTACTTTTGGAAGAGCTTTCACACACGAAAATGAAAAATTGTGAATATCTCGGAAAAGCTATTTCTTCTGCTTTAATGCTCGGCGGGAGATACACACCGCGGCAGTGGTCTTGACAAAAATTTTTGTCTCCCCAAAAATGGTGGCCATTTTGAATTTTCAAAGTTTTTGCAAAACACAAAAATGCTTATATCTCGAAAACCGTGCTATATGGAGCGAACTCAACAAAAATTTGGACCTGCTGGGTATCTCCAATTTTCAAAATATTTTTGTCTCGCCAAATATAGTGGACATTTTAAATTTTTTTATTTTTTGCAAAACACAAAAATGCTTATATCTTGAAAACCGTGCTAGATAGAGCAGACTGCGCTGACTTTGGTTGCCACAACAGTATAAGGCTAGAAACGAAGCATTTTCTTAATACTTTAGCACTCACCTTTATATCCTTTTCGGGACGCTTTGTTTTTGCTATGCAAAAACATTATCTTTTTTTTTTGCGAGCGATCCTCTAGTTTTATTTTTGCTTGTAAACACTAAACATGGAGTAGTTACAGCTATTAAAGAGCTTTAATTATTACAGTGTTAAGACAGAGAGGGATATTTGATTGGTCCTTCTGTTTGATAGGTGTTTTCTGTGCACTCTGTGTAGTCTTCACAAGAACATAATATCAATGAATATTCAGATATACAAGTTATTCTGTCTAAGCAAACCTCAGTAGATAGTGATCTGTACAACAAATCTCATTGTACTCTGTGTTCAGGTTGACGGTGTCAGGCCAGCAAGTGAGTGCCAAGTCTCAGATCTTACCACAGTTCTCAGTGGATCCTGACGAGGAGATTTTTGCCGAGGATGGGAGTGTAGAGGATATCATTGCAGTGGACTTCACTTCCACGTGAGAAAATACTGATATATTCCCGAAACCATTTTAGTAGTTCTCTTAGTTGAAATTTAATCATGAAGAAGGCCGAGTGTTTCAGCCAACATGTCCAAGCCATGATGCCGTCAGAAACTCAAGTATTGCACTAGAATTTATGAAAGTCTGGTCACAAAAACAAACTCTGCGTCAGACACATCCATACCTGGCCTAGAACTCAGACGGTCACCCATCCAAGTACTACTGTAGCCCATAGCTGTTTAACATAGGTGATAAAATGGGTGCTGATCATGCCATACCACAATTCATCAAATTCTGGTCCCCAGAAGCACGAGCCTCACTAAATCTTGTACATAAAAATTCCAGGCTCTTGCATTTATAGTCAGTTTGGGAGTGAAATTCTTTATTCATAAGAAATAAATATGAGGTCTTTATATGTTCTTTATCATTCAGCTCCATGAAATTCCTGTTAAAATAGAAGTATTTTGTGTCTTGGCTATTGAGATCCAACTCATCACAGTTGCATTCTGTATCCTTTACAAAAGGGGGGGGGGGGGGTACCAGATCAACTCAAAGTGCTGTAACGTAATAATGGCTGGTAGCAATTTCCTCCTGTCTATGATAGATTCACTATTGTGTTGATGGTCCAAAATCTACATCAGAGAATCGATGCATTATTTGGGGTTACTCATTTCCATGCCTTGGGAGTATTTACAATAATTAATCTGATGCTAAATTACAAAACTGCACTTAAAAGTTATTAGGGGAACAGGTTTTTACAGAACTTAAAAAATTACAAATTGATATTTAAAATACAATGAAAGCGCTAGTAAAATATTATCCAAGTTTGTTACATTGAGTATTGCAATGATAAGTTTCCATATTTTAGAAACTCTTCACATAAGCATGCATTGTAAATGAATGTACTTTCACAAAAATTTAGAGAAAAATGAAAAAAAAAAAAGAAAAATTCTAGTCATTGAGTCTACATTATGAAATCTTTTTTTTTTCTCATTTATTTCAATAAACTAAACTATGAAAGGGTAACATTAATGGAGAAATGTGTTTGCTTAGTGTTGTTAGACCTTAAATTCTCCTTTATTTTATAATCGGTGAACCAGTCTTAAAGGGGGTTAATTATGTTATCATGGAATTCATGTGGGATTTGTTTCATGCTCTTTACATTAATAAAGTTTCACTGTGCTTTCAAATATATGTTGAAAACACTGTTTGCTTTGGGACACAAATGAAATAGGTTTATCAATGATGTACCATTATCCTATTGTATTGGTGATTTTTTTAAAGTGAATTGAATTGCTATAATTCATTGTGCACAAGGAAAAAATTAGCATGCACATGTGAATTAAAGGCCTCAGGGGGAATAATTCATGAGTTTCAATAAAACTAATTATACAAAGAGTTTATGTAAGTTTCCTTACATGAAAGGAATCAAATAATCAAATAAAAAAAAAGGTAAATAATATTCTCTTAAAATATTTGTTCTTGTTTGTCTTTTTCCTCTTGAATGTTTTTTTTACCAACATTTTTGGGTTTCAACAAATATGTGATTGATTTTATTTCATGGGATTCAGAAAAACTGGTACTAGACATTACCATTGGTCAAGTAATTCAGTACAGCTCCTTACATTCACAATTTTCCGATCCTGAAACTGACATTCTATAAGGTGATTGATAATCTTTATTATAAATTGTCCCAAGAGTTTAATATATATTGATCACACTAGACACTCTGGGTTACTTCTATACCATCAGTAGGGACATCACAACTCCAAGTATTTCATGCCAGCTAATCGCTAAGTTACTATTTGTGTCGACAACCAAATAACCATCAAATTTATAAAACTACCAAAATTCTTAAGCTTCATATTCTAAAAGGTAATGAAAATGATAAATATATAAAATAAATTGAAAAATATATGTCCATAATTTATAAAATTAAATAAATTTGCTATTTTCCTTTGACTTCTGGTTCATTTATTTCAAACAGGAAGTGGGCGGTATAAGAGGTATATACCTATATAGTACTTCTGGTTTTAAATGAATGCATAAACAATACAGAAAATATGGCAGTAGTTGGATTTTAACTTGCTTAATGTGATAATATGCGAGTATATGATGGATTCAGACATTTTGACGTCTTGTACTACATTGAGCAATTACACTTTAAACTCTTAATGCACTCATCGTTTTTTGGCCCATATTGACCTGTATACTGGCCATTTTTTCTTGTTTTCAAAAATCAGTATACCAATTTTGTCTGCCTTATTAGATGACAAATTATATTTGAAATGTGGACATTTTATTTACCTAATTGAAGGACATTACAAGTGTTTTCAAGATATACTAAATTTAAAGTAATTACAGTAGAACCTCGATTATCCGGCCTTCTATTATCCGAATCTTCGGATTAACCGAACCGAAATCATGTCTCCCTACACATGTACATGTATAATGCACCGTCTACCGTGAGCGATAATACAGGATTTTACACAATCTCGGAAACTATTAATTCTAGTTCTTTATAAAACGTACCATTCACAGAAACGCCTAACTTCTTTGATCTTTATCACCATTGTTATAATAGGGGAGGGATTAATTCAATTACACGACCCTGCTACACAATTAACTTCTTTGATAATACGCCAATCAATGAAAGCATGTTCGATTGGGTGTCGCAATTTATAATCTCCCGGAGTAGGTTCACAGACTGACAACGTGTATCAAAAGAAAAGACGTCCTCAATGCATTACCAACCAAAC
Source organism: Sabellastarte sp. h YS-2021 (assembly GCA_964017235.1). Lineage (NCBI taxonomy): Eukaryota > Metazoa > Annelida > Polychaeta > Sabellida > Sabellidae > Sabellastarte > Sabellastarte sp. h YS-2021. The sequence goes on along the minus strand of OZ024931.1, from coordinate 78,856,432 downwards.
ACACCTATCACTGAAGGCGTGTTCGCTTTGGGTTTTACAATAAATAAATCTCCCGGAGTTTTCCAAATGACAAAATGCATGACGATGTTTATCTAAAATTAAAACGTCCACATTCATGTACCAACCGAACACAATCATTTCAAATCCGCGTAATATTTAAATAATAATACATGTAATATCCATAGATATGGAGCAAATAAGCGACAATTGAAGGGTCACTTATATTATATGACACAAATATAGTAAATTATTTTATCGATAACCACCAACGTCTATATTTATTGCATAAAAGCGACAATTCTTCAATTATCGCCCACTCTGTAACCTATAGACCGTGAATTTAGGCTTCCTTCATCCATCCGAACCCCTCGATTATCCGGCCGGATTGTATGTCTCCCATAGGGTTCGTATAATCGAGGTTCTACTGTATTTCTCAATTACAAGGGGATTGGGTCACAGAATTAAAAATAAAGGAAAAAAATTGTCATTCAAGGGTGACCTTGAGCCATTCCAAATGCAAAATCACTATAAAATTTGTCTTACACATAAATCCTAGTAGTCAGATCAAACACTTTATTGCAAATACCATTTTCATGGGTAGCCATTTTTAAATTCAAGTGGAGCCATTTCCTGCAGTCCATCAGTGTAAATTGGCGAAATTATAGTCAAAACACCAAAATAAACTTTACATAGTGTTTCCAGTGGTAGTGAGAGTCACTTCCTGCAATCCACAAGTGCTCTGGTGAAATTAAAGCAAAAACATATATTTTCAACTATAAATGGTCTCTCCAGTGAATATTCATGATATTATATATCATGACATAGACAACCTGTTTGTTTTACATTTTTATAAACATGTAGTATGGTGTTGTTCGAAATATCCAAGGCAGGTTATTCTTGTCCTACACAACCATAGTGTGGTACTTAAAATGTGCCTGCATTTTCATCTCACTAGTCATTTTTTATGGGAGTGTTTCACCAAAATACAGCCTTAGCACTTATTATCATACTTATCAACTAGGTTTTAAAAGAATCAAAATAATATATATAATAACTTTATTTGGAAGTGAAACTCCTATATACTTCAAGAAAGATTCAGTACTATTTTTAGTAAGTTACAAATTGCAAATGACAGATTTTGAAATGACCAAGCTGTAAACATGTTTTAAACATTGTGTGATTCTATTAACAATATAACATTAACCAGAATTCTTCCTTTTGTTAGAACACAAAGAACAACATTGTACAAGGGCAGTATAGTAGTATCTCTATATAGTATCTCTGTCAAGGAGGTATTTTTTCATGACTCTCTGTTTGTTTGCATGATTTACAAATACTACTGGTTGGATCTTACTGAAAAAAAATCCAAAGATAACTCTTTGTCCAACTGTTAGATCCTATTAAATTTTGAGAGAGATGAGGATCACCATCTGGGTACAAAAAGTATAATCTGGCTTTTCCAATTTACTTATCATAACGTGTCTTGGTGGAGGTATATGTTCTCCTAGTGCTCTCTTTATTAATTTAAAGTTATGGTTTTCTTTGAATATTAATAATCAATATTATGTATTAATAACTTAGTACCGTACTCTTCTTGTTTGCCTGTAATGGTCCAATCACAGCTTTACTTGCCATGTATCTGTACATATTTCATTTTTGCTTGTCGGCATCGTCCATATGGCATTGAAAATAAACCTCGAATCTAGGAAGTAGTGTTGGTATTGAATAATGATATCTATATCGATATCAAACTATATTTTTGTTTTATGTATCGATCGATATTGAAATATCGGGTCATAGATGTTTTCGGAGAGAGACCTTCCAAACTTTTTCGCAAGTTTTAGTAGTTTCCCGAAACGTAAACAAATATGGCGTTTCCGCTTTAGCGGTAAGTGAAAGTTGACAAAAATGATATAATAACTAATATATTGTTTAAATTTTGTACTTTATTTGAATGGAAAGCAGCTTAATTTTATCTATTAAATCCTATATTCCGATATTGATATTGTACCCTGCATTATCGATATCAGTATACTTGGCGTGAATTGATAAATATTTCAATATCGATAAACAATACCATTACTACTAGGAAGTACACATTGAAGAATGAGCCTACCCAGATATCCATCCCACTCCCTCTCTAGCATTTTGAAAAAGCCATTCCAAATGCAAAATGCATTCCGATTTGTGTTGAAAAACTCCCCAAAAGGCATCATACCCAAAGGTGTAAATCTCAGTGAATGTATCCTAGCAAAATACAAAGCGGATCAAACGTGGTAGAGCCATAACTGAAGGTAGTCAAGTCCATTCAGTGGTAGCCCATCACCCCGACCTATGTGGTTTTTAGTACTGATGATTTTGTTCATGTTACACAATAAGAAACAAGGCTGAAAGGGGTTTTGGTTTTCTAGTGCGAGTCACAAAGCCACCAAAGACACGAGTAGAGTGCACTGAGGCGCGTCACCCATCCAAGTACTAATGTAGCCTATTGCTGCTTAACTTTGGTAATGATGAGAGGTATTCAACCCACTGTGCTACAATTCATGAAAGTCTGGAAACCCCCAAAAAAGTGATCTCTAGAAGCGCAAGCCTCGCTAGAGCTCGCACTTAAAAATCAAAATGATGTCTAAGGGTTAATTAGAATTTTGTAATTTGAATATGTATTTACCTTGTGTCTTGTAAAGGGATGAAGACCTGAAGAGTGCAGTGACGGGTATACGTAGTCGGCGGAAAGGTCTGCCCCCAATGACCCCACAAGCCTGTGTGAAAGACAATCTCACTGGTGCTAGCTTTGACTCTGTCTGGGCTCAGGTAGGGCTTTAGTAATCACTAAAAATTACTCTCGTTTAGAATACTGAGTGGCTTCGTGGTTTATATTTGGAAGTCAAAGTGGGGTGATGACTGGTGGGGCTATTTACAGTAATTTTGTAAGTTTATTAATTGTTGATTTGTCGAGATTCTACGTTGTTTCAAAACTTTAGTAACTTGCAAAAAGCCACTTCCTGTAAATATGGCTGGACTTATAACAGATCATGAAATAATAATGAGTTAATTAATTTAATGAATAAAAAATAAACCTAAAAGTTGATGAAAGTGTTTGGATGTGAATTATTTATATTAAAATAAGGTCTCTATTTCTGACTCTATTGATCAACAAGGTAAATTCATTGCATATTTTAAATTTAAGACCATATACATTGTATATTCATGGAGTTCTTTCAATAACTCACTCTCTTAATGAAGTAAATGTATTGACTTGAATGGGTGTATTTAGTAAGCATTTACATTTGTCTTGTTTTTCAGGTGATTTCGTGGTTACAGCCTGTACATAACAAATTTGTCCAGGATGCAATATCAGGTATATTCACAGTGTTTTGTTATAAAGATGATAAATTAATATACAATATGTTTTTTTGAATATTCTGATAGTCAGAACATCATGTTCATCTCTTTTTTTTCTGTTATAAATACATCCATATATTGTAAATGTATCTTGAACTAGAATAATTAATTCATTCACTTTATGCGAGCAGCCTAGTGTATATTAAGAATAATTAAGGTATTGATAAAAAACAGATGTATATTGTTACTTCCTGGTAAACAGTGTCAATATAACAGAAGAAGATTTTTTTTTTGCTTAAGATTTCAATATCATATTCATGTCTCATGAAGAATTAATGTAAATACAGACTGTCACAAAGCTTTAAACAGTTAGAGATATCAAATGTAAATAGATCATTGGTTTCAGTGTAAGTCTTCACTTTTTACATCCACACTTGACTATGTTTACCGGGTTTATGCTGAGCAAATATACTTGTATATCCATCCAGTCTGAAAATTACTATGTACCACTTGGGAAAATAGTTGATTTGTTACTTACTCTTATGAAATGACTCAATCAGGTATTTAACTACTGGGTTACATGTCTAACTGAATTAACCATTAAATTTAAGGTGAAGGTAACTTAATAATATGTGAAAATCGTTAAATTAAAGAGTTAGAGCTGATACCTTTTGGATAAACATTAAGGTAATATTTTTTTGTTAAGTTCAGTGATTTATGTTCATTCTCTCATTAAGGTTGCCCAGAATAGGCCTTACTTGGATCCTTTGCAGAACTAAAAAGCCACCTCAGCTTGAGTTTGAGTAAATCTTTTTCATTTCTCACAATCTTTCTTCCTTAAAGTTCTTTCAGCTAAGTAATCTAGATGCTAAAGTTAGGTCAATATTGACAAACAGTGAAAGAATAACCCTTTCATTCATCCAGAATAGACAGTAAAGTTAAAAGTAGCACTACAACAAATAAAGAGAGAAAGACTGCTGTCTTGCATGAAGGGTACTCTCATTTTGTTTTAAAAACTTATTGTCAGTTACAAAAAAAAAAAAAAAAAAAAAAAAAAAAATGGATTTTTGCATGAAGAAAAAATATAGGACAAAAAAATTTCAATAGAATTATTCCAAAGGACAAATGAAAAGACAAATAAATAGCTTCATTCTATTTATGTGGAGTTGCTAGTGACAGGTCATTTGCATTATGGCCCAGACTTTTTAATGTCAGGCCTGTGTATTATTTAACACCTATGCAGCGGAAATTCAGCAGTGGCTTTTTATGCACGGGAAGAAATAAAAATAGTCAAATTTCTGTAAAATGAAGTAGAATTCTAATATTTACTATTGGATTTCTGATAAAAAGGGCTGATGGAATTGAGATAGATGGGTATTGTTCAAAGGGGAGCCTTTTCATGTGTTCACTTATTCAGGGGGTGTTATTTTTCCTGGCCGACAGTCATGAATGGGAAGTGAAGCAGATTTCAATTCCGAGGTCCCCATTGTTAAAACAATAGATTGTTTAAATATTGTGTCGAGTTAAAGTCGCTATTGATTCAGTTCCCTGCAAAGATTACAGATTTTTTTTTTTTTTGTTGTTGAATGTGCTCTTATTTGAAAATTGAAGTATAATGTACAAATTGTTAAGAATGTTACAAAAATTGTGAATAGGAAAAAGGCGTCACTGTGTCAAATCGAAAAAAATGAAGAAGTGCATTATTTGACTATACTTTTATTGAGGGATTCATTCACAAAGCTTATCTTTGTGAAACATTTATTTTGTGTGTGCTGGTTAACTCTAAATCCTGTCAAAATGTTATGTCATATATGTAATACATTGAACCAAGCGTCTGATTTAGTTTGTGCAACAAGCATTTTAAGATGCAATTAACAAACAATTAGTATTTTTAGACAAGAAAACCTTCTATTACCCAGTACATTTGTGTTAACATGATACCCATATTTGACACCCCCTGTATTCACTTGAACTCAAAATAAGCGCAGGGAAGTCGTTTATGACCAGTACTGTCTGTAGAGTGAGTTCAAGGTATTTTATTTGAACTATCTAAACCTCTTATATTAATAGACTGAGAAAATGTTTTTACTGAAGATGTTACTGTCAATTTATCATGATGTAAATATCTAGTATGTGATTGATATTCGTTATTGGTAAAATCAATCATTGTTGATCATTAAACTCCCTATGTTTTAGATATATTCGGGTACTCGGGTACCCTATTAGAGTCTGATAAGTGAGAAACACTCTTAGAGTGCAGACTTCCACCAGTACAGCCAAGAATCCCCATATTGTAATTTCACCGACATGCTGGCTTTTCATTTCAACCATCATAATGGGATAGTATCACCATTGAAAAAACTATTTTCCCCAAATTTAGTCACTTCTGCCTCTGGTCAGACCTTACCCACAAAAAGAGTTTCTTGAAGATGCGTTCATTAGTTTTGGAGAACTTGCAAATACAGACAAATGAACACACCCAAAACGTTTCATCCAAGTGGAGGTAATAGGAGGTATTCCCTCAGTGGCAAGTTCACATACTGTGGTGAACTGCACATTTCCTTCTCTCTGTGTCTTTACTGTGTTGGTTTTGCAGACACTATAGTGTCGGCTGCAGAACATCAGCGTACACAGAACAACCTGGTGTTTGATGAACATGCCCCAGCTCCATATGAGGAAGAGGATACTCTAACACCAAGACAGAGACCTCTACTTCCTCTAGACCCATTACTGGCAACATCACCCTCGAGAGAAAATGTCAATGCGCCCTCTAGAGAGGCCTCCAATCTCAGCACTAGCAGGGGTGTGGAAAAGGTACGTGACTCGGTAGTAGACATGAAATGAATGGTAGAAAGCTGATTGTAAACAAAATATTAGGTGACCTAAACCATTTGTTATTGACTTATGTATTTTCAGGTTAGAATGTCATTACTTGGACAGAAAAATGTATGGAATGTATGAGTTCTTTGATCTGTTAAATAATAGAAAAAAATGATAAGTTAGGTGACTTATACAATAATTTGGTAATAGGGAATGCCTCTCATGTTATTGATAATGGCCACATCTACATTCAAAGAAAATGTCTCATCAAACACATGCCTCCAGCCGCTAAACCGGTAGTGGCCTGGAAAATTTAACATTCAGAATTATTAAAAGCTTACATGGAACTTATTTAAAATATATATGAGAAGTGAATATAAAGATAGATATAATTTCTAAAGTCACTTTGCAACAAAGGCTTATACTAGTTTTAGTACTGGCTAACTCACTGTTGAAAATGAAAATTAATTGGAATTATCAGTCGTTTTGTCCTCAATTTATGACACGAGTGTTTTCATTGTGTTAAAGTGTAGACTTCTTGTTGTTATTTATTTACATAAACCAGGGTGGTAAACTGATTGCCGGTGGTACTGTGAAGGAGTTGAAACGTTCCCCTGAACTGGCAGGAGTTCTCACTGTGTCTAGCAAGGCCATACAGATGAAAGAAGGAAAGAGGGAGAAGTCCAATATACAGTGAGTGAAAGCAAGCCAGTCCCCAATAGTTAAACTTCAGAACCAATATAATGAGATTATCTGACTACAGAAAAACTCAAACTGCATTAAAATGTAAAGACTTACTACTCGACAACATTTTGGGGAGTAGAAATTGAAACTTTTTTTTTTTTTTTTTTTTTTTTGCAAAATCCATTCAGATTTATTATTAGTCTTAGTTTCACACATCTGATTTGTTCTAGATTCTCTGTAATAGTACATAAGAGTCAGGCTTCACTGTATCTGTTTTGACATGCTCTAGCTTATCGTTTGTGATATATGCTCCAGATTTCACAAGACAGCACAGGGGACTACTCTCAATTTGCATTCAAATCGACTCGTTTTCCTATGTACATAAATATGTATTTTGCTTTGCATAATCTCTACTGACAGTACAGGGCAGCTCCATTCTTTTGTATACATTCATATTTACTCGGGTATCGTGTCTAAATTTCCTCTTTACATTCCAGATTTGCCACTGATAGTACAGAGCAGCTGGGCTCACCCTCCCTCCGCCCCCCTTCTAGTCTGCTCAAGCTTACACGGCCAGGAAGTCACAAGGTGGGCGACCTGCCCTCCAGTAATCGCAACCCCTCCGCACGCCAGAAGCCTTCACTGGCCAGCAGACACATGTCCAGACTACAGCCCCTGGACAGAGCTAAGACACCCAGTGTAAGTACGTGTATAGTAACATGACAGTCTGACTGTAACACTCACAGAACCAAGATGTAGCAACCATTGGTATTAAGAGTAATGTACGTTATTGTATAGATTTGGCCATATATTGGACTCATTATTCTCCGTCATTGGGTCCTATCCCCAGTGACAGGCTAACAAACCTCAAGGATGTGGATAAATGGTCATCCTTGAGTCTCTCTCTGTCACTAAAGGGATTGTCAGTAACTTGAGAGTTGGGCTGCAGTTGTGCAGTCGGATGGGTCATATAGCACTTTGAATCCTGTAGTACATGGGGATATTGCGCTGAGTATAAAAACTCAATGCAATACAATACAATTATAGACCAATATGAACAGGAGTACCACTTGTCTGCATGCCCAGTTAGAACACCTAGATGTTGTATCAGTGAGATAAATGATAGGAGCTGTTGCAAATTGTAATCTAACGAACCTATATATTACAGGGAAAGTGGTTGTCGGGTGCTATCAAAAGACATGAAATTCACATTTTGAAGATGATATACAGAACGACAACCTTGCTTCAGCTTACTTTGCTATTCTTCCCCCTTGGATTAAAGAAATCTTCCCTCATTTAGAGAGACTATGACAAACCATTAAAACTAGACTTTCAGTTGGAGATTGTCTAATTCAAGCAGTAAGGGCACAACTAATCAACCAGCTGTAATGGAACCTGTAATTGGTTCCAAAATATGGAACTCTATGCTGCAATAAAAGCTAACGTAACATCCTAAAATCTTTTACAGAAATGCTGTGTAATGTGTATTCTAGTAATATATCAACACAAGAAACAAAAATGTCAGAAGCAGTAAGTTTGGAACCAGATCTATTTGTATATATTCATCACACGTGCTTTAGGTAAGCTGCAATAAGTTTAAACAGTCAACAGAGAATATTCATGTAATTGATAACACAGCCTGAATGTGCCCACAAATTATCCAAAAATGAAGACGGCACTCTTTTCCCTCTCTTACCCTCTGTTCAAAGTCAAAGTTGGGGTTTTACGTCCTGTTCAACAGCCATGGTCATATTGGGACAGGTCTTCAGCTTTGCCACTTGTGGGGTTTGAACCCACACACAGGTGACCGTCTTTTTGCCCTCAGTAGATTAACATCAGAAATAATCATTTCTTGAGATCAGTACTCCACCAAACTATGCATCAGTAATACTCAATCAGAAATATTTAAAGCAGTCCACATATTTGTAGACGAATGTAAATATGTTTGATGTTTATACTTTATGTTACAGTGGGCTCTTTGGTGCAGCCTTATCATTACTTCATCTGTACATAATTCACCCTACAAGAGGGCTTTATATAGTTCCACTTTACAATTAGAGTAGAACCTCAATTATCCGAACACCATGGGAGACATACAATCCGGTTGGATAATCGAGGGGTTTGAATAGATGAAGGAAGCTGAAATTCACTGTCTGTGGGTTACTGAGTGGGCAATAATTGAAGAAATATCGTTTTTATGCACTAAGCATAGACATTGGTGGCCATTGATAAAATAATTTAATATATTTGTGTCATATAATATAAGTGACCCTCCAATTGTCGCTTATTTGCTCCGTATCCATGGATATTATTATTTTTATTTAAAATATTATGCGGACTTGAGCTGGGTGTGTTCGCCCCCTAAAATATGTTTGAATTAAAAAGAATGGTAAAGATAAAAGTAGCCTATACAACCACTTGGCAGGGCTAACGATATTGATACATGTATATGTATTTGCAAATTGATATCAGTAACCCTGCCCAAAGCAATAAATATTGACAGTATCGATATACTGTATGATGTACCCACTAATATTAGACATTCATCTTATTGATATTGTAAGCATTTTATGATTTAATGATATGCCTGTGGTCGTGGATGAGGCAGAAAATTTGGAGATATTTTTTGATTAATATGTTGGATTGATTTTGAAAGATAAAAATAATGTGATTCTTGTTAATCAGTATGTATTACTTTATATTGATATTATCATTTTCAGCATCGAATTCTTGTAATGTTTATTGGGATTTTCTATCATCTTTACCACAACTAAACAGAAGAATATAAAACTGAAGACCAGTTTTCTGTTTACAACAGTAGAATTTGCCAGAATATTAAGATGTTAAGTAAATATTGCCACTTGGTATGTTTCCACAGGAAGAAGACACCAATCGGCGTTTACACAATGAAGTGCTTAAAGGTCACCGGATCTCAATGCCCAGTGATCATATGGGACAGGGGATGAGTCAGTACCCCATGATGAGAAACGGTCCTTTGCCTCCCATAGGCCACATGGAGAGGGAGACTAGTGAAAACAACATATCAGTCACACTGGAACGGGTGGGTACTCGCAGTCAGTGTACAGTATAACTACCTTATGTAGAAAAGTCTGTTGAGATGGAATAAGACACTGTGAAAACACTGTTACCTGTACTGTTTTTACACAAAAGTAGCTCTTCTAGTTTACACACTTTTGCTTATATTAACAAACTCTCTCCCTAGTTTTATATTGTGCGAGTAGTCACATGAAAGTCCATTTCCAAGGAAGCTTTTGTGTGGAATTCCTCAGCTTAGCAGAACTTTTTCTCTGAGGTCCTTCGAGATTTCATTGTAATAACAATTAAGTATAAAATATTCGGAAATGAGACGTTTCGAAATGTCTCAGAGATGGTCGATAACTAGGGGGTGGGGTGGGGGTGGCGGAGGTTTACTGTTACCTGTCCTATGTGAGCAGTTTTAAAGCAGGTCCATGACAAATAGAAACCGTATTTTCAAATATAACTATGTAAATGTATGAATAAGTATGTAAAATTCATTTTGACATACCTTGTGCGAAGTACTTCATTTCAGGTTAAGTCACTGCAATTAATGATAGTAGTCTGAACAGAACACCGGCATACCACATTTCATTTTGTTTAGGTATAAATGTCAAAACCCGCAAATAATATTAAATTAATGGTTATTGAAAATGTTATTATTATTAAGCTTTCTCCTGGTAAATATTTTGTCAAAGCAACAACAACAACAAAAAAATAATAATTTGAGTACATATCTTACATTCTAACTTTGTGTTCATTTCAAAACTTCTTGAGTACATATCTTGCATTCTCACTTTATGTTCATTGTAAATGATGTTTTATGAACTTCAAAATATCTCATGAATACATATTTCCTGTTTAAGTTATGGCTTATGCACACTTACAGTTAATTTTTATCATCTCAGTGCCCTGAAAAGTGGTTTGATTTTCAGAACAGGTCCAACTACTAGTTAATGATAGCCTATGTCAAACCATAAACATGTAAAGTGAACTGCTTAGCTTTGCTGTATTAGTTTCATATAAAAGAAACATTCAGTTTTAAAGTAAAAACTGTAAGTTTTACGTGTTAAAAGAAAGGCGTATAAACTGGATAGACTATATTAAAAACGTCATAATACAGACTTCAGCTGAAAAGAAGAGGACATCTAAGGCAAAGTTCCACCACAAAGATAAAAACAGTGACAATATTGAGTCATTGGTAGTGGTTGGGGTAAAAATGACCTTGCATCCTCGTCCCCCAAGGTCAGTTGTGAAGGTGAAATATCCTGTCATTGAAAGAATGAAAGTGAGTTACCTAGTCATTCTAGGCATGGGAATGCGATATTTTGCAGCGTATGTTTGACCCTTGGCCCTTATCCCACCTTAATACATGGAATGGAGATAAATGTATCATACTAAACTCAACAAGGTTAAGACTCCACCTTCAGCTGTTCCAAAGCTAAATTTAAACCTGTGTTGGAAGGTGTGTTTGAAAATGCATAATCTCAAAAGAGTGTTTTAAGATGAACCCCACAAAATTATAAGGTTTTTACCCCTCAGCCCTTAAGGGCTGTTGGGGTATTGTTTTCACCCATGATGTCCGGATGGGCGGGCGGTGGGAAAAAGTTTGTCCGGCCTGTATCTCAGAAACCGTAAGGTGTAGTTAAGTTGATACGTGGTAGGGACATTGGTTAGGAGGTGTAGGTGTGCAATGTCATGGTGTGACCTTGATTTAACCTTTGACCTTGCCGTAGTGACCTTGAGTTGAAAATCTTGTCCGGGCCATATCTCAGAAACCGTAAGGTGTAGGAAGTTGATACTTGGTAGGGACATTGGTTAGAGGGTGTAGGTGTGCAAGGCCATGGTGTGACCTTGATTTGACCTTTGACCTTACCGTAGTGACCTTGACCTATAAAATCTGGTCTGGGCTATATCTCGCAAACCATAAGGTGTAGGAAGTTGATACTTGGTTAGGGTGTGTAGATGTAAAACGTCATGGTGTGACCTTGATTTGACCTTTGATCTTGCCATAGTGACCTTGACCTATAATGCCTTGTCTGGGCTATGTTTTGGAAACCATAAGGTGCAGGAAGTTGATATTTGATAGGGACATTGGTCGGGGGTTATAGGTGTGCAACGTCATGGTGTGACCTGGATTTGACCTTTAATCTTGCATATCTGATGCTATTTTATCTCTTTACAGGGATATGTGATAATATTTTATCTCTCTTATATCTCTCTTTTATCTTTTTACTTGAATCTTGGTTGTTGCACCTTTGGGTGTCTTTTGATGTAGATTAAGCACTGTTAAAGTCATATTAGAATTCATTAAGGGTTTTACTTTTGCAACTTCCCATTGTAACAGAAGGTATTGCATCCAGGGAGTCACAGGTTTTGCCCCAACTCCACATGGAAGTATGTATTGCCACATCTGTATGTATGGGTAATATTCAAAACATTCAAACCATAATTCGACCATACATATTTGTGATATTTTCATTGACAGCTATTCTCCAGTTAAGAAATTTTACAGCTTCAGAACTTTTAGTTTACTGAATTGTCTTGTTTTAATACTTAGTCTTTACATGCAATGCTCTTAAAGTATCCCAATCTGTGTACTTTTTCACTACTTCTATATCTCGTGGTGTTGAAAAATATTTCCCCAGGCTGTGGGGTATGGGCATCTCTGATGCTATTTTCTTAATTTATTGTCATTAGATTTGTATTTATTCAATGCACTAACTTCTACATGAAAAAGACTGCTAAAGAAGTCTACTAATGGTTTCTGGTCAATTGATCCCTTTGATAGCATAGCCTGTTAGCAAAATTTTGTGTTTCATTCATATCTGTTTTACATATTTTATTTTGACAAGTTATGCATGTTATCTCTATTGTATAGGATTTACCTACTAAAACAGTACCATGTGGATTTCCTGTTATTAAGACTGTATTTTAAAATAGCAGTATTTTGTTTGAAAGCTCTTTCAAATGTAATTTTCAACTTCATACTTACTTTAAGCTTGAAAGTTAACTTAAAGTAGTTCCCATAAGTTTTGCTGTTGGAGTAACATGGCTTTCATTGCATGATTGAAATACTATATTGCATGAAAAATTAAGAAGAAAAAAATTTTTATCAGGGCAGATCTAATGTGGCTGTACAAAGTGTCGCCTTGAATTAATGTATAATGCATTATAAAAACATTTAGTTGGTACATACCTGTGGTCTATATGATTAATTATAAATCCAACAATAACATTGTGACAATGTAGCTTCTGTAGCTACACACTGGATATAAAAGTGCTATACAGTACATTTCACAGTCTGTAAACTCTTCAACACGCTTCAATTATTGATAAACCAGTTTGCAGGAAAGAAACAGCATGATTGAGTTGTGGAGTTAGCATAAAAAGAAAATGCATTATTCATTAAAGTATGAAAATGAACAACCCCACCCCTCTAAAGTAATAGCATCAATTATAACAGATTTTGATTAATCATTGTGTATGACGTAGAATGTGAACTTAAGTACAAATATAAGGATGTTAAAACCCAAACAGAAGTTTCAGTGTCAGTCAGTCATCTGTCCATCTCTTCTTTTTTCTTTCAAACGTCTGCCTCACTCCATGTCATGCTGTATGTATCCTCCTTTGCGACTGGCTGATTTTATGATAACCTTGACAACAGTCGAAAATCCCCAAAGATATTTCTTCCTTCCTGCTTTATAATTTTGCATTTACAGCTAATTTTGTAATTTTAACTGGTGAAAGTACAAAATTATCACGAAAATATGATATTATTATGTCAAAAAGGCTACAAATAAATGAGTTTAGAAACTATCACTTTTTTCAAATTTTGCCCATCATTCCTCGGCAATGAGCTAGCGAGTGATAATACCGAAGTTTGCAAACATCGTCCGAGCACTACAATCTTGTTTCTCATTTTTGTTTGAAATCTAATTTTAATTAATTTTTCCTAGCAGTTAATCTCCATGAAGCAGATTCTAAGGTGCAACATATCCTTTAGTCAAAGCCCAAAAATCATGACATAATTCAGTGAGAAGTGGAAGTTTTATCTCACCATCTGTCACACTTTGTATTGTACCCCTACCAGAGGCAGCAACAGCAGGCAGCAGCATTCGCAGCCAATCAGCGGGCAAGCAGTGCTGTGCACCATGACAACAAAGAGAACCGGCTGCACACTGCGTTTAGAGAGTCCTCCTTCAGAGAGAACAGAACTAGCCTCCCCATACAGCTAGACAATAGACCCAGTACCACACATGCATTTAGAGTGAGTTAATGTCAGTATCCCATACAGCTAGACAATAGACCCAGTACCACACATGCATTTAGAGTGAGTTAATGTCAGTATCCCATACAGCTAGACAATAGACCCAGTACCACACATGCATTTAGAGTGAGTTAATGTCTTATACTATCCCATACAGCTAGACAATTATAAGACCCAGTACCACACATGCAATTAGAGCGAGTTAATGTCTTATACTATCCCATACAGCCAGTCAGACAATAGACCCAGTACCATACATGCATTTAGAGTGAGTTAATGTCTTATACTATCCCCATACAGCTAGACAATATGCCCAGTACCACACATGCATTTAGAGTGAGTTAATGTCTTATACTATCCCATACAGCTAGACAATATGCCCAGTACCACACATGCATTTAGAGTGAGTTAATGTCTTATACTATCCCATACAGCTAGACAATATGCCCAGTACCACACATGCATTTAGAGTGAGTTAATGTCTTATACTATCCCATACAGCTAGACAATATGCCCAGTACCACACATGCATTTAGAGTGAGTTAATGTCTTATACTATCCCATACAGCTAGACAATATGCCCAGTACCACACATGCATTTAGAGTGAGTTAATGTCTTATACTATCCCCATACAGCTAGACAATAGACCCAGTACCACACATGCATTTAGAGTGAGTTAATGTCAGTATCCCATACAGCTAGACAATAGACCCAGTACCACACATGCATTTAGAGTGAGTTAATGTTTTCACTGGATATATGTTATATCAAGGGGTTAATATCAATACAGAACTCATTAGATAATGTGTTTACTAGGGCTGTGACGGGTACAAAAAAACGGCATCGAGTACTCGCCCTCTGAAAACCGGCCCGAATTCGAGTAACTGCAAGATTTAGTTCCCACCTTTAGAAGTTTTCTGTAAACAAATAGTCGATTCCGGAAACGAAACTTTTGAAGAAAAATGTCTCCTATTTAACCAGATATTATAGATTATGGAGTAAATTATAGGTTTTCAAGCGAAAACAACAACTTTAATTGATGTTATGTGACGGAAATGCTGAAATGCAGCATATTTTACACAAACGTTTCATTACGTGGGCGATAATACCATACATCGCGAGTAACCGAGTACTTAAGATGGACTCGAGTACAAGCCAAGATCGCCTCGTACACCGAGGCTCGAGTACTCGTTTGCAGCCCTAGTGTTTACATACCCCATTGATGACCCAGGCAAGTAACTTGATAAATAAATGTGCTCCATTGAAGTTAAATGTGAATTGTCCTTTCAGTCTGACTCTGCCACACCATTTGGTATTGGAGGGCGGCGGTCGCAGACACCCCTTGGGATGATGGGTGTGGGCACCATGCGAACACCATATAACCCTGGTGCAGGGGGACTAGGTAAGTACATTGGTGTATGGATTAAAATCTCTCCACTAGATGTTGTTACTGCACATGTATGTTTTCTAATTCTGTGTCTTTCTGTATATTTCAGTTAAAAGCTTTCACTACATGTACTTTTTGTACAGAGATGTTTGTTGAAAAGTGACACTAGATGCATGTTTTGTAATGAACTATTAGTTAAAAACGCATTATTCGTACTTTCTGTCAATAAATAAAAAAATTATCAGTAAAATCTTACTACATGTTTTTTTTTTTTTTAACAGAAATCTTAAGTTATAAACTCTCACTTAACTTACTGAAAAAATATATAAAAATAAAATATATAAAATCTGCCAACTAGATGTCATGTATTTTGTATCTTTAATAGATGTATTATTATATCCCCAGACGAAAGTCGGGGATATATTGGATTCAGGTCCGTCGCGCCACCGCCGCCGCCGTCACCGCCGCCGTAGAAATTTCCTTGCGTACGCGATAACTCAAAAACCAATTAATATTTTTTTTTCAAACTTGGTACACATGTTAAGGATGCCCAAATGAAGATTCCTATTTTAAGGTGACCTTAAACTCCAAATAATAAAGAACTTATGGCCACCTTAAGGTCAGAAATTGCACTTTTGACCACTTAGAGCCCTCTAGGTCACAAACTATGAGGCGTATCTGGCTTAAATTTTACCTGAGAACACATTAATATATTCTTAGTACATGTGCCGAAAATCAAGACTTTAAGTTGAGGAGAAAATTGTGTTTGGGGCCCATAAAGACCCCACTTAGGACTTTTTTCCTAGATTTTAAACATATTTTGCCCTATAATTTGGAAGTGGTAATTCTGATGAGTCTCAAACTGCTCTAGGTGTAACTCTTATATGTAATCCTTGTCTGTGAAAAATTTAAAGGCTGTAGGTTTACCTGTTAGGCCGACTTGAGGTCTCAAAATTGCCCACAGAGACCCAATTTAGGGACTTTTTGCCACCTTCAAGCACTGTAGCTTTCAAACAATGTCTCTCATCTAAGTGAAATATCATCTGAGAATATATCAATGTGTTTTTCTTGTATGTACTCCAAAATTTAGGCCTTTAATAGACATTTAACCCATGTATGAGGACCATAAATCCCCACCCGAGTGACCCTTTTTAGACATTTTTCACATATTTTGCCCTGTAACTTGGAAATGGTAAGTCTGAGAAGTTTCAAACTGCATTAGATACATATTCTATGTGTAATCTTAGTATGTGACAAATTTTAAGTCTGAAGCTTTAATTTGAAGGCCACATTGAGGTCTCTGACGGGCTCCCAAAGACCCAGTATTTGGACTTTTTGCCACCTTTAAGCCCTGTGACTGTTAAACTATGTGACTGATAGGGCTGAAATCTCATCTGGGAATACATTATTATGTTCTTTTTACATGTGCCAAAAATCATGGCTTCAAGTAGACATTTAAACTGTGTATGAGGACCATAAACACCCACCCGAGTCACCCTTTTGAGACATTTTTCACATATTTTGCTCTGTAACTTGGAAATGGTAAGTCTGAGAAGTTTCAAACTTTATTAGATATATATTCTATGTATAATCTTAGTATGTGACAGATTATAAATCTGAAGCTTTAATTTGAAGGCCACATCGAGATCTCTAAAAGGCCCACAGAGACCCAATATTTGGACTTTTTGCCACCTTTAAGCCCTGTGACTGTTAAACTATGTGATTGATGGAGCTGAAATCCCATCTGGGAATGCATTATTATGTCCTTTCTACATGTGCCGAAAATCAAGGCTTTTAGTGGACATTTAACCTGTGTATGAGGGCCATAAACACTCACCCAAGTGACCTTTTTTGACATTTTTTCCGTATTTTGCCCTGTTATTTGGAAATGCTTAGTGTGACAAGTCTTAAACTGTATTATATATAATTTTTGTTTGTTATGTTTGTCCCCCAAAAAGTTTCAGCTCTGTAGTTTAATTGCTAAGGTCTCTTTAACAATTGTAAAATGCCCACAGAGACCCAGTTTATGGATATTATACCACTTTAAAGCCCTGTAACTGTCGAACTATGTGGGTCATAGAGCTGAAATCTTTGAATTTTTCAAAGGAAGTGCCTGTCTATTTAAATTTTTATTAATAATGTTATGGCTATCTTAGGCTTTTAAGTACTTATTTTTGTGTGTTATCTCTCTGCTTGCTGAGTTTTTAACTTTTTAAAATGAAACTGGTTAAACATATTCAAGTAGGCAAAATGGACACTGTTATTTTCTGGTGAGCTATAAGTCCAATATTAATGAAATTATAGCCTTATGTAGTAAAAATAGTGGATTTTTAACCCTCAACTAGCCCAGTTTTATTCAGTTTGCCTCAGTTAATTTTGACACAGTTCCTACAGTTACTAACTCATTTCAGTTGATAATCACATTCTTAAAATTCTCAATTCTGAATTATTATTATAAATCTGTTCTTGTGGTTTGATAATTTATATTTAATTCTGGAGGTATATAATTTTCCTGTTGGACATTCCTTATTTATATATTTGATTTTATTTTAGTGATAAGATTAATTGAGCTTTTTGTATTTGATTACCCCTTTTGTTTGTTTACTATTTGTGCTGTAGCACTCTATCTCTTTGTAGTCCCACCCCCCATCCACCTCTGGGACCTCCAGCTATTGAGTGACACTAAATAAACAAAGGTATTGAATGATATCAAATGAGAAACAAAGAACCAGACTTTTCAGTGGGGTTGCAGATCTTCTGTAACAGCGAGACAGGTGTGGAGAAGGGGAGAGGGGTGGGGTGGGGTTGGGAGATGGGGTTTGCTTCATTATCTAATAAGACAAAGGGGAGTCAGAACTGAGATTGTGTCACATATTTAGGTTGCATATATATGGACCACATATATAGGAATTGGGGAAATGAATAACTGAAAAACAATGCAAATTCTAAAAATAATATAATAAAATAATAATATAAATAATATATAATTTTTAAATAATATTTTATTTGTGAACAAATATAGAAACAGATATGCGCTTTTGGGATTATGAATCATTTAAATACTTTGAAAATAAGTTCAGAGTCACCCTTTGCAGGCAGATTGAAAAGTATGATGAGTTGAGTTGGAAATAATATTTTATTTGTCAACAAATATAGAAACAGATATGCTCTTTTGGGATTATTAATTTGGAATGGACATTCAATCATCAATCATTTAAATACTTTGAAAATAGGTTCAGAGTTATCATTGCAGGAAGATTGAAAATATGCTCTGTTGAGTTATGTATTCGGCGTCTGGGGATACACCATCTTAATGGGGAGGTTTATATACTTAGTAGATTGATGTGCTGAAGTTCATATAACTTTTCCCAAGATTTATGGCATACAACAAATGGCTTACATAAAAAATTTCCGATCAAAACCTGTGGCATGAGTGATGACCTGTCTGGGGATATGTTGGCGCCGAGTTGGCCCAATCTAGTCTCTCTTGAATGTATTTTATCATTTAAAGGTCTTCACCAGATGTAATTTTTCCAGTAGTTTTCATTAAAAACTCTTTATAAGATGTATTTATCTATAAAAGTTTCAGTGAAAGTCTGCACTTGATTTTCTTTCTCTTCTAAAATGTTAGTTAAAAAATTTTCACAAACACTTGTGAAAACGCCTTTTAGAAATGTTTTTTATAAGATTCTTCCTTATCTCTTCAGTCTACTTTGTAAGTTTGCATATGCCAAACTTAAAGCTGGTACCCACATTAGGAAAGGGAATTGCAAATGATCTCGAAATGACAAAGACTTATCTAAACTGGTGACATAAATTTAAAAGGAAAATTAAATAAAGCTTTTGGTTCTGCATGAGTCCATTTTATTGTTGTATTACATGTTGGCTAACATGTAAATTTTGATAACAAACCCATGCTGGACCAAGTTATTCCTGTGAACGAGGTTGACGGCATTTTCACTTAGATTTTTATGTATCCGTTTTATTTGTATCCAGGTAATAATGTTCATCCTGCATTTCTTTGGTTTCCTTTTCTCTTTCTTTCAAGCTTATATCTTGTTTTTCATGTATTATTACTTTGATGCCAGTGAATTTTAAGGATTTTTTTGCACTTTTCAAAATTAAAGAAATTGGTGTTAACTAAGGCTGTGATAGTTACCTGAAAATGGTCCGAATTCTTTAAGAAACCGAGTACAAACTGGCGAAGTGGTTAACCGAAAAAATGCAAAATATAGCGTAAATCAATAAAATACTCAGACAAACCTTACTATTCTGTCAGATTTCTTTAACTGATATTAGTTTTTCACTTAATTTTACTTACTTTTACAGATATTTAACATTATTTTTCGTAACGTTTTGTTTACATCATCCGATTCTTTGATACTTCCACTGAGTGACAACTAAAACATGGTTACCCAAATTTGGATCAGTTCTTTTGAGGTGAATACCCAGTGTCGTTTTTCTAACGAAGTCACAGCTTTAGTGTTAACCAGTGATTTTAACTGAACAGAGAAATAGTTGAAAAGTTAAACCAATAACCAGGTTTAAACCTGGTCCAATAGCCAGCTTTAAATCAAGAGTTGATAAATAATCAAATATAGATACACTGTTTTTTTTTGTTTTTTTTTTTATATCTGGTTTTGTCACACAGTCGCGGAAGTAAGGAATATTTGAGATCTGAAATTGTAAACATTTTTAACCTCAGTTATAAACTTATAATCAAGATGGAGAAAGACGTATCGAGACACAGATATTCCCAATAGTCAGTGTACCAGTCGTGTGTAATTTTCTGTAATAATTTTAAAAAGCTTTACATTTCAAGGTTCTTTTCATATTGTATTATTATTTTATCAATTGGGTCATGCTGTATTAACATGAGATTTTATGTAAGACAAATCATAAGTTAAATTGTCCCAGTAACAGAGCTAAGAACCCCAAAACGACTGCAGAATATTCATATGCCATATTTAACTACTAAATTTAATAAGATTTTTTTTTCGGTATCCCATGCTTATAGCCTTATACTAATAATTTAATAGGGAACAAAGAAACAAGAGATGTATTTTATAATCTATAATATCCCATGCTTCCAAAACCTACGAGGGTGTCTTGTATGTGTCATTGTCTTGGTTCTGCCTTTTGTAGAAATATGTACAAGCAGCTGCTATGTTTAGTAAAAGCAATATACAGTATCCATACATCTCCACAGGTTCTTGTCATTTCACCGGTTCTCTTTCCAGGGAATATCCCGCAGGGAGTTCCGACCGGGGTAGGGGGACTGGGGTCGAATGGGGTGATAAGTTCAGACATGCAGGTGACGGGCAGTGGCATAAACCCACATGCGGATGTGGAGCTAGAGGACGCTGAATATCCGGATCTCATGCACTCTGCACACTGGGGTGAGTGGGGATGGGAAAGACGCTTTAGACTATCATTGTTTTGGTTTTGTTGAGTTGTTTGAGGTGCTTATATAACTTTATTTTTGTGGTTTTGGGTTGTTTAGTAACCCTTTGAATCTTTTGCTTCATGTGGTTTTTGTTTTAATTGTTTGGGGTGTACAGACAACATAATCTGGTATGGTGAGTAGAGAGATTCTACTCATTGTTGTTGATGTGTTGAGTTAATTAAGGTCTTTTCTGTAGTTTGGTATGATTCAGTTACTTTTTGAAACAGTACTTGTTATTGTTCTTGTCTTGTTTACTGTGTTTTTTTAACTGTTTTCCTATTTGTCATTTGCTTGGTTGCCTTAGTGACTAACTGAGTTTTAGGGTGTGGAAGATGAAGTGATTCATTGATTTCCTCTTGTTGCTGTGATGATTTATGGGCTTGCAGTTATGTGTTTTATGGTTTGGTTTTATTTTAAACAAATACTTTGGTGTTAGTTTAAAGAAATGTTTAATATGCCTTATTGTGTCTTATTCTATTATTATATATTTATGCTCATTGGTACCTATCAATCACGAAAAAACTAATTTTGTTTGCATTAGACTGGTTTTGTGTAATTTCTGCCGACTCTCTTTTTGCTAGACTTCACTTGTTTCAGTCAGATGGGTCAGGTCTATTTGCTCTGTGTTGTGTGTTTGGTAACGGACCCATGTTGTCTACATTATCCCATCATACTGGTTCAAATTGTAAAGGAAGAATGTTTTTATTAAGCCTTTTTAAATAACTAGTCTAGTCTTACCATACTGACTGGATGTACATGTTGTGTGTTTGGTCACAGACCCGCATTACAGGAGACTAGTTCACAGCAGTAGTGCACTCAGGCATTATGAAGGTAAACACCCCTAAAATCTGCACCACACATCAGTTGTCATTCTACAAATATGTGACCGATAATATCCGTTCTTTAATATGTTCATTGTTAACATACAGATTTTCTCTTTCGTTCTTGTAAGTCCCCCCACAACCTTTCAGTCAGTGTTTTTAAAATTTTAAGATTTCCATCTTACAAACATTGCAACATTAACCCAGTGACAAATATGGGATATTTTGGCATTTTTAAACAGTTCTGGCCTGGTTTACACATCTCTTTCTTAGATTATCTGGGAGGATCCACAGTGACCATGTGGTTACCAAGTTTGACAAATAACCACGTGGTCCTCCCATCTGTTGTTGTGGGTTTGAACCTAACTCATGACAAGGAGTTGGAAATAGTGACGGTTTAACTCATGATATGTTGCTGCTGAAAGGAATGTAAAAAGACTGAAAATCCAGGTTTTACATTGTCCAACACAGAACCAATAGCATCGGTCACTAATTACTGCTAAATTAATTATGAATTAAACAGTTAACACCAACAGGATGATTTATCGTCGATAAATTATTGAATTTTGTTTAGTTACCAAATGGATAATCTAGCACTAATTCGAAACGAATATAATAATTTGCAGGTATTAGATATCATTTACATTGATTTTTAGTATTGGTTTGACCATGCTATTAAATGACATTCTTATGTTATTTCTCTTACATTAATTTCACTCTTTATTTTCATGCACACTAACAATTTTGTGTGGCTTGTATATCTTGTTTTTTTCAATCTTTCTATTTAATATATTTTTCTGTGATCTGCACTCTTGTACATCAGTTTAAATTACATTGATAAACAGGCACAACTTTGTATGTTCTACTTTGCTGGACAAGATTACTTTCAAGTATTTCCCAACATTTTTATACCCAAGTCTTGGCAAATAACCACAATAATAACAATAAAAATCCATTAGCTCATTTATATTGCTCCTTAGCCTGGCCTTCCAGGCTGTCTGAATCGTAATGTAAACGTGACCTTTCTAGTCTGGGAGACTAGTTCTCCTCAGTTAGCTAAGCTAAATAAATGTATGAGAACATAATGAAAAATAATTGTAATGAATCACTTGTGTCTGTTATTTATACATATTGACGCCTGTGACAAGGCTAATTGCTCCTTCGTAGAAAATCAAAACAAAGCAAGCTTTCAATGTTGAGATACCTTAGTGGTTAATATGTCTGTCATTTGATCACTTGACTCTCACCTTGGTGGTCATGGGTTTGAGTCCTGTAGGTGACAGCATGTGGGATGCATGGAATTCTTATCCTGATGTGACCTCAGCAGTTGAAAGGTGACATTAACCCTCACACTTTCACTTCAGCTTTCAATTCTGACAACATTTTTGCCCCATATTTGTTGTGTGTGACATAGAATAACATGGATTGTGAAATTGGTGGACAGAAGAGGTAGAAGATTATTGTTATAGTTAGAGTGAACAATTCTATAGTTATACTTTAATCGCAAGTTTTTTGACAGCTGTCCTATCTTACTGACGTGTAAATAATAAATGTATATATAAATTATTAACCCAATGCAACTCTTCTATGATAGATTGGTACACATTGTAGAGTGTAGACTATTTGATTTTTGCATTTTATAAATTGTTTTGTAAGTAATTTATTTCAGATTAGCCGCATTTTAAATGACATACATGCTGAAATCATCTGCAGTAGCACACCTGTTCATTTTATCACCTCCACAGAAAAAAAGAAGAAAAAAGTGGGCAAAAATGTGTTAATTCCCATCCTTTCACACAAAATGCAGAGTCCAGGTTTTTAAAATATTTTTATACATCATAATTTTAGCCATATTACAAAACGTACATGTATTCAAGTTATAGAGGTGTGATTTCATATCACTGACAAGTTTCAAAGGTTTTAATTAGCTGAGAATGAATGTGACAGGTACAGTACATTTGATTGGTTGTCTGTAATGTTATGTATTTATTACAAATATTTGCATATCATATATGGATGTCCAAATTAAGCACATTTTTGTGTAATATTGTGAGGTATGTTGTTTTATATGATGTATATATGTCTCACACTATCACCCATAACCCCATTTGTTCTACATAATCATGTAATCAGCCATGCTCACTTGGTCTCCCATGCACTCGATTTATATTTTACTGGACCTGTTGGCCAGGGTGTGCTATTGCAGATGATTTGGTAATACATTATACATATTGAATGACTTGTGAATATTCAAGTGGACTGTAGTTGTGTTTAAAGTTATTTTGTAATTTTCCGAAATCATTTAGTGTGTTGTCAGTTTGTTGTATTACACATTATGTAAAGTCATTTTTTGTGCCAGTTTATGAAAGTGTCAAAGTTCTTAGTAACTTGTCGACTGTAAAAGAAAGATTTAAATGATGCTCATATTTTTAAGACCAAAGTGTTTTTTTTATAATCTGCCATTTTGAGAACATTACTTATAATTTTCACAACTGTATGTTCAAGCTGATTCTTGTGAACATTATGGGGACTCATATTTTGGCTGAGTTTCATCAGGCAGGTCCCTGGGGCTATTTTGTTGTGGTTCATCCTTGACCTTTGAATTGCTGCTACAATAGATGGCAATAAATATTTTCTGAGGAAGCCTTTTGTAAGTTGTCAACATTAATCTTAATATTCCTAAACAATCTATGTTACAAATGTATTTTTCCTTTCATTGCAGGTGCTTCATCAAACCTGAACCCTCGCGGGAGAAGATCTCAACACAATACAGCCGTCAGATGATGACTACTGTTACCATAGCAACTGCCATAGCCACCCATTTCTCCAGCCACAGTAATCCCTTGAAATGCTCACAGGCCCGAATCCTTCTACAGAGAGGATTGAATGTGTACACATTGATCTGCATAATGTCCTCATTCATGACACAGCCCTCCCAGACTTGGAGTACACTCAGATTCAAACCATTCAATCTCATGGTTTTTCTCTCAGCTCAAAAATCTAATGAAATATATATAAATTTTAGAAGAGAAGAAGACTCGCTTTGATTTATTGAAACCAACCAAAGGAGTTTAAATGTGGAAAAAGTGATAGCTGAAATACTCCAAACAACCGCCCTAAACATTACCTATGTTAAACCAATGCACATGGTACCTGTATGTAAACTAGTGCTGTGAACTTCAATAAAACACTGACACTAAAGGGGAACTGATATTGGGCTGGGTTACCCTGGATACTACTGCTTCTTGTGATATATTCACACAGATTAGAGAGGACTGTTTATGCATATATACTTTTCTCCAAGTTTAAGTCTCAGTGCAATGATGTGAGACCGTGTATGCAAAGTTAAGGCCTGTCACAAACGCAAATAACACAAAACATAATGGGTGCTAACTGTTCCAAGAGAATGTGTGCAATGCCTCGGAACAGGAATAACCTCATGATCAGACAGTGTACTCTTGAGAAGGATTGGGGTGGATAAAACAAAAAATAATACTTTGAAACTTTGGGTAAATGGTTGAATTTATGTATCTGTGTTTTCAGTCTGCCAAACTTTTGGTACTTGCTGAAGTGCTTGACATTATGAAGAAAATTTGGTTCCATTAGCACCTAATTTCCATTTCTAGTGGTTTTACTAAAGTGGACAGTGATAGTGTTCAGTTTCTGTTCTTCTGATTTAAAATAAAGGGAAAGCACCCGAGTCCTATATATATTTTTGATTTTTATTATCGAGATATCAATATCGAGATCCAAAGGACAAGTATTGGGTGTCTTGTCATCTTCAGTGATAAAATATAAAGCTATACTTGACAAGAGTTGCTTTGCTTTTCATTGTTCACATTTTTGTAACTTGGGCTAGTTTTTATGTGTAACTGTTAAAAAATAAGTGAATGTTTTGGCTATTCTAGACAAGATATTGGAGTTCATAAAACAAACTTCATAAAAAGTTTTTATCTTGATATATCTCCCCCATTTCTGAGTTTCAGTAGAGTAAAAATGAACAGAAGCTGTGTCATAATACCTTTGTAAGCATAAGTAAATGTAAAAAAAAAAAAAATCAGCACTTTTATTCTGTACACTTCCACAACCTGCATTTGCCTAAAGCTCATAATGTCCTCATTTCAGACAAGACAGAAGTTTGGAGCAGTCGAAAACATGTATTGTGTGAAAATGGAAACCTTTTATTTAAAAAAAAAAAAAAATGACTGACATTTTCACAATCATTGCCAAAAACTGTTGTATATATAGTAGAATACAATGCTTTGATCCTGTGATATGTTATTTTTTTTATATATTTGTTGTGCAGATCGCTGTTACGTGAATTATGGGTTTCAATTGAAACGGTAGTAATACATAATGATGTATATTTATTTTGCTTAGGTTAATTTGTGTACAAATGAAGTGATAAAACAAAGTATGTCATAAAATCATGTCATTGTTATTGTAACTACTATATAAGTGGAAATTTTTCACAAATTGTTAATTTGAACTATTAAGGCTAAATGAGCTAGTACAGGATAGAATTATGTTGTAGTATTTTAAGTCTGCATTGATTTTTGAAGTAGAAATTGAAAATAAAGTTAAAATGACTGTCTGTTGAATTTTGAAATTGGACAATTTGAAAAAATTTCCACTTTTAAAGTATTTCTTCACCATCATTTTTAACTGATAATATTCAAAACACTGTCTCTACTGTGAAGGTTGCAATTGAAGGTTTTAAGTAGTATAATTATTAAAATGATTGCAAAAAATGCAATAACTTTTTGGATTGTAAATATCGGATTATGCTTACCTTTTCTCATAAAGGTGTTTTGGGATGGGTTGATGTTGCTTGTAACTCAGTATCGAAAGCTTTTTATTGAGGAGATTTAAAACAGCAATCTCACTTGTCAACCCATATAATTGAAGTAAAACATAAAATATAGGGAACATACCCTAACTATGAAGTAACTACACACTTTCCCCCATATTTTTTCTATATTTGAGAACTTTTATTACGATTTTCTTGAGGGCGAACAACCATGTTTTGGTTTCATGAGTTTCACTTCCCATTGGAGCCCACTTTCATTTTTCGAATTCCAGAATTATAAAGGTTTGCATTGGCATATTTTCTCTTTGTTTTTTTTTTTTTTTTTTTTTTTTTGCTGAAGTACATGTATGGGTCAGTAGAAAGCCTACAGTAATGATGTTTTCACTAAGTGGTTCTTAAATATCCATTGCAGATTTTTTCATTTCTACAAAAAAACAAAATGATAACTCGACTGCTTTAAACAGAATTCCTCAGTGTTGAATTTTTACATGCTGTGTTGAATTCCATTAGAACTAAAATACTCCCAGGTGTGTCAGTGGCCATTTTGTACCATTGATATTTTTCTCATATACACGGTATTTTTCTCTCTGTCATGTATAACTATATATTATTGTTTGTTGAAATGTACATGACAAGATAGTAACTACCTCTCAGATACCATTGACATTAAATGAAACCAGTCTCGGCATTGGATTCTCAGGTGCAAGTCAGTACGTAGTAGTTTCTGCACAAATTATACAAAAAGACAGTCACCTTGTCAGCAATCTGTTGTTCTATGCTTGAACCCAGTTAAGTTGAATGTAAAGGGAATAAAGTACAGCTTAAGCAGGAATTATAGATAACAAGTCAGTGTGTAATGGAAAATATCATTCAAGGACCTCCTGTTTATTTCTAACAAAAAAGGTCTTATTAAAGGTGTTCCACTTAAATGGGTTTGAATATTTTATTCATTTTGTATGTAGCTCATGATGCTATTATTATTATCTTCTGTTTAAGCCATTCTTATGAATGACGAGTAATTGTAGTGCAAACTGTTATTGTATATCTAATACTTGTGTAACATTTTACAAGGTTTCTGCTTATCTTGAAATAAAGTGAACCCGAGATATTTTGTACACCTGTATTTGTCTTTGCAAGTGTATATAGCTATACTGTATGGACAGCTGACATAACAGTACTAGTCTCCTCTAATAAGTTGTCATAGAATATCATTGAACAGCATTCTGAAATCTATAACATATCTGTGATCCTCCATAACCAACTCCAAACTCATGATATTGTTCCTTTCCTTCATAACGATTGCCTGTAGTGTTAAAATTTTAAGTTCAAGTCAGAGTATGCATCATTATCGAAATATCAAAATTTTACGCATCCCGAACCACTTAAAAATGTGGTCCTCAGTCATTTGATTCTATCTCCAGTGGCAGGCTAAATAATTTTTGGTATATTGATAAATTGCATCCCAGAGACTCTGTCTTTCAGTTAAACAGCTTGGGCTGGATCACATAGGGCTTTGAGGCCTATAATAAAAGGAGATATTGTGCTGACTGTGAATTCTAATGCTAATAGTATTTTTATTGCGCTTAATCTTCATCTAAAGACTGACTCTAGGCGCACCAAACAGAAAAAACAGAGAACTATAATCATCGACCTGCGACATAGCAGGGGTCAGCACCACGGAGAGATACTGGGAAAAGTAGAAATTAGGGTGGATATGCTTGTGCTGAGAGGTTTTGAGCTTAAATATACTGTTTTATTGCGTTAATATATCTTACCTAGTGGACCAGTGCATTTGTCCAGCGCGCAGCCGGTCCCGCCAAACGTTAGACAAAAACGTCCTGAGCTGGGCTCTGACCGGCGCCATAGTGTGTTAGCGATAAATTTCAGTAGAATTAACTTTGAATTATATTAGTTGTTTACAAGTGTGTTACAAGGAAAGTTTTGGATATTTGCGAAATATATTTATCATGGCATCACCAGGACAGAGGCGTGGAAGTTGTGGCCATGTTATGGCTGCCTTTGACTTACACAAAAAATGTGCCCGCTGCAGGGACAAAAAGATGGGAGATGACCCTTGTGTCAAAGGTCAACGTTGTGATTTATGTGACAGTTTTTCGGAATCTCAGAAGGGTATGTTGGCAACCCCGCAATATCAAATCCGGAAAGATAAGAAAGCTGGGACCTTGGTTTCCCCTAGTAAAGTTACTGTTGTGGGTCCCGTAGAGGATCAGACTGATTTTCAAATGCCCCCGGACGCTGCGCATGCGCAGGAAGGGGTTTTTACCGGTGCCTCACCGGCTGCTCAAGCTAGTGTTGGAGATTTTGTCTCCCGTCAGGACTTGGAACTGTTAAACAATCATTTTATTGCGTTAATACATCCTATCCAATGGACAATAGCTTATCCGGTCGGCGCGGACCGGCCCGCCAAACGTCAGAAAAAGACGTCCTGTGTCTCCACCGGCTAGGCCGGCCCAGTACTGTGCACTCGCCAGATGGCGTGTCGTACTTCCTTCCTGTCTAGACAGCGTGACGTCATAGCATCTTTTTCGTTTGGCGCATGACTAGTGCACAGGAATTTTTTCAGCCAGATATATTTTAAAGTTTTCATCAGACATTTTGTTCTGGAAGCTTTCTTATTGTGTCCAACGGATAGTATTTATATCATATCTTCTCCAGGACAACGCAGGGGGAGTTGTGGTCACGCCATGGCTAATTTTGACACTCATCAGTATTGCGCACGCTGCAGAGAGAAGGGTAAGGGCTCTGACCCCTGTATTAAAGAACCACAATCAGATAACTGCTCCATTTGTAATGCCTTTTCTGAAGAGCAGCGTCAGCAGTTAGCTACACCTTCTTATAGATTGAACAAGGAGAAACGGGAGGCTAAGAAGCTTGTTACAGCTCCACCTCAAGAATCAGAAGAGTTGGTGGACCCCGCTAGTGTAGCTGTTATAGGGGCTGTGGATAAAGGTTCTCTGAAATCTCCCTCTCCCGCCCCTCCACCAGAGAAAAAGACCAAGAAGGACTTAAAAAAGGATATTAGGAAGGACAAATCCCCCCCTGCTAAAGCTTCCAAATCTACCAGTCAGACCACTGCAGACTCTAAAATTGCAGACTTGGACCTTAAGTGGTCGGAACGTTTCAACCGCTTAGAAGCGTTGATTTTATCAAAGAACTTTGAACCTACCTTTTCTGCCAACGTTAAGGTTACACCAACCCATTCACCTCCGTCATCGATTGAAAATGTGTCTGAGCCGTTTATCCGGCCTTCAACTTCATCCACGCTTCCTGGAAATGGCTCCTCTGCTGAAAAGCACCAGCCTACCAGTAAAGCAGTGACCGACAAGCCGACTTCTTCTTCTAAGTTTCCTGGTACGGGCTTCTCTGCTACCCAGCATCAGCCGGCCAGTCAAACTAAATCCAGCCGACCTACATCAACCTCCAAGTTTCCTGGACAAGGCTCCTCTGCTAGTATGCATCAGCCTGCCAGTAAAACTGCTAGTAGCCGACCTACTCCACTGGACTCGGTTCAGAACTGGCCTGCTGTTACCGACCGACCTCTCCCCACAGGACCGGCCGACACCGGCTCTCCTACTCTGCATAGATCTAGAAGGGATAGTGTATCCAGCCTTTCTTCAGAGGCCAACAGTGTCCAGTCGGACCGACCTCCTTTGGATCTATACACGGAGGAAGGGGAACTCTCTGAGGACCCGGATCAAACAGTCATGGACCAGGACCAACCTATTTCGGAAGAACAAAATTATAGAGAGACAATGCAAGGCGTCCGCTCTTATATGGGATGGTCCCATATTCCAGAGGTCGACAACTTAACAGCCACTTCAGATGACAACCCCTTTGCAGGGCCTAAGACAGTGACACCGGGCAAAGTTTCAATTAAAATGCCCACAGAGGAGTGGCTCTGTAAGAAGCTAGGGAAGCTAAATTTGACACTAACTGAAGGGTATCCCTCCCGTGGCTCAGAAGCCGGTGGTTTGGCAAAAGATGTGTTTCTCAGACCTCCCCGTTCTCAGTCAAAATGGTACGGCCTGCACACCGACTCTCAACCGGATCCGACTAAAGTGACCAGTTGGAGTACTGACGCCTCCAAACTAAACAGCAGTTACAGCCGGATTGCCCGTTACACCGGACTTTCTTCCACTCCACCTGCTTCACGCAGGATATCTCAGGAAACGCTGCGCCGGTGGGAAAGGTCGGCTAGGGAAGCCTCCGTTGTGTGTAACCAGGCTGCGAGTTTTAATCGGTGTTTGTTTAGAGTACAACAAAGCATGAAAGATCACATCAAGACACTGTCTTCTGAAAATAAGGGTAAAGGATCTTCAAAGAGTTCGGTGGCCATTGATGAGTTAAACTACCTCCTGGACTTCAACTCCAGTATTACACAAGCAACCGCGAAGTCCATGGAGCACTTGTCGGATTTTGTGTTCATAACCATGGGGAATCTCACCCTGGTCCGTAGGGACGCGTATCTTAGCCACCTCAGGACGGGTATCAAGCAGGACACCCTCACAGCTTTGAGAACCGCCCCTCTTCACATACCGACACTCTTCCCGGATGCCACTATTAAGCGTGCAGAGGAAGACATTGCTCAGTTTGAGTCAAAAGGACACACCGGACAGCAGCATAGCAAGGGTCGTTACCACCCTTATGAGCGTCCGGACAAGAGACACAGTGGAAAAGACACCAAATCGGAGAAACCGGCTTGGAAAACAATTGGGAAGAAACAGTTTAGAAAAGGGAAAGGACGTGCTTCCACCTACTCTTCCCGACCTGCCAAGGGCCAGCAGTCGTACAAATGACAATCACTGTATGACACCCTTGCAGGGACGACTGCTGGCCGGGAGCCTTCCTCAGACTTTAGTAAATCCTGTTTTGTCAAATGTAAAATCTCATGTTGTTCCAAATGCTCATACTGTGCCCGGGCATTCGCAAAAGAAAGATCTAAGTCCCGGGCCAGTAGATTGTATTTACAGAAAGTACATATTAAAGTCTGTGAAAAGTGTTTCTTGTGTCATTCCATTGTCTTGTGTCCAACCTGCAACAAGTGTAAAACATGCTGCCTCCAATCCACCTGTAGGGGCTCGACTACAGAACTTTTGGCAAACTTGGCTGGATCTAGGGGCCGGTCCGAAAATAGGTCAAATCCTGAGGGAAGGTTATACCCTCCCTTTCCGGACCCGACCCAATCTTACAAGGTCTCCGACTGTCATAAGCCGTTATGTCAATCCTCACAGGAACAGCTACCTGTTGGAGGCATTACATCAGCTTATGAACAAAGATGCAATAGAACTGGTCCACAATCAAACATCTCTGGGGTTTTTCAACCGACTCTTTCTAGTCCCCAAACCCAACAACAAATGGAGACCAATACTGGATTTAAGCAAACTAAACCTCTTCCTCAAGGTGGAGAAATTCAAAATGGAGACACCAGAAACCATCAGGACATCCCTCCAACAAGGGGAGTGGGTCACCTCAGTAGACTTCAAGGATGCCTACTTCCACATACCGATACAGGAACAATCCA
The DNA here is from genome assembly GCA_964017235.1 of Sabellastarte sp. h YS-2021. NCBI lineage: Eukaryota > Metazoa > Annelida > Polychaeta > Sabellida > Sabellidae > Sabellastarte > Sabellastarte sp. h YS-2021. The sequence continues at coordinate 78,824,273 of OZ024931.1, read as the reverse complement.
GGAAATACCTAAGATTTCATGTCCAGGGCCGGACTTATCAGTTCAAGGCACTGCCCTTTGGTCTGTCCACAGCGCCCATGGAGTTCACTGTACTAGCCAAAGAGGTAAAACTGATGGCCATACGCAAGGGTATAAGAATCCACCAGTACCTAGACGACTGGTTGGTGAGGGCCAGATCCCTAGAAACTTGTCTCCAGCACACCCAAATTCTCATCAAAATGTGCCAGGACCTAGGCTGGCTGGTGAATTTGGAAAAATCAGAACTGGAACCCAAACAGGTCTTCAATTTTGTAGGTTACCAGTTCGACCTCAGGTTCGGCCGGGTCAGACCGACTCCGGACCGGTGGCTAAACCTTCATGACAAAGTACAGACGCTTCTGTCTCTACCGGCCTGTCCGGTCCGGCAGTTTATGTCCCTGATAGGCCTTTTAACAGCCACAGAAAAACAGGTTCACCTCGGTCGACTACACATGAGACCTATACAGTGGCACCTCAAAAACAATTGGCGGGTACCAGAATCTCTAGAAAAGATTATCCCTCTACCAAGATCCCTACACCCTCACCTACAATGGTGGCTAGAGGAAGACAATGTGCTTCAAGGCCAACCATTACACCCAGTAAAACATGCTCTGCAAATATTTACAGACGCATCAAAAGAAGGATGGGGCGCTCACTTAAACGAGCTCATTGCAAGAGGGTCCTGGTCGGTGCCGGAAAGCAAACTGCACATAAATTATCTGGAACTCAAAGCAGTGTTTCTAGCCCTCAAAGAGTTCCAAGACCTCTGTGTAGACAAAATCGTTCTAGTGGCAACCGACAATACTACAGTGGTAGCTTACATAAACAAGGAAGGGGGCATGAGGTCGGGCCCACTGTGTGCCCTACTGTGGAGAATCTTGACCTGGTGTTCCCAGCGACAAGTGACCCTAAAAGCCCGGCACATCCCAGGCCATCTCAATGTGATAGCCGACAAGCTATCCAGGCTGGGTCAGACCATCCAAACAGAGTGGTCCCTCCTTCCGGTAGTCTTTCAACAGATATGCAACCAATGGCATCAGCCTCAAATAGATCGCTTTGCCACGAGGTTCAACCACAAGTTACCTCAGTTTGTCTCTCCAGTACCGGACCCCCTGGCTGTAGCAGTGGATGCACTTACTCTGTCATGGGACGAGCTGGATGCATACGCCTTCCCACCGACCGCCATATTGGGCAAAGTGGTGGAGAAGCTACTGGACTCACCGTGCAAGAGACTCATTCTGATTGCCCCTGGGTGGCCCAACATGCCTTGGTTTTGGGACCTAGTGGCCATGTCCAGTCAGGTCCCTCTAAGCCTACCCAACCTGCCCAGTCTTCTTACACAGCCCTTCAATCAGATCCCTCACAGAAATCTGACAAATCTAAATCTCCATGCCTGGCTCCTAGAGCCTCTAAAATCAAAGAACAGGGTTTCTCTGAGGCAGTGGCAGCAAGAATTGAGGCTCCTCAAAGAAGATCTACCAGATCAGTCTATGAGGCAAAGTGGACCATTTTTACAAAGTGGTGCGACGCTAATCAGGTGGACTTCAGGTCACCACCTGTAAAGTCGGTGGCTGACTTCCTAATGCACCTTTTTGAGGACAAGAAGTTACAGCCCAGCACCATTGATGGATACAGGTCTGCCATTGCTGATAAACTGGGTAACACGACAGTCAGTATCAGCAAAGATGATAATCTCACTCGTCTCTTGGAAAGTTTCCACAGAGATAGACCCAAAGGGCGGAGGGGTATTCCCTCCTGGAACCTGTCCCTGGTGCTACACCAGCTGACAAAGGCCCCTTTTGAACCTCTCAGGGAAGCATCTCTGAAGCACCTGACCTTCAAAACTGTCTTCCTTTTAGCCCTACGCTCTGGAAAAAGGAGGAGTGAGATCCATGCATGGCAGCACAAGAACATCAGACATCAGTCCGATTGGTCTAAGGTGTCTTTGTTTCCATCTCCCAGCTTTCTTTCCAAGAACCAGCTGGCCAAAGAGGGTCCGGAGAGTGTAGCCCCAGTGGTCATACCAGCCCTGGCTCCTACTCTAGATAAATCCCTCAAGTCTGACAGATCCCTTTGTCCAGTCAGAGCCTTGCGCTACTATTTGGACAGGACTTCAGACATAAGACAACACAAGGAGCTAGTCTTTGTCTCCTTCAAGAAAGGCTTCGATAAAGACATCTCCCCTGCCACTATCTCCTCATGGATCAAACAAACTGTGATCCTATGCTATGAGCTCTCTGATCATCAAGCCCATACCCTACATCAAGTTAAAGCTCATGATGTTAGGGCTTTCGCTGCTTCTAAGGCCTTCCAGTCGGGAGTCTCCTTGGAGCAGATCCTTTCAGCCTGCCACTGGAAGTCTCATAATACCTTCACTCAATTCTATCTGAAGGATGTGGCTTGGGCTGACTCAGAGCTCTACCATCTTGGTCCTGTTGTGGCTGCTCAGCAGATCCATCAACAGACCGGCACCTAGAGGAGATCTGTGCCTATGTATATAGTTGTACATATTTGTATATATTGCACGTATAGTTAAGAAGCATCAAAAAAAAAAAAAAAAAAAAAATCATGTACTTCCTCCGGGAGACTTGTTTTATGGGACTGAACTCATCCCTCTCTTCCCCTACCTCAGAGCAGGTCTGTCAAAAAAGGGGGGGGGGCAAGGTCGACTCTGACGGTTCCAGCCCGGTTAACCGGATGATGATATTCGACCATGGCCTTAGGGGTTTTGACTTCTAGGTCTTCCCAGGCTTAAAGGCAGAGTTTTCATTATCTCTAGCATGAGTTCACACAAGTCCCTAGTAGCTTACCCGCCGACCAAGCGGTAGTTATTCAGCTATTGTCCATTGGATAGGATGTATTAACGCAATAAAATTGCAAATTTAATAAGTAAATTAAATTTTTATAAGTTAATACCCTATCCAATGGACACACAAGACCCTCCCACCGACCCCGCTTTCAGTCTACTAGGGGTCTAATAGGTTTAGACAACGAAAAAGATGCTATGACGTCACGCTGTCTAGACAGGAAGGAAGTACGACACGCCATCTGGCGAGTGCACAGTACTGGGCCGGCCTAGCCGGTGGAGACACAGGACGTCTTTTTCTGACGTTTGGCGGGCCGGTCCGCGCCGACCGGATAAGCTATTGTCCATTGGATAGGGTATTAACTTATAAAAATTTAATTTACTTATTAAATTTGCAAATTAGAAGAAAAGTTCGCCCGCTTTGAGGCTCTCCTGTCAAGAACTAACATCTTCTCAACTCCCAAGATGCCTGTATCAACATTTCAAGCTCCCATCTCTGACACGCCTTTTATCAACCCGTCTCCTGACCCCGGAGCCACCGGTCCGGTGAGGCCTCCAGGTCAGGAGTTAGAGGTTTCACCTGCTGTTAAAAAACATAAGGGAAAATCTAAACACAAGAAGGCTGTTAAACCGGCTGCTAGTGCCGGTTCTTCAAATCAGATTGCTTCGGATCCTATTCCTCCTCTCAAGACAGTTGTGCCCGGTCCGGGTTTGCAAACTCTTGAGCAACCGGAGGAAACTGTTACCAGTGTCACTTCTCTTGGATGCTCTTCTCAACCGGTCATCACCGGTACGCAACCTTCCAGTGGTTCTACTTCATTTGCTCCAGACAGTTTTACTCAGCCGGATCCGGCTCTGTCAAACGAGGAACCCCTTCCGGACCGGTCAGATAAAGACTCCGGTGAGGAGGGTTAAATTTCAGATTCTGAGGTAGTTGAAAGAAACGAAGAAATGAACTACAGGGAAACGGTCCGGTCGGTCTGGTCTTTCCTTGGCTGGTCTCACATACCAGATTTTGAAGCTGCTGTAGGTGACACGGATAACCGCTCTGACAACCCTTGGAAGGGTAAACACCCTCGTTGTACAGGAAAAGTGTCAGTAGAATTGCCAGCAGACGACTGGCTGTGCTATAAAATGGAAAAACTCTCTCCAGTACCGGACCCCCTGGCTGTAGCAGTGGATGCACTTACTCTGTCATGGGACGAGCTGGATGCATACGCCTTCCCACCGACCGCCATATTGGGCAAAGTGGTGGAGAAGCTACTGGACTCACCGTGCAAGAGACTCATTCTGATTGCCCCTGGGTGGCCCAACATGCCTTGGTTTTGGGACCTAGTGGCCATGTCCAGTCAGGTCCCTCTAAGCCTACCCAACCTGCCCAGTCTTCTTACACAGCCCTTCAATCAGATCCCTCACAGAAATCTGACAAATCTAAATCTCCATGCCTGGCTCCTAGAGCCTCTAAAATCAAAGAACAGGGTTTCTCTGAGGCAGTGGCAGCAAGAATTGAGGCTCCTCAAAGAAGATCTACCAGATCAGTCTATGAGGCAAAGTGGACCATTTTTACAAAGTGGTGCGACGCTAATCAGGTGGACTTCAGGTCACCACCTGTAAAGTCGGTGGCTGACTTCCTAATGCACCTTTTTGAGGACAAGAAGTTACAGCCCAGCACCATTGATGGATACAGGTCTGCCATTGCTGATAAACTGGGTAACACGACAGTCAGTATCAGCAAAGATGATAATCTCACTCGTCTCTTGGAAAGTTTCCACAGAGATAGACCCAAAGGGCGGAGGGGTATTCCCTCCTGGAACCTGTCCCTGGTGCTACACCAGCTGACAAAGGCCCCTTTTGAACCTCTCAGGGAAGCATCTCTGAAGCACCTGACCTTCAAAACTGTCTTCCTTTTAGCCCTACGCTCTGGAAAAAGGAGGAGTGAGATCCATGCATGGCAGCACAAGAACATCAGACATCAGTCCGATTGGTCTAAGGTGTCTTTGTTTCCATCTCCCAGCTTTCTTTCCAAGAACCAGCTGGCCAAAGAGGGTCCGGAGAGTGTAGCCCCAGTGGTCATACCAGCCCTGGCTCCTACTCTAGATAAATCCCTCAAGTCTGACAGATCCCTTTGTCCAGTCAGAGCCTTGCGCTACTATTTGGACAGGACTTCAGACATAAGACAACACAAGGAGCTAGTCTTTGTCTCCTTCAAGAAAGGCTTCGATAAAGACATCTCCCCTGCCACTATCTCCTCATGGATCAAACAAACTGTGATCCTATGCTATGAGCTCTCTGATCATCAAGCCCATACCCTACATCAAGTTAAAGCTCATGATGTTAGGGCTTTCGCTGCTTCTAAGGCCTTCCAGTCGGGAGTCTCCTTGGAGCAGATCCTTTCAGCCTGCCACTGGAAGTCTCATAATACCTTCACTCAATTCTATCTGAAGGATGTGGCTTGGGCTGACTCAGAGCTCTACCATCTTGGTCCTGTTGTGGCTGCTCAGCAGATCCATCAACAGACCGGCACCTAGAGGAGATCTGTGCCTATGTATATAGTTGTACATATTTGTATATATTGCACGTATAGTTAAGAAGCATCAAAAAAAAAAAAAAAAAAAATCTCATGTACTTCCTCCGGGAGACTTGTTTTATGGGACTGAACTCATCCCTCTCTTCCCCTACCTCAGAGCAGGTCTGTCAAAAAAGGGGGGGGGGGGCAAGGTCGACTCTGACGGTTCCAGCCCGGTTAACCGGATGATGATATTCGACCATGGCCTTAGGGGTTTTGACTTCTAGGTCTTCCCAGGCTTAAAGGCAGAGTTTTCATTATCTCTAGCATGAGTTCACACAAGTCCCTAGTAGCTTACCCGCCGACCAAGCGGTAGTTATTCAGCTATTGTCCATTGGATAGGATGTATTAACGCAATAAAATTGCAAATTTAATAAGTAAATTAAATTTTTATAAGTTAATACCCTATCCAATGGACACACAAGACCCTCCCACCGACCCCGCTTTCAGTCTACTAGGGGTCTAATAGGTTTAGACAACGAAAAAGATGCTATGACGTCACGCTGTCTAGACAGGAAGGAAGTACGACACGCCATCTGGCGAGTGCACAGTACTGGGCCGGCCTAGCCGGTGGAGACACAGGACGTCTTTTTCTGACGTTTGGCGGGCCGGTCCGCGCCGACCGGATAAGCTATTGTCCATTGGATAGGGTATTAACTTATAAAAATTTAATTTACTTATTAAATTTGCAAATTAGAAGAAAAGTTCGCCCGCTTTGAGGCTCTCCTGTCAAGAACTAACATCTTCTCAACTCCCAAGATGCCTGTATCAACATTTCAAGCTCCCATCTCTGACACGCCTTTTATCAACCCGTCTCCTGACCCCGGAGCCACCGGTCCGGTGAGGCCTCCAGGTCAGGAGTTAGAGGTTTCACCTGCTGTTAAAAAACATAAGGGAAAATCTAAACACAAGAAGGCTGTTAAACCGGCTGCTAGTGCCGGTTCTTCAAATCAGATTGCTTCGGATCCTATTCCTCCTCTCAAGACAGTTGTGCCCGGTCCGGGTTTGCAAACTCTTGAGCAACCGGAGGAAACTGTTACCAGTGTCACTTCTCTTGGATGCTCTTCTCAACCGGTCATCACCGGTACGCAACCTTCCAGTGGTTCTACTTCATTTGCTCCAGACAGTTTTACTCAGCCGGATCCGGCTCTGTCAAACGAGGAACCCCTTCCGGACCGGTCAGATAAAGACTCCGGTGAGGAGGGTTAACTTTCAGATTCTGAGGTAGTTGAAAGAAACGAAGAAATGAACTACAGGGAAACGGTCCGGTCGGTCTGGTCTTTCCTTGGCTGGTCTCACATACCAGATTTTGAAGCTGCTGTAGGTGACACGGATAACCGCTCTGACAACCCTTGGAAGGGTAAACACCCTCGTTGTACAGGAAAAGTGTCAGTAGAATTGCCAGCAGACGACTGGCTGTGCTATAAAATGGAAAAACTCTCTCCAGTACCGGACCCCCTGGCTGTAGCAGTGGATGCACTTACTCTGTCATGGGACGAGCTGGATGCATACGCCTTCCCACCGACCGCCATATTGGGCAAAGTGGTGGAGAAGCTACTGGACTCACCGTGCAAGAGACTCATTCTGATTGCCCCTGGGTGGCCCAACATGCCTTGGTTTTGGGACCTAGTGGCCATGTCCAGTCAGGTCCCTCTAAGCCTACCCAACCTGCCCAGTCTTCTTACACAGCCCTTCAATCAGATCCCTCACAGAAATCTGACAAATCTAAATCTCCATGCCTGGCTCCTAGAGCCTCTAAAATCAAAGAACAGGGTTTCTCTGAGGCAGTGGCAGCAAGAATTGAGGCTCCTCAAAGAAGATCTACCAGATCAGTCTATGAGGCAAAGTGGACCATTTTTACAAAGTGGTGCGACGCTAATCAGGTGGACTTCAGGTCACCACCTGTAAAGTCGGTGGCTGACTTCCTAATGCACCTTTTTGAGGACAAGAAGTTACAGCCCAGCACCATTGATGGATACAGGTCTGCCATTGCTGATAAACTGGGTAACACGACAGTCAGTATCAGCAAAGATGATAATCTCACTCGTCTCTTGGAAAGTTTCCACAGAGATAGACCCAAAGGGCGGAGGGGTATTCCCTCCTGGAACCTGTCCCTGGTGCTACACCAGCTGACAAAGGCCCCTTTTGAACCTCTCAGGGAAGCATCTCTGAAGCACCTGACCTTCAAAACTGTCTTCCTTTTAGCCCTACGCTCTGGAAAAAGGAGGAGTGAGATCCATGCATGGCAGCACAAGAACATCAGACATCAGTCCGATTGGTCTAAGGTGTCTTTGTTTCCATCTCCCAGCTTTCTTTCCAAGAACCAGCTGGCCAAAGAGGGTCCGGAGAGTGTAGCCCCAGTGGTCATACCAGCCCTGGCTCCTACTCTAGATAAATCCCTCAAGTCTGACAGATCCCTTTGTCCAGTCAGAGCCTTGCGCTACTATTTGGACAGGACTTCAGACATAAGACAACACAAGGAGCTAGTCTTTGTCTCCTTCAAGAAAGGCTTCGATAAAGACATCTCCCCTGCCACTATCTCCTCATGGATCAAACAAACTGTGATCCTATGCTATGAGCTCTCTGATCATCAAGCCCATACCCTACATCAAGTTAAAGCTCATGATGTTAGGGCTTTCGCTGCTTCTAAGGCCTTCCAGTCGGGAGTCTCCTTGGAGCAGATCCTTTCAGCCTGCCACTGGAAGTCTCATAATACCTTCACTCAATTCTATCTGAAGGATGTGGCTTGGGCTGACTCAGAGCTCTACCATCTTGGTCCTGTTGTGGCTGCTCAGCAGATCCATCAACAGACCGGCACCTAGAGGAGATCTGTGCCTATGTATATAGTTGTACATATTTGTATATATTGCACGTATAGTTAAGAAGCATCAAAAAAAAAAAAAAAATCTCATGTACTTCCTCCGGGAGACTTGTTTTATGGGACTGAACTCATCCCTCTCTTCCCCTACCTCAGAGCAGGTCTGTCAAAAAAGGGGGGGGGGGGGGGGCAAGGTCGACTCTGACGGTTCCAGCCCGGTTAACCGGATGATGATATTCGACCATGGCCTTAGGGGTTTTGACTTCTAGGTCTTCCCAGGCTTAAAGGCAGAGTTTTCATTATCTCTAGCATGAGTTCACACAAGTCCCTAGTAGCTTACCCGCCGACCAAGCGGTAGTTATTCAGCTATTGTCCATTGGATAGGATGTATTAACGCAATAAAATTGCAAATTTAATAAGTAAATTAAATTTTTATAAGTTAATACCCTATCCAATGGACACACAAGACCCTCCCACCGACCCCGCTTTCAGTCTACTAGGGGTCTAATAGGTTTAGACAACGAAAAAGATGCTATGACGTCACGCTGTCTAGACAGGAAGGAAGTACGACACGCCATCTGGCGAGTGCACAGTACTGGGCCGGCCTAGCCGGTGGAGACACAGGACATCTTTTTCTGACGTTTGGCGGGCCGGTCCGCGCCGACCGGATAAGCTATTGTCCATTGGATAGGGTATTAACTTATAAAAATTTAATTTACTTATTAAATTTGCAAATTAGAAGAAAAGTTCGCCCGCTTTGAGGCTCTCCTGTCAAGAACTAACATCTTCTCAACTCCCAAGATGCCTGTATCAACATTTCAAGCTCCCATCTCTGACACGCCTTTTATCAACCCGTCTCCTGACCCCGGAGCCACCGGTCCGGTGAGGCCTCCAGGTCAGGAGTTAGAGGTTTCACCTGCTGTTAAAAAACATAAGGGAAAATCTAAACACAAGAAGGCTGTTAAACCGGCTGCTAGTGCCGGTTCTTCAAATCAGATTGCTTCGGATCCTATTCCTCCTCTCAAGACAGTTGTGCCCGGTCCGGGTTTGCAAACTCTTGAGCAACCGGAGGAAACTGTTACCAGTGTCACTTCTCTTGGATGCTCTTCTCAACCGGTCATCACCGGTACGCAACCTTCCAGTGGTTCTACTTCATTTGCTCCAGACAGTTTTACTCAGCCGGATCCGGCTCTGTCAAACGAGGAACCCCTTCCGGACCGGTCAGATAAAGACTCCGGTGAGGAGGGTTAACTTTCAGATTCTGAGGTAGTTGAAAGAAACGAAGAAATGAACTACAGGGAAACGGTCCGGTCGGTCTGGTCTTTCCTTGGCTGGTCTCACATACCAGATTTTGAAGCTGCTGTAGGTGACACGGATAACCGCTCTGACAACCCTTGGAAGGGTAAACACCCTCGTTGTACAGGAAAAGTGTCAGTAGAATTGCCAGCAGACGACTGGCTGTGCTATAAAATGGAAAAACTCTCTCCAGTACCGGACCCCCTGGCTGTAGCAGTGGATGCACTTACTCTGTCATGGGACGAGCTGGATGCATACGCCTTCCCACCGACCGCCATATTGGGCAAAGTGGTGGAGAAGCTACTGGACTCACCGTGCAAGAGACTCATTCTGATTGCCCCTGGGTGGCCCAACATGCCTTGGTTTTGGGACCTAGTGGCCATGTCCAGTCAGGTCCCTCTAAGCCTACCCAACCTGCCCAGTCTTCTTACACAGCCCTTCAATCAGATCCCTCACAGAAATCTGACAAATCTAAATCTCCATGCCTGGCTCCTAGAGCCTCTAAAATCAAAGAACAGGGTTTCTCTGAGGCAGTGGCAGCAAGAATTGAGGCTCCTCAAAGAAGATCTACCAGATCAGTCTATGAGGCAAAGTGGACCATTTTTACAAAGTGGTGCGACGCTAATCAGGTGGACTTCAGGTCACCACCTGTAAAGTCGGTGGCTGACTTCCTAATGCACCTTTTTGAGGACAAGAAGTTACAGCCCAGCACCATTGATGGATACAGGTCTGCCATTGCTGATAAACTGGGTAACACGACAGTCAGTATCAGCAAAGATGATAATCTCACTCGTCTCTTGGAAAGTTTCCACAGAGATAGACCCAAAGGGCGGAGGGGTATTCCCTCCTGGAACCTGTCCCTGGTGCTACACCAGCTGACAAAGGCCCCTTTTGAACCTCTCAGGGAAGCATCTCTGAAGCACCTGACCTTCAAAACTGTCTTCCTTTTAGCCCTACGCTCTGGAAAAAGGAGGAGTGAGATCCATGCATGGCAGCACAAGAACATCAGACATCAGTCCGATTGGTCTAAGGTGTCTTTGTTTCCATCTCCCAGCTTTCTTTCCAAGAACCAGCTGGCCAAAGAGGGTCCGGAGAGTGTAGCCCCAGTGGTCATACCAGCCCTGGCTCCTACTCTAGATAAATCCCTCAAGTCTGACAGATCCCTTTGTCCAGTCAGAGCCTTGCGCTACTATTTGGACAGGACTTCAGACATAAGACAACACAAGGAGCTAGTCTTTGTCTCCTTCAAGAAAGGCTTCGATAAAGACATCTCCCCTGCCACTATCTCCTCATGGATCAAACAAACTGTGATCCTATGCTATGAGCTCTCTGATCATCAAGCCCATACCCTACATCAAGTTAAAGCTCATGATGTTAGGGCTTTCGCTGCTTCTAAGGCCTTCCAGTCGGGAGTCTCCTTGGAGCAGATCCTTTCAGCCTGCCACTGGAAGTCTCATAATACCTTCACTCAATTCTATCTGAAGGATGTGGCTTGGGCTGACTCAGAGCTCTACCATCTTGGTCCTGTTGTGGCTGCTCAGCAGATCCATCAACAGACCGGCACCTAGAGGAGATCTGTGCCTATGTATATAGTTGTACATATTTGTATATATTGCACGTATAGTTAAGAAGCATCAAAAAAAAAAAAAAATCTCATGTACTTCCTCCGGGAGACTTGTTTTATGGGACTGAACTCATCCCTCTCTTCCCCTACCTCAGAGCAGGTCTGTCAAAAAAGGGGGGGGGGGGGCAAGGTCGACTCTGACGGTTCCAGCCCGGTTAACCGGATGATGATATTCGACCATGGCCTTAGGGGTTTTGACTTCTAGGTCTTCCCAGGCTTAAAGGCAGAGTTTTCATTATCTCTAGCATGAGTTCACACAAGTCCCTAGTAGCTTACCCGCCGACCAAGCGGTAGTTATTCAGCTATTGTCCATTGGATAGGATGTATTAACGCAATAAAATTGCAAATTTAATAAGTAAATTAAATTTTTATAAGTTAATACCCTATCCAATGGACACACAAGACCCTCCCACCGACCCCGCTTTCAGTCTACTAGGGGTCTAATAGGTTTAGACAACGAAAAAGATGCTATGACGTCACGCTGTCTAGACAGGAAGGAAGTACGACACGCCATCTGGCGAGTGCACAGTACTGGGCCGGCCTAGCCGGTGGAGACACAGGACATCTTTTTCTGACGTTTGGCGGGCCGGTCCGCGCCGACCGGATAAGCTATTGTCCATTGGATAGGGTATTAACTTATAAAAATTTAATTTACTTATTAAATTTGCAAATTAGAAGAAAAGTTCGCCCGCTTTGAGGCTCTCCTGTCAAGAACTAACATCTTCTCAACTCCCAAGATGCCTGTATCAACATTTCAAGCTCCCATCTCTGACACGCCTTTTATCAACCCGTCTCCTGACCCCGGAGCCACCGGTCCGGTGAGGCCTCCAGGTCAGGAGTTAGAGGTTTCACCTGCTGTTAAAAAACATAAGGGAAAATCTAAACACAAGAAGGCTGTTAAACCGGCTGCTAGTGCCGGTTCTTCAAATCAGATTGCTTCGGATCCTATTCCTCCTCTCAAGACAGTTGTGCCCGGTCCGGGTTTGCAAACTCTTGAGCAACCGGAGGAAACTGTTACCAGTGTCACTTCTCTTGGATGCTCTTCTCAACCGGTCATCACCGGTACGCAACCTTCCAGTGGTTCTACTTCATTTGCTCCAGACAGTTTTACTCAGCCGGATCCGGCTCTGTCAAACGAGGAACCCCTTCCGGACCGGTCAGATAAAGACTCCGGTGAGGAGGGTTAACTTTCAGATTCTGAGGTAGTTGAAAGAAACGAAGAAATGAACTACAGGGAAACGGTCCGGTCGGTCTGGTCTTTCCTTGGCTGGTCTCACATACCAGATTTTGAAGCTGCTGTAGGTGACACGGATAACCGCTCTGACAACCCTTGGAAGGGTAAACACCCTCGTTGTACAGGAAAAGTGTCAGTAGAATTGCCAGCAGACGACTGGCTGTGCTATAAAATGGAAAAACTCTCTCCAGTACCGGACCCCCTGGCTGTAGCAGTGGATGCACTTACTCTGTCATGGGACGAGCTGGATGCATACGCCTTCCCACCGACCGCCATATTGGGCAAAGTGGTGGAGAAGCTACTGGACTCACCGTGCAAGAGACTCATTCTGATTGCCCCTGGGTGGCCCAACATGCCTTGGTTTTGGGACCTAGTGGCCATGTCCAGTCAGGTCCCTCTAAGCCTACCCAACCTGCCCAGTCTTCTTACACAGCCCTTCAATCAGATCCCTCACAGAAATCTGACAAATCTAAATCTCCATGCCTGGCTCCTAGAGCCTCTAAAATCAAAGAACAGGGTTTCTCTGAGGCAGTGGCAGCAAGAATTGAGGCTCCTCAAAGAAGATCTACCAGATCAGTCTATGAGGCAAAGTGGACCATTTTTACAAAGTGGTGCGACGCTAATCAGGTGGACTTCAGGTCACCACCTGTAAAGTCGGTGGCTGACTTCCTAATGCACCTTTTTGAGGACAAGAAGTTACAGCCCAGCACCATTGATGGATACAGGTCTGCCATTGCTGATAAACTGGGTAACACGACAGTCAGTATCAGCAAAGATGATAATCTCACTCGTCTCTTGGAAAGTTTCCACAGAGATAGACCCAAAGGGCGGAGGGGTATTCCCTCCTGGAACCTGTCCCTGGTGCTACACCAGCTGACAAAGGCCCCTTTTGAACCTCTCAGGGAAGCATCTCTGAAGCACCTGACCTTCAAAACTGTCTTCCTTTTAGCCCTACGCTCTGGAAAAAGGAGGAGTGAGATCCATGCATGGCAGCACAAGAACATCAGACATCAGTCCGATTGGTCTAAGGTGTCTTTGTTTCCATCTCCCAGCTTTCTTTCCAAGAACCAGCTGGCCAAAGAGGGTCCGGAGAGTGTAGCCCCAGTGGTCATACCAGCCCTGGCTCCTACTCTAGATAAATCCCTCAAGTCTGACAGATCCCTTTGTCCAGTCAGAGCCTTGCGCTACTATTTGGACAGGACTTCAGACATAAGACAACACAAGGAGCTAGTCTTTGTCTCCTTCAAGAAAGGCTTCGATAAAGACATCTCCCCTGCCACTATCTCCTCATGGATCAAACAAACTGTGATCCTATGCTATGAGCTCTCTGATCATCAAGCCCATACCCTACATCAAGTTAAAGCTCATGATGTTAGGGCTTTCGCTGCTTCTAAGGCCTTCCAGTCGGGAGTCTCCTTGGAGCAGATCCTTTCAGCCTGCCACTGGAAGTCTCATAATACCTTCACTCAATTCTATCTGAAGGATGTGGCTTGGGCTGACTCAGAGCTCTACCATCTTGGTCCTGTTGTGGCTGCTCAGCAGATCCATCAACAGACCGGCACCTAGAGGAGATCTGTGCCTATGTATATAGTTGTACATATTTGTATATATTGCACGTATAGTTAAGAAGCATCAAAAAAAAAAAAAAATCTCATGTACTTCCTCCGGGAGACTTGTTTTATGGGACTGAACTCATCCCTCTCTTCCCCTACCTCAGAGCAGGTCTGTCAAAAAAGGGGGGGGGGCAAGGTCGACTCTGACGGTTCCAGCCCGGTTAACCGGATGATGATATTCGACCATGGCCTTAGGGGTTTTGACTTCTAGGTCTTCCCAGGCTTAAAGGCAGAGTTTTCATTATCTCTAGCATGAGTTCACACAAGTCCCTAGTAGCTTACCCGCCGACCAAGCGGTAGTTATTCAGCTATTGTCCATTGGATAGGATGTATTAACGCAATAAAATTGCAAATTTAATAAGTAAATTAAATTTTTATAAGTTAATACCCTATCCAATGGACACACAAGACCCTCCCACCGACCCCGCTTTCAGTCTACTAGGGGTCTAATAGGTTTAGACAACGAAAAAGATGCTATGACGTCACGCTGTCTAGACAGGAAGGAAGTACGACACGCCATCTGGCGAGTGCACAGTACTGGGCCGGCCTAGCCGGTGGAGACACAGGACATCTTTTTCTGACGTTTGGCGGGCCGGTCCGCGCCGACCGGATAAGCTATTGTCCATTGGATAGGGTATTAACTTATAAAAATTTAATTTACTTATTAAATTTGCAAATTAGAAGAAAAGTTCGCCCGCTTTGAGGCTCTCCTGTCAAGAACTAACATCTTCTCAACTCCCAAGATGCCTGTATCAACATTTCAAGCTCCCATCTCTGACACGCCTTTTATCAACCCGTCTCCTGACCCCGGAGCCACCGGTCCGGTGAGGCCTCCAGGTCAGGAGTTAGAGGTTTCACCTGCTGTTAAAAAACATAAGGGAAAATCTAAACACAAGAAGGCTGTTAAACCGGCTGCTAGTGCCGGTTCTTCAAATCAGATTGCTTCGGATCCTATTCCTCCTCTCAAGACAGTTGTGCCCGGTCCGGGTTTGCAAACTCTTGAGCAACCGGAGGAAACTGTTACCAGTGTCACTTCTCTTGGATGCTCTTCTCAACCGGTCATCACCGGTACGCAACCTTCCAGTGGTTCTACTTCATTTGCTCCAGACAGTTTTACTCAGCCGGATCCGGCTCTGTCAAACGAGGAACCCCTTCCGGACCGGTCAGATAAAGACTCCGGTGAGGAGGGTTAACTTTCAGATTCTGAGGTAGTTGAAAGAAACGAAGAAATGAACTACAGGGAAACGGTCCGGTCGGTCTGGTCTTTCCTTGGCTGGTCTCACATACCAGATTTTGAAGCTGCTGTAGGTGACACGGATAACCGCTCTGACAACCCTTGGAAGGGTAAACACCCTCGTTGTACAGGAAAAGTGTCAGTAGAATTGCCAGCAGACGACTGGCTGTGCTATAAAATGGAAAAACTTAATACGCAGAGGGCTACCCTTCCCGGGCTCAGGAAGCAGCAGGTCTGAAACAGGACCAGTTCATCAGGACACCTAAAAGCCAGGCTAAATGGTATACTCAATCCCGAATAAAACAGGATGGCAACCAAAGACCCGGAAGGACTATCTATGGCTGGTCGGGGTCCGAAGCTAGATTAAACTCTCAGTTCTCACGCATTGCCAAGATTTCCTCTTACCCATCCTCAGGACCGGCTTCCAGGCCTATCTCTCAAGAAATCCTTAGAAGGTGGGAGCAATGTGCCAGGGAAGGCTCCTTGATCACCAACCATGCCGCAGGGTTTAACAGGTGCGTGAGTGAGATCCAGGACAAAATGAACCAACATATTTCCTTTCTGAACAGTACCATTGTTAAAGGTAAAGCCCCAAAGGAAGTCACAGACGCCGTCAAGGACTTAAAAGACTTGTCAGCTTTCCATTCTAGCGTCTCTGTGGCTTTGGGTACTGCTTTTCAGCAGACAGTTTGTTTGTCCAACTGGCAAATTTCATTTTGTTGAGGAGAGATTCCTACCTAGAATATGTTAGACCAGGACTGAAACCTGACACCTGGAATAAGCTGCGCAATGCCCCCCTTTTTACTTACGGGTTGTTCCCGGATGATGTTCTGGCGGTGGCTGAGCAAGACATACAAAAGCATGAGTCTAATAGGAGTGCTCCTGGTCCCGGTTCGGGCACATACCAGCACTCCAAGAAACATCAGTTCAGGTACCAACCCTACGACAAGAAAGATAGTCGTCAATCTGGTTTTTCGTCTTCTCAGACTCAGCAACCTTGGCGGCAGTTTTCGGGCAGAGGCAGAGGCAAGAATCGTGGTAGAGGTGGCTCTAGCTCCACATATTACTCCAAGCCTGCCCGTGGTAGTAAGCCATATAAATGACAATCAATGTTTGTGGAGTCCCCTAGTTCAATTAAAATCAAAGTCCGGGGATCTCAATCTAGTGTCAGCAACCAACAAAGTGACTTTTCAAAAGACTGTAAATTTGCCTGTTGTTCTTCCTGCAGTTTCTGTAAAAGGGCCGTTGCAAAAGAAAAACGTAAGACCCTCTCATGCCAAAATAGAAATAAAATCTGTGAACAGTGCTTTGTCTGTAAATCAATGTCTTTTTGCCCCAAATGTCATAAATGTACCTTGTGTTGTCAAAGATCCACCTGTGGGAGGCCGTCTGCAGCTGTTTTGGCAGGTTTGGCTCTCCCTGGGTTCAAATCCAAGGGTAGTCTCCATCCTCAGGGAAGGGTATCAACTACCCTTCAAGGAGAGACCACCTCTAGCAAGATGTCCTGTAATAGTCAGTGGTTCATCAGCTCCTTTAAGAAACAAAAAGCTGAACGAAGCCTTACAGTCTCTAGGTCAAAAACAGGCTCTAGAAAAAGTGTTAGTTCAGTCATCTCTGGGCTTCTACAACCGGTTGTTCCTGGTTCCAAAACCCAACAAAAAATGGAGGCCCATTCTAGACCTAAGTCAACTGAACCTGTACCTTGCTCCGACAACGTTCAAGATGGAAACTCCGGAGACCATCAGACTTTCCCTGCAACAGGGGGAGTGGGTCACTTCGCTGGATTTCAGTGACGCTTATTTTCACATCCCCATAAACCACAGGTCGCGAAAATATCTCAGGTTCCACTTAAAAGGTCAGACCTTTCAGTTCACAGCACTTCCCTTTGGCCTGTCGACGGCTCCGTTGGAGTTCACAAAGGTGGTCAAAGAGGTAAAACTCATGGCTCAGTCGAGGGGTATTCGAATCCACCAATACCTAGACGATTGGTTACTGAGAGCCCCATGCCGGGAAATTTGCCTACGTCATACGCAGATCCTTTTGGACCTTTGCCGCTCTCTAGGTTGGGTCGTCAACATGGACAAGTCAGAGCTGGTTCCCCAACAAACCTTCGACTTCGTAGGTTATCATTTCGACCTATCTCAGGGGTTAGTCAAACCAACTCAGGACAGGTGGAGGAGTCTATCTCAGAAGCTCAACCTTCTCCTGGGACTGGAATGTTGCTCAGTCAGGCAGTTCATGGCTTTGATCGGCCTTCTGACTGCAACAGAAAAACAAGTAGTATCGGGGCGGCTGCATATGAGACCCATTCAATGGCACCTGAAAAAGCATTGGCATGTCCCGGAATCTCTGGAAAAAGTCATTCCAATTCCTCCATCTCTCCATGTACATCTAAGGTGGTGGTTGGACCCGGCCAAGGTGCTCTCCGGTCAACCCTTACACCCTCTTCAACACGCCCTTCAACTGTTTACAGACGCCTCAAACGAAGGTTGGGGTGCTCACTTAGGCGATTACATGGCAAAAGGAGTCTGGTTAGAGTCAGACGGCGCCTTGCACATAAATTTGTTGGAGCTCAAGGCAGTCCTGCTGGCCCTAAAACGGTTCGAGCGGTTATGTTGCAACCAGATAGTTCTTGTTTGTACAGACAACACCACTGTGGTCTCTTACATCAACAAGGAAGGGGGTATGAAATCAGGCTCACTCTGTGCCCTCCTTTGGAGACTGATGCTTTGGTGCAATCAAAGGCAGATTGTCCTGAGGGCCAGGCATATTCCGGGTCACCTGAACGTCATAGCCGACAAACTGTCCCGACTCAATCAGGTGATCCAAACGGAATGGTCCCTCCTCCCGGAGGTGTTTGCTCAAATATGCCGGCGTTGGCACCGCCCGTCTGTGGACCTGTTTGCCACCCGGTTCAATCACAAACTTCCCCGGTTTGTATCCCCGGTTCCAGACCAATCAGCGTGGGAAGTGGATGCCTTAAGTCTCCCTTGGGAGGACCTGGACGCTTATGCCTTTCCACCGACGGCCCTTCTTCATCAGGTGGTAACGAAACTCTTGGACCACGGATTCCGTCGTCTCATTCTGATAGCACCAGGTTGGCCCAACATGCCTTGGTTTTGGGACCTGGTCAACATGTCAGCTCAAATTCCCCTCCTGCTCCCTCAGGTGTCGAATTTGATCACTCAACCGTTCAATCAGTGTCCTCACCGGGATCTTCCCAATCTGAACCTTCATGCTTGGCTCCTAGAGCCTCTGCCATCCAGCAAGCCGGGTTCTCGGCAGAAGTGGCAACAAGAATTGAGGCTCCTCAAAGACGCTCTACCAGAGCCATTTATGAATCAAAGTGGTCCGTTTTTGTCAGATGGTGTGAGAAAAATCAGGTGGACTTCAGAACTCCCTCTATAGAGCAAATTGTGGATTTTCTCCTTTCCCTTTTTCAGGAGAAACATCTTCAACCTAGTACCATAGAAGGCTATAGGACTGCCATAGCCGACAAAGTGGGGAATTCCAGAATTAACATCAGCAAGGATGAAAACTTGTCCAGGTTGTTGGACAGTTTTCATAGGGACAAACCAAAAGGCAGGCGTGGGGTTCCTACGTGGAATTTGTCTTTGGTCCTTCACCAACTTACACAACCTCCTTTTGAACCTCTCAGGAAGGCTTCGCTGAAGTACCTCACTTTTAAGACTGTCTTCCTTCTAGCCTTGGGCTCTGGGAAACGGAGGAGTGAAATTCATGCTTGGGTTCACAGGAACATTAGGCACCAAGAGGATTGGTCGAATGTTTCCTTATCACCCTCTCCTAGTTTCATCTCTAAGAACCACCTGGCTAAAGAAGGTCCCGCCTGCGTGGCCCCTGTTATCATTCCAGCCTTGGCTCCTTCATTGGACAGATCCCTCAAGGAGGATAGGAGTCTGTGCCCGGTCCGGGCACTACGTTATTACTTGGACAAAACCAAAGATCTCCGTTCTGGCAAAGAATTGGTTTTTGTTTCCTTTAGGAAGAGTTTCCAGAAGGATATTGTCCCTGCTACCGTTTCCTCCTGGATCAAACAAACCATCGTCCTTTGTTACCAGATGTCAGACCAACAGGCTCAACAATTGCATCAGGTTTGGGCTCATGACGTTCGCGCGTTCGCGGTGTCCAAAGCCTTTCAAGGGGGTGTTCCCTTAGACCAGATTTTGGCAGCCTGTCACTGGAAGTCTCATAATACCTTCACCCAATTTTACCTGAAGGACTTGGCCTGGGCAGACTCGGATGTGTACCATTTGGGTCCTGTGGTAGCTGCCCAACAAATTAGGGACTAAATAGAGGATTCCATGTATATAGTGATGTATATATGTATTCATACATGTACATAAACAAAAAAAAAACAACAAAAAAAAAAAAACGTCCCTGCAGTCTGTCGTGCGTTGCAAGAAGATGGGGGACCATTTTAATCTTCAATTCCCCTTCTTCACTTCCTCGTGGACTCGTCAGCTACAAAACTAAGAGGGGGGGGGAGAGACTGTACCTATCCAGGGTAGTTAGAAACCCTTCCCGGGTGATTCCCTCTGGATTTGCGGAGTATATATGTAGATCTTAGAGTCTCTGTCTGCCCTTTTTCCATAGCTACCCTCCAGCAACTAGGTAGTTATTCTGCACTGGTCCACTAGGTAAGATATATTAACGCAATAAAATGGAAAATTTAATGGTTAAATTAAATTTTTATTAGTTAATATCTTACCTAGTGGACCAAGAGAGTCCCACCCTACCTGCCCCGCAATAGCTCAAAAGGGGACATTCTTAGGTAGGCCACAAAAAGAGGAAGTACGCATGCGCGCGCACGCGCAGTAGGGGAGCTGAGTGCAGTCACGACACCTGGCGAATGAGGAGTACACTACCGGTCCCGGTCAGAGCACAGCTCAGGACGTTTTTGTCTAACGTTTGGCGGGACCGGCTGCGCGCCGGACAATTGCACTGGTTCACTAGGTAAGATATTAACTAATAAAAATTTAATTTAACCATTAAATTTTCCATACTATTCCAAGAATTCCCTCTCCACTTAAATGAAGCTCAATAATAAAAAACAAAATGGCTAAATACAGGCATCCAACAATAAATATAAACTGAGATATAGTAGAATAAACGGCTGAGATTTCACAAGAGATTCCAATATGGCGGCGGCCAACGAGAAAGGGGAAGACAAATGGAGTGTACCATGTGACGACAACCTGAGGCTACAGCCAACTATAAATGTGTGTTTTTCTTAGACGTTGGCCGGGCCTGGCGGCCATCCGAGAACAGCAATCGGTCCCACATGGTAAGCTATTGTAGCGCAATAAAAGGTTTATATTTTAGAAGAGAAAAAAATTGCATCTATACAGATATCACATAATGATACACACGACTTTATATTCATATCAGATTTCCTTGATAAAGATGACTAGTTTGCCATAAAAACCTTTGACTATTTGGGCTTCTCTTACAAGCATGCAAACCACCTCAACCAAAAAACATCGTACTATTGAAAGTATTACTATTCATTACTAAAGTCTTTTAGTGTTCTTCATTGTGGGTTGCAAAGGGTTAATTAAAAAGTTCAATTAATAATTTTCAGGTTATAAACTGAAACCTCTGGCTATCACTGGCGGAATAAGATGGCTAACTTCTGTGTCCCTTGAAATTATAAAGACGAATGCGCTATAACTTATGGTTTGATATTTAAGGTGACCATAAAGCTATATCCACTCACAAAACTACGATAAATCAGACAATTCCTTTTGCAGAGCAAAAAAAATAAAGTGTAGCATGACAAAGATTGTAAGAAAATGAATGTGGAAAGTAGAAATGTTAAGTGTGCAGGTGCCTATTGACTGGACCTGGAGGAAAAAGCTAAAGAAAAACCTTCAATGAACCCTGGAGGACAGGTCAAGGGTGAAATAAACCTCAAAAGAACTGCATCCCACGATTTTCTGGAAGTTTTCTCGCATATTTTTTGAAGCAACAGCAAAGTAGATAGAAGGGTTTTTATGAGAATCATGTTCAACCTCAAAAGAGGAGTCAAAGGTAAACGTGGACCCTGCCAAAGAATGCAGGGCATAATTTCCAAGAAGTTATTCTCATGTCCCTAACATGTAGGAATAATATGAAGTCAGATAAAAGAGATTCTTGCCTCAAATGTAACTCCAGGGGGCCACGGTGGCAGAGTGGTAACACTCTCGCCTCTCACCTCTGAGGCCGGGGTTCGATCCCCAGGAGGCCTCAAGTGGGAAAGCTGGTATTTTTTGCCGCTGGTCGGCAGTTTACAGTACAGAACCCTAATGAACTGTATGTACTGGTTTCCTCTGCCCTTCCAACTACCCATCGTGATATGACCTGTACAGTGTTGAAAGCAACGTAAAACCCCAAATAAATAAATAAATAAACAAATGTAACTCCAGGAGATCTTTGCATTTCTAAATGACCAACAGTCAAACACTTGTTATTGGTCGGCCCGCCGGGCGGGAGATTATAAAACGTATTCCGTGTGTGGGGGTGAGTGCGTGCGTGCGTGGGTGCATGCGTGTGTCAAGTTTTTAAAAAGGGCTGTACATCACACTGTTTGTTTCTCCTTGGCCTTTTCAATGTTTTATGACCTTATTGCTTATGTCTTTTCATTTGATGCTGTTTTTTTCAGACCTAGGTCCATAGCTAAGTGAGTAATAGCAATGGTGGCTACTTTCAGTAAAGTGCTGATAACTCCAAAACGACTGCATTTAAAGCATTTCTTTAAAATATGTTGTTAAGCTACTTTCTCCATGCCTACAAGATGGTACCATTTTTAGGGGTCTAAGTGAGTAATAGCTATTTTCTGTTTTTAACAATGACCAAAATGAATAAATTCCTTTTATCTTTGTAACTGGTACTTACAATATTGGTCTCAAATATGTTGTTGAACAACTCTTTCATGTACTATATCATGGTGGGGTTTCCAAGGTGTAGCACCATAGCTAGCTGAGTAATAGCTACACTAAGTTTAACATTTGACCATTGAGCAAGTCACTTATAACTCAAAAACTATTGAATATTCAGGATTTTTGTCAAATATGTTGTTCACCTACTTTTTGATGTACTGTGTCGTGGTGAATTTTCAGAGCTATAGGTCCATAGCTAACTGAGTAATAGCTACTTTGAAATTTCTTTATTTCAACATTAAGCAAATCACTTATACCTCCAAAACTATTGAATTTAGGGAATTATCGTGAAATATGTTAATCAGTTACTTTTTAATGTTCTGTGTCGTGGAAAAGTTTCAGAGCTGTATCTCCATAGGTGAGTAATGGCTACTTTGAATTTCAACATTGAGTAAATCACTTATAACTCCCAAACTATTGAATTTAGAGAATTATTGTCAAATATGTTGTTCACCTACTTTTTAATGTTCTGTGTTGCGGCAAAGTTTCAGAGCTGTAAGTCCATAGCTAACTGAGTAATAGCTACTTTCATTGTTTTCCTTTGAGTAAATCACTTTTAACAGCAAAACTGTTGAATTTAAAGGATTTTTCTCAAATATGTTGTTTAGCTACTTTTTTATGTACTGTGTAATGGCAAATTTGGAAAGCTGTAAGTCCATAGCTAACTGAGTAATAGCTACTTTGATGGTTCACCTACTTTTTAATGTTCTGTGTCGTGGCAAAGTTTCAGAGCTGTAAGTCCATAGCTAACTGAGTAATAGCTACTTTGATGGTTCTCCATTGAGTAAATCACTTATAACTGCAAAACTATTACATTTAGATGATTTTTGTCAAATATGTTGTTCACCTACTTTTTAATGTTCTGTATCGTGGCAAAGTTTCAGAGCTGTAAGTCCATAGCTAACTGAGTAATAGCTACTTTGATTGTTTTCCTTTCAGTAGGTCACTTATAATGGCAAAACTTTTGAATTTAGACGATTCTTGTCAAGTATGTTCTTCACCTAATTTTTTATGTACTGTGTAATGGCAAATTTTGAGAGCTGTAGGTCCATAGCTAACTGAGTAATAGCTACTTTGATGGTTCTCCATTGAGTAAATCATTTATAACAGCAAAACTGTTGAATTTAAAGGATTTTTGTCAAATATGTTCTTCACCTACTTTTTGATGTACTGTGTAATGGCAATTTTGAGAGCTGTAAGTCCATAGCTAACTGAGTAATAGCTACTTTGATGGTTCTCCATTGAGTAAATCATTTATAACAGCAAAACTGTTGAATTTAAAGGATTTTTCTCAAATATGTTGTTTAGCTACTTTTTGATGTACTGTGTAATGGCAAATTTGGAAAGCTGTAAGTCCATAACTAACTGAGTAATAGCTACTTTGATGGTTCTCCATTGAGTAAATCATTTATAACTGCAAAACTATTACTTTTAGAGGATTTTTGTCAAATATGTTGTTCACCTACTTTTTAATGTTCTGTATCGTGGCAAAGTTTCAGAGCTGTAAGTCCATAGCTAACTGAGTAATAGCTACTTTGATTGTTTTCCTTTCAGTAAGTCACTTTTAACGGCAAAACTTAAATATCTCGAAAACTGTACGAGATAGAGCGATTTTGAGCAAATTTTCACCCACAAGGTAGTACAGGAGTGTCCTATGCAAAGGGGAAAAATTTTAATTTTCGCCACTTTTGGCGGCCATCTTGGATTTTAGCAAAAAATGAAAAAGTGTGAATATCTCGAAAACCGTAAAAGACAGAGTGATTTCGAGCGAATTCTTAACCCACAGGGTAGTAAAAGAGTGTCCTATACAAAGGGGAAAAATTTCAATTTTCGCCACTTTTGGCAGCCATCTTGGATTTTAGTGGAAAATAAACAAGTTTGAATATCTCGAAAACCATAAGAGATAGAGCGATTTCGCGTGAATTTTTGACCCACAGGGTAGTACAACAGTGTCACATGCAAAGGGGAAAACTTCAAGAGTATCTTATGCAAAGGGGAAAAAAGTTTCAATTTTCACCACTTTTGGTGGCCATGTTGGATCTTAGCGGAAAACAAAAAATTGTGAATATCTCGGAAAAGGTATTTCTTCCCCTGTAATACTTGGCGGGAGATAATACCACGGCAGTGGTCTTGTTAATTAATATTCTTCATTTTGTGAAAGTTTTACTTCAGCTAGATAAGTACTTTTACTTATTTGCGTGTTTTGGGCTTTCGTCTCGACTCAGGCTTGATTTTATCGGGATACGTTTTTATGTCAGCTGACATTATGTCGTCACTCTGCGGCGTTGGCGTATGTGTACATGTACGCGTCTGTGTCAGCGTGAACAACTTCTCCTCCAAAACTACAAGGCCTAGAAACATGCTGTTTTTTATGTCAGCTGACTTGTCAGTCAGCTGACATTATGTCGTCACTCTGCGGCGTGGGCGTCCGCGTCAACGTCCGCGTCCGCGTGAACAACTTCTTCTCCAAAACTACAAGGCCTAGAGACATGCTGTTTTTTTCAAAAGATACCTTATCTATCAAGGATGAAAAATTGTTCAAGGCATGCAAATCTGTCTGTTCGTCTGTTTGCTAGAGACGTTACAAGGGAGGTACCCCCACCAAACGTGTGAAAATTTCAACACTTTATCACAATTTTCTCAGTGACTATTGCAGGGATTTCTCTCATATCTTGCATATATGTACTAGGCCAGAGGTAGATTCTCTTGTGTGAGTATGAGACCTGGATCTGTCTTACTTTTT
The DNA here is from genome assembly GCA_964017235.1 of Sabellastarte sp. h YS-2021. NCBI lineage: Eukaryota > Metazoa > Annelida > Polychaeta > Sabellida > Sabellidae > Sabellastarte > Sabellastarte sp. h YS-2021. The sequence continues at coordinate 78,799,383 of OZ024931.1, read as the reverse complement.
TTTAAATAAATTTTTTAATGATTTTTAATGCATTAAAATTCATGAAATCATGCACTAAATCACTTATAACTTGAAAAGTGTTGCATTTAGAGCATTTTGTTAAAATATGTTTTCATTGCGTTAATACATCTTACCTACCAGACGATAGCTATATGCCGGCGCCAGCCGGTCCTGCCAAACGAAAGAAAAAGACGTCCTGGGTTTCACCCCCGGCAGGACCGGTACACTACACTCCACTCGCCAGGTGGCCTAGTTCCTGCCTCACTCGCCAGAGGGACGTGACGTCATAGCATCTTTTTCGTTTGGCGCGATTTTTAAAGTTGTGGATTTTTATCTGTGAACTTTTTAGTTTTATATTTGTGTTATATCTGTTTAATTTGTGTCGGAATTGTTGCCATTAGTTGACTGTTCTATCATGGCATCTCCAGGACAGAAAAAGGGTGCGTGTGGCCATATTATGGCTTCATTTGACAAACATAGTAGGTGTGCGCGTTGTCGCGAGAAAGGACAGGGTGATGACCCTTGTGTTCAAAATCTGCAGTGTGACTTTTGCAGTGTCCTTACCCCGGAGCAAGTGCTCAAGTTAAGTACTCCTACCTATAAACTCAGAAAGGAAAAGGCTAAAGCAAAGGAAGTGTTAGTCGATCCGTCTTCTGTGGTAGTACTTGATACCCAGCCAGAACAAGAACCTGCTGTTTCTGTTTCTTCTGCTCCGGATTTGTCCCTTCCTGTGCCTCAGTTTAAGAAAGATCTTCAGGAACTGGACGAAAAGTGGGCCACTCGTATGGCCAGGCTTGAGGCACTTATCACTTTAGGACATCGCTCCTCACCTTCTGTACAACAAAATCCAACATTTTCTCCGGTCAAAGTACCGGTCTCTCATGCTGCTCCAGCAGGTGCTCTTTCCCAGACACCCTTTTTTGTCTCTACTTCGGCTTCTTCCGGCCCAGCCGGCCCGGCTGTTGGCCCGGATGAGCCTAGAGATCAGGATTTTTCCTTTGCTGACAGACAATCTCCACTTCAAAACCTCTACCCGGAAGCAGAACCTATGTTTAAACACCCTGCTCCGGTGGCTACTGTGTCGTCAGCTGCTATGTCTGCTTCCTCTCAATCTGCATTTCAACAACCTTCTTCTGGCTCCGGGCCGGTCACCTTCCGCGATGTCAATCCTCAGGAAACATTTGAAGAGGGTGAGTTATCTGACGCAGAGGAATCCCCAGACTTGGAAACCTCAGACCCGGACCGGGTCCTCAGTGAAGATCAAAATTACCGCGAGACTGTGAGAGGCGTCCGCGCGTTCATGGGATGGACACACATTCCTGACCTGGAGTTTTCTCCGCAATCCCGCACTGATAATCCTTGGGCAGGTCACCGTTCTCAGCCTGTGGGCAAGATTTCTGTGGATCTTCCACCGGAAGATTGGTTGTGCCGGAAACTAGAAACTCTAAACCTTGTACTGATAGAAGGATATCCTTCAAAATCTAGTGATCCAGGTGGCCTGCATGTGGACCAATTCCTCAGACCCCCCAAATCCCAGAGCAGATGGTATGGGATACACCCGGCGGAGCCTACAGATCCAACTAGGCCGGGTAAATCGGTGAATTCTTGGCCAAATGATGCGGCGAAGATCAATAGTTCATTCCCCAGGATTTCAACCATATCTTCTGCATCTCCTCAGCCTCCATCCCGCCCACTATCACAAGACACTATGCGTAAGTGGGAGAAAGCAGCAAAAGAGTCTTCATATATTTGCAACCAGTCAGCGGGGTTTAATCGCTGTATTACCAAAATACAGGATGCCTTCCAAGAACAATTGCATATTTTACAAAGTGAACTTAAGAAAGGCAAGTCTTCTGTCAAAGCTCAAGGTGCATTGGATGAACTTTTGTATTTATCCTCATTTAACCAGAATGTCAGTTTCGCCATGGGTAAATCTCTACAACATTTGGCAGACTTTACATTTGTGCAGATGGCAAATTTGACCCTACTCCGTAGGGATTCATACTTGGAAGCTGTGAAACCGGGGATTAAACCAGATACTTTCAATTCCTTGAGAAATTGCCCCCTGAATGGATATGGGTTATTTCCAGATGCTGCTATTAGAAAAGCTGAGGATGAAATAAACCAATTAGAAGCTTCCCGACGTACTTCCCAGCCCGGCCCGGGCCGCGGGGGGTTCGCCGGTAGAGGCAGAAAACAGATACCAACCCTACAGTACTGGTTGGAAACCTCAAGACACTGCTAAAACAACTTCTCAAGCCGGAAAGGAACTACCAGCTTGGAAAGCGTTTGGTTCCCGCAATAGAGGCCGGGGCAGAGGCCGGGGTGGTCAACCCGGACGTGGTACCAAGATGGCTCATGAGAAGACACAGTATGAATGACAATTACTGCAAGTCAAGTCCGGTGCCGGTGGCCCGGCCAGTCAGTTCTGTGAAAAGTGTCCTAACAAGAAACTCTTTTGTATCTGTTCCAACAAATGTTTCTTATCATGTTGTATGTCGTGTACCTACTGTAACAAGGTGGCAGTCACAAAAGAAAGACGTAAGGCCAAAATCAAAGATCAAAAGTCAAATAAAGTGTGTGAAAAGTGCTTCTTTTGTCGGTCACTTTGTTTCTGCTCCAAATGTTCCAAATGTCCCCAATGTTGCAAGTGTCCAACCAGTGGGGGGACGTCTTCAGAGTTTTTGGGAAATATGGGCTCACAAGGGTGCAAACCCAAAAGTAGTGTCCATATTAAAGGAGGGTTATGTTCTTCCCTTCAAAGTAAGACCTCCCTTAGTAAGGGATCCCCTGATAGTAAGTGGCTATGCAAACCCCATCAGAGACTCCCACTTGCAAGCAGCTGTACAAGCTCTGATTGAGAAAAAGGCAGTAGAGAGGGTCAGGGTTCAAACCTCACTAGCCTTTTTCAACAGACTGTTCATTGTCCCAAAGCCGAACCACAAGTGGCGGCCAATCTTGGATCTCAGTACTCTAAATCAGTTTTTATGCGTAAAAACATTCAAAATGGAGACCCCAGAGACAATCCGGACCTCTCTACAACAAGAGGAGTGGGTGACATCGCTAGACTTCAGCGACGCCTACTTCCACATCCCAATTCACTACACATCCCGAAAATTCCTCAGGTTCCACTTTCAGAACCAGTCGTACCAGTTTCGGGCACTTCCCTTTGGCCTGTCAACAGCTCCCATGGAGTTCACTGGTGTGGTCAAAGAGGTCAAGTTAATGGCTCAGTCACAGGGTATAAGAATCCACCAGTACCTAGACGACTGGTTGATTCGAGCCCCTACCAAAGAATCTTGCCACCAGGGAACCCAGTCCCTCCTAGCCCTTTGCCAGGAGTTGGGCTGGATGGTAAACATGCAAAAATCAGAACTGGAACCCCAACAAGTCTTCGACTTCGTAGGCTACCAGTACGACCTACTCAACGGAGTAGTCAGGCCTACTCAAAACCGTTGGGAAGCCCTTCAACAAAAAATAACAGTGCTTTTACAGAACAGATCTTGCCGAGTGAGAACTTTCATGTCTCTTATAGGTCTTCTCACTGCGACAGAAAAACAGGTGACCCTAGGCAGACTGCACATGAGACCTATTCAGTGGCACCTCAAGAAACACTGGAGAGTCCCAGAATCTCTGGAAAAGGAGATCCCAATTCCGAGGTCTCTCCATCAGTACCTGCAGTGGTGGACCCAAGAGGAAAATGTCCTAAAGGGTCAGCCCTTACACCCCCTGCGACACGCAGTTCAAATCTTTACAGACGCCTCAAAAGAAGGCTGGGGTGCTCACTTAGGCGACTTCACAGCAAGCGGTACTTGGTCAGTGCCCGAAAGCAAGTTGCACATAAACTTCTTAGAACTAAAAGCCGTGTTGTTAGCACTAAAAAGATTCCAACATTTAGTGCAAGGAAAGGTCGTCCTGATTGCCACAGACAACACTACGGTTGTAGCATACATCAACAAGGAAGGAGGTATGAGGTCAGGCTCACTCTGTGCCCTTCTTTGGCGGCTCCTATGTTGGTGCAGCCTCAATCAAATAGTACTGAAGGCCAGACACATTCCAGGCCGTCTGAATGTAATTGCAGACAAATTGTCTCGCCAAAGGCAGGTCATTCAGACGGAGTGGTCCCTCCATCAAGAGACCTTCGACCTCCTTTGTCAAACCTGGCATTATCCCCGAGTGGACATGTTTGCAACAAGGTACAACTGCAAGCTAGTTCAATTTGTGTCCCCAATTCCAGACCCAAAGGCCTGGTCAGTGGATGCTCTGACATTATCCTGGGAGGACCTGGACATGTACCTCTTCCCCCCAGTGTCTCTGATGGGGAAGGTGGTCAGCAAGCTGTCAGATCACTGGTATCGCAGAGCAATCCTGATTGCCCCGGGATGGCCCAACATGCCTTGGTTTTGGGACCTAGTGGAGCTATCTGCGAGGGTTCCTCTTTGTCTTCCACACCACCCAGATCTAGTGACCCAACCTTTCAACAAGGCACGTCACAGGGATCTGACAAACCTAAATCTCCATGCCTGGCTCCTAGAGCCCAGACAATCAAGGAGCAGGGGTTCTCTAACCCAGTGGCGTCAAGAATTGAGGCGCCTCAAAGACGTTCAACCAGAACAGTCTACGAAGCGAAGTGGGCCGTTTTTGTCAGATGGTGCGAAACAAGTCAGGTGGACTTCAGGAACCCATCTATAAAACAAATAGCAGATTTCCTCCTGCACCTTTTCCAGGAGAAGAATCTCCAGCCCAGCACTATTGATGGTTACAGGTCAGCCATTGCAGACAAACTGGGAAATACCTCGGTTAATGTCGGCAAGGATGACAATTTGACTAGACTGTTAGACAGTTTTCACAGAGATAGACCCAAAGGGCGCCGGGGGGTTCCTGCTTGGAACCTCTCCCTGGTTTTACACCAGCTTACAAAAGCGCCTTTTGAACCACTCAGAAAGGCTTCTCTGAAGCACCTTACTTTCAAAACTGTTTTTCTCCTAGCCCTGGCTTCAGGAAAACGCAGGAGTGAGATTCACGCTTGGTTAAACAAAAATATCAGACACCAAGCTGATTGGTCCAAAGTTTCCCTCTACCCTTCACCAAGCTTCTTGGCGAAAAATCACTTGGCAAAAGAGGGACCAGAGTGCGTGGCCCCTGTGGTCATCCCGGCCTTAGCCCCCACTCTGGATAAGTCTTTAAAGGAAGACAGATCCCTTTGCCCCGTTCGGGCTCTTCGCTACTACCTGGACAAAACGCAGGACCTAAGAACGGGAAAGGAGTTAGTTTTTGTTTCATTCAAACAAGGTTTTAACAAGGACATCTCTCCTGCCACTATCTCGTCCTGGATCAAACAAACAGTAGTGTTGTGTTATGATCTCTCTGACCAAGATTCCTTGACCTTACATCAGGTTAAGGCCCATGATGTTAGGGCCTTTGCGGCCTCCAAAGCCTTTCAAGGTGGCATATCTCTGGACCAGATTCTAGCAGCATGCCACTGGAAGTCCCACAACACCTTTACACAGTTTTACCTTAAGGATGTTGCCTGGGCAGATAAGGAGCTTTTTCACTTGGGTCCTGTGGTGGCTGCCCAGCAGATCCACCACTAGTCCCCTAAGCTTCTTTGTATATAATTATATATAGTGTACATACTAGTTAGTTTTAGGTGTAGGCTCACTTTTAGACTAGGCCTTGGCTTCTCAAAGTCTTTTACTTCAGAGTAATCCTCTGGGTATAGGACTTTCCCTACTCTTCCAGGTTAACCGTGGGAATCATTGACTTGAACTCTTACTCTCTTCCTCCCCTCAGAGCAGTCAAAAAGGGGGGGGGGCAGGTGGGTCTAGTTACCCTTGAGACTAACATGTCTCCTCAAAGGACTAGAACCTCACACCTAGGTATAATATAAGAGTTCTCTCCAATCCTCAGAAGGCTGCCCTCCTTTCACTGGGTAGTTATTCTAGCTATCGTCTGGTAGGTAAGATGTATTAACGCAATGAAATTGCAAATTTTAATTAGTAAATTAAATTTTTATTAGTTAATACCTTACCTACCAGACGGGAAATTCCCACCCAGCCTTCCCCGCTTTCAGCCTTACAATTCAACCTTAGGGACGAAAAAGATGCTATGACGTCACGTCCCTCTGGCGAGTGAGGCAGGAACTAGGCCACCTGGCGAGTGGAGTGTAGTGTACCGGTCCTGCCGGGGGTGAAACCCAGGACGTCTTTTTCTTTCGTTTGGCGGGACCGGCTGGCGCCGGCATATAGCTATCGTCTGGTAGGTAAGGTATTAACTAATAAAAATTTAATTTACTAATTAAAATTTGCAATATTCAGCTACTTTTTTCATAGCTACAACATGGTGAGTAACTTGGGTGTCTGTTTCAATAGCTAAGTGAGTAATAGCTACTTTTGGGCTTTTCAGTAACCACCATCTTGAGTAAAATCACTTGTAACTTGAAAACTATTGCATTTAGAGAATTTCGTATAAACATGTTATTCAGCTACTTTTGGGTCAGCTATAACATAGTAAGATTTCAGACCTGTAGCTCATGGCATAGCTGAGTAATAGCTACTTTTAGGTTATCACTGTTGAGTAAATCACTTATAACTTGAAAACTATTGCATTTAGAGTATTTTGTTTCAATATGTTATTCACCTATTTTGGGGTCAGCTATAACATAGTAAAATTTCAGACCTGTAGTTCATGGCATAGCTGAGTAATAGCTACTTTGATGTTCTCACTGTTGAGTAAATCATTTATAACTTGAAAACTATTGCATTTGGAGTATTTTGTTTCAATATGTTATTCACCTATTTTGGGGTCAGCTATAACACAGTAAAATTTCAGACCTGTAGCTCATGGCATAGCTGAGTAATAGCTACTTTGAGGTTATCACTGTTGAGTAAATCATTTATAACTTGAAAACTATTGCATTTACAGAAATTTGTGTAAATACGTTATTCAGCTACTTTTGGGTCAGCTATAACATAGTGAAATTACAGACCTGTAGCTCATGGCACAACTGAGCAATAGCTATTTTCAGGTACTAACTGTTGAGTAAATCAGTTGTAACTTGAAAAATATTGCATTTGGAGTATTTTCTAAAATATGTTGTTCACCTACTTTTGGGTCAGCTATAACATAGTGAAATTACAGACCTATAGCTCATGGCGTAGCTGAGCAATAGCTATTTTGAGGTTCTCACTATTGAGTAAATCAGTTGTAACTTGAAAACTATTGCATTTACAGTATTTTGCTTAAATATGTTGTTCACCTACTTTTGGGTCAGCTATAACATAGTAAAATTTCAGACATGTAGCTCATGGTATAGCTGAGTAATAGCTACTTTGAGGTTATCACTGTTGAGTAAAACACTTATAACTTGGAAACTATTACATTTAGAGTATTTTTTTTCATATGTTATTGACCTATTTTGGGGTCAGCTATAACATAGTAAAATTTCAGACCTGTAGCTCATGGCATAGCTGAGTAATGGCTACTTTGAGGTTATCACTGTTGAGTAAATCACTTATAACTTGAAAACTATTGGATTTACACAAATTTGTGTAAATATGTTATTCAGCTACTTTTGGGTCAGCTATAACATAGTGAAATTACAGACCTGTATAGCTCATGGCACAACTAAGCAATAGCTATTTTCAGGTACTGTATGTTGAGTAAATCAGTTGTAACTTGAAAAATATTGCATTTGGAGTATTTTGTTAAAATATGTTGTTCACCTACTTTTGGGTCAGCTATAACATAGTGAAATTACAGACCTATAGCTCATGGCATAGCTGAGCAATAGCTATTTTGAGGTTCTCACTATTGAGTAAATCAGTTGTAACTTGAAAACTATTGCATTTACAGTATTTTGCTTAAATATGTTTTTTATTGCGTTAATACATCTTACCTAGTGGACAGATGCAATCGTCCGGCGCCTTGCCGGTCTCGCCAAACGGTAGAAAAAAACGTCCTGAGCTGGGCTCTGGCCGGGACCAGTAGCCTCCTGTCTACTCACCAGGTGGCTGTGTAGCCTGCCTGCCGGTGTACTGCGCATGCGTGGCGCATGCGCTCTTCCTCTTTTTGTTTGGCGTGTGTGTAAACGCTTGTGTTTTTAAGAGAAACTTTTATTTGAATTTTATTGTCGTATTTGCTACAGTTTGGTGAAAATATTTGTAGTAGTTTTATTGTTCAAGTATCATGGCATCTCCAGGAGATAAGAAAGGCCAGCGAAGGGGTTCTTGCGGTCATGTAATGGCCAGCTTTGATATGCACGACAAGTGCGCGAGGTGTCGCGATAAACTGATTGAAGTGTGTTTTAAAGAAACCTTGTGCTGTATGTGATGGGTTTTCAGAGTCACAACGTGAATTACTGGCTACACCCACTTACAGAATCCGTAAGGATAAGAAGGCGGGGTTATTGGTGTCCCCTAAGGGAGTAACAGTCATTAGTACAGTGGACGCAGAACCTACGTGCCAACCTCCATCTAATGCGTCTGCGCAGCCTTCTGCGCAGCATGAAGATTCACCTCCCTCTACTATGCCGTCTTCCTCATCCGCTGCTCCAACAATGAACTATGTCACTTCAGATCCGTTGTTGGCTATCTCTGATAAATGGTTGGAGCAGTTCGCCCGGATGGAGGCTCTTCTATCGCGGGGTAACGTTTTCTCTACCCCAGTCTCAGCTGTCAAGCCTATTGACTCTCAAGCTTTGATCTCTAAGAACCCATTTGTTCCTCCGGCTACCCGTCCCACCGGTCCGGTTGAGGTTCCGATAGCCATGGAGGATTCTGCTAAGCAGAAGAAAGTTGACGAAAAAGACAAGAAGAAAAAGTCTCACAAGTCACGTAAACAGGATAAAACTGACTCTGATTCTAAACTAGCTAAAACGTCGGTGCACAAACCAGAGCAAAAGCCGGAGAGAAGACGGGACCGGTCTCCTTCACCAGTCCGGCAAGTTTCTTCAGCAAAAGCTCCTCACTCACCCCCGGTTGTGGCCAGCTCCGGTCCGGAGTCTGCCTCACAACGGGTCTTAAACAAGGGTGATACAGTAGAAGCTCTATTATCCGACCCTCTATTATCCGAATTTTCAATTATCCGACCTCAAACCCACTCTCCCAACTCCATTTAAACCTGTTATTTTAGGCTTCTATTATCCGACCTTTCTATTATCCGACCTAATTGTTGCTCTCCCTAGAGGGTCGGATAATAGAGGTTCTACTGTACTAGCCTTTTCCCCTCAGATCTTGATGTTAGTACAGGCAACACCGGTGCACCTCCTTCCTCTCAATCCAGTTTCGGGCAACCCTCTGCTGGAGCATGTGCCTATCCACCGGACGACCACAGTGAACATTATGACAATTTTCTGATTACCCTATGGACCGGTCAGACTCCGGTTCCGGTTCCTGTGAAGAAGAAGAAGGTCAGTTATCTGATTAAAATGACCCTCCAGAACAGACAGAAGACATGTCATACCGGGAAACCGTCAGATCAGTTCGTGCATTCATGGGATGGCACCATATCCCTACTTTTGAAACAGACTATACCGAACCGGACAAGTCTAATAACCCATGGAAAGGCAAGCACCCAAACAAGCCAACTAGAATTTCTGTAGCCATGCCGCCGGACGATTGGCTTTGCCAAAAGTTGGAAAGGTTGAACTTGACGGTGGCCGAAGGATACCCTTTAAGATCACAAGACTCAGCCGGGCTCAAACGTGATCAGTTTGTTAAAGTGCCTAAGACGCAATCTAAATGGTACAAGATGCACATGTTGAAAGCAGAAGGTACTCAGCACCCTGGTCGCTCTGTCTTCAGTTGGCGAAACACGGAGGCAAAAGTCAACAGCCAATTCCCAAGAATTACTAGAGCTGCCGCCTACCCTGCCACTGGGCCTCCATGCCATCCTATCTCACAGGAGTCTCTTCGTAGATGGGAGCGCACCGCAAGGGAGGATAGTTATATTATAAATCATGCGGCCGGCTTTAACCGTTGCTCCACAGAATTGCAGGACCGAATGACTCAGAACATTGCCCTTTTGTGTTCCAAGTTGAATAAGGGTAAAACTCCCAAGGAAGTTTCTAATGCCCTGACAGACTTGCGGGATCTTATGGCCTTCCACCAACGGGTGTCTGTTGCTATGGGCACTTCCCTCCAACACATTGCAGACAGTTTGTCCACATGGCTAATCTTGTTTTGATCCGCAGAGACTCTTACCTGGATTTCGTCAAGAGGGGTGTCAAACAGGACACTATGAATTTGATCAGGAATGCCCCGTTGTTCGGCTACGGACTATTTCCGGATGCTGCCATTATGACGGCTAGCAGTGTTGCTCAGGGACCCGGTCCAGGTGCTTCTCAGCACACTGCTTGGAAGGGTCCTCACAGATATAAGCCTTATGATCGTAAGGACAGAAAACATGCTTCTTCCTCTGATCAGACAGCACCACAGCAGCAGTAGCAACCCTGGAGACAATTTAGCAGGAACAGGCCTAGGGGTTGTGGTCGTGGGCGGTGGTCAAACCCTCGTTTCTCCAAGTCACAGGCCTTTAAGCAATATGAATGACAGTTATTGTATAAATCCAACCAGTGTTCCAGTAAATTTAGTTCGGTTGGATTCAGAGAGCCAAAAGACAGAGTTTTCAAAAACATTGAATGTAGTGACTCTAAAATTGGATGTGTGTTGTCATGCTGTCAGTCTTGTTCCTACTGTTCATTCACACGGGCTTCCGCAAAAGAAAGGTGTAAGCCCCGGTCATTGTTTGAGCAAAATAAATCATGTCAAAGGTGTATGTTGTGTAGATCAATGCCTTTTTGTCCCCTCTGTTCCCAATGTCCCCAATGCTGTCGTCGAACAGCCTGTAGGGGGAAGGCTTCAACAGTTTTGGCATATCTGGCAGGAAATGGGTGCAAATCCTCGGGTGGTTTCTGTTCTGAGGGACGGTTACTCCCTTCCCTTCAAACAGAGGCCACGGTTGACAAGGTTCCCCTTAGTTCAGAGTGGTTACGCCAACCCCGTCAAAAGTCTGTCCCTAACAGAGGCCTTAAGAAGTCTCATAGGAAAGTTGGTAGTAAAAAAAGTGGTTGTCAAGTCGTCCCTTGCCTTCTTCAACCGACTATTCTTAGTCCCCAAACCGAACGGGACTTAGAGACCAATCCTAGACCTAAGCCAGCTAAATCTGTTTTTACAGAGCAACACCTTCAAGATGGAAACTCCGGAAACAATCCGGTTATCCTTGCAGAATTAGGAATGGGTTACCTCGCTGAACTTCAGCGATGCATATTTCCACATCCCAATAAACCACCGGTCAAGGAAGTACCTCAGATTTTTTCTAAACAGTTAGACCTTTCAATTCACAGCCCTTCCGTTTGGACTTGCCACTGCTCCTCTGGAGTTTACCAAGGTGACAAAGGAAGTGAAACTTATGGCTCAAGCAAAGGGTATTCGGATCCACCAGTACCTAGACGACTGGTTGTTGAGAGTCCGTTCCCGGGAAACGTGCCTACAGCATACCCAGACCCTGTTGGCCCTTTGCCAAAAGTTGGGTTGGGTGGTAAATCTGAAGAAATCAGAACTGGTTCCCCAGCAGGTCTTCAATTTCGTAGGTTACCGTTTCGATCTGATAAAGGGTCGCATGTTGCCCACTCAGGACCGGTGGAGGGCCCTCCAGGAAAAATTAAAGTCCATCATGTCCAAGGACAGTTGCACGGTCAGACAATTCATGTCCCTGGTAGGACTTCTTACGGCCACGGAGAAGCAAGTTTGGCTGGGCCGTCTTCACATGAGACCCATCCAGTGGCATTTGAAACGCCACTGGCATGTGCCCGAAGTCCTAGAGAAAGTCATTCCGGTTCCCCTGTCGCTCCACCACCACCTGGGGTGGTGGCTGAACGAGCAAAATGTTTTAGAGGGGCAGCCTTTACACCCTTTTCAACATGCTCTTCAACTGTTTACAGACGCCTCAAACGAAGGTTGGGGCGCACACTTAGGGCACTTCACTGCAAGAGGCGTTTGGTCCAAACCAGAAAGCCGCCTTCACATAAATTCTTTAGAACTAAAGGCAGTTCTGCTAGCCCTGAAGAGTTTCGAGCATCTGTGCAAGGGTCACATTGTTCTTGTTGCGACCGACAACACCACAGTGGTATCCTACATAAACAAGCAAGGGGGTATGAGGTCAGGCTCTCTCTGTGCCCTCCTTTAGAGACTTCTCTCCTGGTGCCACCCCAGGGAAATTGTGCTGAGAGCAAGGCACATTCCGGGCCACTTGAATGTGATAGCGGACAAGCTTTCCAGGCACAACCAGGTGATTCAAACAGAGTGGTCCCTTTCTCAGCAGGTTTTCAATCAGTTGTGCTCCAGATGGCACCGACCACAAGTAGATTTGTTTGCGACCCGGTTCAATTACAAACTTCCTCAGTTTGTATTGCCGGTTCCGGATCCGACAGCCTGGGCGGTGGATGCCCTGAGTCTCCAGTGGCGGGATCTGGACGTGTATGCCTTCCCACCAGTGTCTCTAATCGCTCAGGTGGTGTCGAAGATGGTAGATCAAGGATGTCAGTCAATGATCCTGATTGCCCCAGGTTGGCCAAACATGCCTTGGTTTTGGGACCTCGTGATCCTGTCAGTTCAGATTCCGCTCAGTCTGCCCTTGGTGACGGATCTGGTGTCACAGCCGTTCAACGGACTAGTGCACAGGAATCTCGGCAATCTCAATCTGCATGTGTGGCTCCTAGAGTCACGGCCATCCAGAAACGAGGCTTCTCTGAGGAAGTGGCAGGTCGCCCTCTGTAACCCAGATTGCTGACTTCCTGCTATATCTCTTTTCAGAGAAAAACCTGCAACCCAGTACCATTGATGGGTATCGGACAGCTATAGCAGACATGCTCGCTAATGATTCACTGAACATTAGCAAAGATGAAAATCTTTCTCGCCTTCTAGACAGTTTCCATCGAGACAGGCCTAAGGGGAGGCGGGGTATTCCGTCTTGGAATTTGTCCCTGGTGTTACATCAATTGACCAAGGCTCCCTTTGAGCCCTTGCAAAAGGCGTCTCTCAAACATTTGACCTTCAAAACGGTCTTCCTCCTCGCATTGGGTTCGGGCAAGCGCCGCAGTGAAATTCATTCCTGGCTATACATCAGGCACCAGGAAAACTGGAGTCAGGTCTCTTTTTACCCTTCACCCAGTTTTCTTTCCAAGAATCAGTTGGCCAGAGATGGGCCGGCTTCAGTAGCTCCGGTGGTCATACCAGCCTTGGCTCCTACTTTGGATAGTTCACTGTCGGAAGATAAATCCCTTTGTCCGGTTAGGGCCTTGAGGTACAACCTGGACAGAACCAAGGATTTACGGACAGGAAAAGACTTGCTCTTTGTGTCTTTTAAGAAAGGTTTTCACAATGACATTGTCCCAGCCACTATCTCTTCGTGGATCAAGCAGACAGTGCTTTTGTGCTATCAGCTCTCGGACCAGAAAGCTCAAGACTTACATCAGGTCAGAGCTCATGATGTACGGGCCTTCGTGGCTTCTCAGGCTTTTCAAGGGGGAGTCTCGCTAGAGCAAATTCTCTCAGCCTGTCACTGGAAAGCCCACAATACCTTTACCCAGTTCTATCTGAAGGACTTGGCATGGGCTGATTCTGAGTTGTATCATTTGGGCCCTGTTGTGGCAGCCCAACAGATTCAGGAGAACAAATAGGCTTTCTCTTCTATGCCCTTTGTAAATAGTGTACAATATGTATATATAAAAAAAAAAAAAAAGCAAGCAACCCTTCTTTCTTTTCCTCCTGACCTGTCACGATCCAAAGTGAGGCCAGTTGGGTTGAAGGTTGTACTTAGCTCCTGTTCTTCCTCCTAGTTCAGAACTCTCATTCTCCCCGGTCCTCTGATACTCTCTCTAAGAGTCAGTACTTTGACCTGTTCTCAAAAATTCGGAGGGGGGGGGGGGGGGGGGGTAGTACACGGTGGTTTTCCTTGGACTGGTCTTGGAACCTTTCCGGATCCATCCTTATGCGTGTGTATAGTTATAGAGTTCTTAGGAATTCCCTTGGCTACCCTCCTTCCACTGGGTAGTTATTCTGCATCTGTCCACTAGGTAAGATGTATTAACGCAATAAAAGAGAAAATTTAATAAGTAAAGAGCGCATGCGCCACGCATGCGCAGTACACCGGCAGGCAGGCTACACAGCCACCTGGTGAGTAGACAGGAGGCTACTGGTCCCGGCCAGAGCCCAGCTCAGGACGTTTTTTCTAACGTTTGGCGAGACCGGCAAGGCGCCGGACAATTGCATCTGTCCACTAGGTAAGGTATTAACTTATCAAAATTTAATTTACCTATTAAATTTTCTAGTTCACCTACTTTTGGGTCAGCTATAACATAGTAAAATTTCAGACATGTAGCTCATGGCATAGCTGAGTAATAGCTACTTTTAGGTTATCACTGTTGAGTAAATCACTGATAACTTGAAAACTATTGCATTTAGAGTATTTTGTTTCATATGTTATTCACCTATTTTGGGGTCAGCTATAACATAGTAAAATTTCAGACCTGTAGCTCATGACATAGCTGAATAATAGCTACTTTGAGGTTATCACTGTTGAGTAAATCACTTATAACTTGAAAACTATTGCATTTAGAGTATTTTGTTTCAATATGTTATTCACCTATTATGGGGTTAGCTATAACATAGTAAAATTTCAGACCTGTAGCTCATGGCATAGCTGAGTAATAGCTACTTTGAGGTTATCACTGTTGAGTAAATCATTTATAACTTGAAAACTTTTGCATTTACAGAAATATGTGTAAATATATTATTCGGCTACTTTTGGGTAAGCTATAACATAGTGAAATTACAGACCTGTAGCTCATGGAATAACTGAGCAATAGCTATTTTCAGGTACTGTATGTTGAGTAAATCAGTTGTAACTTGAAAAATATTGCATTTGGAGTATTTTCTAAAATATGTTGTTCACCTACTTTTGGGTCAGCTGTAACATAGTGAAATTACAGACCTATAGCTCATGGCATAGCTGAGCAATAGCTATTTTGAGGTTCTCACTATTGAGTAAATCAGTTGTAACTTGAAAACTATTGCATTTACAGTATTTTGCTTAAATATGTTATTTCCCTATTTTGGGGTCAGCTATAACATAGTAAAATTTCAGATCTGTAGCTCATTGCATAGCTGAGCAATAGCTATTTTGAGGTTCTCACTATTGAGTAAATCAGTTGTAACTTGAAAACTATTGCATTTACAGTATTTTGCTTAAATATGTTATTTCCCTATTTTGGGGTCAGCTATAACATAGTAAAATTTCAGATCTGTAGCTCATTGCATAGCTGAGTAATAGCTACTTTGAGGTTATCACTGTTGAGTAAATCACTTATAACTTGAAAACTATTGCGTTTACAGAAATTTGTGTAAATATGTTATTCAGCTACTTTTGGGTCAGCTATAACATAGTGAAATTACAGACCTGTAGCTCATGGCACAACTGAGCAATAGCTATTTTCAGGTACTGACTGTTGAGTAAATCACTTCTAACTTGAAAACTATTGCGTTTACAGAAATTTGTGTAAATATGTTATTCAGCTACTTTTGGGTCAGCTATAACATAGTGAAATTACAGACCTGTAGCTCATGGCACAACTGAGCAATAGCTATTTTCAGGTACTGTATGTTGAGTAAATCAGTTGTAACTTGAAAAATATTGCATTTGGAGTATTTTGGTAAAATATGTTGTTCACCTACTTTTGGGTCAGCTATAACATAGTGAAATTACAAACCTATAGCTCATGGCATAGCTGAGTAATAGCTATTTTGAGGTTCTCACTATTGAGTAAATCAGTTGTACCTTGAAAACTATTGCATTTACAGTATTTTGCTTAAATATGTTGTTCACCTACTTTTGGGTCAGCTATAACATAGTAAAATTTCAGACATGTAGCTCATGGCATAGCTGAGTAATAGCTACTTTTAGGTTATTACTGTTGAGTAAATCACTTATAACTTGAAAACTATTGCATTTAGAGTATTTTGTTTCAATATGTTATTCACCTATTATGGGGTTAGCCATAACATAGTAAAATTTCAGACCTGTAGCTCATGGCATAGCTGAGTAATAGTTATTTTGAGGTTATCACTGTTGAGTAAATCATTTATAACTATTGCATTTACAGAAATATGTGTAAATATATTATTCGGCTACTTTTGGGTCAGCTATAACATAGTGAAATTACATACCTGTAGTTCATGGCACAACTGAGCAATAGCTATTTTCAGGTACTGTATGTTGAGTAAATCAGCTGTAACTTGAAAAATATTGCATTTGGAGTATTTTGTTAAAATATGTTGAAAAATAAAAATTTTACTATGTTATAGCTACTTTTAGGTTATCACTGTTGAGTAAATCAGTTGTAACTTGAAAACTATTACATTTAGAGCATTTTGTTTAAATATGTTATTCACATAATTTTTGGTCAGTTATATCATAGTGAAATTGCAGACCTCTATGTCATGGCATAGCTGAGCAATGGCTACTTTCAGGTTCTCACTATTGAGTAAATCATTGTATCCACTGGATAGCCGCAGTGTGTAGAGAGGTTTCACCATTACCGCTCTAATGAAAAAAATATTATAGCTAGCATTCTCAAGTTTGCAGAATATATTAATAACCATAAAATGTTGCCTGGGAATATTTTTGGCCTCATTTTGAAAAACAAGATGGCCGCCAGGGACATTTATTCGACTTTAAACAAGGACTTTTGTTGGCCCTCTAGAGCAAAGGGTATTAAAGGTACAGGTCTCAAATTCGCAGGATATGTTCCTCATTTTAAAATCTTGACTGGGAACATTTTTGGGCTCATTTTGAAAAACAAGATGGCCGCCACTGGTGTTTCTTTGTCAGTCATGAAAAGTGCTTATATCTCCCTTATTATTGGTCCTAGAGGTTTGGGATGGTAAACCAACCTGTAGGAAATCATGGGCTGGGAATATCTTGGTGTGGTCAGATTTGACCTTTGACCCCTCCTTCAAGGTCAAACGAGGATAGCCCAACTTAAAAGTTATTATTGGTCCTAGAGGTTTGGGATGGTAAACAGACATATAGGTTATGATGGGCTGGGAATCTGTTGATGTTGTCCGATTTGACCTTGGACCCCTTCTTCAAGGTCAAACAAATATAGCATCACTTAAAAGTGCCTATAACTCGCTTATTATTGGTTCTAGAGGTTTGGGATGGTAAACCATCCTATAGGAAATCATGGGCTGGGAATCTTTTGGTGTGGTCAGATTTGACCTTTGGACCCCTCCTTCAATGTCAAATAAGGACACCCAAACTTAAAAGCTGCTTATAACTCGCTTATTATTGGTCCTAGAGGTTTGTGTGGGAATGGGAATATTTTTGTGTGGTTGGATTTGACCTTGGACCCCTTCTTCAAGGTCGTATGAGGATACTGCATTTGCAGTATTTCTTTAAATATGTTTTAACCTACTCTTTACACTTAAACAGTTACCTTGTTACTTTCCTTCATAATACCATTTGCAAGGCACAACTTTTTTGTCCTTTTCTTCTGTCAGGTTCAGAATTTCTTTTGAACATGCTGTTCAATTACCATTTATTGTACTTCTGTACAGCACTTTCCGTGATAATTATGCTTTCCTCTCATTATTACCTTCACAAATCAAAAACACTCAGTCAGCTGACACAGTGCCCGTTCACGGGCACTCTTCTCTTGTTTGAAAGTTACCTTATCTAACGAGGATGAAAATTTGTTCCAGGCATGCAAATCTGTCTGTTCGTCTGTTTGCTAGAGCCATTACAAGGGAGGTACCCCCACCAAAAGTGTGAAAATTTCAACACTTTATTACAATTTTCTCAGTGACTATTGCAGTTATTTCTCTCATATATTGCATATATGTACTAGACCACAAGTAGATTCCCTTGTGTGAGTATCAGACCTAGATCTTTCTTACTAATTTTTTTATGAATTTTTAAAATAATTTTTAATGCATTAAAATTAATGAAATCATGCACTAAATCAATTATAACTTGAAAAGTATTGCATTTAGAGCATTTTGTTAAAATATGTTATTCAGTTACTGTTTTCATAGCTACAACATGGTGAGTAACTTGGGTGTCTATCTCAATAGCTAAGTGAGTAATAGCTACTTTTGCACTTTTCAGTAACTTCCGTCATGTGTAAAATCACTTCTAACTTGAAAACTATTGCATTTAGAGAATTTTGTGTAAATATGTTATTCATCTACTTTTGGGGCAGCTATAACATAGTAAAATTTCAGACCTGTAGCTCATGGCATAGCTGACTAATAGCTACTTTTAGGTTATCACTGTTGAGTAAATTACTTATAACTTGAAAAGTATTGCATTTACAGTATTTAGTTTCAATATGTTATTCACCTATTTTGGGGTCAGCTATAACATAGTAAAATTCCAGACCTGTGGCTCATTGCATAACTGAGTAATAGCTACTTTTAGGTTATCACTGTTGAGAGGTCCTCAGTGGCCTAGTGGTTAGCAAGTTTGGCATCTAATCATAGGCTGTCACCTCTGTGGGTTCGAGTCCCACAAGTGGCAATTCTGAGGACCTGTCCCAATATGACCCTGGCTGTTGAACGGGACGTAAAACCCCAACTTTGACCTTTGACTTTGACCTTTGTTATCACTGTTGAGTAAATCACTTATAAATTGAAAACTATTGCATTTAGATTATTTAGTTTCAGTATGTTATTCACCTAGTTTGGGGTCAGCTATAACATAGTTAAACTATTGCATTTGCAATATTTTCTTTAAATATGTTTTTAACTTACTTTTTACACCTTTACAGTTACCTCTTTACTTTCCTTCTGAACACCATTTCCAGGGCACAACTTTTGTGTCCTTTTCTTCTGTCACTTCTACTCTGAAACTCAAAACACACAGTCAGCTGACACAGAGCCCATTCACGGGCACTGATTGTTTGTTTTTATTGCGTTTTCAATATGTCTTCCCACCAAAGCAATAAAGATAAGCCCCAAGCTTTAAAATGTCATCATTTCTGCCATTCCTTTGATACACATAATTTTTGTCCAACATGCAGGGAAGCTGGTAAGGGAGATGGTCCCTGTGTCACTTTCATTTCACCCTGTAACATTTGTGCTTCCTTTACCGAGGAACAAATGATTAAGATTACTCATAGGAAGAGATATCTTTAAAAGCAGAAATCTGACACACCTAAAAATGATGATGAACTGGAGCTGTTGGGCGATCAAGAGGTTGAATCCTTTTCAGGATCACATGCAGACCTTGAAAGTGCTGCAAATCATCTTTTCATCTCTCCTCCACGTCCTCAGCCCCTTGACTGTCATTAAAAACTCCAGCAAATTCTGTCCCTCCCACCCCAGGTACTACCTTACAGCAGAAAATAGAATCGAAGCTTGAACAATCTCTGGGGTCTCGTTTGGACATCCAGTTAGAACAGAAATGGGTATTTTTCAGGCTGATATGCTCCAGGCAATGAAGTCTCTTTGGGAAGACTTTCAAAAGTCTATCCAGAAGACGTCTTCTCAAGTGGAGGTGGATCAGACCTCTGCTTCTGCCTCTAAGCCTGGCCCATCTAATACTGTTCATCTGGACCCTTCCCCCCCGAGCCCTGCCTCGGACCAATACTCTGATCAGACCGATGACCCTCGACAACATGACCCACCTTACTATAGGGAAATAGCATTCTCTGACATTCCCTCTCAATACGCAGAGGAGGTAGATACTTTCAGACGTATCTTGAAACTCCCTAACCAAAGGGAATCTATGCCTAGGTCCTCCACTGCAGTAATGGGTCTAGATGACGAGAAAGGTAGACAGGAGCTCAGGCCAAGGGGCCCTTCCTCTATGCTGCCACTCAATTCAATTATCAAAGATGCCTTTGATAAATTTGACCATGATTTCCAGGCAGCAAATTTACCCAAAGGTAAATATATCAAAGCTCCTACTTCCACTGCCAAGTGGTACAAGGTGGGACAGCCTTGTTATGAAGACAAAATCCAGGAGCTAAATACAGATTTTGCTAAGATCTGTATTACTCCTAAGCCCTCAGGGGCCCCTATGGGCAAGGTTCCCCTACCAATTCTTAAGGAATTGGAACACCAAGGGAGACAAAACATCTCCACGCTCAACTTTGCTACTACCTTGTTCAAGATGCTACCTTGTTCAAGATGCCTTGTTCAAGTCTCAATTAGTGAAGGAAGGTGAAGACTTCCTCATTAAAAAGGCACCTCAAAAGACTCTCAGGGTTTTGGACCCTATCAGAACAAGCCCTTTCATGGTTCCCACAAGAAAAGAGGCTCCTACAGGAAACGCATCTATGGGGGCAACTCCTCTCAAAGCAGTAACCAATCTTTTTCCTGGGAGGCGGAAAGCAGGCGGAAACCGAATTTCAGACGCTCCAGGGGTCGTTTTCGACCCCACAAAAGGGAAGAGGGCATGGAAACCCCTCCCCCCAATGACTCCTTAAAAGCCTCCCTCAGTCCACCAGTAGGAGGTCACCTCCGTACTTTCAGGCGAGACTGGCAAACAAAAAATGTTCATCAAACGTGTTAAACATTATCACCAATGGCTACGTACTGTCAAAACCAAACTTGGTCAGATTCCCTCTGATTCTATCAGAATACAAGGCCCTTCAAAAAGACCAAGCTCTGGCTGATTGTATCCAGTCTCTCCTGTCAAAGAATGCAATCGAAAGGGTGGAAAACGTAAAATCTCTCGGGTTTTACAGTAGCCTGTTTCTAGTCCCCAAGCCTCACCAAAGGTGGAGGCCAGTAATAGACTTAAGCAGGCTACACTTAGAAAAGTTCAAAATGCAAACTCCAGAGTTCATCAGGACCTCCCTGATTCCAGGGGAATGAGTATTGTGGATAGATCTGTCGGATGCATACCTACCTTCACATCTCCATCCACCCAAACTCAAGGAAATACGTAAGGTTTTGCCACAGGTCAGACTTCACCAATACTTGGACGACTTGCTAATCAGGTCCCAGTCTCAGGAGGAAGCCCAAGTGAACACTCAGGAGGTGGTGGAGGAAAAATCAGAACTGAAACCTACTCAGGTGTTTTCGTTCGTGGCCTACGAATACCATCTAGATTCAGCCCTTGAAAAACACACTCAAGAAAGATGGCTCAAACTTCAGGATTTGATCCTGCGTCTCAAGTCAAAACATGTTTTGACTGCAAGATGTTTGATGTCGCTAATTGGGTTGCTTGCCTCAACGGAGAAAATGGTCCCGGAGGGACGCCTTCACATGAGACCCTTTCAGTTTCATCTCAAGGAGCACTGGAAATATCCTCAGTCGCTGGACAGCCTCCTTCCGTGGACAGAAACAATTTCTGCACACCTAGACTGGTGGCAGAACCCCACAAATGTGATGATAAGTGCGGACCTTCATCCCAAAGACCACAGTATCCAACTCTTTACAGACGCCTCAAATGAATGTTGGGGGGCTCACTTAAATCAAAGTTCTACAAAGGGTCTGTGGTCAAATGGGGAAAAAAGGCTACACATAAATGTTTTAGAGTTGAAGGCGGTCTCACTGGCCCTTTGAAGCTTCAAGGACCAATGTCAGAACCAAACTGTGCTAGTTGCAATGGACAACTCAACAGTGGTAGCCTACATAAACAAATAAGGAGGAACTCACTCAGCTGAGATGTGCGCGCTCCTGTGGAAGATCATGACATGGTGCCATCATTATCACATAACATTGAAAGCCAGACACATTCCAGTGTGTCTGAATGTGATGGCCGACCTTCTGTCCAGGTCCAACCAAGTTCAGTCAACAGAATGGTCACTGTATCCGCAGGTGTTCAAACAGATCTGTCAAAAGTGGTTCACTCATCATGTAGATCTATTTGCCACTCATCTGAACCACAAACTTCCACGGTACGTGTCTCCAATCCGAGACTCAACTGCTTGAGACGTAGATGCTCTAAACATAAACTGGACGGGTCTCACTGCTTATGCTTACCCTTTGACGTCACTCCTTCACAGGGTGATCCAAAAAATCAGGCAATGTCACTGCCTGATTATAGTAAAAGCCCCAGGCTGGCCAGGGATGCCCTGGTTTTGGGACCTAGTGTAGCTCTCAACAGAGATCCCACTGCAACTCCCGGTGTCAACAACTCTCCACAAACAGTCCCACAATTATGTGTTCCACAGCAATCCTCAACATCTCAACCTCCACGCCTGGTGTCTAGGAGTGGACAGCTCCAAGAACAAGGCTTTTCTATGGAGGTGGCAGAGAGAATTGCTGCCCCTCAGAGGTCATCAACAAGGACCATCTACAAGTCAAAGTTGGGCCCTTTTTGAGAAATGGTGCAGAGAAAATTCGGTGGATTTCTCCACTCCATCTGTGAAACAAATCTCAGATTTTTTCATGTATCTGTACCAAGATCTAAACAGGCACCCATCAACCATCGATGGTTACAGGACGGCCATTGTTGAAACCTTGGGCCCAGCGGGCCACCATATTGTACAAAGCTCACACCTTCACAGGTTACTCTCCAGCTTTCACAGGGATCGCCCCAACATTTCCAGGGATCTTCCTAAGTGGAACCTTTCTGTTGTTCTCAATCAGCTCACAAAAGCACCCTTTGAGCCTATGAAAGACACAGACCTCAAACATCTTATTATCAAAACTGCTTTCTTGCTAGCTTTGGCCTCCGGCAATAGCCGCAGCGAAATTCATGCCTGGGTTGCAAACAAAGTATCTAATCTAGGCCAATGGAAAAAGGTTGCCTTGGTCCCTTCTTCTGAATTTATAGCCCAAAACCAACTAGCAAGAGAAGGTTCCCAAAGTGTGTCTCTGGTTACTATTCCTGCTCTAACTACCATTGTAGATAGACAATTCAAAGAAGACAGGACCTTGTGTCCAGTGCGGGCCCTGAGGTATTATTTAGACTGAACCCAGGACCTGAGAGGGTCCTGGTCCCTCCTTTTCATCTCCTTCAAGAAAGGACATACCTCAGGCATCAGAGCCGATACTCTCTCTTGTTGGTTGAAACAAACCATTCTACTTTGTTATAAACAAGCAGACCAACAAGCCTTGGACTTGGTCCAAGTCAAAGCGCATGACATTAGGGCCTTCGCGGCCTCTAAGGCCTTCTACGGTGGGGTTTCGGTGGACCAAATCATGCAAGCCTGTCACTGGAAAGCTCACAACACATTTACAAATTTTTACCAAAAAGAGCTTACTTGGTCAGACAATGACAACAATATGTATCTGGGGCCAGTAGTAGCGGCACAACAAGTCCTAGACCCTTCCCCTCAGACCAGTCATCCTCGGAAAGAAAAGACAGGGGGGGCACATCCGCTGGAACCATGTCTTTAGGACTCAGCAATCAGTCCCACATGGTAAGCTACTGTAGCACAATAAAATTGAAAATTTTAATTAGTTAAATGTAGCTTTTATAAGCTACAAGCTTACCATGTGGGACTAACAAGAGTCCCACCCAGCCTCCCTGCTGCATTACAGCTGAGGGGGTATGGTTCTAAATTTCAACGAGAAAGGAGAAGAGAAATGGAGTGTACCACATGATGACAACCTGAGGCTACGGCCAACTATAAATGTCTGTTTTTCTTAGACGTTAGCGGGCCTGGCGGCCATCCGAGAACAGCAATCACTCCCACATGGTAAGCTTGTAGCTTATAAAAGCTACATTTAAGTAATTAAAATTTTCAAATTTGTAATATACTTTCACAATTATTGTTTTTTTGTATTTTCAATATGTAAGAACACAAATGTACATTTATTTAGAAATAAAAAATATAACATTTTTAAGGTATAAGTCAGTCTACTAATGTCAAACGATAATTTTTATAATATTCCATATTTCCACTAACATATTAAAGTTATACAAAGTAGACACCTACAAAACAGATAAAATTGTTTGGGGGTATGTTACAATGTAGACAGTCATTTAGATACTTTGAAAACAGATTCAACTTATTGCCAAAAAAAATTGTTTCAATAATAATTGTGGTTTTAAATATCACTGTTTATGTTATTTTTTGGATGTAAAGTATAAATTAAGTGACATACTAGTCTAAATTATAGTGCAACGTGCTTTAAACTCACATAGTCCAACATACATATTGTTTTTTTTTATTTTATACAGTTGCATCCCAGAATAAACTTTATACACTAATATTACGTTGAAAAATTATGATGGTTGAGTCTCTCAAGAAATATATAATGCACAAGATATTTTCAACACACACCATAAACGTTAAACAGTAATTTTCTGAAAAAACCCCAGATAAGACAAACAGGTATGTTATACAGTAAAGGGGTCATTCTGGCCATGTTTAAATTGTCCTTTAAGCCATCACCTGTCAACCCTTTGAATCACAACAGTTTGAAAAATCAGCATGTACCAAATAAAAAGTCCTAGATAGTCTCCTGCTAGGGTAGATGACAGGCATGTTTAAAATACCCATCACAATCTCATTATTTGCTCATACCTGTGTAAAATCTAAATTGACTCACGATGGTATTAAGCCAAAATAACACTTTTACATATTACTAACCTTGACCAATTAGTACACAACACTTGTTGATTCCTACAACTGCCAATATAATGATACCAATTAGTACACACCACCTTGTGAGTACTACAACTGCCCATATAATGATACCAGTTAGTACACAGCACTTTGTGATTCTTACAACTGCCCATATAATGATACCAATTAGTACACATCATCTTGTGAGTACTACAACTGTCCATATAATGGATACCAGTTAGTACACAGCACTTTGTGACTCTTACAACTGCCCATATAATGATGAGATCAACAATGTTTTAAAAACAAGTTTAAACAAATTGACTATTTAAAGCAATTGGTGACTGCTACAACTGCCCATATAATGATACCAATTAGTACACAACACTTTGTGACTCTTACAGCTACCCTTATAATGATACAGATTAGTACACAGCACTTGCTGACTCCTACAACTGCACATATAATGGTAAGATCGACAATGTTTTAAAAACAAGTTTAAATAAATATTTTAAATACTATTTTAAATACCAAACACAAAATGAGCTTCACTGTAGCATCAGATTCTTGGAGTCATAGAATACCTGGCGAGCCATTTGTCCATAAGTTGAATTCATTGTCTTGATGGATTCTTCAGTTATATTTGGAAACTTGTTTAAAAGTCGAACGTAAGTGTGGACTGTGTAATTCTCTTCCCAGGCAAACGATCGGTTTCCCCAGATACTTCCCAGAAAGTCTGGATGTGGACCAGGCCTGTGGAACTTCATTGGCTCAATGTGGATAAGGTTTGGATATCTTCTTATGAGAACAGTTGGCACATTCCCACTGTGGAAGGCCCAGATATTTTTATA
Source organism: Sabellastarte sp. h YS-2021 (assembly GCA_964017235.1). Lineage (NCBI taxonomy): Eukaryota > Metazoa > Annelida > Polychaeta > Sabellida > Sabellidae > Sabellastarte > Sabellastarte sp. h YS-2021. The sequence goes on along the minus strand of OZ024931.1, from coordinate 78,774,003 downwards.
CTCTTGATAATCATCGTAGTATGTATCAAGCCAGACATAGAGAAAGGGGTGATCCTTTGCACAAACAATTATACCAGCACAGGTCCTGACTAGGTTTTCTAGTCCTAAAGTACAACCGTATCTCCGTACATCATCAAAGGGTCTGACAACCATGACATCCATATCCAAGTAGATGCCACCTTGTTCTATCAGGATCTTGATTTTGTCATAGTTTGAGTATGTTGTTTCAAAAGGGGGATCAGCAATAATATCCCTGGGTGGTTCTCTGTGAACAACCTACAAAATAAAATGGAAAATCTTTAAAACAAATGTTGGTGAAAAACGTGAGGCCGACATTGTGGTGATTGTAAGTTCTGTCATTTGCCTGAATCTAATACTGCACAATATCCAACATGTCATCAATCTAGAATTGTAGTTTCTTTACATGCAATTAGTTCTTTGTTAATAGTACTGTACTTAAACTATATCACAAAATCTAAAGGTATTTTAGGAGATTACTACTTCTGCCAAGGAGGTATTATTTTCATAACCATTTGTTTGTTTGTTTGTTTGTTAGTAGGTTTATGCAAATACTTCTGGTTAGATCTTAATAAAAAACTCAGAAGATGGGTCTTGGACATCTTTAACTTTTGAGAGTGATCTGGATCACCATCTGGATACAAAAAATAATCTGGATGTTTCCAGTTACTTATTATTGTTACTTTACTCCATCATTTTTCATTTGATTACATATTTCATCACGCAAGAAGGCTTTAAATTATTGTATTATCAATTGCTGCCTAATTCTGAACAAAATACATTGAAACTAAGCTGTTGATTGGGCATTGCTATTCAAGAGACACCAAGAAACTACAGTTGAGGACATTGTAAAATACTGGGATCACCCCATCAAAACTGTTGAGCATAATTTAATATTTAACCCTGTTACCCCTCCATAAATTTATCCCTTTTATCTAAAAATAGCAATATATAGCAGTATGGCCTGTTTACTTCTATTATATATTTGTTGATAAAGCTATGTTTATCAGGTGTTTGTTACTAAAGCAACTATAATTGCTATCATTCCAGAAAACATGCTCACGAAAATATATGAGTATTTATGTTCACTGTAATCACCTGCCCAGCATCTGTACACCTTACACTGTCTGCAACCTGTGGACACTGTTCCATTGGTGGGAACATTGTTCATCAATTGGATAGTTTTTACACCTTATACTGTCTGCAACCTGTGAATACTGTTCCATTGGTGGGAACATTGGATAGTTTTTACACCTTACAGTGTCTGCAACCTGTGAATACTGTTCCATTGGCGGGAACATTGTTCATCAACTGGATAGTTTTTATACCTTACACTGTTTGTAACCTTTGAATACTGTTCCATTAACAGTAACATTGTTTATCAGCTGGACAGCTTTTGCTGAGTAAAATGAAGCTTACCTGGACAAAAACTTTACAAAAATAATAGCTATAACTAAACCCAGCACATTGAGGGACTGATGCAATTCTGTGTTCACTCAATGACAAAGTATCCTAATCAGCAATCACTTTAATTAGCACTGATGCTAGAAGCATACACTTTTTGGCGTGGTGATAACATCTAATAAACCTGATACAGCCATTTTTTAAGTTTAGCCACCCCATTTCAACTTGATGGATTTAATTTTTTATTTGGGGTATTAATGCCGCTTTCAACACTGTACAGTTCATATCACGATGAGTAATTTTGTGGGTAGAGGAAAACAGTAAGTAGAATTGGTCAAGGTTCTGTACTGAAATTTGTGTATATGTATCACATTCATTTTAAATTTTCACATGTTTAACTTATACATAACATAAAACAATCCTGAAACTGAATAAAATGACAGTTTTTAAACAAAAAGAGGTAAGAAGCGTAGTAAAAAAGAACCCTATAGCTATAAGTTCAGCGAGCTGTTATCCTGAGTTTAAAATAAAATTAACCAAAGACAAGTTTGACAACTGATGTAATTACCTTGAATACTGAATACTTTTTGAGCAAGTCAAAGTATTTGCCAGTGGGCTCCTTGTTGGTGTGGAAGTAGACAGCATCTGGTTTGAGGTTTTTGATGGCAGACAATATGCTCAGCGCTTTGTCAAACCTCATTTCCACAGTCTTTTGCTGATACCATATGTAGTGCACAATATTTGGGACCTGGAAGTCTTTATGTTGTTCTGCCTCCAGTTTTCCCTTGATGAACTCATGAGGGACAGTGGAGAAGTTGGTCAGGTTATAGGCTATGTGGTGAAACTTGTGCTCTGCTTCTACCTTCTTTATTATGATCACAGGCTCTGGTCGTGGATATGCAAGCCAAAAACAAATATTGACCAGCAGGAAAATCTGTTGATATAGCAAACACAGTATTTCAGATTTTAACTCCAAACGCAAATGTAAATCTATTTTGGTCTATCTTTATATCCTTGCAATGAGGTTCACAAGTCCCCCACTGTCGGGGGACTCAGGTTTGGTCAAATGTTACAGGTGGTTTACAAGGTCCCTTTGAACAGTGAAGGTCTTAAGTGTATTTACAGTTTTGTGTTTATGCCTAGTACATTTGCCATCAGGTTATATTGTGATGGGTATTCAGAAGGGCAAAGGTAACCAGTACAGTTGGTCAGGGTTCCGTACTGTAAGCCATCGACGAACGGCAAACCACTACCAGCTTTGCCACTTGAACTCAGGAGGGGATTAAAACCTCTGCCAACAAAGGCCTCCGGTTTATCTCAGTGTTGCTATGAGATATATACAAAGCCAAGGGCTGTAGTCAAGAAAGGGTCAAGCTCAATTTGATCCAAATATCAGCTCAAGTTCAGTATAACCAGCAGTAAACTTGAGATGATTTTTGGCTCAACTTGAACTTGATGCCTTTTGTGAATAGCAGACCGGGAGTCAATGAGAGAGAAGAGCTAAGATGCTAAGCTTTTAACCAAAACATTTAAATCAAAACATATTTGGACGAGAAATTACTTAGCCAAAAATATTTAACCTCTTACAAAGACGTATGTGTAATTGGTGTCATACATTAGTTAGCAAATTAATAAAAAATGATGTGGACGGGTATGACTGATCATCTAGATATGTACATACTAGATCAATCAGCCAATCTAATGATCCAAGGAATGACTGAAACAATTCTACTTACCACCAGTATTAATGTTACAACCTTTTTACAGTCTGTCATCCTTGGATGATAGCTACAAATATAACATTTAAATTATTTTAATGCATGCTTGAAGATAGATATCAAGTGTTATGGCTGTAAAAGTTTGAACGAAAAGAAAATACAGAAATCGCTGTTGGGATCTCAAAAGGAGGTTTGAGTATTTTGTCAAAAGCATACATGCAAATGATATTTTTGGGTTAACCTGTCTCTCACTACACTTTTTATTGGTGACATCACAGCTCAATGGTGGAAACAAATTATATTGAATAACTGAGTTTGTAACTGGCTTGTTAATGTATACAATGGTTCACACAGCTAAATCTTTAAACAACCATGCTTCACCCCAACAATTGTCTCTCATGACTTGATCTCTACACTATGATGAATAAATGCATCTAAGACCCATATTAGACAAATAAATAAATCTTGGTCCAATCAGACTGCTTATAATTATACCAGGACAATCCCTACCAGCAGAAGATAAGCCTAATATCATAGTGTCACCAATAAAGATATATATAAAGATATATAAAGATATTTTAACATTCTATGAGTGAATCAATAAGTTGTGAATCCAAGCTACCCAATATATCAAAACAATGCTTTTACTCCCGTAAAAATGAGATATATTTTATGCTGAATAGTTAAATTTAACAAACGTCAAAGTTGCTGAAGAAATAAAAATCTAACATATTTTTGCATAGCCTAATATGATCTGTTTGTTAGGCTATGGGACTGTCTGTCAATGTAATGTGTGGTAACTACAACAAAGGTTCAACCTTTAAATTATCATCAATAATAGCAATAACATCTCTTCTAATTCTATCAGTTATAAGTGTGAACCTCTTATCTCACCCATTGTACTTTATTGTAAGGATTAAAACGCCTTAGAATTATGATGTAACAACTTCTGTGATTTTTGTCATCTGTGATTTATCCAAATTTCCAAAAATACATTGACAGGGATTTCACCATCAACTTAATCAAGACATATGATATCCCTTCAGCTTTAAACATGTAAGCAGTTTTCAACAATTTGCAAAGTATAACAACAATATTATAGTACACTAAATTTTGGGGCAAAGGTTTGCTCATAAGTGATAAAAACTGAGTTTTTATTCCAAATGACATCATTGTCAGGAAGTAGGTTGTATATACCAGGAACCAAACATTAAACCTAAGAAGACATACACTTAAATGACTTTGTTTTCAAAAGACAATCTGGGTCACCATGTACACCTAAAGAAGGTCAGTTTGAAGTAGTTGATAGATTCATTTCAAAATCGGTCATGGTTTTTCTCAATCTAATTTTAAACCACCACAAAGATAGTTTTTATTGTTTAAATAAGAAAAAACGTTCCTTCCTCACGGCAAAAAGCAATGTATTTGCGAAAACTGGGGGTAAATAAGTGGTCACACAATAACAAATACTTTTGCTTATAATACAGCCTTATTGTTTAAGTGCTCAGTTTCTGGAAGCTCCTTGTCACATTTCAACAGGACCAACACACAATAACCAAATATTCAGTCTAGTGTGGATAGTATTAACACAGGTTTCTTCACTTTCCTACTACAGATGTCCCTAAGCTGTGGTAAGCAGTTAACATCAGTGAAGGAACTGAAATATCCAGAGTAATGAATACATACACTGACCACTGATAAGCTTGAAATAGCCTTTTGAATCGGCTGATGCTGCAGCTACATTGGAAAGACATAACACAGTCATACCATTGTTTGAAGAGTTTCAGAATTTGCAAGTATTTTAGGCAATACGGTAAAAAATTTACGGCGAGTTTAACAAAGATCATCATAAAAAATGCATCTATATATATTTAGTGTCCGCTCCTATATAGCTGGATTGCCTATACTTCCCACAAGCAGCAAGTGGATCGGTAATCTGATTCTGTGTCAGTGTGCTTACAATATTACCCATGCATCTTATGGTTCTTTACTGAAGAACTAAGAATGATACTGGCTGCTCCAATGTAAAGAAATGAAGGTTGCTTCTCTATTGAAAGTGGTAAAGAGTGATCTGTTATTTTTTTCAGATGTCCTGAAGCGTGAGCCTTAAGGCTTCTGTAACTATTTATAAATCCTTGATTTTGCAATGGGTAATTCATAATGTGTGGCATTTCTATTGTTGGCAAACATATATGAGCTATCTTACCATTTACTTTTTCATACATGTGGTTCGCAATGGTTTTTATAGTGCCAGTTACTTATTGAAATGCTCGTCTTTATCTGTGTTTTCTACATGTGAAAAAAATTCAATATTTCACTTGTCATGTAATATGCAATTACTGAATAAAATAGTTTTCTGTATTTTAAAAGTGAGCAAAATATTTGTTATTTTAAGATTTGTACACAAAATCGTAACATTCATTTGACAAATAACGAATATCGAAAAAAATGAAACTCTCAAAACACTTGAACACTCGACACTACAATAAGATGGTTACTGTACCAAACCAAAGCTTGAATAAACTGAACATCATAACTAGAAATTGTTTTTACGAAGGCAAAAACAAAGCTACCCACTCCAGGAAGGTAAAGTCTTACAAAAAGTAAGAAAACACAGTTCACAAACTACACAAACAACAGTGTGAATAATTTGACCTGTAATTTATAAAAAAAGCCTTATCTCATTATCTCATCTCAAACTAATAATTTAGATGCTTCTCAAAGTATAGTCAATTTTACATTATAAAATAGTACATTCAAAATTGTTTCATCTGTTTTCTGTGCCTTTAATATTTTTTGTAAAGACGAGTATTATAAAATGCAATGATTACATCTTAATGGACTGATTAATATTTTTAGAATATTGATTTAAAAACAAAAATCTGAAGCAATGTACATTTGTGTCCTTCAAAATAGAAGAACATTAACTCGATAAGGCATATTACAATTGGTTTAATTTCCGATGAGGATAAATCATTTATTTATGTCACATATATGTACACGACCATTTCTGATCAAGAACAAAAACTCAGTGAGAACTTTAAGCCTATCTTTTCATTCTTGTTATGTATAGAGCCCCATTTTTTGTTGTATACTCAGTCATGGGGATCTTGTAGACATTTATAAGCCTCTTTTTCAAATCGCACGATTGTATCCACAACTGCAGGATTTGGTACCCAATCGCCAAGTCTTTTTGGAAAACGATCTTTTCAGTCATAAACCCTCATTTTCACCCGGGGAGCACTTGGTTACCTATCATATTATTTTTATTTTCCATAAACTCCTCTCCTCTTCACCCCTGTATTATAGTTCGGGTTGGGGATGTTACAAAAGTTAATAATTTAATAATTACTAAACTACACTTCCACAGGGTTCTCTCTTGTTCTCATTTCAAGTTCTGACATACAACTCAAAAGTTCCCTGTATTTATACTAAACACGCCTATTGTTTTTTTTTCCACAACAAATGCTACTATTGTCTGAAGGATAATTATTATAGCAAACAATAACTGACTTTGAAACAATACAAAAAAGGCTAAGTCCCTAACACTACATCACTAACTCCTTTATGTACCATCTGACAAGGGAACTATACAGTAAACTTACGCATGGTAATTACACAATAAACCAATAGGGATAATGGTCACACTACAACAATAGACTTGCAAGACCTTTTTAGTGTGCTGAACCAAATTGGCCCTGTAGTAGGGGTTAAAGTCAAATTTGCATTTGGAAAAGATTCGCAGGACATCATTTCTTGAATCTTTTCACATTTTTAAGTCTTACAACCAATAATAAGTGCAGATAAGACCTTATTAGTGTGATGACCTAACTTGACCTTGACGCAGGGGTTAAAGGTTATATTCAAGACTTGAATAAGATTCGCAGGTCGTGATTTCCTGGAAGTTGTTTTCGCATCATGAAACCCAACGACCAATGGTAAGGAAGATATAAGGCCTTTTCAACATGCTCAACTCCATTTGAATGGAAAGATATAATCTGGCGGCCATTTAGATTTAAAATGAGGCCAAAATTACTTTAGGTAAGCTATCCTGGCCATATACATTTTGGACTAATCTGACTAGGCTAGCTGCAATATTTTATGTTTTAGAACATCTTAATGATTTTCGAACAATCACCTATGGCAGTCAATTTTTTTTTCAAAGTGAGGCCATACTTTTTTGTACACATGTTTTCATAGCCTTAAACATACTCTGCAAATATTAGGGTTTATGTAAAAATGTGATGTATGGAAGGCATTTTACAATCTCCCGACCCTGCCCTGACCTCCCGACCCTGGCTGGAGAGAAAAATTACAAACAGCGGATGAATACTTCAACTATTTAAACTTTACCTCATATGGTACTATTGGCTGAGGCCAGTAATCAAATTATAACCATGTTTTGTCTGAAGAAGTGTGGAGAGGTGTCTCTGTTTCTAATAGTAGAAAGTGTTGTTTGGGGCATATTTAGAAATACTATCTGCATTATAATTACAAGCAATTGCATGTAACAGTTTCACTCTCTTTAACTGAACTGATATCACAACTCTCTACTGAGGTCTACATTAGATTCAATATCAAAGATGATGGTCTGTTATGTCCAGTTTATAACATGCTTGTTACCTCCGCCAAAAGGAATTAAATTCACGACTGTTTATTTGCTGTCTGTTTGTTTGTTCACAGGATAACACAAATACTGCTGGTCTGAATCACCACCTGGATACAAAGAAACATCAAAGATTTTCCCATTTACTTATAATTTAACCGTTAAATATGATCATACATGCCTTGGCAGAGGTATACACTCTTCAAGGGCTCTTGTTTTTGGTATTTGTTTTTAATCAGAATCAGGGGGTCACAGTGGCAGAGTGGTAACACTCTTGCCTCCCACCTCTGAGGCCGGGGTTCGATCCCCGTCAAGGCCTTATGTGGGAAAGCTGGTAGTTGCTTGCCGTTGGTCAGCAGTTTACAGTACAGAACCCTGACGAACTGTATGTACTGGTTTCCTCTGCCCTTCCAACTACCTGTCGTGATATGACCTGTACAGTGTTGAAAGCGACGTAAACCACAAATAAATAAAAATTAATCAGAATCAGATCAATTTTGTTTTAAGCAGAATACGACTGAGATCTCTCCTGAAATGTGATGCATTCTTTCTTATGTCATACCTCCGCCAAGGAGGTTATGTTTTTGCCTGCGCTTGTTTGTGGGTTTTTGAGTGTGTGCGTTTGTTTGTGAACAAGTTAACTCAAAAACTTATATACAGATTTTGATGAAATTTTCAGGATATGTCTGAAAAGGTAAAAGGAAGAAATGATTCAATTTTGGGAGTGATCCAGATCACTATCTGGATCTTATGGATCCATGAAATATAATTTTTAAAGAAACATAACTCAAAAAGTTATGGATGGATTTTGATGAAATTTTCAGGATATGTGCTCCCTTGGCGGAGGCCTGAGCTCTCTGAGTGTTCTTGTTTTATATGCACACACAAGCAATGTCTGAAAGATCTGTTTGTTATATGTGGAGTAATGTCAACGACAAAGCAAACTCATGAACTGTTGAAAACTCGATTATTTCTGTATCCAGAGTATGAACCAGGTTTGATGAAGAATTCCTCAAAAAAAAAAAAAAAAAAAAAAAAAACCGCCACAAAAAAAACAAAAAAAAAACAAAAAAACTACTGCTTTTGGCAAACCCATAAAACCTATGGTTGGGTTTTAGACCCCTCCCCCCCTTTGTGAAAATTCAATCACTTCTTCCTATAGTCAGGCTCTATCCGCATAAAAAAAATCATTAAGTTATGTTCATCAGTTTTAGAGTAATCACAAACGTAAACAGACAGACAACTAAATAAAGGAACGCTTCCACAAAAGGGTTATTCATGAGAATAAATCTTCAATCATTACAAGGGAGAATGGTGTGATCCTGCATACAATGGGCGGTCTATTTCGTCACCATTTCTTGGGACACAATTGATAGGGCATATAATTTGATGACTGACCACAAGTAATACTACCATATATGGCAAAGTTGAAAACAGTTGAAGTATTCAATGTCATTTTTACGAAGGAGACCCATAAACTAATGGCAGGATTTTGAACAATTAAAGAAAGAAAACGTAATATTTTTTTTCGAATGTTCGTACAAAAGTGAGTCAAATGATATCTGCCACAATGATAAAGAGACAATTAGTGGACCTATTATATGTTATTTGAGCTATTGAAACAAACAAAAATACGTCAAATACCAAAATTCACCAAAATCAGACCCCATTAAACTCTTCTAAACTCCATACTTTGGCATACATTTTATTTTTTAATATTTTAACCAATTACCATATCCTACAATACTATTAAAAATACATAAGATTCTACCTACTGAGTACATGTTTGTTGCCTGTTTCCACAAATGTACTGTTACTAGTATTGACCGATCAAATCAGCTGTGTAACCTTGTAGTTGCAAAGGAAATGTCCTACACATGTTTATATTGACATTTGTTTGTGAATGATTGTTTGGTTTCTGTGTTGTTGGTAGTGGGGCTGGACATAATTTTCAAAGGAAAAAGGAATATCTCGCCAGACGGACATGATGCTAAATGACAATTTATTCTGATAGTCAGTGCCCACTGCATGGTGTCTTTCTCCCAATCACATGTGACACGTAACTAGGAATAAAGGACTATTTGACATTGACTACTTGATATAACGTTCATGTGGTTAATCTTCTAAAGGTTATTATTTTGTATTGAATTAGCCACGCTTTGGCATAACGTATTGAATATCAAATAAGATTCACATAAGATACATATTAGCGTGACAAATGTATTGGTTACAAGTTATATATGTTACAGTAAATATGCGAAATCAGTAAATGCGCGTATTTACTGAACTTTTCGGTAAATACATGTATTTACTGATTTATGACTGTGTTATTTCACAATTTTACTGGATTGACTTTCAGTAAACATGTGAAATGAATCTTTGATGTTCCCTGGTTGTAAATATATAATATTAAATGGTAAACCGAACTGTATATTATACTGGAACAATTTACTCTATATAATATTAAATGGTAAACCAAACTGTGAATTATATTGGAACATTTTGCTCGATCATGATGACTATTAGAAACATACTAAGCATATTTCATTTTACAGTACATTACATGCAAATATGTTGAACAAATAGAACTGGGCTTTTAAATATTTATTTTTAAAAACTTTAGATATGTGCTTTCTGTAGATATTTCATATAAGCTTATATTATTTTCAATCCCACACCTACTAAGGACCTATGTTACCCCTACAAAAGATTAAGGACCTTTTAACTTTTCACTATTTTTATGTGACCGATACATAAAATGCACTTTTATTGGAAATATATAAAAGTTTGAGAAATTAATTTAAATTAAAGTTTCAAAATTTTAGCACATTTTAACTATACTTTCATTCAGCAGAAATTTTACCTTATCATTTAAGACAGAATGATTTACACTCAAACAAGTCTGTACGTATTCTTTAAGAATCTATTATTAAACAGAGATTATAAGTAAGTGGTTTCTTTATTTTATTTCAATCAAGGCTTTTGCCATTTTCTGGTACATTTATGACTTTAATTTAGGTACTGGCTACTTGATCAAACAATTGTTGTTAGAAACAATGAAAAGACCAGCTAACCCCTAATTGGAAATCATCATATTCTTTCAGAGGGACTTAATCTCTTTTAAGGCATCTATGGTTATGGTGTGGCTTCCTCTATTAAAGGGACAACATTAAAGGGAAGTTTTATTCAACCATAATTATAGATCTAAATTTTGTTGGTAACTTTTGGAAAAAAAATACATTGTTAAAACTACAATGAAATTCAGTTCTTGGACAAGAAATATATCTTAATGTTATTACCTTGCTTGTTGTTCCTTATAATTAAAGTATCATGCTTTGATAAATATTTGGATATTTAAATTACACTTTATTTTAAATGAAAAAAAAATATTACAAGTTTGCATTACATATTACATGACACTGCTTTTGAAATTGTAAAGTGATGTAAAATTGTTGTCCCAGTGCTGGATTGTAAACAATTATCAAAGTTTGAATATGACAAAGCTATTTAAAGTTTTAAATAACTGTTAATATGAAGACATACCAAATGACACCCAACTATTGAAGATATAATATGAAGACATAGCATATAACACCCAACTAATAAAGATATGAAGTTTTCATTATGATTTTAGAAAATACGCGTATTTACTGGAGCAAAAAAACAGTAAATACGTGTATTTACTGAAAGTTTCAGGGAATACACATATTTACTGACCAAATCAGTAAATACGCGTATTTACTGAAAATTTCAGTAAATACGCGTATTTACTGATTTCGCATATTTACTGTAACATATATATTTTTTTTGAAATATATGGGTGTTTCCTGATTTTCTGACAAACAGCCAGTGCTGTATTTCTGCATACTGCCTCCTTGGTAATTCCTCTCTCAGTACAAACTGTAAGATTCCAGTTTAAAGTCAAATCAAAATGGTGTAAGGGCCCATAATCATTAACATCCTTATTCTTTCTGAAGAAATTCTCTTTTAGTCACAAAAAAAAAACATTCAAAAATTAAGATTTTTTGTTTTTCAAAATTGGCAAAGACAGAGAGGCCAGTATTTTTTCTTTCTTTTTTATTTATCCAACACAGTCTGTTTCATCAATATATTGACGTCACTGTACAGATCCCACCCTGTCCATGAATAACCTAGGTATAGTTTGAGCCAGCCCATTTCACACCCTGGGGTTGTTCCAGACAAACTGAAACTAATAATGGTAATATTTGTTAACTTGTAATATTTGGTAATTATAAATATATCTGCCAGCTCATATGGCAAACTAGTGACGTTGTGAACCTTTTCCCCAATAATCAATAATACAATACAGGTATGGTGATCAACTGTGGCTAGTGATATTTACCAGGACAACTGTAATAACAGTAGTATTCAGTCGATTGTCAAGTGCCGTGCACAGTATATTTGTGTGATGGCAGCAATGGAACCTAAGCAGAAGTGTTCATTATGTTTGCAGCTGCATTCTAGGGAGTATGACCACTAAAAATTGAACATTTGTGTATTTATTTATTCTTGGGTCATTTTGTGGTAGTCTATACAGTTTCATTATGGACATGTAAAATACAATAAATATATAAAGTGAGTTATTACTGCTTCCTACAACAAAAAAAACTGTGAGCCTTTTACGAATTCATCATGATTGTTACTTTTAGTGTAAATAAATGTAACTCCGTGTCTACTTTGCAGTGCAAAGTATTATTCTCTAATATAGTTAGACTAAGTTTCTGATGCTAGCATATAGATTCTAGTGAAAACATATAAAAAATTTTAAAATGTTGATTTTGTTGTCATCTCTTTCAGGTATTTGGAACTTCCGCCACACTACACATCTTCTTATTTTGCATTAAAACATATTCAGTGTGATATAGTGCAGTAGTTATCTCGACCTCAATACAAAAATACGATCTCACTGTGGATAAGGCTTTTTAAATATTAATAATTATCATTTTCTGGTATATATTAGAGTTACTATGAATATGAAAAACTTCAATTTAGAACAAAGGTCACTCTGGTGTATAAAGTGACCTGGCCAAGACTATACCCTCCGCCCCCTCCATACACTTTCGGAAAAATACATCCAAATTTCCTTTGCCTAACTCCTTTGGTAAAAATAATCCGGCACTTGTTTCAGTTTGGGTTAGAATGGTGCACGGAAAAGTGCCCTACTAGAAAAGTGCCCTCCTAGAAGACTGCCCCCCTAGAAAAGTGCCCTCCTAGAAGACTGCCCTCCTAGAAAAGTGCCCTCATTATGAGGGGCTGGAAAAGTGCCCTCCTTTTCTCAACAGCCCCCAGAGAATCCCAAGGCAGAAAATAAAACAAATAATGGGTTTTATATTTCTATTTCTACTTCTTTTGACATATGCACATTTATTTTAAAAAATATTATAGTACTGACATATATCTGGCACTGGAAAGAACTAATCATGAAGTTAACCTCCACACTAAGGTCAGGGTCTAAGGATGACCTGTTCACATGACCTTGGAGGTCACAGAAAGCATGATCAAACACAAAAAAGGTCAAAGGTCAGAATAGATCGACCTTGACCAGAACGTCAGTGAAGGTGAAGACAATACCCAACTGATGGAGTATTTGAGGCCCTCCTAGAAGACTGCCCCCTAGAAAAGTGCCCTCCTAGAAGACTGCCCTCCTAGAAAAGTGCCCTCATTATGAGGGGCTGGAAAAGTGCCCTCCTTTTCTCAAATGTTACACCATAAAATAGTTTACAAGCATTTTATAGACATTTAATTCAGAGAATTATAAGATCTGATTGTGACAACATATTTATGATAATACACAAGCAAGCATATATAGAAAGTAAGCACTAATTTCACTACCAACATGGTTATGGTGATATCATACATGGGCATACATAAGCAGTATATTTTACAATAAACATTAACAGAAGCACATCTATGTGATCAGAAATATCCTTAGAAAAGTCTAATGCAGTGTCCAACATCACTCAGGAACTCTAGCAGATTTAATTGTACCTTTAATCATGAATGCCTGAGCAACTACTTTATGAATAAAACATTTAAAAGTAATTTTACATTACATTATCTGAGAAAAGGCGGACAGTTTTTCACCCCTTCAAAATTTCATGCGTTTGGTTAGAATACACCCAGGGTTACTTTAGGATAGACCGGAATAAACCCTAGCATTGAACCTGTTATATGTTACATTATACCCACTTTTAAACTGTTATACATTATATTATACTCACATTTATACTGTTATACATTACATACCCACATTTAAGCTGTTATATGTTACAAAATACCCACATTCAAGCATATATGTTAAGCTATGCCAGCTTATAAACCGTTAGAATTATTATACGATACATTATACTCACATTTAAAGTATTATACATTACATTATAACCACAAAACCAAGCTGACGTGCCCAGAATGTTAAAATGTGGAGCACCTACTTAATGTATATTTCATATTTATTATTTTCTCCATTTTATACAAAAACTTACTTTACATATTATTAATTTTATCATTATCAATGCAAACTTGGTGATAATAAAGGTAAAACAAGTCTGTGGCATATTTGAGATGTCATCATGGGGGAACACAAAATAGGCCAGTAAACACTTTTGAGCTTTGCAAATGTTTGAAAGGAAACGTTTGGCGAAGGTTAATAAATAATGATTATGAAACCCAATGTTTTATTAAAAATGTTTATTAAGCGTTTAATGACAAATGTTAGAAAAACGTTGCATGTGAATATAATAATGTCTCAAAAATATTACTTTGGCATTGCTTAGCAATATTATCCTTAATTGGGATCAGAGGTTGAATTCAACATTTTTCACCTCACCAATGAAAATAATATTTTATGTCTGAAATTGTAAGATAGTAGCTTAAGAATTGTGCCCCCATTCAATTCTTACTGTTAAACATTGCAAGTGGGGAAATTTTTGACAGAGTCCTCTAAAATCCTTATTATTGCTCAGCGTTATCTTTGTTTGTAAACGTTTGAAGGTAAACGTTTAATTAGCATTCTAAAAATATAGGTACAAAATATGTTTGTGATAGAATGTTTTTAAAATATTTGATAGAAAACATTCAAAAATATTTTAAAATTATGGATATGAAAACAAGTTGCCATTAAACGTTTGTATAAGATTTTCAGAGCAAACATTTACAAAACATTGTCAACAAGTGTTGTTTAAATGTTTTATGTATACTGTTTATCAAACTTTTCATGAAGAATGTTTGAGAAACATTTTCAGCTCAATGCTTAAGTAAGTAAGAAACACTTATAAAGCGCCAAAATCAACGTAAACTAAATTTACTTCCAAAAAATCCGTCCATAAGTTTTTGAGTTATCTTGTTCACAAACAAACGCACAAACAAGCTCACAAACCCACAAACACACCCAGGCGAAAACATAACCTCCTTTGCAGAGGTAAATATTGTTTGTAGAATAGAATACCCAGCCCCTTTGGGCTTATTAGTCGCCACAAATTAGATATTATAATACAGTTAGACAAGCAGGAGATCTATTATTTACATACTTGTACTTAAGAATTGGCTTGTTGTCTCCAACATATCACATGTAAAATGCACACATACTTTGATTTTCCTATTACAAAAATGCCTTAATGAACTGATATAATTATTCCATTTGTTTACATCTAACATTTCATAGTAAACAGTACATTTATTTATTAGAACAAGGCACATACATAGGAATTTTATTTCATCTTCAATAGCTTCCTTATATATTTTAGAGATTCTGTCTTCTAGCTCCAGTCAGTAGTACCAACCTGTTTCGATTTCTAAAGGCAAAATAGCTGTTCTCCTTAACTGACAAAATAATGATCCTTTGTATTTTGACACATGAAAACTAACATGTGGTTTGGTAAGAATTTCATCTTTTTTGAAAAGAGAATAAGTCCTTAGCTTAGGTTTTGAATGCAAGTCTGAAAGCCATTCTCTATGCCTAATATCAACTAGTTTTACTTAGAATTGGGTAATGTTTATTTTTCGGGAGCTCTTGGAGCTAATCCTAATGATATGTTTTAATCCTATCTTTGTTTTTTATGTCTGCAGAATTGTGGTCAGTGCTGCTTAAAGAAATGAATAAATATTTAAGTATTCCAGAAGTTAAGAAAAAAATGAAAACTTTAAACCCCCAAACTGAATTGGAATAATGATTTAACAAGTGTACAAACCAGGCCAAAAAATCGTTTGGGCTACATACACGAACTGTAAAGCAATAAACAGTAAAGCAATTTATGAAAGTCCGGAGGCCAAACAAAGTTAAAAAGTGATCTCTAGAAGTGCAAGCCTCGAAAGGAGCTAGTACTAAAAAGGTGACAACATGGATATCAGCTTTAAAAGCAACATGATTTAAATATCAAAAAAAGATTAAATTAAAAATTCAATGTAAAAACAAGTTAAGTACTATTTTGTTTACAGAAACAAAATGCGGAAGTGAACTGCAATTATCTTTTTAAAGACAGAAAAATAAAATGTTGAAACATTCACAGACCTGACCCTGAACAGAAAACGATGCAGTATCCAAAGTCAATACAAAAACGGTGATTTCATGAGTAACCATCAACTATGCACATTATATATCTCCACAGAAAGAACCTAAATGGACTTGTCTAAAACAATAACGGATTAACCCCTAAAAACACATTGGCAACGCTAATACCTGAATAACCTGCTTTTGATCAAGTTGAGATTATGTAGATGTTTTCTATGAGGCAATTGTGTAGGAGGTATTAACTGAAAATAAGAAGTTTCTTCCTGCCTGGACAAATTTTAACCTGGGTTATAAAGAGGATGAAAACGACAATGTTCAAATAAAGTAATGGCCTGTTTTAGCCAAGCTTCCTAGTGCTTCAGAATTTAGGGTTCCTTTGAAGATAATGTTCAATAGTGAATTAGTAATCTAGTCATCATTTAGTAATGATCTCAATGATTTTTGTCCATTCACTAACGATATATTTCTGACCAGTTTTAATAACTTTTAGAAACATAGTCTCTTACAAAACTCTGCGTTACTTCATTTCTTAAAAAAAAAAAATTAGAAAATACCTGCATGCATAGAAAATATTAATTACAAGCACCTAGATACATTAACAAGGGTCTATTTTACAAAAAAAAAACATTCCCAGACATTATGATACCTGCAATAGTATTATATATATAAATTAATTATAGATGTTGGTGAAAACGTACATGAAACAATTGATTGAAGTTCTTTGTAATTCGAATTTGAAAACAATGGCTTAATTTATGAATGAAATCATTATTGCAAGATATAGTATTGTTTTTCCAAAATAGATTGTGAAAGATTACATTGCGAACACATTCCACAACACTGAGTGACTTAAGGTCAAATCAAGGTCATTGTGATAACATATCAAGTATTGAAACAAGATCCCAATTTACTAAGATTAAGACTCAGTCAGAATGAAACAGTTAATGAATATACATGAAACACAAAACCACAATGACCTTGGGGTCAAGTAAAGGTTACCTAACACAAACCAAATAAAACTTGCCAATAAGAGGGAAAGTGTAATGAGCTGATGAATCAACCATAATTTAGTGAAACCGGAAATCCAAGGTCAATTATTTCAAATATTTATCTGTAAGAATTCATAATGATTAATAATAGAAATAATAATATCTCTAGTGTTGAAATATTGTGTATATGTCTGTTAACAATTGGAAAGGTGCAGCTACTGTTCCCGTACAATTGAGAGTTATATGTGCTCCTCAAGGAGTAATAATCAGGAGTGAACCCCCCCTCTAAACATTAATTCAGAATTGACTTATTACATAATTTAGAAAGTTACAAAACAATAAAACCCTGACGGGTGACCCTGTAATTGTGTCAACTCTCCATTATTTTTACATAATGGAGAGTTAGCACTACATTATTTTCTGAGAGTGGAATGTGGTTTAGTTCAATGGCCAGTCTGCCAAGAACAAAAGGGTACTTAGTATTTGCCAGTCATCCTCAGCACAATGCATTCGATATTGAAATGTTTTCACAACTTCTTTCATATTAATTAGTTCAGTGGGTACATTTACAAAGTCTTTTTAATTCTGCATCATATTCAGAGTGCATAGGAAAACACCTCATGGAAAAATACTACCTTGAAAAAATACCTCCTTACAAATACAAAACAAGCAATTTAATTTATAAAGTTGGGTATTGTTTTAATTCTTTTTTTTTTTTTTATTTGTCTTTTTTATTTTCATACAAAGGGTACAAAGAATGTAACATTTTTAACAGAAACACAATGTTCATACACTTTCTATTTTTTAACAACAACACAAAATTAATAAAGAGAAGTGGAAAAGGTTTCAGCAGGTTGCAGGAAAAAAATACCTCAGATGCCCCGGGCAAGAAGAGAAAGCAAACTCCAACTATTCTTAAATTTTTGGTCGGTAAGGGAGATAACTGCCAAAAATTGTTGTTCCTCATATTTTTGTTTGAAAAATATTTGGAAGGTAGTGAAAGTCGCAGGGGTATCCTTTACTAAAGCTTTAAAGATGTACTGTTTGGCTAGCAAGAATATAATTTCCAGTTGTTTATTATCTACAAGCCCCAGGAGCACTGTTTTAACATTTAGACAAAAAGATAAATCCACTTCGTTCTGAACCCACTACTTGATTTTTTGCCAAAAATTATGCACAATTGGGCACTGGATAAACACATGGGATATAGTCTCTGGTGAATTCATACAAAAGCGACACAAATTATTAGTCGATTTTTTAATCTTGAACAAAAGACTTTTTGTTCCTAAGATACGATTTATAATCCTGTATTGCAACCAAATTATTTCATTATCTTGAATAACTTTGAAACAATGTTTGTAAATTGCTTTCCAATCCTCATGATCCAATTTGTCATCAACCACCGTTTCCCACTTTGTTTTAAAAGGCAGGGTTTGAAATTGGCTTGTGTTAGTGAGTAACTTGTAGAAATCTTTACTTCCCTTTCTGGATTTTAATAAAATTTCTATGGTAGTCGGCCATACAGGTTTGACAATTGGATTTTGTAAATGTATACTAAAATATTTTTTCAAAAGAGTTTTTAGGCGGTGGTAATCCAGGAAAATGGTCTTTATTTTGAAAATTCTTGTCAGGTCATCTAAGGAAATTAATTTACATTCACGGAATAGGTCTGCAATGAATACTATGCCCTTACTATACCAGTCTTGATAGAATATGGGAGCATTCGAGATGGATGGATTGTACCAAAGAGGGCTATTGAGTACTTTATCGTTTTGGTCTATAGAGATGCTATCAATTACTTTGGCCCATGATAGTAAAGTACTCTTCCAAAAATTATTAGTAATCTTTCTTGCTAGGGTTTTATGCCATAGAGAATGCAAATTAAAACATTTCTCATAGTCTTTCAAATTGTAGAGACAAAGCTCATACCATGGAGTCTGTTTTTGTATTAGCAAACGTCTTATCCAGGTACATTTTAGACTGCATATGAATTTCTCCAAGTCAATCATGCAGAGCCCTCCATTCATGTAATCGCAGCACAGCTGTTTCCCATTTATTTTGTCAGGTTTGCCATCCCATATAAATTTGAAAAAGGTAGACTGCAGTTTGCTCATAATGCACTGATCTGGATTTGGGATGGACATAAACAAATGGTTTAACTTGGATAAGATAAGTGTTTTAATCACAGTGATTTTTCCCAAAGGTGTAAGGAACCTTTTTTCCACACATTTAGGGACTTATTAAGATCATCAATTACTGGTTCATAGTTTAGATTAACTACTAAGTCTAAATCAACAGAAAACTTAATTTCCAAGAGATTGAATGTGTCATTTCCCCATACCAGGCCTTTAGTAACATTTAATTTTTCTTTGCAATGCTTTCTCTTACCTATCCAGACCATCTGAGTTTTCTCCGTATTCATCCTTAAACCAGAGAGTGTACCAAATATTTCTAAAGTATTTAATGTTGCTTGGAGTGAACTCATAGTACCATCTAAAATAAGTGTTGTGTCGTCGGCAAATTGAGTCAATTTAATTTCTTTTCCATTTATTTTGATTCCTTTTATTACATGATTTTCGGAAATCAAAACTTGTAGTATTTGTGCACCAAGGATAAACAAATAAGAGGAGATAGGATCTCCTTGTCTACAACCTCGGTTAATGGGAAACGGCTGGGATAGGATACCACATTGCTGGACGTATCCAGTTATATTAGTGTTGAATATTGTTATCCATTTAATTATTTTAGGTCCAAAGCCCAATAGTTTTAAAGTCCCATAGAGAAAGTCCCATGATACAGAATCAAAGGCCTTCTCGAAATCTATAAGCATAAGAAGTCCTGTGATACTCTCCTTCTCAGTATAATGAAGAATGTCATAGATTAGGCGAGTATTTTCACCGATAAATCTTCCAGCCACAAATCCTGTTTGAGTTTTAGATACTAAACTGTCCAAAACTGTTTTAATTCTGTTAGCAATGGTTGAAGATAAGATTTTGTACACAACTGAAAGAAGGGAGATTGGCCGCCAATTCTTCAATAGCATTCTAGATTTATTTCCTTTGGGTATACATGAAATGACACATTGTCGCAAGGTGATTGTCATGTTCCCCATTTTGTAAGACCAGTTGTATGCTCGTAGGACAAAATCTTTTAACTTGTTCCAAAACACCTTAAAGAATTCTACAGGAAATCCATCTATACCCGGAGCCTTACCATTTTTCATATTTTGAAGGGCTTTTGAAATTTCGGACAACGATAATTCACATTCTAATCGATCAGACTCCACAGTACTTAGTTTAGGGTACATGGAATTTTCAAGTAAATTGGCCAATTCAAGATCACATGTATTTGCTGATTTAGAGAACAAGTGTTCATAGAAACTTTTTACTTCATTTAGTATGTCGCTTTGTTCAGTCAAGATCTGGCCATCTTGTTTTTCCAAACGCTTTATGGTTTTCTCTATATAATATTTATTTTCCAATGAGGTTAGATACTTAGACGGTTTCTCTCCGTCTTTTAGCCAAATTGCCCTTGAGCGTATCTTTATCGCCTGAATTTTGGTTTCTCTAATGTTTTGGAGTTCTTGCTTTTTATCATAAAGTTTTTCAATACTACCTGGGAAACACTCTTTCTCTAAATTTTCAATGTCGGTTTCCAGTTTAAATTCAAGCTCATTTGACTGCTTTTTGAGAGTACTTGCAAATTTTATTGTTTCACCTCTAATTTTGAGAAGCAGAATTTCGAGAAAGGTATCATCAACTATAGTAAACTGTAATTCAGAATTAGGAATAGCGGCAACACTAATAGGAATATAAACCATAGCCGAATAAGTTAATTTTTCTCTATCAATTAAATTATTTATCAGGATTAAATAGTCCTTGTTTTTAAGAAGGGAGCAGTTAAGTTTCCATAATCCACGCCCTCTCTTAAATTTGCAGATACCTAGCTTCATAATTACAAAAGAGTGGTCTGTTCTATAGCCTGGCTTTATAACGCAAGAGTTCACAATATCCACTAGGGTGTCGCTGCAAAGAAAGTAATCTAATCTAGCCTGTTTTATGGGATTTCTTCTGCGCCAAGTGTATCGCTTGGTGTAAGGGTTTAGTTCCCGGTACAAATCCTTTAAGTTATATGTTGACATAATATGCAGCAGTTCATTTCGGGCTTTTGGGTTATTTAAATGTTTATAGTTTTGGCAGTCAAGGTTAGGATCCATGACAAGGTTCAGATCTCCACAGATTACTATGTAGTCTTGGTCGTTAGATTCAATTATATCGTTGATTTTTTTGTAAAATGAAGGCGAGTCAATATTCGGTCCATAGACATTAATAAGCTTTAATTTTATGTTACTAATATTTATATCCAGGCTAATAAGGTTGCCAATTGTATCTGTTAATGAGTCGATTATTTTATATTCTAAGTTTTTTTAAGAAGGATTGCGACTCCTCTAGAGTTTGTTTTGGATCCAGCTATAATGCACTCTCTTTTCCAAACATTTTTCAAGCGTTTAATGTCACATTCAGTCCAGTGTGTATCTTGCAAACAGAAAACTGATGCATTTAAATTTTCGAGATAATTTAAAACGTCGCAGCATTTGTTTTTATCCCGTAATCCTTGACAATTTGCCGACAACACACCTATTTCACTTGACATCATTGAAATAATTACTTGAGTTCACTCCAACATTTATAAAGATATGAATATAGTCAAATAATTGATATCCACTAACAACAAATTTATCATTACTTTTCATGAACATTTGACTGCATAGAAAAAGCATGCTTTCTGGTACCCTTGCATGTATCGCCACAACAAAAAACGTTAGAAACATTATACTATATTTACAAGTCATTTACATCAAGATTTTCTTGTTTTATAGCAGGAGGGTTGGTGGGAACGTGATATTTTCCAAAAAACTGAAAAGATATGAAAATACTTGTCAATTATAAAAAAAAACTGAATGATTAACATCTGCAAATGGTCAGATATGTTAGGCCAATGGTCGACATAGACAAACTCAACTAAATATTAACATTTGCCTGATCGGTAAAAGATTAATTGTAGCAAGTTTATCAAATGATTTATGTTAACATGTTTGGAAAGGATTTAACGCTGACAAGTTCAGTAAGGGATAATATAAGTATACTCGACTAAACAATTTACAGAGAAATAATTTTGGAACTCGGTTAATGTTATTAGGTTCAACATGTGGCTGAATATCAGCAAGTTCAAAATATTAGTTTGTGAAATAGCACACCTCTTAGGAGTGTTAGAGTTACAGTACAAATATCCAGTGCAGATGTTGTACTTTGTAAAAAGTTAACATTAACAAGTTCAACAATTAGTTAATACATAAATAGCCAACACTGACAGGGTCCGAGTTATATTAACATTGTCATGATTCACCAGTGGTTAACACTCATAATTTCTACAAATATGCTGTACATTGTCAAGTTATGCTAATATTGACATTAACATGTTCAATGATTGGTTAATATACAAATGGTTAACATATACAAAAATCAGTAATATATACACACAGACATGTTTAAACAATGGTTAACATTCTTGAGTTCTACAAGTAGTTATACACTGTCAAGTTATGCTATTCATTAGCACAGACAGGTTCAGTGAACGGTTAGTTCACTTGAGTTCTATGAATAATTAACGCTGACGAGTTCAGCAAAACATTAACACGAGCAGGTTAGGCAAATGTTTAACATAGTACTTACATGTTTAATGATTGATCCTTACGATACTAACACTAAAGCGTTCTCCTGAAGATTAACATTGACAATGACATGAAGAGTTATCAGCGAAAGGTTCAGCTGGAGTGTAGCCCGGAAAACATTTGGCAAACAAGTTACTCTTGAAAAAAATTAGTACAATATGAGCACTAATGCATTTGGTTATAGAGTAACGCTGATGTGTTCAACAATAGGTTAGTACTCATAACTCCACATGATTTACATTGACATGATCAGCAAATGGTTAATATTTACAAATTCTACACATTACTTGCATTGACATCAGTAAATGGTTAAAATTCTATTTTGAATACTGTTAACACTGACACAATTGAAGTACAGATATCATGTATTGGCATTCTAAATTATATAGCATTAACACAACCTCTTCAACGCTGAGTTAATATTCAAGGTTCTACAGAAGATTAACACAGACAAGTTAAACCAATAGTTAGCTCATGCTAGTTCAGCAAATAATTAACACTGACAGGTTGATCAAATAGACAACAGACATGTTAGGCCAAGGTTGGCACTTGCAGTGATTAACACTGATATATTTCGCAAGCTTAGAGTTAACATGTTCTGCAAATGTTTATAATTTAAAGGTCAGCAGCTATTTAACACAGGAAAAAAATCTTTGATTAGCAGACATGTTTGTCAACTGGTTAACACGGAAATTTGAGCAAAATTCTTTGCATTTATTTTATAATCTGAGTTTACAATAATTATTGTCATTGTTAAAATCTACTACATTAAAAGGAGTGTTTTTAGTGGCTCAGAATGTACATTATTGTTCATGCACAATCTAAATTATGACACATGAAAGAAGTTTTTTAACTCCAGTAAAATGAGGAAAAAAAAACGTGGTGCTATAATACAGTACTGAAATGCGGTAAACAGACAAAACCCCACGGGACATAACCCCACTCAGACCAAACCCCACCAGGCAAAACCCCACTCAGACACAACCCCACTCAGATAAATAAGAATGAGGACAAAACCCCAATCTTCATGAAAAAAACCCATTTGTTATGTGCAGAGTTTTAATTGATACAAATACAAAGTCATGACAAAAATAGACATTGATAGACATTTGTATGAAGAACATAATGCAAAACCACATTATATTTAAGCACTAATATTTAAGCACATTACATTAAGCAAAAGACATAATTGTTTTGGTCAGTCATATTAATTTTCATCAAACACACTGTCCAACACCAAACTACAGTCAGAGCCCAACGCCACACAGTAAATGGCAGTAAAAAGTTCCTCATAAGGTTACCTGGTTTTTGTCATGTACTTTATAATATCCTAATGTCCTACAGTTTTCACAAAATATCACAAAATTTGTAAGCACTTTGTCATGCACTTTCTAATATCCTAATGTCTCACAAGTATCACCAAATATCACAAAATTTCTAAGCACTTTATATCCTAATATCCCACATTTGTCACAAGATATTACAGAAGTTGTCAGCAATATAATGAAATCTAGAAGACAATGATTACTTACCATAGCTGCCCACATTTATATACTCAGATTGATCCAACAAGATTAACTGTCGATTGCAACTGAGTAGCTACTACCACTGAACACAAAGCCCACTTCAAACACTACCAGATATAACTGTTCCTTTAATCATAAAAGCCTGAGTAGTTAGTACCACTGAACCAATTCAAACTTAAGATTTAACTTAACATTTAAAAAAACATCCCCCTTAACATCTTCAAATTTTTGAAATAATTTTTTTAAAGTGGCATTTTGTCCAGAAATTAGTATAAGTGAGTGGGGTTGTGTCTGAGTGGGGTTTTCCCTTGTGGGGTTTGGTCTGAGCGGGGTTTTTCCCAGTTGGGTTTTGCCCTGGAGTCCTGAAATGCATTACTGGTGTATTTAAATTTGATTTAAATTTTCAATGTTTTAAAGTTCAAAACATAGATTTTAATTTACCTTATTACTGTGTTATATACTTCTAATATGATACACTGTTTGTGGTTGAAATGAATTTTGTTCTGAACATTGTGGTATTTCTGGAATGCGGAGTAGGCATTCTTTCTATGAGGATTTTTTCCAGGAGACAATCTTTCCGGGAGGCATTTTTCCTTTATTCAAAATTTAGAGACAAAGAAGCACTAAAAATAAAAATCTTGAGAAACCCTGAAATTTTAACACAAAATAAAACAAGTAATTCTGCAGTTTTTATAACTTTGCTTGAAACAAAAAAAATAATAGCTTACCATCTTAAAATATGCACAGATCAATATAGTAACATGAAACACGAACCAAAACAAATTATCCACAACATGAACATTGTTAATATATCTAATTTTTTTTGGAAAGTGCTTTCTGTCACAGATCCATATTTTATCAATTATCATTATCCATGGTAAACTTTGTGGCAGTCAGATTATATTCAAACTTTTCAAGCTTTATCAACAATTATATTTTTCCATAAAAGAAAACCAGTGATACACATGGTGAAACAATGTTGATTGTGTATTGAAATAAAAAAGATCATAGAACTAATTTAGTGAAAGCCACATATGGTATGCACACCAAAGAAAACATTGCAAAGATTGTCTAGGTTGATAATTTTGAAAAGGTGTTAAATTATTGAATCAATAAATTGGTTTCAATTAATAGGGTTTTATAATAGATAATAGCCTCATGGTGCTTCCATTATGTAAACTTAATGGCTCTTTGGCCGTTGTCCTCAGTGGTCATTAAGTTTACATAATGGAGCACCACTTGGCCATTATCTATACATGAGACCCCAAGACCCAAATCACCGCAATCTAAATTATAATGATTGGAATATTACAAAACCTGAAACCCTCAGACCCCATTGGTCCAAATGACCCTAAAATAGTAACATAATTAAAACAAGAAAAGGAGCATTTTTTTTATTTGGGGTTTTACATCACTTTCAACACTGTACAGGTCATATCACGACGGGTAGTTGGAAGGGCAGAGGAAACCAGTACATACAGTTCGCTAGGGTTGTGTACTGTAAACTGCCGACCAATGGCAAGCAACTACCAGCTTTCCCACTTAAGGCCGTCACGGGGATCGAAACCCGGCCTCAGAGTTGGGAGGCGAGAGTGTTACCACTCTGCCACCGTGGCCCCTAAGAAAAGGAGCACATGTAATCAGTAAATTGTAATATACAAGAAGTTACATGTTACACTAAAATAACAATATCAACATCAGTGGACCACCAGAGTGGTAGCTAAAAGAGTCATCTGACAGCACAAGATCCATGTAAAACCTCGCAGTAAAACGCCATACACTGTGGTCCAACCTCATGTGAGGCTCCTGCCAACCAATTGAAAATCTCCCACAGACTTAATATCAGACACAACTGCATTACATCACATCAGCACAATAACACACAAGAGGGTCTCACTAGAACTAGAAAACACTGTTAGCACCTGACAATACAAAAAAAATTAGGTATGATAAGGGTGTGGCTTAGGGTGGGACTATTTTTTTTATCGTTCACGTCCTGTCCATGATACGTATGAAATGGGTGTGTTTGTTGTATTAAAGTTTGCAATACGTTGATAAGAAAGAGTACAAGTCAACATAGTTTCTTTGATGTACTACAAGACAATCATACTTTGTAAACAGGTCCCTGGTATTCATACTGGAAAATTTAGTGAACCAAAACTTTGTCAAAATGTGGTGTACATATTTATCGACATATGGGGCTCTGGCATATTTATTTGAATCATGTGATTTTCTTTTATAATAGATAAGGGTGAGTGAACGTAAGGACGTCACCCTTTACATGTAAAACGTACGGTAATTCTTCCCTGAAAAGCTAAAAAAAATCAACTGATATACATGTACTGCTGACGTAAATACGTTTACGCTTAACGTTTTGATAACCAAAACATAAGACTAAACCTCTCTGATGAAATATCAGGTTTTTAGGCAATGCAAGTTACTGCAGTAACAGTAACTGGCATCACTTTAGTCCTGTCCCGCAAGGTCGTAGACCATTCTATGAGAACAGCTGCTTTCGAAGGTGTTAAAAAGAACATCATCTCTACAAAAATGTCTATATGGATCAAACTGAGCTGCAGAATTGGTAATAATTTGGATAAACATAAAAAAAGAAACACAAACGCTACAAAGGCCCAAATATTATTACCTCCGCCAAGGAGGTTATGTTTTTGCCTGGGTTTGTCTGTCCGTCTATTTGTTAGTTTGTAAACAAGACAACTCAAAAACGGATTTTGATAAAATTTCCAGGATATGTCCGAAATAGTAATAGGAAGAAGTGATTAGATTTTGGGAGTGATCCCGATCATCTGGATCTTCTGGATCCATGAAATGTGATTTTTAAAGACAGATAACTCAAAAAGTTATGGACGGATTTTGATGAAATTTTCAGGATATGTCCTAAATGGGACAAGGAACAAGTGATTAGATTTGGGGAGTGATCTGGATCACTGTCTGGATTCATGAAAAATAAATTGAGAGTGATCCGGATCACTATCAGCAAAAATATGAAACAGAGGGGGAAAAACAATATCAGTGTGAGATAATTACCAAATATTAGAAGCAGACATACCTGTAGCTGAAAGATGCTCCATGTTACTTATCATTAGTGAAAATGTTTGACAACTTTTTGATTTTGTCTTGCCACCTCTCTTTGTAGGCTTATTACTCTTGCTTTCCATACTAGTAATTCTATTACCCATAGCTGATAGCTGAACTAGAATTTGTTTATTTATGACTTGAAAGATTCCAACTGTGCTGAAAGTACCTGCATTCTGATCATACACCCCAGTATTCTCAGGGAAACTGCCATCATTGGTACTGTGGTATTTAGTATTTTGTTTATATCTGGGACCAAATTACGTTAAAGTTAACTAATGCCAAGGTCTAATTCACTGAAATTGTAGGTAAGATCACAAAAAACCTGCCCAGGTCAGATGCTTCCAATAGAGTTTAATAGTCAAATGATATTGGCTTCAGAAGCATAAGAAAGAGGTTTATCCATTTTTTGCTGCATTGTAATTTACTGTAATTACTGATTAGATTCATTAAGCAAGTGTCAATCATAGTTATGCTTCATATTTGATTTGTAAATTGCTCCCTTTTGTTTGAGGCCTTTGAATTTATAAAATGGCGTGGCCCTACAAGCCAGCAGGCCCAAATCGTGATTCTTGTTTTATAGCAGCCTCTTCATACTCTTATCATTAATGCAGCTTAATACTGTTCATAGATATCAACACTAACCTTTTGTTATGGATAATTGGAGACAGATGTACCATACATTGGTCTGTGTGTTGGTTGGCCAATTCTTGACATTGGGTTCCGCAGTTTTTATAATTTGTTCAATCAGGTTGCTCAATTCCAGGCGTTCAGACACTTAGGCATGCTCTGTCTCTATATTTTGTTAATTAAAGGTGGAATTCATTTATTATTTAATTTATTAATTACAAAGTAACTTGTTTTATTCCTTACCAGGGATATGCTTCATGTCATAATGGAATGGTATGAGATACAGCCTAAGTCTAGCAATGCATAGAGCAAACTGTCCAGTGGTTTATGGTAAATATCGACAGGAATGTCCACCCCTAGTATGTTTTGTAAAACTTATTCACTTGACTATGTCATGATCAGTGCCTTTTATTTGATCTGCACATATCTTGTCTCATTAGATATAAGGGCTCTAGAGGAAAATCAAACTGGTCCCTAGTCTGAAGCATCACTACCTCTTTGTAGTAACACAGCTATATGCACTGGATTTAGCCGCAATTTAAAACCCTGAACCTATCCAAATTGGTGTGATTAGTTGATTAATTGATTTAACATCACGCCTAATACCTTTTTTATGGCTCTGGAAGAAAATCAAACCAGTCCCTAGTCTGAAGCATCACTAACTCTTTGTAGTAACACAACTATATGCACTGGATTCAGCAGTAGTTTAAAGCCCCGAACCTAATCCAATTACTTTGATTGGTTGATTGATTGATTTAACATGGCACCTAGTATCACGTCTTATATAAATTTGGATTAACAAAAAAGTTTATTAAGTGGATAAAACTATTCAACACTGACCTTAAAGCTAGTATTCTCCAATTTGGATTTCTACCCAATTCTTTTATTATTGAGAGGGGATGTAAACAGGGTGATCCACTTGGTCCTTACCTGTTTTTGCTGTGTGCCCAAATTCTGTGTTTGCTAACAGATTTATCAAAGGAATAACTATTGGAAATACAAATTTGAAAATAACCCAATTTGCTGATGATACCACTTTGATAATGGATGGTAGTGAGAGCTCCTTAGTAGTAACATTAAATACCTTAGAAATATTTGGTACAGTCTCTGGGTTGAAAATGAACACATCAAAATCAAAAATGATTTGGATTGGAAGGAAGAAATACTGCAAGGAAAAAATAAGATATATGGAGCATCTAGACTGGAGTTCAGAGAATTTTAATCTATTGGGTTTTAGAGTTTAATGTAAACTGGAATCTAATGCCTGAAATAAATTATAAAAAGGCAATGGAAAAAATCAAAGGTAGTATAGCCTTTTGGTAGACAATGTCACTTACTCCTATTGGCAAAATAACAGTGATAAAATCACTTCTGTTGTCAAAATTAAATCTTTTTTATGTCTGTAATATTACCAAATAAGTGTTTCATTAAAAATATTGAAAAGCTACTTTATTGCTTCCTTTGGGATGGAAAACCGGAGAAAATAAACAGAGGGCAATTAACCCAAAGCCATTTGAATGGAGGGCTAATTATGCCTAATATTTACAAGTTTGTGACACCACTGAAAATTACTTGGCTAAGAAGATTAATTATGGAATAAAATTCAAATTGGTCAAAAATATTTCAAATCACTCATTCGTGCTCTATAAAAATAATAGATTATGGTCCTAATTGGATGAAAATATTCAGTGAAAAAAACAAAAATGCATTTTGGAAAGAAATTTTGGAACTAAGTTATCGAACTCTAAATGAAACTAATGTGGTTAGTGGTCAAGATGTTCTCTCTGTACCTCTGTGGTACAATGAAAATGTGAGTCGCAATAACATGTTCAAGCCATATATATACAAAAAAGGTTTAATTGTCATTGGAAATCTTTTGCAAGAAGGTAAATTTTTAAGCAAAGAAGACCTAGAATTATCATATGGAATTTCACATATAAACTTTTTTAATTATTATCAATTAAAACTAGATGTATTGACCTTTATTAAAAAGTATACATTGGTAAAACCAATTTTCTGATAATACTGTTCATACTATTTCACTTAAAACCTATTCTCATGGCTAAGAAAGGTTGCAGGCATATATAATAAAATATATTGACTTTTGAATCTAAATATAAGGATAAATGGAACTCAGATTTAGATTTACAAATTGACAAGTTTACGTGGAGGCGTATATTTTACATTTGCTTTAAATTGGTTTATAATAATGATCTAGTGTAGCTCCAGTATAAAACTCTACACCATATCCTGGGTACTCAAAGACGGATGTTTCACATGAAAATCACAGGCTCTGCTCTTTGTCGACTTTGTAATTCATGTTCAGAGACTATAATGCACCTATTTGTTAACTGCAATCATGGGGTGAAGTTATGGAGGGATTTAGAAAAGTGGTTACAGACAGCAATAAACATATATATGACTATACCTTCACAACCAATGATATAATTCTTGGTTATTTATTAACATTCAATTTTTCCGCTCCAATTAATGTTATTATTATGGTAACAAAGAAATACATTTTTAGTTGTGCTTATACAAATGTAACTCCAAATATACAACAATTGAAACAAAAATTGACTGCTATATTTGAACAGGAACATTTAGCTTATAAAGACATGGATAAGGAACATATATTTTAAAAAAATTGGGAGAAAATGTCGATGCTATTTCATTTAACTGTACTACAGAGACTGTACTACATTAAAAACTGAAAGCTTAAAGGCAACGTATGTGTGTATTGAGTTCTTGAACACACTGTTACCAAAAATTGATATCTATGTTATATTTGTCAATTATATTTGTTAATGTATTTACCAAGTTGAAATTTGACCAACAAAATGAATGGCATTGAAAAAAACCCCACAAAAAAGCCAAAAAACATGGCGCCTAGTACATTTTTTAGTTATATTTTTATGGGACTGCCATTTAAGTGATCATCGGAGTGCTATACCAAAATGTATCCCAGCTTTGTGAATAGAAATGGGGAGTTTTATCAGATTTTTCGCCCCCCACTATTTAAAGTTTGTGCCATATTGCTTTCATGCTTTGTACCTGTCTAGGTGGGCAGGTGATTTCTCAGGCAAGCTGCTGGAAAACTCTTCTCTGGGCTGTATCTGAGAAACCGTAAGATTTCATGCTTGGCAGGAACATTGGTCAGGGTGTAGATGTGCAGTTTAATAGTGTGTCCTTCATTTAATCTTTGATATTGCCAAAGTGTCCCATACTTTCAAATATTGTCTGGACTTTGTCTCAGAAACTGTAGGTGTAGGAAATTGATACTTGGTAGGAACACTGTTTGTGAGATGTAGGTGTGCATCTTTAAAATCTCATCCAGGTCATATCTCAGAAGATGACATTGGTAGGATTTTGAGACCTTATTGTAGTTATTATGACCTATGAAATCTTGTCTAAGCAATATTATGAAAACCATAAGGTGCAGCAAGTGATACATTGTACGGATGATGGTGGAGGGTAGTAGGTGTGGAACCTCATTGTGTGCCCTAGATACGACCTTTGATCTTGTTGTAGTGACATTGGCCTTTAAAATCTTGTCACGTCAAAATCTTGAAAACTGTAGCGTGCAGAAAGTTGACACTGCAAAGAATATTAGGTTGGGGAAAGTAGCTGCACAACACAATGATGTGGCCTTGATTTAGCTTTGACCTTCCTGTTCTGTCACTGACATTTTAAATCTTGCCTTGGCTATATATTCTGGAAACCATAAGGTGTAGGAAATTATTATGTGGTAGGAATATTTGTTAGAGGGTGTATGTGTGCAACGTCATGGTTTGAACTTTGTATGACCTTTGACTTTTTCTCTGCCAGAATGTTTTCTACTGTCACATTTGAGACATATTTTACTATCACAAGGCTATTTTGATTGCTGCAACTGATTATTGTGTATACTTTTACCTAATTGTGGTATCTCCATAGACAGCTATACTTGAGTTAATCAATCAATCAATCAATTGATTTCAGCTTAATAACTTTGCATCTGGAAATTAATGCATTTATGTTACTATATAAATTGTCTTGTTTTGGTATTGTGTCTTTACATACTTATTCTCATTCTTAAGTATTATTTCTGTAGTATCTGGTGTGTACTGTCTTCTCTGAAAAAATCCTTATACTTGTTCATCTCTTTTATGTCTTTTGGTATCCAACACCATTTCACAGGCTGTATGGTAGAGGTATCCTTCATGCTATATATTTTCTATCCGTAGATTTTTAGTGTACTGTTTTGAAAATAAATAAAAAGAATATAAAAATATTGAATTGGGGCTTCATTGGCTTTCAAACTTTCATTGTTACTTTTAAATTACATTGAGCTCATTGCTGTATAAAATAACTAAAGAAACATCTTTCATTTTTGGTGTTTTGTTATTTGCTTTCACCTTTGTGTAAGTTAGTTTGGAAAATAATCATAATTTTTAAATCTCTTTTATAGCAATTATGGTTGTGCATTAAGCAGGATTTTCTCTATGTTTCCATTAATTCATTGATTGAATTTTTCGGCTGTACAATGAAACGCACTTTGTATGATATACCTTATTAATGGGGATACCACCATGAACGCGAACTATTTCTTTGAAAACGGATTTGACTCAAATTTTGTATGTACATAAAGTAGCCTTGGGAAATTTTTTCCCAAATGTGTATTCGTCCTTGGACCTGTCATGTGACTAAAAATGTTTTATCTACTAAACAGAGCATTTTGAGTGAATTTTTGACCGATAGGGTCTAAGAAATACTATTTTTAAAAGTATAGCTTAAACCACACTTTGGTTTTGCAAATAGTTACAGTTTCAGCTCACTTACAATTCCCTCTGGTTTATAAAGCTTTGTACTTATTGGCATTTTTTTCCTTTCTCAGTATATCCAACATACTGCCTCATGGTGCCTGGAACTTCGACAAAACTAGGCATCTTTGTGTGGGGGACGTGGTTTTTGCTTTTCAGAGGGCTGTTGTTGTGGTGAAATGGTCTAAGACCTTGCAGGACCGAGTGAAGACCACTACAATAGATATCTCTTAGTTAGGTGCTCCTGCTCTTTGCCCAATTGCAGCCTTGAAACAAATGTTGGCTACATATCCTTCCCATCAGGATTCCTCTTTGTTTCAGATACCACAGGCGGGGTCACTTATACCCCTCACAGATTCGGCAGCCAGAAAGCACCTTAAGCAAGTTTCCAGTCTCCTGGGATTACATAGGTTCTTCACCTTCCATGATTTTTGTAGGGGGGGGGGGGGGGGGGGCGACTCCTGGGCCTTTCAGCATGGAGTTTCCATTCAGGACATTCCAGGCCCAGGGGACCTGGACATCCAGTTGCGTTTGGAGATACATTGCTCTTCCTTCTTTCCAGTCACAGGTTTCAGCTGCATTCAGGTCACACTTGTATGTCTAGCCTCCTCTCCCTACCTCTACTGGGTGTTTAGGCCCCTTCTTTCCATTATTATATCATGTTTCAGTTATAATTTTACATGTTTATACTATACTATGACCCCGTGACCTGGTTGGACCTCTCCCCTTCTAAACTCAGGGTTCATGATCTGCTTGGGTGACCTTGACCTTTGACCTGAATTCACCTCTCCTTGTCATCTATGGAGGTATTGTTTTCACCCCTCAATTTCTAAAGATAACTAAATGCCAGTTCATGGTTTACCTTGACCTTTGACCTTAATTCACCTGGGTTTTTGACCTCCAGGTATTATTTTCACCTTTCAACTGGGTTTCTAATTACTACTTATTTCATGTTTTCATTAAGTAGATAATACCTCAGGTAGTAATTTCTGATTTGACCTTAAGGTCAACCCCAGTTAGATTGGGGTCATGGGGGGTCTCCAGATATATATTAATGAGATTATAATGTCAACTTTTAGTGTTCCTTTAATAACATATTATGTACTCTTTAATGTTCTTTGTATTACATGTCTTTACAAGTATTTTTAGTAGCAACATTTATTGTATAATAAATATATAGCCCCAGTGAGTCTTTGTTGGGGGGGGGGGGGGGGGGGACAGGGACTGAGTAACCTATTTTGTCAATTCAAAAGTTTCTCATAAATCCACTTGACTCCGTGTGAGTTCAGAGTTAGTGTGGTTTCATTCTGTATTTTGATATTATTGCCCTTCTTTTAAAACCAATATTAAAATATATAAATTTTCTGTCTGTTTTTCGATGATTTTGAGAACTGTTAATTGGATGTGTTTTACACGAATGGACTTCTCCATATTTGACACTATGAGCTGTGGCCATTGATAAAAAATTATGAGCCTACTGTAGTATTGTGTCCATATCAAGTGTGTTCATGTTTTGATTGTATGAAATGAAGTGTTTTGTGCATGATTCAAAATGTCAACACAGACTTTTTTAAAGAGTGGATATTGGTATTCCGGAGAGTTGTTACCATTGCCACCTCGGGAAAAGTAAGGGACAGAACTGCGTAAGTATACAAAAGTAAATTAAAAGCAATGTATGCACAATTATATTAGACATCATGGATCAAAATAATATAAAAAGTATACAAAAGTAAATTAAAAGCAATGTATGTACAATTATATTAAACATCATGGATCAAAGCAATGTCGGAATTTGAATAGGAATGCACATAAATCACATTCACTCAGCAGTTGTGTCTAATTTTTCTGTTATCTACGTACTTACGATAATTTGTAACTTATGTGGGTGTTCCACCACACGACTAAGGCTCCCGATTAAGGGTTTTTGGGGGTCGGTTTGAAATATTTGCTTAGTCCCAGACCTTCTGTAAGGGTCGGTTGTGGTCGGTTGGGGCCGTGTGAAAAATCAAACATGTTTGATATTTCACACGACTACAACCGATTCCTATTTCCCGCCGTCAACAAAATGTCCAGTCCCAGGCGTCCTCAGGCCTCCTCAGACCCAAATTTACAGAGTCGGTTGTTGTCCCAGGCGTCCTGCGACCCTTAGTCCCAGACCTCCGTAGCTTAGTCCCAGGCGGCCGGTTCTTAATCCCAGACTCAAATATGATGCGTATGAATTTCATGCGTCTGAAAGTGAGTCGGTTTCATTAGTCCCCGGAAGCCTCAGACCGTCTGCGGTGTCCTGCGACCCAAAAATCAAGGTCTGGGACTAAGAACCGACTAAGGGTAACCGACCCTAACCGATCCAAACCGGCCTCCCCAGGACGCCTGGGACCACACATTTTCAGTCTGCGGCGGCCTGAGGACGCCCCAGGCGGCCTGGGACTAACAACCGATTAAGAACCGACTGTTTTCCGCGCGTTGGAAATTAAAACGAGGCAATGAGCAGGTCTGGGACTATATAAGCGACCGCGCACACTTTGTCATTGTTACTGACTGTTTGGCTACTGAGAGACGTGTGTCACTGATTTGTAGGGGTTTTCAATTTTTATTTTACATTTTATATACTTGAGCTTAAGGCAAATTTCACAGTTAGGAGACACATTTTACTATTTTTTTATTATTTTGTCGACTGGATCATGAGAAAAGAGAAAGGAGGGAAGAGAGGAAGGAAAAAGATGGATGAGAGGGAGAAGGAAAGTCAAGTAGAGGAGAGGAGTGAAGTTATTACAGAAGAAGGAAGTGAGAGGAGAGAGGAGGAAGAGATTCAGGAAGATCCAGCTATTGGGGAAGCTGTGGCAGAAGAAGAAGAGAGGTGTGAGGAAGATCCGGAGTGCCATTCTTCAGCCAAGAGAGCCAGGGTGTGTGCCACTTTTACAGACAGTGATGAAGTTTCCATTGTAGAATTCGTCAAGCTGCACCCTGAACTGTATGACAAGGAACATTCACGTTTCCACGACAGGAATAGAAGAGAGGCTCTCTGGGCAGAAATATCTGCAGAACTTAAGCTCCAGCCCTTTGATGTGAGAAGGTGGTTTGAGTCCCAGCGAACCCGTTATGGAAAGCTGTCTAAGCTCCAATCTGGCCAAGCCCCGAGGGAGATGACCAAGAGACAGTCCTGGGTCTACCAACAGATGGGTTTTCTTAAAACCCACATCAGAAGAAAGGGGGCCAATAGAAGTTCAGGTTTTGAGGCCAGTCCAAATACCAGCAAGCAGGACGAATCACGTGGGTCAACTACTGATACAGAACACCTCGAGTCAAGTGTCCTGAGGGAGAGGAGTCAGTCCATCATTACATCAACACCCGTTTCAACTACAGACTCCAAGATTCT
Source organism: Sabellastarte sp. h YS-2021 (assembly GCA_964017235.1). NCBI lineage: Eukaryota > Metazoa > Annelida > Polychaeta > Sabellida > Sabellidae > Sabellastarte > Sabellastarte sp. h YS-2021. The sequence continues at coordinate 78,737,580 of OZ024931.1, read as the reverse complement.
CGAACACTTTGAGCAGATGAGGACACTTATCTCAGGTTTTCTGCATCAGAAGTCAGACAGGCAGCCCTTCTTTGACTACGTGGCATCAGAGGCCGAAAAGATGACTCAAGAAGAATTTGAAGAATTAAAGGGCAAGATATTCAGAGATATCGAAAATATTAAGAGTAACCGCAGACGTCAGCCATTGCCCAGAAGATCAGCCACTGTTACCACGGAGTCCCAGAGGGTCGGCCTACTGCCAACAACCACTCCACAGGCGTCAAGTTCCACTCAAGCAGCAGCTAGCAGCAGTTTTGTGTACTATACACCAAGCCCCATTGGCTTCAGCAACCCGACATCTGTCCTAACTGTACAGGACGAAGGGAGCAGACACAATCTGAGTGGAATCTTAAGCCAGCTACCAGATCTGACATCAACACAGATCGTCGAGCAGCCTCAGCAGCAGCAGCAACAACCGCAGCAGCAGCTCTTTACTATCACCACTTCAGCACCGCCTCAACAGCAGCAGCAGCCTCCTCAGTAGCCATCCAGTCAGGGCGGGTCTTTGACCTGCCAGGCCCTTTTCAGGGCCACCAATTCTTCCAAAAACAATTATTCAGCTACGTGTTCTTCCAATTCCCCTCCCAAAACAAAAAAGTTCAGTACAAATACTTATCACAAGAAAAAAAAAATTAAAGTCCAACACTTACACCACCCCAAACATGAAACAAATAACCCATGGTACTACACATAACCAAAAAGGCCACATAAAAAAAATATTAAAAGTAACTCCCAATATGGCCATTAATCAGCCCATTTTTAGATTAAAATCCATGGGATAGTTTAAAATCTGTAATTTAAAAGTCCAACACTTGCACCTTCCCTAGAGTTAAAAGGCATAATTACATACTTACCAACCCACAAACAGACAAACCCAATACCAAACATAACCCCCAAATAACAAACCCAGTACCAAACCTAATACCCAACCACCCCAAAAAAACCCAACCCCAGTAACCACCAACCAACAAACACCCAAACCCAAAAGTAGATAGAACCCATGCCAACGAACTGACAAACTATTTAGCAAACACAATCCCCCATTATTGAAAGCAAAACTAGTTCCATGGTTATATTTTCCAAATTTTTGTGATTAGAAATGACTATTTAAAATTGAATATTTCCATAAAAAAATTTCTGCTACAAATAAGTTTCCCAGCCATGAAAAAAGAAAAATGTTTAAATTATGATGTGGATTTGAAAATATATAAAATAATTATTCAATTTAGGATATTATGTGTCACTTTGTGTTTCGCTTTTGTTTAACAGTGGGTTTGTCTGTTTGTTGGGTGAGTAAGTTGTGTTTGTCTGTTTGTCTGTCTGAACAAGTTATGTTTGGCATGGGGTTTGTCTGTTTGTCCGTCTCAACAAGTTATGTTTGGCATGGGGTTTGTCTGTTTGTACGTCTCAACAAGTTATGTTTGGCATGGGGTTTGTCTGTTTGTACGTCTCGACAGGTTATGTTTGGCATGGGGTTTGTCTGTTTGTCCGTCTCAACAAGTTATGTTTGGCATGGGGTTTGTCTGTTTGTACGTCTCAACAAGTTATGTTTGGCATGGGGTTTGTCTGTTTGTACGTCTCGACAGGTTATGTTTGGCATGGGGTTTGTCTGTTTGTACGTCTCGACAGGTTATGTTTGGCATGGGGTTTGTCTGTTTGTCCGTCTCAACAAGTTATGTTTGGCATGGGGTTTGTCTGTTTGTCCACATAGCTGATTAATTGTTTTTGGAATATTTGGTAGTCCTGAAAAGGACTGTTATAGTTAGTCCTGAAAAGGACTGTTTACTGCAACAGGACTTATATTCTGCCATCTTGCCAGGCCACCGCTCCCTCATTATTGAAGTAGTCCTTCAGGTAATCCCTCTGTCTTTTGGCCTCTCTAGCAGGGTTTCTGTCTTGGCCACCACCAGCAGCACCACCAATCAATCCACAATCACCAGGCACATCATCATCATCATCATCATCCCCCCCAGGCTGCTGACCAGTAGGTTGACCTTGATACTGGCTTCTGAGTATATTGTGCAGAACCACACAGGTCATGACCACTTCTCTAACTGTTTCTGGGGGTAATTCAATGGTGGTCCTCATGACTCTAAATCTTGACACAAGGATGCCAAAAGCGTTCTCCACAACTCTCCTGCCCCTTGATATTCTGTAGTTGGCAATCCTTTCCTCCCTTGTTAACAGCCTTCTGCCATAGGGTTTCATGAGCCAGGTCTTCAGGGCAAAGGCATCATCTGCCAAAATGAAGTAGGGGACATCTCTACCACCCTGTGTTATAGGAGCTGGGTCAGGGAAGCCTATCCTGCCATCTTCAATCCTCCTCTTCAGCTGAGAGGCATTAAATATCTGGGCATCTGAGCAAGACCCTTCTGTACCCACATCCACCCATCTGAATTTGTACTGCCCATCTACCAAGGCCAACATGACAATGGAAAAGAACCCCTTGTAGTTGTGGTAGAGGGCTCCAGAGTTCTTGGGTTTCTTCAGGGCCACATGCTTTCCATCCAGGGCTCCCAGGGCATGTGGAACATTCCACCTGATCCTGAATTCCCTTTCCAGTTCTTTCCACTCATCTGGAGTAGTAGGACATTTGAGGTACTCTCTGGTGAACTCATCCTGGATGGCCCTGCAGACCTCTGGTAGAAACTTGGAAATGGTGGATCTGCCAACCCTGAACTGACAGGATAATGATGTGTATGACTCTCCAGTGGCCAGATATCTGATGGTGAGGGCTAACTTCTCCCCAACACTGATAGGAGCTCTGTAGTTGGTGGCCTGCCTGGCTAGACGTGGTTCCAGTCTGGTCTTCATCATTTCAAAGAATTCTGGGGTCATCCTCATGTAGTTGGTGAATCCTGGAATGTCTGTGGCATACAGATCAGCCATAATGTTGTGGTAGGCCCCCCTCTCCTCTCTCTGCAGAAGCCATGGCCTGACCCACATGTTGTGCCTTCTTCTAGGTCTCTGTATGGGTGCTGGTGGTGCTGGTGGTGGTGGTTGCTGTGCTTGACGTAAAAAATGGAAATACATGATTATTTGTAACTGAATAAAAACCAAGAAAGCCCTAAGTTGTTGTTGAATCTGTCTTCCATTAAAAGGTGGCATCCTGGTGTGTTCCTAGAAAAGCAATGATGATTAGATCGCAAATTTTATATATATATACCCAGAAAATCCAGCAACTTTGCAAAACAATAATCGGGGATCGTGGTCTGGGGAGGCCTGAGGAGGCCTGAGGACGCCGGTAGTTAATCGTGTGTTAGTCGGCTCTTAGTCCCAGGAGGCCTGAGGCGTCCTGGGACCCAGTCGGTTTGTGTCCGACAGGATCGTGGTTGAAACCGACCCGAAAACTGGCTTAGTCGGTTCTTAGTCCCAGACCAGTCGGGGACTGTCTGCGGCCGCCTGAGGCGTCCTGAGGTGTCCTGAGGCGTCCTGGGGACGATCTGTTCTTAATCCTAGACTTCAGTACCGACCCAGTATTCCCGCCCATTTTTGTCTTTTTTCAACCGACTGTGCACGATTAAGGGTCGCCGACAGGATCGGGGCTTAATCCTTTGGTGGAACAGGGGCATTAGATCTTAAATATTTTGTAGATTTCAAGTAAGAAATTATAACTTTCTTCTTCTTGAACAGTCTAAGAAAAACTTAAGTGAAAAAAACCCTCCCCTTACTTATATCTCAAGTAAACATTTTTGAGTTATGCAAACCTTTGAAAGGAAAAGTTTGTTAAAGGTTAAAATATGATGGGTTTGAAAACCATTTATAATAGAAAGTTTTAAAAAATAGTGATAAATGTTAGAAAATTGTTACAAATGAACATACCCCGCTAATAATGTCTGAATAATAATGGGGTCAGAGGTCAAATTCAATATATTTTTAAGGTTACTCACCAATGAAAATATTATTTTTATGTCTTAGGTTATAAGATAGTGGGCTAGAAATTGTGCCCCCATTCAATTATTACTTTTATGCCCCTGTTCCACCAAAAGATTAAGCCCCGATCCTGTCGGCGACCCTTAATCGTGGACAGTCGGTGGGAAAATAACAAAAATGGGCGGGAATACTGGGTCGGTACTGAAGTCTGGGATTAAGAACAGATCGTCCCCAGGACGCCTCAGGACGCCTCAGGCGGCCGCAGACAGTCCCCGACTGGTCTGGGACTAAGAACCGACTAAGCCAGTTTTCTGGTCGGTTTCAACCACGATCCTGTCGTACACATACCGACTGGGTCCCAGGACGCCTCAGGCCTCCTGGGACTAAGAGCCGACTAACACACGATTAACTACCGGCGTCCTCAGGCGTCCTCAGGCCTCCTCAGTCTTCCCCAGACCAGGATCCCCGATTATTGTTTTCCAAACTTGCTGGATTTTCTGGGTATATATATATAAAATTCGCGATCTAATCATCATTGCTTTTCTGGGGACACAGCAGGATGCCACCTTTTAATGGAAGACAGATTCAACAACAACTTAGGGCTTTTTTGGTTTTTATTCAGTTACAAATAATCATGTATTTCCATTTCTTACGTCGACCACAGCAACCACCACCAGCACCACCAGCAACACCAGCACCCATACAGAGACCTAGAAGAAGGCACAACATGTGGGTCAGGCCATGGCTACTGCAGAGAGAGGAGAGGGGGGCCTACCACAACATTATGGCTGATCTTTATGCCACAGATATTCCAGGATTCACCAACTACATGAGGATGACCCCAGAATTTTTTGAAATGATTAAGACCAGACTGGAACCACGTCTAGCCAGGCAGGCCACCAACTACAGAGCTCCTATCAGTGTTGGGGAGAAGTTAGCCCTCACCATCAGATATCTGGCCACTGGAGAGTCCTACACATCATTATTCTGTCAGTTCAGGGTTGGCAGATCCACCATCTCCAAGTTTATACCAGAGGTCTGCAGGGCCATCCAGGATGAGTTCACCAGGGAGTACCTGAAATGTCCTACAACCTAAGAACTGGAGAGGGAATTCAGGATCAGGTGGAATGTTCCACATGCCCTGGGAGCTCTGGATGGGAAGCATGTGGCCCTGAAGAAGCCCAAGAACACTGGAGCTCTCTACCACAACTACAAGGGATTCTTTTCCATTGTGATGTTGGCCCTGGTAGATGGACAGTACAAGTTTAGATGGGTGGATGTGGGTACTGAAGGATCCTGCTCGGATGGCCAGATATTTAATGCCTCTCAGCTGAAGAGGAGGATTGAGGATGGCAGGATAGGCTTCCCTGACCCAGCTCCTATAACCCAGGGTGGGAGAGATGTCCCCTACTTCATCCTGGCAGATGATGCTTTTGCCCTGAAGACCTGGCTCATGAAACCCTATGGCAGAAGGATGTTAACCAGAGAGGAAAGGATTGCCAATTATAGAATTTCAAGGGGCAGAAGAGTGGTGGAGAACGCTTTTGGCATCCTTGTGTCAAGATTCAGGGTGATGAGGACAACCATTGAACTACCCCCAGCAACAGTCAGGGAAGTGGTCTTGACCTGTGTTGTTCTACACAACATACTGAGAAGCCAGTATCAAGGTCAACCTGGTGGTCAGCAGCCTGGGGAGGACGATGATGATGATGTACCTGATGATTGTGGATTGATTGGGGGTGCTGCTGGTGGTGGCCAAGACAGAAACCCTGCTAGAGAAGCCAAAAGACAGCGGGATTACCTGAAGGACTACTTCAACAATGAGGGAGCAGTGGCCTGGCAAGATGGCAGAATATAAGTCCTGCTGCAGTAACCAGTCCTTTTCAGGACTAACTATAACAGTCCTTTTCAGGACTACCAATTATTCCAAAAACAATTAATCAGCTATGTTTGCTACAGACGGACAAACCCCATGCCAAACATAACTTGTACAGACTGACAAACAGACAAACCCCATGCCAAACATAACTTGTTGAGACGGACAAACAGACAAACCCCATGCCAAACATAACTGGTTGAGACGGACAAACAGACAAACCCCATGCCAAACATAACTTGTTGAGACGGACAAACAGACAAACCCCATGCCAAACATAACTTGTACAGACTGACAAACAGACAAACCCCATGCCAAACATAACTTGTTGAGACGGACAAACAGACAAACCCCATGCCAAACATAACTTGTACAGACGGACAAACAGACAAACCCCATCCCAAACATAACTTGTACAGACGGACAAACAGACAAACACAACTTACTCACCCAACAAACAGACAAAACCACTGTTAAACAAAAGCCAAACACAAAGTCACACATAATATCCGAAATTGGTTTTTTTTTATATATTTTGAAATCCACATCATAATTTCACCAATTTTTCTTGTTAATGGCTTGCAAATTTATTTGTAGCACAAAGGTTTTCATGGAAATCTTCAATTTTAAATCTTCACTTATAATCACAAAAATGGGGAAAATATAACCATGGAACTAGTTTTGCTTTCAATAATGGGGGATTGTGTTTGCAAAATAGTTTGTCAGTTTGTTGGCATAGGTTCTATTTACTTTTGGGTTTGTGTGTTTGTTGGTTGGTGGTTACTGGGGTTGGGTTTATTTTTGGTAGTTGGGTGTTAGGTTTGGTACTGGGTTTGTTATTTGGGGGTTATGTTTGGTGTTGGGTTTGTCTGTTTGTGGGTTGGTAAGTATGTGATAATGCCTTTTAACTCTAGGGAAGGTGTAAATGTTGGACTTTTCAATTACAGATTTTAAACTATCCCATGGATTTTAATCTAAAAATGGGCTGATTAATGGCCATATTGGGAGTTATTTTTAATTTTTTTTATGTGGCCTTTTTTGTTATGTGTGGTACCATGGGTTATTTGTTTCATGTTTGGGGTGGTGTAGGTGTTGGACTTGAATTTTTTTTCTTGTGATAAGTATTTGTACTGAACTTTTTTGTTTTGGGAGGGGAATTGGAAGAACAAGTAGCTGAATAATTGTTTTTGGAAGATTTGGTGGCCCTGAAAAGGGCCTGGCAGGTCAAAGACCCGTCCTGACTGGATGGCTACTGAGGAGGCTGCTGCTGCTGTTGAGGCGGTGCTGAAGTGGTGATAGTAAAGAGCTGCTGCTGCGGTTGTTGCTGCTGCTGCTGAGGCTGCTCGACGATCTGTGTTGATGTCAGATCTGGTAGCTGGCTTAAGATTCCACTCACATTGTGTCTGCTCCCTTCGTCCTGTACAGTTAGGACAGATGTCGGGTTGCTGAACCCAATGGGGCTTGGTGTATAGTACACAAAACTGCTGCTAGCTGCTGCTTGAGTGGAACTAGACGCCTATGGAGTGGTTGTTGGCAGTAGGCCGACCCTCTGGGACTCCGTGGTAACAGTGGCTGATCTTCTGGGCAATGGCTGACGTCTGCGGTTACTCTTAATAGTTTCGATGTCTCTAAAAATCTTGCCCTTTAATTCTTCAAATTCTTCTTGAGTCATCTTCTCGGCCTCTGATGCCACGTAGTCAAAGAAGGGCTGCCTGTCTGACTTCTGATGCAGAAAACCAGAGATAAGTGTCCTCATCTGCTCAAAGTGTTCCAGAATCTTGGAGTCTGTAGTTGAAACGGGCGTTGATGTAATGATGGACTGACTCCTCTCCCTCAGGACACTGGACTCGAGGTGTTCTGTATCAGTAGTTGAGCCACGTGATTCGTCCTGCCTGCTGGTATTTGGACTGGCCTCAAAACCTGAACTTCTATTGGCCCCCTTTCTTCTGATGTGGGTTTTAAGAAAACCCATCTGTTGGTACACCCAGGACTGTCTCTTGGTCATCTCCCTCGGGGCTTGGCCAGATTGGAGCTTAGACAGCTTCCCATAACGGGTTCGCTGGGACTTGAACCATCTTCTCACATCAAAGGGCTGGAGCTTGAGTTCTGCAGATATTTCTGCCCAGAGAGCCTCTCTTCTGGTCCTGTCATGGAAACGTGAATGTTCCTTGTCATACAGTTCAGGGTGCAGCTTTACAAATTCCACAATGGAAACTTCCTGGTTGTCTGTAAAAGTGGCACACACCCTGGCTCTCTTGGCTGAAGAATGGCACTCCGGATCTTCCTCACACCTCTCTTCTTCTTCTGCCACAGCTTCCCCAATAGCTGGATCTTCCTGAATCTCCTCCTCCTCTCTCCTCTCACTTCCTTCTTCTGTAATAACCTCACTCCTCTCCTCTCCTCTACTTGACTTTCCTTCTCCCTCTCATCCATCTTTTTCCTTCCTCTCTTCCCTCCTTTCTCTTTCCTCATAATCCAGTCGACAAAATAATAAAAAAATAGTAAAATGTGTCTCCTGTGAAATTTGCCCTAAGCTCAAGTATATAAAATATAAAATAAAAACTGAAAACCCCTACAAATCAGTGACACACGTCTCTCAGTAGCCAAACAGTCAGTAACAACGAGAATGTGTGCGCGGTCGCTTATATAGTCCCAGACCCCCTCATTGCCTCGTTTTAATTTCCGACGCGCGGAAAACAGTCGGTTCTTAATCGGTTGTTAGTCCCAGGCCGCCTGGGGCGTCCACAGGCCGCCGCAGACTGAAAATGTGTGGTCCCAGGCGTCCTGGGGAGGCCGGTTTGGATCGGTTAGGGTCGGTTACCCTTAGTCGGTTCTTAGTCCCAGACCTTGATTTTTGGGTCCCAGGACACCGCAGACGGTCTGAGGCTTCCGGGGACTAATGCAACCGACCCACTTTCACACGCATGAAATTCATACGCATCATATTTGAGTCTGGGATTAACAACCGGCCTCCTGGGACTAAGCTAGGGAGGTCTGGGACTAAGGGTCGCAGGCGGCCTGGGACAACACACGACTGTGTAAATTTGGGTCTGAGGAGGCCTGAGGACGCCTGGGACTGGACATTTTGTTGAGGGCGGGAAATATGAATCGGTTGTAGTCGTGTGAAATATCAAACATGTTTGATTTCTCACACGGCCCCAACCGACCACAACCGACCCTTACAGGACGCCTGGGACTAAGCAAATATTTCAAACCGACCCCCAAAAACCCTTAATCGGGAGCCTTAGTCGTGTGGTGGAACACCCACATTATAGGGATTGCATGCGGGGCGATTTTTGACAAAGTCCTTAAAAATTCCCTGTTATTGTTCACCATCTTTGTTCGCCATCTTTGTTTGGACATGTTTGAAGGTAAATGTTTTTTAGGCATTCTGAAACTAAAAACGTTTTTGATAGAATTTTTAAAAAACATTTGATAGAAAACTTTTCAGAAATGTATCATAATGACGGGTATGAAAACCAGTTGCTATTAAACGTTTGCAAAACATTTCAGAGCAAACATTTACAAAACATTGTCAACAAACGTTGTTTTAACATAACATGTGTACTGTTTATCAAACATTTCATGATGAATATTTCCAGCATAATCTTTATTTCTTCAGCTATTTGATAAATATTTAATAAAAACATCTCCAGTCACTCCTAGCTTCTTGAGTTCATTTATAAACGTTAAATAAATGTTTTCAGTAAAAATGTTTGAATAGATCTCGAGAATGTTTATAAAACATTTTTTAAACATTGTAGTGTAAACATTTACTTGAAAAACGTTTAGAAAACAATGAGATATGGTTAATTATGCTTTAGAAATGTTTTGTAAACGTTTAAATCATTTTGAAACGTTTCTAATGTTTACTGGGTCTAGGGTCACCTTATCTAAGTATTGTTGTAGAATACGGTAACAGTGTACTTCTTACCTGCCTGAAGAGCGCGAGGTACAAGCAACATTCACTAGTTTATAAATGGAATAGCTGTTTAATTCTCAGAGCAAGGTGAAATTTAGGCCGAGTTTCTCTCCCGTAGCCAATTGCTATTTGACACCACTGAGGACAGTCGCTATTGCATATCGGTAATATTTTTGCAGTCCAAATTTGCCAAACTCGAGATAGGCACTAGCCCAAATGAGGATCCAACTAAGCCAGACCAATTTTCATTGTTAAAATCATACTCTAAATTTTTTCTTGTAAAAGGTGAAAAATCTATGTTCAGAAGGCGATTCCAATGTCTTAGGGTAGACAGATAAAATCGAAATTTGACATTTAACCAACCCATTTCAGACTGCAATCCCAAAACCGGGGCAGATTTATGAACCCCTAGAAAATATCTAATAGCTCTGTTTTGACTTTATTGCCCTGGAAGGTGATTACCGAAATTCCAAACTCCTGCACGATAAAATATTCAGGATGTTTGTTGTAAAGAGAAGTGTTACAGTAAGCATAAATATGAATTTAAAGAGTTAGAAGAGGCCATATTTTGTTTGAAAGAACACAAAATTAACAGTGATGGTGAATTTTACTCAGATCATATTTTGCATGGGAGTGACAAATTAAAAGTTCATTTAATGTTATTATTTAATAGCATGGTGGTACATGGCATTTGTCCTGATGAGTTCTCCAGGTCTATGATAATTCCAATACCTAAAAATAAAATTGCACCTTTAGTACAATCCTTTAAACAGATGCTGAAAATATGTTATTAGTATGGAAATTACTATAGTGAATTGTTTAATGTAGAGAAATATCAGTTGCTACACTGTAGTACTAATAAAGAAGTAATTTGAGGATTGTGGTACAATAACATCTTCATCTAGTTATGCTAGCGACTTGGGAAACATAGTTCGTCCTGACACTGACATGTTATATGATAAAAAAATTGCTAAATTCATCACCTGGTTCAATAGTATTGAAATAATGTTTGATAAAGTCCATGTTACTGTGAAATATAAATTATTTAAATCATACTGCATGGATCTATATGGCAGTCTCTTCTGGGTGCTTGACTGTGCCAAAGTTTACAAGTTTTATATTTTATTTGGCATAAATGCCCAAGAAAAGTATTGGGTTTGCCTTTTAAAACCCATTCGAAGTACATTCCATTAATAGTAGGAGATTTAACTGTTCAAAATCAGTGGTTTCAAAGGTTAAACAAATTTCTGTGGAAGTTGAATCAAAGTAATAACCCCTCTGTGCAATTATGTAATGTTTTAATGCAAAATGGTAATAATTCAAATATCTGTAAGAGTTTTAACTCTATGTCATATACACTAAATTTAGGTAGAGTGAGTTTGTCACCAAGAAGATTTCGAAAGTTAATCGAGATAAGGAATGCCAGGACATACAATAATGTTCATTATGTCAAGTGTCATAAATGGCTTGTTAAACATGAGACAATTTAGGTTGGGCAACTTTACACAGGAAGTGAAATTAATGAAATGTTAGAATTTGTATGCGCAAGCTAAAGTAGATAGCATTTGTGTTCACCGCCTTGTGCTGTGGTGTAAATATGTTTAAGTGTTTCTGAGTTGTTCTTTTCTTGTTCTTCTTTCATTGGTACATTGTATGAATAAGCAAATAAATAAATAAATAACTCACGATCAAATCAACAGTTGAATCATATAATTTAGTAAAAGAATTACAATCAACTGAATCATAATTGAATAGAAAACACATTGCTATAACAGCAAAAAGTGCCCTTCAATAAGAGGCTCTTAGTACATTTGCAGATACTCTTCCCCACTGGTAAAGATTGTAAATGGGGACATGCATAATAATTCATATTTTGTTAAATTCACGTTGATGCCGTATACTAAATGTGAAAAATAAGATGTTTTGTCTGACTATTTCAAAAATATTACTTGTATTTGAAATTTGCCAGGCTGTTGTTGTTTTGTGTGACTTGTTTGTCCTCGATTTTGATGATTTATTAATTAAATTGGTGCTGAAAGTATTAGCTAAATGAAAGTAATAGCTAAATGGCAACAATAATAAATCATAACTTTAGATAAAGGCAATCTTACTGCACAGGTTTCAGAATTACATCAGGTATAGCAGTGACTAATGGTGTGTTATTTGGGTTCCAGCAGGCCTGTAATTCGCCTTCTGGGGAGTGCATTAAGATATGCTCATATCTTGCCAAATAAGGCAGATGATGGGCTATAAAGCATACTGTGTGCAAGGGTGGGCGCCACTAAGGGAGAATTAAGTAGTGGTTTCCCTAAGAAATACACACCAAGCTGAAAATACATGTATTGGGAGTGCCTGTAGCGAGAGTACCCTCAAATGGCAAATCAGCCCAAAACACCCCTTAAAGTTCTTGAATCTGGCTGAAATTTTCGCAGAAAATTCAGTTTTTACCATAGAATAAAATTGCATTGGTCTGGCCCACTTGAGAGCCATATTAGGAATTTCAGTTTCGGGGTGTGGGCCTGGTCTGCCCCCCTCATGGGGGTAATGTCAAGTATATCATAATATGGCCAATCTGGAGTCCTTCTTCAATTTCATACATGTTTTAACAATAAAGGAGGACCTTTTGGGCGCATTTGGGGAATTACATGTCTGAAAAGAATTTATTCAACCTAAATATTGCTGTTAAAATTGTCCAAAATAGATGTAAATCAGCCAAAATGAGTACCAAATGTTGGTCTATAATCCTGAAATTTGGGGAGAATATAGTCTGTAACTAGCTAAATCTGACTGCACAGGTTTTAGAATTACATCTGATATAGCAGTGACTACTGGTGTGGTATTTGGACCCCAGCAGGCCTGTAATACGCCTGCTGGGGGGTGCATTAAGATATGCTCATATCTTGCCCAATAAAGCAGATGATGGGCTATAAAGCATACTGTGTGCAAGGGTGGGCGCCACTAAGGCAGAATTAAGTAGTGGTTTCCCTAAGAAATACACACCAAGCTGAAAATACATGTATTGGGAGTGCCTGTAGCGAGAGTACCCTCAAATGGCAAATCAGCCCAAAACACCCCTTAAAGTTCTTGAATCTGGCTGAAATTTTCGCAGAAAATTCAGTTTTTACCATAGAATAAAATTGCATTGGTCTGGCCCACTCGAGAGCCATATTAGGAATTTCAGTTTCGGGGTGTGGGCCTGGTCTGCCCCCCTCATGGGGGTAATGTCAAGTATATCATAATATGGCCAATCTGGAGTCCTTCTTCAATTTCATACATGTTTTAACAATAAAGGAGGACCTTTTGGGCGCATTTAGGGCATTACATGTCTGAAAAGAATTTATTCAACCTAAATATTGCTGTTAAAATTGTCCAAAATAGATGTAAATCAGCCAAAATGAGTACCAAATATTGGTGTATAATCCTGAAATTTGGCCAAAATATACTCTGTAATCTACTAAATCTTACTGCACAGGTTTCAGAATTACATCAGGTATAGCAGTGACTAATGGTGTGTTATTTGGGTTCCAGCAGGCCTGTAATTCGCCTTCTGGGGGGTGCATTAAGATATGCTCATATCTTGCCAAATAAGGCAGATGATGGGCTATAAAGCATACTGTGTGCAAGGGTGGGCGCCACTAAGGGAGAATTAAGTAGTGGTTTCCCTAAGAAATACACACCGAGCTGAAAATACATGTATTGGGAGTGCCTGTAGCGAGAGTACCCTCAAATGGCAAATCAGCCCAAAACACCCCTTAAAGTTCTTTAATCTGGCTGAAATTTTCGCAGAAAATTCAGTTTTTACCATAGAATAAAATTGCATTGGTCTGGCCCACTCGATAGCCATATTAGGAATTTCAGTTTCGGAGTGTGGGCCTGGTCTGCCCCCCTCATGGGGGTAATGTCAAGTATATCATAATATGGCCAATCTGGAGTCCTTCTTCAATTTCATACATGTTTTAACAATAAAGGAGGACCTTTTGGGCGCATTTGGGGCATTACATGTCTGAAAAGAATTTATTCAACCTAAATATTGCTGTTAAAATTGTCCAAAATAGATGTAAATCAGCCAAAATGAGTACCAAATGTTGGTATATAATCCTGAAATTTGGCCAAAATATACTCTGTAATCTACTAAATCTTACTGCACAGGTTTCAGAATTACATCAGGTATAGCAGTGACTAATGGTGTGTTATTTGGGTTCCAGCAGGCCTGTAATTCGCCTTCTGGGGGGTGCATTAAGATATGCTCATATCTTGCCAAATAAGGCAGATGATGGGCTATAAAGCATACTGTGTGCAAGGGTGGGCGCCACTAAGGGAGAATTAAGTAGTGGTTTCCCTAAGAAATACACACCAAGCTGAAAATACATGTATTGGGAGTGCCTGTAGCGAGAGTACCCTCAAATGGCAAATCAGCCCAAAACACCCCTTAAAGTTCTTGAATCTGGCTGAAATTTTCGCAGAAAATTCAGTTTTTACCATAGAATAAAATTGCATTGGTCTGGCCCACTCGAGAGCCATATTAGGAATTTCAGTTTCGGGGTGTGGGCCTGGTCTGCCCCCCTCATGGGGGTAATGTCAAGTATATCATAATATGGCCAATCTGGAGTCCTTCTTCAATTTCATACATGTTTTAACAATAAAGGAGGACCTTTTGGGCGCATTTGGGGCATTACATGTCTGAAAAGAATTTATTCAACCTAAATATTGCTGTTAAAATTGTCCAAAATAGATGTAAATCAGCCAAAATGAGTACCAAATGTTGGTCTATAATCCTGAAATTTGGCCAAAATATACTCTGTAATCTACTAAATCTTACTTCACAGGTTTCAGAATTACATCAGGTATAGCAGTGACTAATGGTGTGTTATTTGGGTTCCAGCAGGCCTGTAATTCGCCTTCTGGGGGGTGCATTAAGATATGCTCATATCTTGCCAAATAAGGCAGATGATGGGCTATAAAGCATACTGTGTGCAAGGGTGGGCGCCACTAAGGCAGAATTAAGTAGTGGTTTCCCTAAGAAATACACACCAAGCTGAAAATACATGTATTGGGAGTGCCTGTAGCGAGAGTACCCTCAAATGGCAAATCAGCCCAAAACACCCCTTAAAGTTCTTGAATCTGGCTGAAATTTTCGCAGAAAATTCAGTTTTTACCATAGAATAAAATTGCATTGGTCTGGCCCACTCGAGAGCCATATTAGGAATTTCAGTTTCGGGGTGTGGGCCTGGTCTGCCCCCCTCATGGGGGTAATGTCAAGTATATCATAATATGGCCAATCTGGAGTCCTTCTTCAATTTCATACATGTTTTAACAATAAAGGAGGACCTTTTGGGCGCATTTAGGGCATTACATGTCTGAAAAGAATTTATTCAACCTAAATATTGCTGTTAAAATTGTCCAAAATAGATGTAAATCAGCCAAAATGAGTACCAAATGTTGGTCTATAATCCTGAAATTTGGCCAAAATATACTCTGTAATCTACTAAATCTTACTGCACAGGTTTCAGAATTACATCAGGTATAGCAGTGACTAATGGTGTGTTATTTGGGTTCCAGCAGGCCTGTAATTCGCCTTCTGGGGGGTGCATTAAGATATGCTCATATCTTGCCAAATAAGGCAGATGATGGGCTATAAAGCATACTGTGTGCAAGGGTGGGCGCCACTAAGGGAGAATTAAGTAGTGGTTTCCCTAAGAAATACACACCGAGCTGAAAATACATGTATTGGGAGTGCCTGTAGCGAGAGTACCCTCAAATGGCAAATCAGCCCAAAACACCCCTTAAAGTTCTTGAATCTGGCTGAAATTTTCGCAGAAAATTCAGTTTTTACCATAGAATAAAATTGCATTGGTCTGGCCCACTCGATAGCCATATTAGGAATTTCAGTTTCGGGGTGTGGGCCTGGTCTGCCCCCCTCATGGGGGTAATGTCAAGTATATCATAATATGGCCAATCTGGAGTCCTTCTTCAATTTCATACATGTTTTAACAATAAAGGAGGACCTTTTGGGCGCATTTGGGGCATTACATGTCTGAAAAGAATTTATTCAACCTAAATATTGCTGTTAAAATTGTCCAAAATAGATGTAAATAAGCCAAAATGAGTACCAAATGTTGGTATATAATCCTGAAATTTGGCCAAAATATACTCTGTAATCTACTAAATCTTACTGCACAGGTTTCAGAATTACATCAGGTATAGCAGTGACTAATGGTGTGTTATTTGGGTTCCAGCAGGCCTGTAATTCGCCTTCTGGGGGGTGCATTAAGATATGCTCATATCTTGCCAAATAAGGCAGATGATGGGCTATAAAGCATACTGTGTGCAAGGGTGGGCGCCACTAAGGGAGAATTAAGTAGTGGTTTCCCTAAGAAATACACACCAAGCTGAAAATACATGTATTGGGAGTGCCTGTAGCGAGAGTACCCTCAAATGGCAAATCAGCCCAAAACACCCCTTAAAGTTCTTGAATCTGGCTGAAATTTTCGCAGAAAATTCAGTTTTTACCATAGAATAAAATTGCATTGGTCTGGCCCACTCGAGAGCCATATTAGGAATTTCAGTTTCGCGGTGTGGGCCTGGTCTGCCCCCCTCATGGGGGTAATGTCAAGTATATCATAATATGGCCAATCTGGAGTCCTTCTTCAATTTCATACATGTTTTAACAATAAAGGAGGACCTTTTTGGGCGCATTTGGGGCATTACATGTCTGAAAAGAATTTATTCAACCTAAATATTGCTGTTAAAATTGTCCAAAATAGATGTAAATCAGTCAAAATGAGTACCAAATGTTGGTCTATAATCCTGAAATTTGGCCAAAATATACTCTGTAATCTACTAAATCTTACTGCACAGGTTTCAGAATTACATCAGGTATAGCAGTGACTAATGGTGTGTTATTTGGGTTCCAGCAGGCCTGTAATTCGCCTTCTGGGGGGTGCATTAAGATATGCTCATATCTTGCCAAATAAGGCAGATGATGGGCTATAAAGCATACTGTGTGCAAGGGTGGGCGCCACTAAGGCAGAATTAAGTAGTGGTTTCCCTAAGAAATACACACCAAGCTGAAAATACATGTATTGGGAGTGCCTGTAGCGAGAGTACCCTCAAATGGCAAATCAGCCCAAAACACCCCTTAAAGTTCTTGAATCTGGCTGAAATTTTCGCAGAAAATTCAGTTTTTACCATAGAATAAAATTGCATTGGTCTGGCCCACTCGAGAGCCATATTAGGAATTTCAGTTTCGGGGTGTGGGCCTGGTCTGCCCCCCTCATGGGGGTAATGTCAAGTATATCATAATATGGCCAATCTGGAGTCCTTCTTCAATTTCATACATGTTTTAACAATAAAGGAGGACCTTTTGGGCGCATTTAGGGCATTACATGTCTGAAAAGAATTTATTCAACCTAAATATTGCTGTTAAAATTGTCCAAAATAGATGTAAATCAGCCAAAATGAGTACCAAATGTTGGTCTATAATCCTGAAATTTGGCCAAAATATACTCTGTAATCTACTAAATCTTACTGCACAGGTTTCAGAATTACATCAGGTATAGCAGTGACTAATGGTGTGTTATTTGGGTTCCAGCAGGCCTGTAATTCGCCTTCTGGGGGGTGCATTAAGATATGCTCATATCTTGCCAAATAAGGCAGATGATGGGCTATAAAGCATACTGTGTGCAAGGGTGGGCGCCACTAAGGGAGAATTAAGTAGTGGTTTCCCTAAGAAATACACACCGAGCTGAAAATACATGTATTGGGAGTGCCTGTAGCGAGAGTACCCTCAAATGGCAAATCAGCCCAAAACACCCCTTAAAGTTCTTGAATCTGGCTGAAATTTTCGCAGAAAATTCAGTTTTTACCATAGAATAAAATTGCATTGGTCTGGCCCACTCGATAGCCATATTAGGAATTTCAGTTTCGGGGTGTGGGCCTGGTCTGCCCCCCTCATGGGGGTAATGTCAAGTATATCATAATATGGCCAATCTGGAGTCCTTCTTCAATTTCATACATGTTTTAACAATAAAGGAGGACCTTTTGGGCGCATTTGGGGCATTACATGTCTGAAAAGAATTTATTCAACCTAAATATTGCTGTTAAAATTGTCCAAAATAGATGTAAATCAGCCAAAATGAGTACCAAATGTTGGTCTATAATCCTGAAATTTGGCCAAAATATACTCTGTAATCTACTAAATCTTACTTCACAGGTTTCAGAATTACATCAGGTATAGCAGTGACTAATGGTGTGTTATTTGGGTTCCAGCAGGCCTGTAATTCGCCTTCTGGGGGGTGCATTAAAATATGCTCATATCTTGCCAAATAAGGCAGATGATGGGCTATAAAGCATACTGTGTGCAAGGGTGGGCGCCACTGAGGGAGAATTAAGTAGTGGTTTCCCTAAGAAATACACACCGAGCTGAAAATACATGTATTGGGAGTGCCTGTAGCGAGAGTACCCTCAAATGGCAAATCAGCCCAAAACACCCCTTAAAGTTCTTGAATCTGGCTGAAATTTTCGCAGAAAATTCAGTTTTTACCATAGAATAAAATTGCATTGGTCTGGCCCACTCGAGAGCCATATTAGGAATTTCAGTTTCGGGGTGTGGGCCTGGTCTGCCCCCCTCATGGGGGTAATGTCAAGTATATCATAATATGGCCAATCTGGAGTCCTTCTTCAATTTCATACATGTTTTAACAATAAAGGAGGACCTTTTGGGCGCATTTGGGGCATTACATGTCTGAAAAGAATTTATTCAACCTAAATATTGCTGTTAAAATTGTCCAAAATAGATGTAAATCAGCCAAAATTAGTACCAAATGTTGGTCTATAATCCTGAAATTTGGCCAAAATATACTCTGTAATCTACTAAATCTTACTGCACAGGTTTCAGAATTACATCAGGTATAGCAGTGACTAATGGTGTGTTATTTGGGTTCCAGCAGGCCTGTAATTCGCCTTCTGGGGGGTGCATTAAGATATGCTCATATCTTGCCAAATAAGGCAGATGATGGGCTATAAAGCATACTGTGTGCAAGGGTGGGCGCCACTAAGGGAGAATTAAGTAGTGGTTTCCCTAAGAAATACACACCAAGCTGAAAATACATGTATTGGGAGTGCCTGTAGCGAGAGTACCCTCAAATGGCAAATCAGCCCAAAACACCCCTTAAAGTTCTTGAATCTGGCTGAAATTTTCGCAGAAAATTCAGTTTTTACCATAGAATAAAATTGCATTGGTCTGGCCCACTCGAGAGCCATATTAGGAATTTCAGTTTCGGGGTGTGGGCCTGGTCTGCCCCCCTCATGGGGGTAATGTCAAGTATATCATAATATGGCCAATCTGGAGTCCTTCTTCAATTTCATACATGTTTTAACAATAAAGGAGGACCTTTTGGGCGCATTTGGGGCATTACATGTCTGAAAAGAATTTATTCAACCTAAATATTGCTGTTAAAATTGTCCAAAATAGATGTAAATCAGCCAAAATGAGTACCAAATGTTGGTCTATAATCCTGAAATTTGGCCAAAATATACTCTGTAATCTACTAAATCTTACTTCACAGGTTTCAGAATTACATCAGGTATAGCAGTGACTAATGGTGTGTTATTTGGGTTCCAGCAGGCCTGTAATTCGCCTTCTGGGGGGTGCATTAAAATATGCTCATATCTTGCCAAATAAGGCAGATGATGGGCTATAAAGCATACTGTGTGCAAGGGTGGGCGCCACTAAGGGAGAATTAAGTAGTGGTTTTCCTAAGAAATACACACCGAGCTGAAAATACATGTATTGGGAGTGCCTGTAGCGAGAGTACCCTCAAATGGCAAATCAGCCCAAAACACCCCTTAAAGTTCTTGAATCTGGCTGAAATTTTCGCAGAAAATTCAGTTTTTACCATAGAATAAAATTGCATTGGTCTGGCCCACTCGAGAGCCATATTAGGAATTTCAGTTTCGGGGTGTGGGCCTGGTCTGCCCCCCTCATGGGGGTAATGTCAAGTATATCATAATATGGCCAATCTGGAGTCCTTCTTCAATTTCATACATGTTTTAACAATAAAGGAGGACCTTTTGGGCGCATTTAGGGCATTACATGTCTGAAAAGAATTTATTCAACCTAAATATTGCTGTTAAAATTGTCCAAAATAGATGTAAATCAGCCAAAATGAGTACCAAATGTTGGTCTATAATCCTGAAATTTGGCCAAAATATACTCTGTAATCTACTAAATCTTACTGCACAGGTTTCAGAATTACATCAGGTATAGCAGTGACTAATGGTGTGTTATTTGGGTTCCAGCAGGCCTGTAATTCGCCTTCTGGGGGGTGCATTAAGATATGCTCATATCTTGCCAAATAAGGCAGATGATGGGCTATAAAGCATACTGTGTGCAAGGGTGGGCGCCACTAAGGGAGAATTAAGTAGTGGTTTCCCTAAGAAATACACACCAAGCTGAAAATACATGTATTGGGAGTGCCTGTAGCGAGAGTACCCTCAAATGGCAAATCAGCCCAAAACACCCCTTAAAGTTCTTGAATCTGGCTGAAATTTTCGCAGAAAATTCAGTTTTTACCATAGAATAAAATTGCATTGGTCTGGCCCACTCGAGAGCCATATTAGGAATTTCAGTTTCGCGGTGTGGGCCTGGTCTGCCCCCCTCATGGGGGTAATGTCAAGTATATCATAATATGGCCAATCTGGAGTCCTTCTTCAATTTCATACATGTTTTAACAATAAAGGAGGACCTTTTTGGGCGCATTTGGGGCATTACATGTCTGAAAAGAATTTATTCAACCTAAATATTGCTGTTAAAATTGTCCAAAATAGATGTAAATCAGTCAAAATGAGTACCAAATGTTGGTCTATAATCCTGAAATTTGGCCAAAATATACTCTGTAATCTACTAAATCTTACTGCACAGGTTTCAGAATTACATCAGGTATAGCAGTGACTAATGGTGTGTTATTTGGGTTCCAGCAGGCCTGTAATTCGCCTTCTGGGGGTGCATTAAGATATGCTCATATCTAGCCAAATAAGGCAGATGATGGGCTATAAAGCATACTGTGTGCAAGGGTGGGCGCCACTAAGGCAGAATTAAGTAGTGGTTTCCCTAAGAAATACACACCAAGCTGAAAATACATGTATTGGGAGTGCCTGTAGCGAGAGTACCCTCAAATGGCAAATCAGCCCAAAACACCCCTTAAAGTTCTTGAATCTGGCTGAAATTTTCGCAGAAAATTCAGTTTTTACCATAGAATAAAATTGCATTGGTCTGGCCCACTCGAGAGCCATATTAGGAATTTCAGTTTCGGGGTGTGGGCCTGGTCTGCCCCCCTCATGGGGGTAATGTCAAGTATATCATAATATGGCCAATCTGGAGTCCTTCTTCAATTTCATACATGTTTTAACAATAAAGGAGGACCTTTTGGGCGCATTTAGGGCATTACATGTCTGAAAAGAATTTATTCAACCTAAATATTGCTGTTAAAATTGTCCAAAATAGATGTAAATCAGCCAAAATGAGTACCAAATGTTGGTCTATAATCCTGAAATTTGGCCAAAATATACTCTGTAATCTACTAAATCTTACTGCACAGGTTTCAGAATTACATCAGGTATAGCAGTGACTAATGGTGTGTTATTTGGGTTCCAGCAGGCCTGTAATTCGCCTTCTGGGGGGTGCATTAAGATATGCTCATATCTTGCCAAATAAGGCAGATGATGGGCTATAAAGCATACTGTGTGCAAGGGTGGGCGCCACTAAGGGAGAATTAAGTAGTGGTTTCCCTAAGAAATACACACCGAGCTGAAAATACATGTATTGGGAGTGCCTGTAGCGAGAGTACCCTCAAATGGCAAATCAGCCCAAAACACCCCTTAAAGTTCTTGAATCTGGCTGAAATTTTCGCAGAAAATTCAGTTTTTACCATAGAATAAAATTGCATTGGTCTGGCCCACTCGACAGCCATATTAGGAATTTCAGTTTCGGGGTGTGGGCCTGGTCTGCCCCCCTCATGGGGGTAATGTCAAGTATATCATAATATGGCCAATCTGGAGTCCTTCTTCAATTTCATACATGTTTTAACAATAAAGGAGGACCTTTTGGGCGCATTTGGGGCATTACATGTCTGAAAAGAATTTATTCAACCTAAATATTGCTGTTAAAATTGTCCAAAATAGATGTAAATCAGCCAAAATGAGTACCAAATGTTGGTCTATAATCCTGAAATTTGGCCAAAATATACTCTGTAATCTACTAAATCTTACTTCACAGGTTTCAGAATTACATCAGGTATAGCAGTGACTAATGGTGTGTTATTTGGGTTCCAGCAGGCCTGTAATTCGCCTTCTGGGGGGTGCATTAAAATATGCTCATATCTTGCCAAATAAGGCAGATGATGGGCTATAAAGCATACTGTGTGCAAGGGTGGGCGCCACTGAGGGAGAATTAAGTAGTGGTTTCCCTAAGAAATACACACCGAGCTGAAAATACATGTATTGGGAGTGCCTGTAGCGAGAGTACCCTCAAATGGCAAATCAGCCCAAAACACCCCTTAAAGTTCTTGAATCTGGCTGAAATTTTCGCAGAAAATTCAGTTTTTACCATAGAATAAAATTGCATTGGTCTGGCCCACTCGAGAGCCATATTAGGAATTTCAGTTTCGGGGTGTGGGCCTGGTCTGCCCCCCTCATGGGGGTAATGTCAAGTATATCATAATATGGCCAATCTGGAGTCCTTCTTCAATTTCATACATGTTTTAACAATAAAGGAGGACCTTTTGGGCGCATTTGGGGCATTACATGTCTGAAAAGAATTTATTCAACCTAAATATTGCTGTTAAAATTGTCCAAAATAGATGTAAATCAGCCAAAATTAGTACCAAATGTTGGTCTATAATCCTGAAATTTGGCCAAAATATACTCTGTAATCTACTAAATCTTACTGCACAGGTTTCAGAATTACATCAGGTATAGCAGTGACTAATGGTGTGTTATTTGGGTTCCAGCAGGCCTGTAATTCGCCTTCTGGGGGGTGCATTAAGATATGCTCATATCTTGCCAAATAAGGCAGATGATGGGCTATAAAGCATACTGTGTGCAAGGGTGGGCGCCACTAAGGGAGAATTAAGTAGTGGTTTCCCTAAGAAATACACACCAAGCTGAAAATACATGTATTGGGAGTGCCTGTAGCGAGAGTACCCTCAAATGGCAAATCAGCCCAAAACACCCCTTAAAGTTCTTGAATCTGGCTGAAATTTTCGCAGAAAATTCAGTTTTTACCATAGAATAAAATTGCATTGGTCTGGCCCACTCGAGAGCCATATTAGGAATTTCAGTTTCGGGGTGTGGGCCTGGTCTGCCCCCCTCATGGGGGTAATGTCAAGTATATCATAATATGGCCAATCTGGAGTCCTTCTTCAATTTCATACATGTTTTAACAATAAAGGAGGACCTTTTGGGCGCATTTGGGGCATTACATGTCTGAAAAGAATTTATTCAACCTAAATATTGCTGTTAAAATTGTCCAAAATAGATGTAAATCAGCCAAAATGAGTACCAAATGTTGGTCTATAATCCTGAAATTTGGCCAAAATATACTCTGTAATCTACTAAATCTTACTTCACAGGTTTCAGAATTACATCAGGTATAGCAGTGACTAATGGTGTGTTATTTGGGTTCCAGCAGGCCTGTAATTCGCCTTCTGGGGGGTGCATTAAAATATGCTCATATCTTGCCAAATAAGGCAGATGATGGGCTATAAAGCATACTGTGTGCAAGGGTGGGCGCCACTAAGGGAGAATTAAGTAGTGGTTTTCCTAAGAAATACACACCGAGCTGAAAATACATGTATTGGGAGTGCCTGTAGCGAGAGTACCCTCAAATGGCAAATCAGCCCAAAACACCCCTTAAAGTTCTTGAATCTGGCTGAAATTTTCGCAGAAAATTCAGTTTTTACCATAGAATAAAATTGCATTGGTCTGGCCCACTCGAGAGCCATATTAGGAATTTCAGTTTCGGGGTGTGGGCCTGGTCTGCCCCCCTCATGGGGGTAATGTCAAGTATATCATAATATGGCCAATCTGGAGTCCTTCTTCAATTTCATACATGTTTTAACAATAAAGGAGGACCTTTTGGGCGCATTTGGGGCATTACATGTCTGAAAAGAATTTATTCAACCTAAATATTGCTGTTAAAATTGTCCAAAATAGATGTAAATCAGCCAAAATGAGTACCAAATGTTGGTCTATAATCCTGAAATTTGGCCAAAATATACTCTGTAATCTACTAAATCTTACTGCACAGGTTTCAGAATTACATCAGGTATAGCAGTGACTAATGGTGTGTTATTTGGGTTCCAGCAGGCCTGTAATTCGCCTTCTGGGGGGTGCATTAAGATATACTCATATCTTGCCAAATAAGGCAGATGATGGGCTATAAAGCATACTGTGTGCAAGGGTGGGCGCCACTAAGGGAGAATTAAGTAGTGGTTTACCTAAGAAATACACACCAAGCTGAAAATACATGTATTGGGAGTGCCTGTAGCGAGAGTACCCTCAAATGGCAAATCAGCCCAAAACACCCCTTAAAGTTCTTGAATCTGGCTGAAATTTTCGCAGAAAATTCAGTTTTTACCTTAGAATAAAATTGCATTGGTCTGGTCCACTCGAGAGCCATATTAGGAATTTCAGTTTCGGGGTGTGGGCCTGGTCTGCCCCCCTCATGGGGATAATGTCAAGTATATCATAATATGGCCAATCTGGAGTCCTTCTTCAATTTCATACATGTTTTAACAATAAAGGAGGACCTTTTGGGCGCATTTGGGGCATTACATGTCTGAAAAGAATTTATTCAACCTAAATATTGCTGTTAAAATTGTCCAAAATAGATGTAAATCAGCCAAAATGAGTACCAAATGTTGGTCTATAATCCTGAAATTTGGCCAAAATATACTCTGTAATCTACTAAATCTTACTGCACAGGTTTCAGAATTACATCAGGTATAGCAGTGACTAATGGTGTGTTATTTGGGTTCCAGCAGGCCTGTAATTCGCCTTCTGGGGGGTGCATTAAGATATACTCATATCTTGCCAAATAAGGCAGATGATGGGCTATAAAGCATACTGTGTGCAAGGGTGGGCGCCACTAAGGGAGAATTAAGTAGTGGTTTACCTAAGAAATACACACCAAGCTGAAAATACATGTATTGGGAGTGCCTGTAGCGAGAGTACCCTCAAATGGCAAATCAGCCCAAAACACCCCTTAAAGTTCTTGAATCTGGCTGAAACTTTCGCAGAAAATTCAGTTTTTACCATAGAATAAAATTGCATTGGTCTGGTCCACTCGAGAGCCATATTAGGAATTTCAGTTTCGGGGTGTGGGCCTGGTCTGCCCCCCTCATGGGGATAATGTCAAGTATATCATAATATGGCCAATCTGGAGTCCTTCTTCAATTTCATACATGTTTTAACAATAAAGGAGGACCTTTTGGGCGCATTTGGGGCATTACATGTCTGAAAAGAATTTATTCAACCTAAATATTGCTGTTAAAATTGTCCAAAATAGATGTAAATCAGCCAAAATGAGTACCAAATGTTGGTCTATAATCCTGAAATTTGGCCAAAATATACTCTGTAATCTACTAAATCTTACTGCACAGGTTTTAGAATTACATCAGGTATAGCAGTGACTAATGGTGTGTTATTTGGGTTCCAGCAGGCCTGTAATTCGCCTTCTGGGGGGTGCATTAAGATATGCTCATATCTTGCCAAATAAGGCAGATGATGGGCTATAAAGCATACTGTGTGCAAGGGTGGGCGCCACTAAGGCAGAATTAAGTAGTGGTTTCCCTAAGAAATACACACCAAGCTGAAAATACATGTATTGGGAGTGCCTGTAGCGAGAGTACCCTCAAATGGCAAATCAGCCCAAAACACCCCTTAAAGTTCTTGAATCTGGCTGAAATTTTCGCAGAAAATTCAGTTTTTACCATAGAATAAAATTGCATTGGTCTGGCCCACTCGAGAGCCATATTAGGAATTTCAGTTTCGGGGTGTGGGCCTGGTCTGCCCCCCTCATGGGGATAATGTCAAGTATATCATAATATGGCCAATCTGGAGTCCTTCCTCAATTTCATACATGTTTTAACAATAAAGGAGGACCTTTTGGGCGCATTTGGGGCATTACATGTCTGAAAAGAATTTATTCAACCTAAATATTGCTGTTAAAATTGTCCAAAATAGATGTAAATCAGCCAAAATGAGTACCAAATGTTGGTCTATAATCCTGAAATTTGGCCAAAATATACTCTGTAATCTACTAAATCTTACTGCACAGGTTTCAGAATTACATCAGGTATAGCAGTGACTAATGGTGTGTTATTTGGGTTCCAGCAGGCCTGTAATTCGCCTTCTGGGGGGTGCATTAAGATATGCTCATATCTTGCCAAATAAGGCAGATGATGGGCTATAAAGCATACTGTGTGCAAGGGTGGGCGCCACTAAGGGAGAATTAAGTAGTGGTTTCCCTAAGAAATACACACCGAGCTGAAAATACATGTATTGGGAGTGCCTGTAGCGAGAGTACCCTCAAATGGCAAATCAGCCCAAAACACCCCTTAAAGTTCTTGAATCTGGCTGAAATTTTCGCAGAAAATTCAGTTTTTACCATAGAATAAAATTGCATTGGTCTGGCCCACTCGATAGCCATATTAGGAATTTCAGTTTCGGGGTGTGGGCCTGGTCTGCCCCCCTCATGGGGGTAATGTCAAGTATATCATAATATGGCCAATCTGGAGTCCTTCTTCAATTTCATACATGTTTTAACAATAAAGGAGGACCTTTTGGGCGCATTTGGGGCATTACATGTCTGAAAAGAATTTATTCAACCTAAATATTGCTGTTAAAATTGTCCAAAATAGATGTAAATCAGCCAAAATGAGTACCAAATGTTGGTCTATAATCCTGAAATTTGGCCAAAATATACTCTGTAATCTACTAAATCTTACTTCACAGGTTTCAGAATTACATCAGGTATAGCAGTGACTAATGGTGTGTTATTTGGGTTCCAGCAGGCCTGTAATTCGCCTTCTGGGGGGTGCATTAAAATATGCTCATATCTTGCCAAATAAGGCAGATGATGGGCTATAAAGCATACTGTGTGCAAGGGTGGGCGCCACTAAGGGAGAATTAAGTAGTGGTTTTCCTAAGAAATACACACCGAGCTGAAAATACATGTATTGGGAGTGCCTGTAGCGAGAGTACCCTCAAATGGCAAATCAGCCCAAAACACCCCTTAAAGTTCTTGAATCTGGCTGAAATTTTCGCAGAAAATTCAGTTTTTACCATAGAATAAAATTGCATTGGTCTGGCCCACTCGAGAGCCATATTAGGAATTTCAGTTTCGGGGTGTGGGCCTGGTCTGCCCCCCTCATGGGGGTAATGTCAAGTATATCATAATATGGCCAATCTGGAGTCCTTCTTCAATTTCATACATGTTTTAACAATAAAGGAGGACCTTTTGGGCGCATTTGGGGCATTACATGTCTGAAAAGAATTTATTCAACCTAAATATTGCTGTTAAAATTGTCCAAAATAGATGTAAATCAGCCAAAATGAGTACCAAATGTTGGTCTATAATCCTGAAATTTGGCCAAAATATACTCTGTAATCTACTAAATCTTACTGCACAGGTTTCAGAATTACATCAGGTATAGCAGTGACTAATGGTGTGTTATTTGGGTTCCAGCAGGCCTGTAATTCGCCTTCTGGGGGGTGCATTAAGATATACTCATATCTTGCCAAATAAGGCAGATGATGGGCTATAAAGCATACTGTGTGCAAGGGTGGGCGCCACTAAGGGAGAATTAAGTAGTGGTTTACCTAAGAAATACACACCAAGCTGAAAATACATGTATTGGGAGTGCCTGTAGCGAGAGTACCCTCAAATGGCAAATCAGCCCAAAACACCCCTTAAAGTTCTTGAATCTGGCTGAAATTTTCGCAGAAAATTCAGTTTTTACCATAGAATAAAATTGCATTGGTCTGGTCCACTCGAGAGCCATATTAGGAATTTCAGTTTCGGGGTGTGGGCCTGGTCTGCCCCCCTCATGGGGATAATGTCAAGTATATCATAATATGGCCAATCTGGAGTCCTTCTTCAATTTCATACATGTTTTAACAATAAAGGAGGACCTTTTGGGCGCATTTGGGGCATTACATGTCTGAAAAGAATTTATTCAACCTAAATATTGCTGTTAAAATTGTCCAAAATAGATGTAAATCAGCCAAAATGAGTACCAAATGTTGGTCTATAATCCTGAAATTTGGCCAAAATATACTCTGTAATCTACTAAATCTTACTGCACAGGTTTCAGAATTACATCAGGTATAGCAGTGACTAATGGTGTGTTATTTGGGTTCCAGCAGGCCTGTAATTCGCCTTCTGGGGGGTGCATTAAGATATACTCATATCTTGCCAAATAAGGCAGATGATGGGCTATAAAGCATACTGTGTGCAAGGGTGGGCGCCACTAAGGGAAAATTAAGTAGTGGTTTACCTAAGAAATACACACCAAGCTGAAAATACATGTATTGGGAGTGCCTGTAGCGAGAGTACCCTCAAATGGCAAATCAGCCCAAAACACCCCTTAAAGTTCTTGAATCTGGCTGAAATTTTCGCAGAAAATTCAGTTTTTACCATAGAATAAAATTGCATTGGTCTGGTCCACTCGAGAGCCATATTAGGAATTTCAGTTTCGGGGTGTGGGCCTGGTCTGCCCCCCTCATGGGGATAATGTCAAGTATATCATAATATGGCCAATCTGGAGTCCTTCTTCAATTTCATACATGTTTTAACAATAAAGGAGGACCTTTTGGGCGCATTTGGGGCATTACATGTCTGAAAAGAATTTATTCAACCTAAATATTGCTGTTAAAATTGTCCA
This sequence comes from Sabellastarte sp. h YS-2021, assembly GCA_964017235.1. NCBI lineage: Eukaryota > Metazoa > Annelida > Polychaeta > Sabellida > Sabellidae > Sabellastarte > Sabellastarte sp. h YS-2021. Next base: position 78,708,926 of record OZ024931.1, on the reverse strand, counting down.
AAATAGATGTAAATCAGCCAAAATGAGTACCAAATGTTGGTCTATAATCCTGAAATTTGGCCAAAATATACTCTGTAATCTACTAAATCTTACTGCACAGGTTTTAGAATTACATCAGGTATAGCAGTGACTAATGGTGTGTTATTTGGGTTCCAGCAGGCCTGTAATTCGCCTTCTGGGGGGTGCATTAAGATATGCTCATATCTTGCCAAATAAGGCAGATGATGGGCTATAAAGCATACTGTGTGCAAGGGTGGGCGCCACTAAGGCAGAATTAAGTAGTGGTTTCCCTAAGAAATACACACCAAGCTGAAAATACATGTATTGGGAGTGCCTGTAGCGAGAGTACCCTCAAATGGCAAATCAGCCCAAAACACCCCTTAAAGTTCTTGAATCTGGCTGAAATTTTCGCAGAAAATTCAGTTTTTACCATAGAATAAAATTGCATTGGTCTGGCCCACTCGAGAGCCATATTAGGAATTTCAGTTTCGGGGTGTGGGCCTGGTCTGCCCCCCTCATGGGGATAATGTCAAGTATATCATAATATGGCCAATCTGGAGTCCTTCCTCAATTTCATACATGTTTTAACAATAAAGGAGGACCTTTTGGGCGCATTTGGGGCATTACATGTCTGAAAAGAATTTATTCAACCTAAATATTGCTGTTAAAATTGTCCAAAATAGATGTAAATCAGCCAAAATGAGTACCAAATGTTGGTCTATAATCCTGAAATTTGGCCAAAATATACTCTGTAATCTACTAAATCTTACTGCACAGGTTTCAGAATTACATCAGGTATAGCAGTGACTAATGGTGTGTTATTTGGGTTCCAGCAGGCCTGTAATTCGCCTTCTGGGGGGTGCATTAAGATATGCTCATATCTTGCCAAATAAGGCAGATGATGGGCTATAAAGCATACTGTGTGCAAGGGTGGGCGCCACTAAGGCAGAATTAAGTAGTGGTTTCCCTAAGAAATACACACCAAGCTGAAAATACATGTATTGGGAGTGCCTGTAGCGAGAGTACCCTCAAATGGCAAATCAGCCCAAAACACCCCTTAAAGTTCTTGAATCTGGCTGAAATTTTCGCAGAAAATTCAGTTTTTACCATAGAATAAAATTGCATTGGTCTGGCCCACTCGAGAGCCATATTAGGAATTTCAGTTTCGGGGTGTGGGCCTGGTCTGCCCTCCTCATGGGGGTAATGTCAAGTATATCATAATATGGCCAATCTGGAGTCCTTCTTCAATTTCATACATGTTTTAACAATAAAGGCGGACCTTTTGGGCGCATTTAGGGCATTACATGTCTGAAAAGAATTTATTCAACCTAAATATTGCTGTTAAAATTGTCCAAAATAGATGTAAATCAGCCAAAATGAGTACCAAATGTTTGTCTATAATCCTGAAATTTGGCCAAAATATACTCTGTAATCTACTAAATCTTACTGCACAGGTTTCAGAATTACATCAGGTATAGCAGTGACTAATGGTGTGTTATTTGGGTTCCAGCAGGCCTGTAATTCGCCTTCTGGGGGGTGCATTAAGATATGCTCATATCTTGCCAAATAAGGCAGATGATGGGCTATAAAGCATACTGTGTGCAAGGGTGGGCGCCACTAAGGGAGAATTAAGTAGTGGTTTCCCTAAGAAATACACACCGAGCTGAAAATACATGTATTGGGAGTGCCTGTAGCGAGAGTACCCTCAAATGGCAAATCAGCCCAAAACACCCCTTAAAGTTCTTGAATCTGGCTGAAATTTTCGCAGAAAATTCAGTTTTTACCATAGAATAAAATTGCATTGGTCTGGCCCACTCGAGAGCCATATTAGGAATTTCAGTTTCGGGGTGTGGGCCTGGTCTGCCCCCCTCATGGGGGTAATGTCAAGTATATCATAATATGGCCAATCTGGAGTCCTTCTTCAATTTCATACATGTTTTAACAATAAAGGAGGACCTTTTGGGCGCATTTGGGGCATTACATGTCTGAAAAGAATTTATTCAACCTAAATATTGCTGTTAAAATTGTCCAAATTAGATGTAAATCAGCCAAAATGAGTACCAAATGTTGGTCTATAATCCTGAAATTTGGCCCAAATATACTCTGTAATCTACTAAATCTTACTGCACAGGTTTCAGAATTACATCAGGTATAGCAGTGACTAATGGTTTGTTATTTGGGTTCCAGCAGGCCTGTAATTCGCCTTCTGGGGGGTGCATTAAGATATACTCATATCTTTCCAAATAAGGCAGATGATGGGCTATAAAGCATACTGTGTGCAAGGGTGGGCGCCACTAAGGGAGAATTAAGTAGTGGTTTCCCTAAGAAATACACACCGAGCTGAAAATACATGTATTGGGAGTGCCTGTAGCGAGAGTACCCTCAAATGGCAAATCAGCCCAAAACACCCCTTAAAGTTCTTGAATCTGGCTGAAATTTTCGCAGAAAATTCAGTTTTTACCATAGAATAAAATTGCATTGGTCTGGCCCACTCGATAGCCATATTAGGAATTTCAGTTTCGGGGTGTGGGCCTGGTCTGCCCCCCTCATGGGAGTAATGTCAAGTATATCATAATATGGCCAATCTGGAGTCCTTCTTCAATTTCATACATGTTTTAACAATAAAGGAGGACCTTTTGGGCGCATTTGGGGCATTACATGTCTGAAAAGAATTTATTCAACCTAAATATTGCTGTTAAAATTGTCCAAAATAGATGTAAATCAGCCAAAATGAGTGCCAAATGTTGGTCTATAATCCTGAAATTTGGCCAAAGTATACTCTGTAATCTACTAAATCTTACTGCACAGGTTTCAGAATTACATCAGGTATAGCAATGACTAATGGTGTGTTATTTGGGTTCCAGCAGGCCTGTAATTCGCCTTCTGGGGGGTGTATTAAGATATGCTCATATCTTGCCAAATAAGGCAGATGATGGGCTATAAAGCATACTGTGTGCAAGGGTGGGCGCCACTAAGGGAGAATTAAGTAGTGGTTTCCCTAAGAAATACACACCAAGCTGAAAATACATGTATTGGGAGTGCCTGTAGCGAGAGTACCCTCAAATGGCAAATCAGCCCAAAACACCCCTTAAAGTTCTTGAATCTGGCTGAAATTTTCGCAGAAAATTCAGTTTTTACCATAGAATAAAATTGCATTGGTCTGGCCCACTCGAGAGCCATATTAGGAATTTCAGTTTCGGGGTGTGGGCCTGGTCTGCCCCCCTCATGGGGGTAATGTCAAGTATATCATAATATGGCCAATCTGGAGTCCTTCTTCAATTTCATACATGTTTTAACAATAAAGGAGGACCTTTTGGGCGCATTTGGGGCATTACATGTCTGAAAAGAATTTATTCAACCTAAATATTGCTGTTAAAATTGTCCAAAATAGATGTAAATCAGCCAAAATGAGTACCAAATGTTGGTCTATAATCCTGAAATTTGGCCAAAATATACTCTGTAATCTACTAAATCTTACTGCACAGGTTTTAGAATTACATCAGGTATAGCAGTGACTAATGGTGTGTTATTTGGGTTCCAGCAGGCCTGTAATTCGCCTTCTGGGGGGTGCATTAAGATATGCTCATATCTTGCCAAATAAGGCAGATGATGGGCTATAAAGCATACTGTGTGCAAGGGTGGGCGCCACTAAGGCAGAATTAAGTAGTGGTTTCCCTAAGAAATACACACCAAGCTGAAAATACATGTATTGGGAGTGCCTGTAGCGAGAGTACCCTCAAATGGCAAATCAGCCCAAAACACCCCTTAAAGTTCTTGAATCTGGCTGAAATTTTCGCAGAAAATTCAGTTTTTACCATAGAATAAAATTGCATTGGTCTGGCCCACTCGAGAGCCATATTAGGAATTTCAGTTTCGGGGTGTGGGCCTGGTCTGCCCCCCTCATGGGGATAATGTCAAGTATATCATAATATGGCCAATCTGGAGTCCTTCCTCAATTTCATACATGTTTTAACAATAAAGGAGGACCTTTTGGGCGCATTTGGGGCATTACATGTCTGAAAAGAATTTATTCAACCTAAATATTGCTGTTAAAATTGTCCAAAATAGATGTAAATCAGCCAAAATGAGTACCAAATGTTGGTCTATAATCCTGAAATTTGGCCAAAATATACTCTGTAATCTACTAAATCTTACTGCACAGGTTTCAGAATTACATCAGGTATAGCAGTGACTAATGGTGTGTTATTTGGGTTCCAGCAGGCCTGTAATTCGCCTTCTGGGGGGTGCATTAAGATATGCTCATATCTTGCCAAATAAGGCAGATGATGGGCTATAAAGCATACTGTGTGCAAGGGTGGGCGCCACTAAGGCAGAATTAAGTAGTGGTTTCCCTAAGAAATACACACCAAGCTGAAAATACATGTATTGGGAGTGCCTGTTGCGAGAGTACCCTCAAATGGCAAATCAGCCCAAAACACCCCTTAAAGTTCTTGAATCTGGCTGAAATTTTCGCAGAAAATTCAGTTTTTACCATAGAATAAAATTGCATTGGTCTGGCCCACTCGAGAGCCATATTAGGAATTTCAGTTTCGGGGTGTGGGCCTGGTCTGCCCTCCTCATGGGGGTAATGTCAAGTATATCATAATATGGCCAATCTGGAGTCCTTCTTCAATTTCATACATGTTTTAACAATAAAGGCGGACCTTTTGGGCGCATTTAGGGCATTACATGCCTGAAAAGAATTTATTCAACCTAAATATTGCTGTTAAAATTGTCCAAAATAGATGTAAATCAGCCAAAATGAGTACCAAATGTTTGTCTATAATCCTGAAATTTGGCCAAAATATACTCTGTAATCTACTAAATCTTACTGCACAGGTTTCAGAATTACATCAGGTATAGCAGTGACTAATGGTGTGTTATTTGGGTTCCAGCAGGCCTGTAATTCGCCTTCTGGGGGGTGCATTAAGATATGCTCATATCTTGCCAAATAAGGCAGATGATGGGCTATAAAGCATACTGTGTGCAAGGGTGGGCGCCACTAAGGGAGAATTAAGTAGTGGTTTCCCTAAGAAATACACACCGAGCTGAAAATACATGTATTGGGAGTGCCTGTAGCGAGAGTACCCTCAAATGGCAAATCAGCCCAAAACACCCCTTAAAGTTCTTGAATCTGGCTGAAATTTTCGCAGAAAATTCAGTTTTTACCATAGAATAAAATTGCATTGGTCTGGCCCACTCGAGAGCCATATTAGGAATTTCAGTTTCGGGGTGTGGGCCTGGTCTGCCCCCCTCATGGGGGTAATGTCAAGTATATCATAATATGGCCAATCTGGAGTCCTTCTTCAATTTCATACATGTTTTAACAATAAAGGAGGACCTTTTGGGCGCATTTGGGGCATTACATGTCTGAAAAGAATTTATTCAACCTAAATATTGCTGTTAAAATTGTCCAAATTAGATGTAAATCAGCCAAAATGAGTACCAAATGTTGGTCTATAATCCTGAAATTTGGCCCAAATATACTCTGTAATCTACTAAATCTTACTGCACAGGTTTCAGAATTACATCAGGTATAGCAGTGACTAATGGTTTGTTATTTGGGTTCCAGCAGGCCTGTAATTCGCCTTCTGGGGGGTGCATTAAGATATACTCATATCTTTCCAAATAAGGCAGATGATGGGCTATAAAGCATACTGTGTGCAAGGGTGGGCGCCACTAAGGGAGAATTAAGTAGTGGTTTCCCTAAGAAATACACACCGAGCTGAAAATACATGTATTGGGAGTGCCTGTAGCGAGAGTACCCTCAAATGGCAAATCAGCCCAAAACACCCCTTAAAGTTCTTGAATCTGGCTGAAATTTTCGCAGAAAATTCAGTTTTTACCATAGAATAAAATTGCATTGGTCTGGCCCACTCGATAGCCATATTAGGAATTTCAGTTTCGGGGTGTGGGCCTGGTCTGCCCCCCTCATGGGAGTAATGTCAAGTATATCATAATATGGCCAATCTGGAGTCCTTCTTCAATTTCATACATGTTTTAACAATAAAGGAGGACCTTTTGGGCGCATTTGGGGCATTACATGTCTGAAAAGAATTTATTCAACCTAAATATTGCTGTTAAAATTGTCCAAAATAGATGTAAATCAGCCAAAATGAGTGCCAAATGTTGGTCTATAATCCTGAAATTTGGCCAAAGTATACTCTGTAATCTACTAAATCTTACTGCACAGGTTTCAGAATTACATCAGGTATAGCAATGACTAATGGTGTGTTATTTGGGTTCCAGCAGGCCTGTAATTCGCCTTCTGGGGGGTGTATTAAGATATGCTCATATCTTGCCAAATAAGGCAGATGATGGGCTATAAAGCATACTGTGTGCAAGGGTGGGCGCCACTAAGGGAGAATTAAGTAGTGGTTTCCCTAAGAAATACACACCAAGCTGAAAATACATGTATTGGGAGTGCCTGTAGCGAGAGTACCCTCAAATGGCAAATCAGCCCAAAACACCCCTTAAAGTTCTTGAATCTGGCTGAAATTTTCGCAGAAAATTCAGTTTTTACCATAGAATAAAATTGCATTGGTCTGGCCCACTCGAGAGCCATATTAGGAATTTCAGTTTCGGGGTGTGGGCCTGGTCTGCCCCCCTCATGGGGGTAATGTCAAGTATATCATAATATGGCCAATCTGGAGTCCTTCTTCAATTTCATACATGTTTTAACAATAAAGGAGGACCTTTTGGGCGCATTTGGGGCATTACATGTCTGAAAAGAATTTATTCAACCTAAATATTGCTGTTAAAATTGTCCAAAATAGATGTAAATCAGCCAAAATGAGTGCCAAATGTTGGTCTATAATCCTGAAATTTGGCCAAAGTATACTCTGTAATCTACTAAATCTTACTGCACAGGTTTCAGAATTACATCAGGTATAGCAATGACTAATGGTGTGTTATTTGGGTTCCAGCAGGCCTGTAATTCGCCTTCTGGGGGGTGCATTAAGATATGCTCATATCTTGCCAAATAAGGCAGATGATGGGCTATAAAGCATACTGTGTGCAAGGGTGGGCGCCAGTAAGGGAGAATTAAGTAGTGGTTTCCCTAAGAAATACACACCAAGCTGAAAATACATGTATTGGGAGTGCCTGTAGCGAGAGTACCCTCAAATGGCAAATCAGCCCAAAACACCCCTTAAAGTTCTTGAATCTGGCTGAAATTTTCGCAGAAAATTCAGTTTTTACCATACAGTCCCCCCCCCCTGGGGTACAAACAACAAGTGTGCAGGATATAGTTTATTATAATACAATAATAGTATAAGATATACAGTTACAGTAAAATACTAAGATATATAAAACTATACTATTTAGTATATTACAGACTCAATCGATTACGCAAGTGACTAAAACTACTCAGAACCATCTCAAGACTTCAGACTCTCAATTGAGTCCAATTACCAATACTGAAACATTACCAACACAGCATGGTGAACCACACAATCCATGCTAATGCTGAACTGATTAAAACATATTACTAACACAGCACAAGTAACAACACTACTCATGCTGAACATGAAGATAAACCTTTACTAATGAAATTATCAGTTACTTGAAAATTTACTAACCGAGGCAGGAGTACATGTCTCCCCCATGCCCCAATATGAAATACTAAAGCACCACAAGTGCAGTTACTAAATTAAATCATATAAGACTACCCCTGTCAGTAAAGATTCAAACCCAAGACCAGAGGGTATAAGGAGATGTTACTGGAACCCCCCACGGCTGCAGCGCAGCCGGACGACCATAAGGTAAACATGATGTTACAATTGAAGCAACCAACTTTCATAAAAACCCGTTACTAAAATATAATCTAAGAAGTGTGATGATACCCAAGTTTAAAACCAGGGAGGGAGGGAGGGAAATTTTTTGTTTTCATGTCCACGCAGTTTGACTTTCAAGTTTATAATGCAAGGACAAACCCCAAATTATGGCTTCACTCTAGGCCAACCAATCACAGGCAAGTTAACAACAACCCAGTAATTCAGCAAGGACCCCAAAGGGGTTTAAGAACAGTAATATATAAAAACAACATTGACCTCTATAACAGTAGACCTGCACACCTTAAGGTCCGACCAGACCATACAACCCCCCCAGGGGGAGGGACTGACAAGCGTGCTGCCTGGACACCACTAATGACAATCCCCCTCCCCTGGGGTACAAACAACAAGTGTGCAGGATATAGTTTATTATAATACAACAATAGTATAAGATATACAGTTACAGTAAAATACTAAGATATATAAAACTATACTATTTAGTATATTACAGACTCAATCGATTACACAAGTGACTAAAACTACTCAGAACCATCTCAAGACTTCAGACTCTCAATTGAGTCCAATTACCAATACTGAAACATTACCAACACAGCATGGTGAACCACACAATCCATGCTAATGCTGAACTGATTAAAACATATTACTAACACAGCACAAGTAACAACACTACTCATGCTGAACATGAAGATAAACCTTTACTAATAGTACTCATGCCAGGCATGAAATTACCAGTTACTTGAAAATTTACTAACCGAGGCAGGAGTACATGTCTCCCCCATGCCCCAATATGAAATACTAAAGCACCACAAGTGCAGTTACTAAATTAAATCATATAAGACTACCCCTGTCAGTAAAGATTCAAACCCAAGACCAGAGGGTATAAGGAGATGTTACTGGAACCCCCCACGGCTGCAGCGCAGCCGGACGACCATAAGGTAAACATGATATTACAATTGAAGCAACCAAATTTCATAAAACCCTCAAAGGCCCAATAGGAGTAGAATTAAGCATTATTGATAACACGAGCAAGTGATAGAGCAATATCTCTAGTAGAACTTTTGTTTTGCTGTATGTATGTCCATACACAGTCCGATGTCCAGGAGCCATGTGACTTGATACTTTGCAAAGGCACATGGGCATCAAAAGCCAAAGTTGCTCCTGAACGCCGGAAGGAGTGAAAAGTGAAATAATTAGCACATAAACCCATTTTTTATTCAATCTGGACAGGACTTTTCTGATGCGAGAGTCAGTCAAGACTCTCCAACCTGAGACAGTCTTGATTTGAAATAGTGGATCAAGTGGGGAAGGGGAGTACAAACTTAAAGCATTTTTCAATGCAGACACAGGGCAAAGAGGATGGGACCTAAGTATGGGCAAAGTAATATAATGAATTTTGTCCCTATTTTGATTAGTTTTGGACCACTTAATGGTCAGAGTCATGAAATTTTTGGAAATTTTTACATCAGATGCAGTTAAATGTCTGGAAGGGTCAAAGGAAGCAATGGAATGGGTTGCGATGTTGGAAATCCGCAAAAATCCAAAAAAGGCAATGAGAAATACCGCTTTAAAGACAGAACCAAAAAGAATGTTGTCACACAAGTGGACAATGTCCACCAAATTTTGAAGGGACATGACATTTCGAACAGGGACAGACAGTGGTCTGTTAATTCTCATTGATTTCAGAAAATATTTAACTCTAGGATGTTCCATCACAGAATGATCAATGCCATACATTACAAAATTAGCTTTAATAGCAGCAACATTGTTAGCAACCATGTGTACTGACACTTTGTTTAGAGCTAAGTACTCAAGATAAGCCATTACAGAATGCAAGCTAATGTCCTGTATCAAAATATCAGCTAAACAGCAGAAACCCACAAAATTTCGAAATAACAGCTGGTAGCATCTCCTAGTTTTAGGACGGAAGGCAGCCTTGACTCTCTGTGACGCTCCATCGACCAGGTGGAGCAGCCGCCTCTGACCTGCAACAAAGGTAGAATCTGTTAACATCAGCAGTTTAAATTTCATTGTTAATTTCTAATAATTTTGAGCTAACATTGAGCCATAAATGACTCCCTATCTTACTCTGTAGCTCTACATGTTGTGTTGTTGTGTTTTGCCACCTTGACAGTAAATCTGCCACCCCATTATCTCTGCCCATTACATGCCTATATGACAACTCCACATCACTCTGAGCAGACACTAGCCATATATTCCTTGCACAGGCTGCTAAGAAAGCGTCCTTAGTACGACCAGTGGTTAACACATGAACCACTGCTTGGTTATCACACTTGACCAAAATTCGCTGTTTTGACCACAGATGAGCAAAAACATGAAGTGCCACCAAAATGTTGACCATTTCCAAATGTACTATGGTAAGGTTGGCATAATGTTTCACAATAGGAAGGTGATGCACAAGGTGACCACACCTGCCCCCCAAACCCACCAGACAAGCGTCAAGTTCAACAACATGGTGAATTGGCTTATGGTCAAAAAATGACGTGCCATTGTACTGACTGAGAAAGGACTGGAACCACCTAAGGTCTCTCTTAAAGTCATGATCAAGAGTAATAGAAGAGGCGTCATAATTACGCTGCAACAGGTCCAACATTCTATTGACAAAGAAGCGAGATGGTTTGACACACTTTTGAATGTACATCAAGTGACCTAGCAAAGATTGAAGTTGACGCATAGAGCAAAAATGCTTAGAGGTCCAGTCATTAACCATGTCTTGAATTTTGGTCAATTTTTCTTGAGGTATAGAGATAGTGCGATTCACAGTATCAATCTCCACACCCAGGCACACTGCCTAGGTGCTAGGAGCTATCAACTTCTTCTGGCTCACGTCAAGGCCTAACTGACGCAAAAGAATGCGTAACGCGTCGAACGACGCACGTGCAACGCTCGGGACGCCAAGACCAATGAAATCGTCCACGTAGTTGATGACGTCATAGCCGCGTCGACGCATACCATAACGTATGGCATCGCTGACGCGTTGAAAGATTTGCGTCCCGTGACGCGCGCCGAACGGCAAACAAGTGTCGACGTACGTGACGTCACGCCACTCCAAACCTAACAGATTCATATCAGAAGAGTCAAGCTTTATATGTCTGAAAGCACGACTGACATCTACTTTATAGATGTGAGCAGCAGTGCCCAGACGTTTTATTTCAGTTGTGATATGATCTACAGAGGGAAATGTGAGAGCAAAGTCGGTACCCAGATAAGAATTCTTATCTATGCCTGCATTTACAGAGCTATGTTTTGGCCATGAAAGGTCAATGATCACACTCCTGTTTTTTGAATTACTCTTATCTCTTGTAAGGAAAGGTGAAACATGAGTTTTGATTTCTCCATTCTTGAAATACTTTACAAGGACTTCTATTCTTGTGGATATCAGCCACACTTTTTGGAAGAACAGTATTTAAATATTTTTCATCCCAATCAACACTCACATCATAAAGCAAAGCCAAGTTCTGAGGACCAGCAACTAAACTATTTCTTGGCAACATATGTCTGACACTACTGACAGCATGACCACTAGGACCTGTGCTCTCCACAATATGTGAATCACTAATCATACCTGTGTCACTGTCCAGTGTGACCTCTTGTTGCGACCCCCCCACATCGTGGGCCCTCACCTGAGGGACAATGTCATCTTGGGTCGTGTAGTTCTTAGTATTGACACAAGTGTGACTCACCTGAGGTTTGACACGACTGTTGATTACCCTAGATCTCACAGCTTCCATGTGTTGTGGTTTAAGATTACTCTTAACATGACCTTTGACCATAGTTCGACCTTTGTTACCTCTGGCCAGTAAACTACTGACATTCCTTTTATTAACAAGTGAACTATAAAAAACTCTGGTACAAACCACTTGTTTGTTGGAATGTTCATGTCTTTCCAGCAAACTAACATTGCCATTGAAATTGTTACTCCTACTGACCATGTTACTTTCATTTACAATGTTACTATCCCAATGTTCAGACTTGCTGCCCAACCTCAGTGTTGAGCAGCCCCTCCCTCGTTTTTTGTATCACTATTTTTCTTTGCAAAATGACAATCTTTCTCAGGGTGAGGCAAGAAACGGTTTTGAGACAAACAGAAAGCACAAATATGCTTATGCAGACGGCCGTTGACTTCATGGTCTTTGTTAGACTGACAAAGGCCTGTCTGAAAGGCCTTACAGAACCAGGGCCGCCCACCCCCACCGAAATTTTTTGACCAGCTTTGTTTTGTACTTACAGTGTGGCGTTGGGCATGAGCCCTACGAATTCTGTTGATTCTGTCCGAATCAAACCAGTCAACCGACCCCCTCTCCATCTCGCACATTAATACTGCATGTGCAGATTTCGCACTACCCCAACTGAAATCGGTTGTATCTTCCATTAGATCCCCAAGATAACATAACATTTTCTCTTTACATTTTTTGTCTTTCTCGTCCAAAATATTCTTTACAAAACCTTGCACAAATTGAGAAAGGGTGAGTTGATCATATGTCAACCTTTGGCAACTTTCCCCCCCCAAAATATGCTCATGAGGCCAAGCAACACGTTTGTTAACCATGACCTCGACTCCGCCCCTTTTTGATTTAATTTTTTCACTACTGCTATTACCTTGAGCTTTTTGGTCTTTCTCTAGGTCCGCTATCGACGTATCAATTCTCTTCTGAAGGGCCTTTGAGGATCTGATAACTGACAGGGGAGGAAAATCTGACTCATCATCAGAAGAATCTGACGTATCAAACACGTCAGTATGACCTTTTACTTTTTAATTACTTTTACACTTGTTAACAGTACTTAACTTCTTGTCCCTGACACTAGACTGTCCAGTTACTGTCCCTGCCATCTGGTCTTCCACACGATCAAGCCTGCTCCCCATCCTCTGCAGCTCAGCCAAGATCTTCTCTTGAATCCCACTGTGGGCACCGTCCTCTGCAGTTGAATCAGCACTATCAGAGGCACTCTGGTCAGTGTGACCGGGGGATAAACCCCTCTTAACAGATAAGTCCCGCTTAGGAGTGCTTGTGGAGGTGCTTCGCCCAGACCCGTCCAGGCTCTTGGTTACAGGATTCAACTGAGAGTCTTTCTTCTTACCAAGCTTCTGCACAGAACTTCCTCCATCTTCTGTATTCAGCTGTAAAGGGCATCTCTTCCCTGTCGGGGGAAAATGCCTTTTCTCACAAAGTCTACACCAAGTTTTTCCTTTCCCCATCACAGTAACGTTCACACTATCACAATATGTCAGTTATATATAACTTTTTGCCACTACAACACAAAGAAGCAACTCCCTGAGGGTGCTGTCAACAACGAAATCAGATCTGGCTTGGCTAATTCCAGTAAAAGCAAGGGTGAAATAAATAGGTTAGACCGTCCCTTTGTGGTTAGCCAAGGCAAGCCTGAGGTCGTCTAGATGACAATACTCTCAGCAATCATCAGCACAGCGTTGATATAGTTCAGTGAACATCACACAAACAGTCCTAGATCTTGACACTTCACCAATATGCACAGTACACTTGACGTGAATAAATACACTAATTCATGAGTTCTAGTCCATTAAAGCACATCACAGGTTACAAAGTAAAATGTTAAAAGTCACAACATAAAATCAAATAAATCTCCAAGTAAATTTCTCCTCCAAGAAGAAGCACACAAAATAAAATTTCTTGTTTCATGTCAAATTTTTTGTTTTCATGTCCACCCAGTTTGACTTTCAAGTTTATAATGCAAGGACAAACCCCAAATTATGGCTTCACTCTAGGCTAACAAATCACAGGCAAGTTAACAACAACCCAGTAATTCAGCAAGGACCCCAAAGGGGTTTAAGAACAGTAATATATAAAAACAACATTGACCTCTATAACAGTAGACCTGCACACCTTAAGGTCCGACCAGACCATACAACCCCCCCAGGGGGAGGGACTGACAAGCGTGCTGCCTGGACACCACTAATGAGAATAAAATTGCATTGGTCTGGCCCACTCGAGAGCCATATTAGGAATTTCAGTTTCGGGGTGTGGGCCTGGTCTGCCCCCCTCATGGGGGTAATGTCAAGTATATCATAATATGGCCAATCTGGAGTCCTTCTTCAATTTCATGCATGTTTTAACAATAAAGGAGGACCTTTTGGGAGCATTTGGGGCATTACATGTCTGAAAAGAATTTATTCAACCTAAATATTGCTGTTAAAATTGTCCAAAATAGATGTAAATCAGCCAAAATGAGTACCAAATGTTGGTCTATAATCCTGAAATTTGGCCAAAATATACTCTGTAATCTACTAAATCTTACTGCAGAGGTTTCAGAATTACATCAGGTATAGCAGTGACTAATGGTGTTTTATTTGGGTTCCAGCAGGCCTGTAATTCGCCTTCTGGGGGGTGCATTAAGATATGCTCATATCTTGCCAAATAAAGCAGATGATGGGCTATAAAGCATACTGTGTGCAAGGGTGGGCGCCACTAAGGGAGAATTAAGTAGTGGTTTCCCTAAGAAATACACACCAAGCTGAAAATACATGTATTGGGAGTGCCTGTAGCGAGAGTACCCTCAAATGGCAAATCAGCCCAAAACACCCCTTAAAGTTCTTGAATCTGGCTGAAATTTTCGCAGAAAATTCAGTTTTTACCATAGAATAAAATTGCATTGGTCTGGCCCACTCGAGAGCCATATTAGGAATTTCAGTTTCGGGGTGTGGGCCTGGTCTGCCCCCCTCATGGGGGTAATGTCAAGTATATCATAATATGGCCAATCTGGAGTCCTTCTTCAATTTCATACATGTTTTAACAATAAAGGAGGACCTTTTGGGCGCATTTGGGGCATTACATGTCTGAAAAGAATTTATTCAACCTAAATATTGCTGTTAAAATTGTCCAAAATAGATGTAAATCAGCCAAAATTAGTACCAAATGTTGGTCTATAATCCTGAAATTTGGCCAAAATATACTCTGTAATCTACTAAATCTTACTGCACAGGTTTCAGAATTACATCAGGTATAGCAGTGACTAATGGTGTGTTATTTGGGTTCCAGCAGGCCTGTAATTCGCCTTCTGGGGGGTGCATTAAGATATGCTCATATCTTGCCAAATAAGGCAGATGATGGGCTATAAAGCATACTGTGTGCAAGGGTGGGCGCCACTAAGGGAGAATTAAGTAGTGGTTTCCCTAAGAAATACACACCAAGCTGAAAATACATGTATTGGGAGTGCCTGTAGCGAGAGTACCCTCAAATGGCAAATCAGCCCAAAACACCCCTTAAAGTTCTTGAATCTGGCTGAAATTTTCGCAGAAAATTCAGTTTTTACCATAGAATAAAATTGCATTGGTCTGGCCCACTCGAGAGCCATATTAGGAATTTCAGTTTCGGGGTGTGGGCCTGGTCTGCCCCCCTCATGGGGGTAATGTCAAGTATATCATAATATGGCCAATCTGGAGTCCTTCTTCAATTTCATACATGTTTTAACAATAAAGGAGGACCTTTTGGGCGCATTTGGGGCATTACATGTTGTTACGGTCATGGGCAAGCGCGGTAGCAATTACCGGTTGTCTTTAAGTTGTAACAGAAAAAGCAAAAAGTTAAACTTAACAAATTTATTTAATAGTCAACAATAATGATTACAGTCAACTGGTATGCTCTTAACTAAACACACTAATACAATAATAAGATCTAGCCGACCTGACCACAGAGATTATGAGTTAAATTTATCCGCCGTATCCAGCAATCTGTTCCGTAATCCGTCCTGTAGTATATTCTGTGGTCTGTCCAGTGTCCTGTGGTCTGTCCTGTGATCTGTCCAATGTTCACTCACACACAGATATCTATATCTTGTGACCTGTCTCACACTCAACAACACAAAAGGTTCTTGTCCTGCTATCCTTTATATCTCCAGTCACACAGAATGTCTGTCTGGAGATATTTAGAGAGTTAACTCAACTGTACTGTCTGCTCCAAGATGTGGACAATGTCCAAAATGCAGTAAATTCACTCTCTGTTATATGAATGTACAATATCCAAAATATCCAAAGTACAATAAATCTGTCCAGATGATGTATCCAGTTCACTCCAGTAAAAGTTCACAGTGATATAAGTATATATTATATTCCAAAACACAATAGCTCTCCTTATAGCAAGCAAATACAAAGTTTTCTTGTGGTCAGATGTACATTCCTTATATACATTCACAGATTCCTCTGGAATTGTACAGAACCAACTCAAAAGAAGATTGAGCCATCTAGGCCAAATGAGGAAGTTCTAGAAACTACTGGCAATTGGGTTTCCCCAAATCTAACATAACCACTGAGGGGGGATTTCCCCCAGTCTGTGAACAGATCAATAAACACTAAAACACAAAAATCAATAACTCCCTTACTTTAAATGTCAGCACACAAAAAGAACCAACACACAATTATATTTTATGACAATGTATAAACATAAAGCTTAAATTAAACAATGCACTAATATAGTGCCTAATATATGTAATATACAATGTACTAATATAGTGTCCAATATATGTAACACCTCCCCCCTTAAAGAAAAATTTTGGAAGCCAAGGGGTTACAAAATTTTACAAGAGATTTTTACCATGTATACATACACAGGTAATAACTTTTTACAAAACATATTTATCTAAATACAAAAGTAAAATTGATACCATGTATAACTTTTATAAACTTACTAATTACAGGTATATAAATTACACTTTAAATACAGCTTCTGGATAGGGCGTCTGCACAGATATTATCCTTTCCTTTAACATGTTCTATTTGAAGATTGTGTTCTTGCAACATTAAACTCCAGTTCAATAATCTTCTATTTTTGTTTTTCATTTTGTGCAAGAAGACTAAAGGATTGTGATCTGTGTATACAACGGTGGGTTTTGACGATGAAGATATGTATATGTCAAAATGCTGGATGGCCAAAATGAGTGCTAAACATTCTTTTTCTATTGTAGAGTAGTTCTTTTGATGAACATTAAATTTTTTTGAAAAGTAGCAGATGGGATGTTCAATATCTTCATTATCACATTGCAGTAAAACTGCACCTGCACCCACACCACTGGCGTCTACAGCCAGCTGGAAAGGTTTACTGAAGTCCGGAGCAGTTAGTACGGGCTCTAAACAGAGAAGGTTCTTTACTTTGTCCAATGATTTTTGACAAGTCTCTGACCAGTGATATTTCACATTCTTTTTCAATAGTTCAGTCAGTGGAGCAGTGACCTCTGAAAAGTTTTTGCAAAATTTTCTATAATATCCTGCCATTCCAAGGAACCTCATTAAGCTTTTCTTATTTTCAGGAATGGGGTAGTCAATGATGCTTTTGACTTTGGCTTTGATCGGTGTCACAACTCCATGACCTACTACATGCCCTAAGTACACAACCTTTGCTTTTACAAAGTCACTCTTTGACAAATTTACAGTGAGGTTTGCCTCTTTGAGCCGAAACAAGACTTGTTCAAGCCTTTTTAAATGTTCTTCCCAAGTATCACTAAAGATGACAATATCATCCACATACACTTCAACACCTTCTAAGTCTTTTAAACATATATTCATTAGTCTTTGAAATGTGGCCTGGGAGTTCTTCATGCCAAATGGCATCACCTTGTACTGATATAGACCATCAGGGGTCACGAAGGCTGATATTTCTTTGGCCCGCTCAGTAAGAGGCACACACCAATATCCTTTCAGTAAATCACACTTTGTGATGTATTTGGCATTGCCAATCCGATCAATACAGTCTTCCATCCTTGGGATAGGGAAGGAATCCGTTTTACTCAAAACATTGACTTTTCTGTAGTCAGTGCAATATCTGATTGAACCGTCTGGTTTCGGGACCAAAACACAAGGATATGCCCAACTACTTTGACTTGGTTCAATTATATCTTTTTCTAGCATATATTGCACTTCCTGCCTTAATTTTTCGAGTTTGATAGGATTTACCCGATACGGATGCTGTTTGATCGGACGGGCATCGCCGACATCGACATCATGCATGAGTATATTTGTCCTATTAGGGGCATTAGGGAACACTGACTTGTACTTTAAGAGCAATTCAATGAGTGGAACCCTCTTATCTGGTGGTACATGACTCAGTTTGGTTTCCAAATCATCAAGGATCTCAGAATTACTCAACCTAATTTTACATTCAACATCAAGATCAGGAGTGTCGTCCCATATTTCGTGCTCCTGATTACTGTTACTTTCTATACTACAGTCAGTAACCATAACAGGCTTTTTCACACCCCTTTCAAAGTATGGTTTTACCATATTTACATGACATAGTTGGGTTGACTTTCTTCTGTCCAGGGTTTCAATGATATAGTCCAGGTCACCTACTCTCTTTAACACTTTGTATGGCCCGTGATATCTGGCCTGTAACGTATTTCCCTGGACAGGTAGTAACACTAAAACCTTGTCACCTGGTTTGAAAATACGGTTTTGTGACTTCCTATCATAAAGCATCTTCATTTTTGACTGAGAAGTTTTCAAATTTTGTTGCGCCAGCTCACAAGCCTTCTTCAACTTATCTCTGAACTTCGAGACATAATCTAACAGATTTAGGCTCTCGGTGTTCTCAGATAACCAATTTTCCTTCAACAGCTTGAGAGGACCACGGACTGAATGGCCAAAGACCAACTCAAAGGGACTAAAGCCTAAAGACTCTTGAACAGACTCTCTAACTGCGAACAACAATAAGCTAATGCCTTCATCCCAGTCTTTTTCATTATCTAAACAAAATGTCCTAATCATATTCTTCAAAGTGGAATGGAACCTTTCAAGTGCACCTTGTGATTCTGGGTGATACGCACTAGATTTGATCTGTTTGGCACCCAACTGAAATACAACCTGTTGAAATAGTCCTGACATAAAATTTGACCCTTGATCTGACTGGATCTCTTTTGGTAAGCCAACTAAAGTAAAGAAATTAACCAGAGCTTTTGAGATTTTGGGAGCTGTTATGTTGGTCAAAGGTATGGCTTCAGGAAATCTGGTTGAAGCGCACATGATGGTCAAAAGGTATTGATTTCTGGATTTAGTTTTTGGTAAGGGACCTACACAGTCAATTATCACTTTGCTAAATGGTTCCTCAAACGCTGGAATGGGTTTGAGAGGAGCTACAGGAATTTTTTGGCTTGGCTTCCCTACCATTTGACAAATGTGACAAGTCTTGCAAAATTCTGCCACACAGTGCCGAATTTGAGGCCAATAAAAATGTTTGGTTATTTTGCTGTACCCTCCACCCATTGGAGATTCATGAGCCAATTTTAATATCTCACTTTGGTACACTTTTGGCACAACAATCTGGTGTACTACTGACCATTCTTCAGATGCAGGGATAGTTGGTGGCCTCCACTTTCGCATAAGCACACCATTTCTGACATAATAGCCTACAGGGATCTTATCTAGCTCTACTGGTGGTAGGACCAACTTGAATAAAGGAGCTAATTCAGGATCATTTTCCTGCTCTGAAATCAATTTTGATTTTGAAAGCGATACATCTCGACAGTCAATTGAGTCTTGTTTTTCAGAATCTACCCTAACCTTGGGATTAGTATCACTAGAATTCTGCACATCATGGTCATAGTTGTTTAAGAATGTATCTGACAAATCAACTAAGACATCTGTAGACTGTTTACAATCTTTTGGTTCTTCTTGGGCCTTTTTGGCCATAGCTCGAGTCACAGCACAGGAGGGAAAAATACCAGGAATAACCTCTTCTAATTTCTCAGTGCTAACCAAAGTGATCGGCTTAGAAGTAACCTTAGGATCAGCAACTACCTTTCCACCTGCAAGATCATTTCCCAACAACAAAGATACCCCTTTAATGGGTAAAGTGGGCCTGGTACCCACAACAACAGAACCAGTAACTAAGTCTGATACTAACTTGACCTTATGCAAGGGAACGTTCACACAGCCTCCTTCAATACCTTGAGCAATGACACTCTCACCAGTAGATGTGCTTACACTCAATGGCAATACACCTTCTAAAAGTAAGGACTGAGTAGCTCCAGTGTCTCTTAATATCTTAATGGGGACCTGACTGGAACCACTTTCCAAGGATACAAAACCCTCAGACACAAAAGGTTTGAACTCTTCCCTAATAATCTCAGACTTGTCTAAACCAATACTAGACTCTGCTCTATTGGGATTTGAACGCCAGTTAGACTTGCTAGACACAAAGGCGTTGGGCGTTGCCTCCTTTTCTCTTCTCTTCTTTAAGAGCCAACAGTCAGACATAACATGCCCAGGTTTCTTACAATAATGGCACACAGGAGCAAAGGATTTGGGTTTCCTATCCTTACTCATAGTCTGATTTGAGGTTTGACCCTTATCTGAACTCTTTTCTGGAGCTACATTTTCAGATTTCTTTCCTATTTCTGGATAAGACTTTTTAGCAGGACCAAAGGACTTATTCTTGTTGAAAGTGGACTTGTGAGTTAGCGCATAGTCATCAGCATAAGCTGCTGCTTTTGCCAAATTTTCAACTTTCTGTTCATCTAGATAGGTTTTAATGTCATCACGAACACACCTTTTGAACTCTTCAATCAAAATAACTTGCCTAAGTTTCTCAAAGTCTGTACCTACTTCCCTAGAATTGCACCATCTGTCAAAGCACACTTCTTTCTCATGGGCAAATTCAACATGAGTTTGACTTTCTTGTTTACGATAATTTCTGAATTTTTGACGATATGCTTCTGGTACCAACTCATATGCTTTCAAAATAGCATTTTTGACAGAGTTATAGTCCACACATTCAGAAATTGGCAAAGCCGTGTATGCCTCCTGGGCCTTTCCCCTCAAAACACTTTGCAGCAATAAAGGCCACTGGTCTATAGGCCATTTCAAATTTTGAGCTACTCTTTCAAAGTGTTGAAAGTACTTATCGACCTCCGACTCATTAAAAGGTGGTACCAGTCGCACATTTTTCCCCAGATCAAATTTAGTAGCAATGGACTCTTCATGGGCAATTCGACGAGCATTGAGTTCTAAAGCTCTCATTTCTCTTTCATGTTTAAGTGCACGCTCTTCCTTTTGAGCTTCAAGCTCTTCTTTTCGCTGTTGAGCCTCAAGCTCTTCTTTTCGTTGTTGAGCTTCAAGCTCTTCTTTTCATTGTTGAGCTTCAAGCTCTTCTTTTCGTTGTTGAGCTAGAGCTTGAGTTTCAAGCTCTTTAAGTCTTAACTCTCTTTCAATTTCTAATCGCCTGATCTCATATTGCCCAGAAGGTTCCATTGGTAGAGGCTTATACACTTCTAAACAACTATCAGGTAAAACATCTTCATCAACTAACTGTTCAACAATAAGCCTTTTAAGTTCATGTTTACGTGTTGACCTTTTCACCTCTAACTGTAACTCTTGTGCTATCTGCATTAACATATCTTTTTTAAAAGTTTCTAGAACTTCCATAGATGGTGACTGTACAAACTCTTTAGCACTAGCCATTTTGAGCACTGTTGACTGTAACCAATTACTAAATCAAATGGATTTTCAAAATGTTAATTGAACGGTTGATCAAATAGTTGTAATCAAATGGTTGGATCCCGGACGAGCCCCCAATTTTCCTGTTACGGTCATGGGCAAGCGCGGTAGCAATTACCGGTTGTCTTTAAGTTGTAACAGAAAAAGCAAAAAGTTAAACTTAACAAATTTATTTAATAGTCAACAATAATGATTACGGTCAACTGGTATGCTCTTAACTAAACACACTAATACAATAATAAGATCTAGCTGACCTGACCACAGAGATTATGAGTTAAATTTATCCGCCGTATCCAGCAATCTGTTCCGTAATCCGTCCTGTAGTATATTCTGTGGTCTGTCCAGTGTCCTGTGGTCTGTCCTGTGATCTGTCCAATGTTCACTCACACACAGATATCTATATCTTGTGACCTGTCTCATACTCAACAACACAAAAGGTTCTTGTCCTGCTATCCTTTATATCTCCAGTCACACAGAATGTCTGTCTGGAGATATTTAGAGAGTTAACTCAACTGTACTGTCTGCTCCAAGATGTGGACAATGTCCAAAATGCAGTAAATTCACTCTCTGTTATATGAATGTACAATATCCAAAATATCCAAAGTACAATAAATCTGTCCAGATGATGTATCCAGTTCACTCCAGTAAAAGTTCACAGTGATATAAGTATATATTATATTCCAAAACACAATAGCTCTCCTTATAGCAAGCGAATACAAAGTTTTCTTGTGGTCAGATGTACATTCCTTATATACATTCACAGATTCCTCTGGAATTGTACAGAACCAACTCAAAAGAAGATTGAGCCATCTAGGCCAAATGAGGAAGTTCTAGAAACTACTGGCAATTGGGTTTGCCCAAATCTAACATAACCACTGAGGGGGGGATTTCCCCCAGTCTGTGAACAGATCAATAAACACTAAAACACAAAAATCAATAACTTCCTTACTTTAAATGTCAGCACACAAAAAGAACCAACAACACAACTATATTTTATGACAATGTATAAACATAAAGCTTAAATTAAACAATGCACTAATATAGTGCCTAATATATGTAATATACAATGTACTAATATAGTGTCCAATACATGTAACAATGTCTGAAAAGAATTTATTCAACCTAAATATTGCTGTTAAAATTGTCCAAAATAGATGTAAATCAGCCAAAATGAGTACCAAATGTTGGTCTATAATCCTGAAATTTGGCCAAAATATACTCTGTAATCTACTAAATCTTACTTCACAGGTTTCAGAATTACATCAGGTATAGCAGTGATTAATGGTGTGTTATTTGGGTTCCAGCAGGCCTGTAATTCGCCTTCTGGGGGGTGCATTAAGATATGCTCATATCTTGCCAAATAAGGCAGATGATGGGCTATAAAGCAGACTGTGTGCAAGGGTGGGTGCCACTAAGGGAGAATTAAGTAGTGGTTTCCCTAAGAAATACACACCGAGCTGAAAATACATGTATTGGGAGTGTCTGTAGCGAGAGTACCCTCAAATGGCAAATCAGCCCAAAACACCCCTTAAAGTTCTTGAATCTGGCTGAAATTTTCGCAGAAAATTCAGTTTTTACCATAGAATAAAATTGCATTGGTCTGGCCCTCGAGAGCCATATTAGGAATTTCAGTTTCGGGGTGTGGGCCTGGTCTGCCCCCCTCATGGGGGTAATGTCAAGTATATCATAATATGGCCAATCTGGAGTCCTTCTTCAATTTCATACATGTTTTAACAATAAAGGATTTGGGGCATTTGGGGCATTACATGTCTGAAAAGAATTTATTCAACCTAAATATTGCTGTTAAAATGGTCGAAAAAAGATGTAAATCAGCCCAAATCAGTACCAAATGTTGGTCTATAATCCTGAAATTTGGTGAGAATATAGTCTGTAACTAGCTAAATCTGACTGCACAGGTTTTAGAATTACATCTGATATAGCAGTGACTACTGGTGTGGTATTTGGACCCCAGCAGGCCTGTAATACGCCTGCTGGGGGGTGCATTAAGATATGCTCATATCTTGCCCAATAAGGCAGATGTAAGGCTATAAACCATATTTTTTGCGAGTGTGGGTGCCACTAAGAGAAAGTTAAGTAGTGTATTCCTTAAGAAATACACAAGAAGCTCAAAATACATGTCTTGGGAGTGCATGTAGCGAGGGTACCACTAAATGGCAAATCAGTCCAAACCACCCCTTAAAGTTGTTGTATCTGGCTCAGATTTTCGCAGTAAACTCAGTTTATATCAGAGAATAAAATTGCATTGGTCTGAACCACTCGAGAGCCATATTAGGAATTTCAGTTTCCGGGGTGTGGGGCTGGTCTGGCCCCCCCTCATGGGGGGTTATGTCAAGTATCTCATAATGTATCAAATCTGAAGCCAAAAATTAATTTCATTCATGTTTTGACAATAAAAGAGGACATTTTGGGCCCATTTGGAACATTACATCTCTGAACAGAAATTATATAACCCAAATAGGGCTGTTAAAATGGTCGAAAAAAGATGTAAATCAGCCCAAATCAGTACCAAATGTTGGTCTATAATCCTGAAATTTGGTGAGAATATAGTCTGTAACTAGCTAAATCTGACTGCACAGGTTTTAGAATTACATCTGATATAGCAGTGACTACTGGTGTGGTATTTGGACCCCAGCAGGCCTGTAATACGCCTGCTGGGGGGTGCATTAAGATATGCTCATATCTTGCCCAATAAGGCAGATGTAAGGCTATAAACCATATTTTTTGCGAGTGTGGGTGCCACTAAGAGAAAGTTAAGTAGTGTATTCCTTAAGAAATACACAAGAAGCTCAAAATACATGTCTTGGGAGTGCATGTAGCGAGGGTACCACTAAATGGCAAATCAGTCCAAACCACCCCTTAAAGTTGTTGTATCTGGCTCAGATTTTCGCAGTAAACTCAGTTTATATCAGAGAATAAAATTGCATTGGTCTGAACCACTCGAGAGCCATATTAGGAATTTCAGTTTCC
Organism: Sabellastarte sp. h YS-2021; assembly: GCA_964017235.1. Lineage (NCBI taxonomy): Eukaryota > Metazoa > Annelida > Polychaeta > Sabellida > Sabellidae > Sabellastarte > Sabellastarte sp. h YS-2021. The sequence continues at coordinate 78,684,671 of OZ024931.1, read as the reverse complement.
GGGGTGTGGGGCTGGTCTGGCCCCCCCTCATGGGGGGTTATGTCAAGTATCTCATAATGTATCAAATCTGAAGCCAAAAATTAATTTCATTCATGTTTTGACAATAAAAGAGGACATTTTGGGCCCATTTGGAACATTACATCTCTGAACAGAAATTATATAACCCAAATAGGGCTGTTAAAATGGTCGAAAAAAGATGTAAATCAGCCCAAATCAGTACCAAATGTTGGTCTATAATCCTGAAATTTGGTGAGAATATAGTCTGTAACTAGCTAAATCTGACTGCACAGGTTTTAGAATTACATCTGATATAGCAGTGACTACTGGTGTGGTATTTGGACCCCAGCAGGCCTGTAATACGCCTGCTGGGGGGTGCATTAAGATATGCTCATATCTTGCCCAATAAGGCAGATGTAAGGCTATAAACCATATTTTTTGCGAGTGTGGGTGCCACTAAGAGAAAGTTAAGTAGTGTATTCCTTAAGAAATACACAAGAAGCTCAAAATACATGTCTTGGGAGTGCATGTAGCGAGGGTACCACTAAATGGCAAATCAGTCCAAACCACCCCTTAAAGTTGTTGTATCTGGCTCAGATTTTCGCAGTAAACTCAGTTTATATCAGAGAATAAAATTGCATTGGTCTGAACCACTCGAGAGCCATATTAGGAATTTCAGTTTCCGGGGTGTGGGGCTGGTCTGGCCCCCCCTCATGGGGGGTTATGTCAAGTATCTCATAATGTATCAAATCTGAAGCCAAAAATTAATTTCATTCATGTTTTGACAATAAAAGAGGACATTTTGGGCCCATTTGG